>JARJUX010000012.1:0-704707 GCA_030789285.1 Arthroderma sp. MBC 929 | reverse complement strand
TATATATATATATATATATATTGAGTAGCAAGGTTGAAGTAAGATGATGAAGGAGATGAAGCTGAAGCAGAGAAAGTAAAGTAAGATAATAGCGATAATAGATAGAAAAAGGGGGAGTCTGCCGTTTGTCACTGACCCAGAAGTGACATGATATTGTCATTCAACTCTAGCTTTGCTTGAGCAAACAGGAAGATGCCTGCTGGAGCAGTTTTTCAGGCTGTTTATCAGTGAATTCTGGTAAACTACCGTGACTCTAAATTGAAGCACAAAGAGTCATTAACTCTAACTGGTGTGAATAGGTCCATTAAGGAGAGTAGATTCCGCCAGTATCGGCCTTTTCCAGCCTGATTAGGAGGAGGGTATTATTCCTTTTCAAAGGCTTTGATGTTAGGCACTATGATAGAGCCCAGATAAGGAGGCCAACAAGGCCGTCCATCGATTTTTTTTAAGGGGTAGTTGGTAGAAAAGTTCAAAGGCGAGCTAAGGACCAGTAACTAGGCCTGCTTACCCAAAGTCTTAGAGCTCAACACAAGTCTGTCTACAAGGCGGACTTCCAACATCATATCTCCATGTGCACCTCCCATCTCTCATTATCTTCTCTGAGCAGAGGTTGAGCTTGTGGAAGAATTGTATGGTGGTCAAATCTCATCTGCTAAATAATAACGATGATGTTGCTGTGTAGACAAAAAGTCCACCACTCAATCTACCCATAGAACTCCACCCAGGAGTTTGCGCCAGTATCCGGCGCTTTCATTCTCAACCTTGGGAGCTGCTTCTACTCAGCTTCTGACTCTTCTTCCACCTCCCCATCCCTAACTCGCAGGCAGAAAGCACGATGGTATATAGTCCTATGCTACCAATTGTCATACCAGCCATATTGTTAACCAGAGACTCAAACTCTCAGGGAACTAGGGAGTGTCGAGAGTCCGCTGCATCCGAGAAGCAACCAGGCAGAAGGTATCATCCTTTCTGACCTCCTGAGTCAATGCTGGCGTCATGATGGTCGTTATGGGTGATACGATCTTGGAAAGCTGGCTGCCCTTCAAGCTCATGCTAATCATCTCATATCCATCCTGACCCTTATCCTGATTCCGGCCCTTGTCCTTGCCATCAGCCGTGGTCTGTGGCCTCAGCTCCAGCTTCGGTATTACTGAGCTCTGGCTCTCACTGTGCTGGTGGGTGAAGTGGGGTGTTTGTTGTCGGGCGAGATGAAGGAAGATTTACGTCTGTGGATATCATCATCGTCATCATGGACGACGTACCTGTCTTGAAAAAAAAAAAAAAAAAACGAGAAGCTACAGAAGTACATCTTGTCTTTCAAGACGACGTATGACAGTGTCTTCCCCCCTGCGTGATTTGGGATATGCACGCGTAACCCACCCACACGGCCGGGGTACAAGAGGGAGAAGAAGCGGCTGGGATACATAACATCTGAAAGGGCATCCATATATATATGCAAGGCTATCTGGATACTAAGCGTGGATATGCATGCGGGGTCAACTAGAGAGCGAAAAGAGAGACTCAACCGATCTCGAAATGGCGTTGGGGGTCAGCCCCAGCCTGTACGCAGAAGCGAAAGTATAAAGGGAGACAAGAGAAAAAAAAGAAAAGAAAAGAAGATGACTCGATATGTCGGTTAAAAAGGAAAACGCTGGACTGATTTCATCTGCAACGTGTCCATCACTTGCCTTTGGGATTGTTTGTGACCAAAGTCCTTTTTAGTCCCGCCTATTGAAGGAGGGGGTAAAGGGCTATGTATGGATGGATTCCAACACCCGCGCAGGACGGGGAGAAAAGATGCATCTGCCAGGAAGTTGTTACGCCAGCTGTTGGATCATTGAGCGCCCTTCCATCATTCGTATTAGCTCGATGTCGTAGTTTTAATATGTGTTTTTTTGTTATGCGGGGCCACCATATTTGCCACAAACAGCTTGCTAGCTTCTCTTCGACAGGGCCAGTCAGAACTGCAATCCAGCATCCCGAGGAATCTTTTTTTGTCTCAGAGAAACCGTTGTGGAAATGGATGGATCGATACTGATTTAGAACGAAGCAATGGTGGTGATTGGCAAACCCACCGGCAAGCATCGAAGTTGTATCACCCCGCAGTTCCTGACACAATATCTGCGGCAATACGAGAACGAAGAGGGAAAGAAAAAAAAGGAAGAAGAAGGAGAAGGGAAAAGAAAAGAACAAAAGATCTTCATCTCGTCTCAAGCATTCATTCGCTTTGCTGCGAACGAAAACAGAAAAAGACCCTTGCTTGGCTGAATATACTCTCACATGGAGTAACTATCGCGAGCGAGAGAGAAATATAGTCGATGGCCTCAATATGACGGATGCCAGGCCCTCCGCCGCCCAGAAAAGGATAAGCAGAGGCTGAATTTCTCTCAATGCCGTTGTTGAACATGGAATACGACAGGGCCAGTGGCTCCCCACATACCCTGGACTGTCGCACATCTTTACGTTCCCTTCCTTGGGTGGATGTACTGTACGACTGCACTGTTCTCCCATGGGAGGCTGGCTGGCTGGCTTGCCTGCGGGCTTGTTGTACTCGGAAGTACAAGTACATTGTCTGCGCATGGAATAAAGGGTGTGATGTGATTTAATTTTTCTCTTCCCTGCCAGCAGGGACACTAAACCTACTGTCGGATCCCAGGGATAAAAGGAAAAGAATTAAAAAAAAAAAAGAAAAAGAAAAGAAAAGAGACAAAATGGAGCGCTTTTCTTCCCTGCTTGAGTCTCTCTCACCCTCAAATCTCGATTTCATTGGACGGATATTTTAACGAAAGAGCGAGTCAAGACTTTCTTGCATGCTTGCTTCAATGCAATCCCCAGATGTTATGCACATCATAGCCTCTGTGTTGAAAAAAAGCAAGGAAAAAAGGCGAAAGAGAAAGAAAAGGAGAGCATCGTGAGAAGAAAGACGACAGGCTTGTGACCTGAGGTGCGATGCATGGCCCATACGACTCAACGCTGGCCTATGATTGTGATATTGAACTCGGCTGGTTCCATCATCAAATCGGGAATCCAGGCATCACTACCTGCAGCCTCCCCATTCGCCCTGCTGGTCAGCACATAAATGCCCTTCAACAATCAATTTGAGTTAGTCTCAGAAGTGTGATGACAAGAAAAGCATCGCCATCAATCATCGCTGTTTATGCCCTCCTCTCCCCCTGCACCGTATTCGCATATGTCCTTGGTGCCCCCATCAAAGAAAGAAAGATGCAGCTTCACAGAAGAGAAAGTTGGCAGCTGATTTTGAAATGACACAGACCCTTGATTACGCTCTTTCATTTGTTCTTCCTCCTTTTTAACTATTTTATGATTTGAGATGCAAGAGCTGGCCACACATCCGCATCGATACAGTGCACATGCGAATGCATCCGTGTAAAGTGTGACATGTCCTTCCCCAAGAACCCAAGGCAGAAAATCTAAAGGGAAAAAAAAAGAAAAATATACGAACCGAGTTCTCAGCCCAGCAGCATCAAGCAATCAATCAGATGCAAAAAGAGTAACAGCTGAAAGCGACACTGTCCATGGGCACGGGGACATGGTCGGTTTCACCATCTCGTTCCGTTCCTTCAGGCTGTTGCAGGGAGATAGAGAGATCTTTTCGTCTGTGCAGCAGCTGCATCCATCTATTCTTACATTCATACCTCGACAAAGCACACAGGTCCGACAAAGATCCCAATCAATATGTAAATCCCATCGCCGAAGACGGAGGTTGAGGCGTAGGCTGGGCGGTGCGATTTTAATACTGCTTCACACACGGCCTTTGACCATGTCTCACGTCTGACTCGAATTATATCTGCCACTGGCATGGTCCTTCTGCCAAGGAGCAGCCGGTGATAATACGAATTTCCAAAAGAGCATCATCATCCATCAAGATGATGATCAGATATACCCATATCCTTGCTTCTGTGCCCTGCCATGCCTCGCCGTGCCCTGCCCATGCTGCTGACACTCATAATCGCGGCTGCAACTCCAACCTCTTAAAGGGCAGCCGCATCCATCTCTTTTTTCCCTCGCCAGGCATTGGAAATTCAATATATGTAATTTCATCAAGAAGGGAAAATTACGTCCCGCATCTCTGCCGCATGAAGCAAAAACAGCGATTTAAAATTGTCTCCGCTGCCCATCACTAACTTAATTAACCATCATCGTCGCCACCCATTCCCCATCCGTAGCCCATTCGTTCTTCACCGCTTCGAACAAAAAAACATCTGCTGATACTGATTTTCCAAGATTTCCTAATCCAGCTGCCTATCCCCATGTCGTTTTCCTCACTAAGAGACACTCACCAGCCCCTGTAAATTTTGAGTTGGTGCTTGTCAGGGAACAGCATTCCCGGAACAATCACCGTCGCGTTCAATACATGTAGCCTGACCCTGTTTACCCAGTTTATGCATGCTGTCCTCGCCTCGACAAGGAGCGCCTAGAGAAAAAAAAAAAGAGAGAACCCAAGCCAGGCAGCAAAAATCACAAGAGCGCTAAGGGAAGGCCATTTTCTTTTTACGTGAGAAACTCGGCATTAATTCTCATCCAAGACCTACTGCGCTGTGCTGTGTTGCCCGTGTCTTTGTCATGCTTGTGCCTGTGCTTGTGCTTGTACTCGCGCTGTGCCGTCCAGATGACAGCCGGACTCTCTCTTCGGCCCAAGCAGATTAATTTTATATCTGGATCTACGGATAAAAGTCCAACGAAAGAACGTTCCAGGCCGGAGTTCCGTTATGATACCCATCAAGGGTTCGGACGAAAGTCAATCATGGTTTGTCTCTACTAATGACTATGTATTTACTTCCATCCATGCCCAGGCAGACCCTTGAGATCCGCGACTCAAAGTCCCATCATGCATTTTCCTTTTTCCACTTTACAAGCGCATGGATGGAGCTAATAACAGGCAAACAGGCAAGCAGCGGTGTATTTAAGTAATATAATTATATATCATCACTCGATGACCCTCCCCCTTCCCCAGCCCGTGAATCTCCGGACCAAAGAGAAAAAAGAGTGTAATTCTATTTCATTAAAAGGCGCGGAAAGTATATCCTCCACGCCAGTCTGTGTGTATGTGTATGTGTAAGCAGGTTTGATGTTCGCCTATCGTACATCAGCCGTCGATCAGATAGCATAAATGTTCGTATACTCCTCCAGGCAAGACACCGCGATGACGATGATGGAAATCGAGACGAGGGACTGGGGCGGATGCTGAGTAACGGGTTCGTTCCCGCTCATCTGTGCGAAGGATGTATGTAGATATGTACGTATGGGTTACGAGTATATTTCACACATATAAAGAGATATGTAATAAAGGGTTTTATCTCCTTTGTACGCCGTGGAAATGGATACAGACAGACAGACAGAGCTCTTCACTTATAAGGACAGATACAGATACAGCTGCAGATGCAGATACTACCACCCCCACCTTTGTGTGCCGCGTTGATCAAAGCAGAGGAAAGCCAGTTTCATAGCGAAAGGGCCAAAGCTGCGATTGATACCTGAAATGGATCCTAGCGAGGATTTGTTTGGACAAGCATGAAACAGTAACAGCCGAAGAAAAAAGATATCATGGAGAGATCGCTTTCTCCGGCATCAGCTCGGTTCACATATCTCCTGATCCTCATAAATCATGCTGCAAGTACATAGTATGGCATTCATATATGACTGTTGACTGTGCTAATGCGTGATATGTATGTAGGTCGGTAGTCTGCATCGGGGCTCGAGCGGGAGAAGAAGCCGGGTGGGTATTCGAGCTGTGTGATGCAGACGCTGGTTGTTTCGACTATATTCTGAACTAGCTGGGGGTTAGGGTGTAATTCGTGCGACCGACTCCCACGTCGGACGTTCCGTCATCTCAGACTGGGAAAGTGCAACTCCACAACAACAAAGCTGAAGAACATGGCGCAATGGGAATGGTAATGATAATGGGATGGGTGTGGATCGATATCATTCTGTTGTTTTCAACCAGGAGATGCTGCGTGGATTTAATACCTGGTTGGGTTGTGATGGCTGGTGGTTGTCGCGCTACCACCTTCACACAGCGGGAATAAAGGCCGCTTTTGGGCTTACGAGTCCCTCCCGTGCGCAGCATTCCGTCCACCATGCACTACCAACATAGTATATGTCTCTGTATCCATCTGGATGTCTGGCCGGTTGTTGTCGCAACCAAAACCTTGAGTGAGATTGAACTACGATTGCCCTGCCCGCCTCACGCCATGCCATGCCGTGCCATGCCATGTCGGTGTCCAGAACCAAAAAAACAATAAGAAGTGAAGAGGGGCCAGACTGAAGGGAGAAATGGAAAGAGGCGGTAAAAAAAAAAAGAGTTCATTTTTCCCCTGGCGAGAGAACAATTTTTTTTTTTCAAAATTAATTTAGCCTCTTGGAAACGCCACATTGCATTAAAGACCCAAGCAAACTTCACGCCAGGCGGGCATGTGTGGAGGAAAGAGAGAGGGAAATGGAGTTTTATCGTACAGGACTCGGACAAGGCAAGGCGTTGTTTTTGTGTGTGTGCGGAACCAGGCGGTTACATTTACTATATTTGAAATCCAAGCGAACCGCGCGCCCTCGCCCTCGCCCATGTTAGAAACAAGGCCGAAATAAATTCCTTTGGCCAAGCGTAGAAGTCAAAGCAGAGACTGGTGGTGGTTGTACGGGTCAAGGTGGAAATCTCGCAACAGCTTGGCGAATAGAAGGAGATGTTTGGTTCGCTTGACCATACGGATGCTGTCGTTTGTGATATGCCCATATATATGAGGGTTGAAACATGGCCTAACACCCATAATAGTATATACCCATCAACAGGGTTTCTCAACCCTGTCCGACACGCTGGGAGCCACAGCGATCTTCAGATCCAAACAAGACAGGCGACATCCATCAAGGTGATGGTTATGGGATACGACGGAAGGGGGAAATTGATCATAGTACTCTGTATGTGTGTGTGTTATTGATGAAATCTCCGTATGTACGAGCAACCAACGTTTCACATGCAGATCCAGGTTTTTTTATGCAAGCAAGCACAAAACAGTCACAAGGACCATGGAACTTTTTCATCGAGTGTTCGCCGAGATTGAAACAGGCAAAGAGTACAAAGAGATTCTGACTAAGGGAGTACTATGTAAGCTAGCCACGGAGTTTATCGTAGCATTGTGCAGTTCAGGGTTCCTCTTTTATTATTACTATTACCCTTGGACTGCCAGCTTAACCGAGGCAGAAGTACATACAGTAGCGTATTCTGTAGTGAAGTGGTGGAGGAGGAATATCGGGGTGAGAAAGGGCTTGACTCCGTCTGTTGTTACGTATATGTGGGAGGGCCCACTTCTCGCTTGCATGATCACTTTGAGTATTGAGTCGATGGATGGATTTGCATGATCTTCAGCAGAGGACATAGTGTGTGTGTAGTATGTAGTATGTCAAGGCATGAGATTTCTCAATAGAGAGTACGTGTAAAGAGTACATGTATGTGCTCTGATGTGAAGTCTGGAGGGTCTAGCATTTCCCTTTTCAGACAAAGAGAGCACGTTTTGCCTAGAAGCAGATGGCGTGTGGAGGCGGTGATCCAAGCATGACCAAAACCGCTCTTTGATGGTGGCAGGGAACAAGGCTTCTGGAAGAAGATGGCCAGGTCTTATGTGGAGCAGCTTAAAAATAGTTGAATCATTTCGGGGAACGAGGCAAAGAAATAAATAAAATAAAATAAAATACTGCTTGTTCGAACCCAGGATCTGAGATCCATTGTGCTGGTGCCACCTTTAATCCATCAGAAATTTGCGAAGTTCTCCGAGCAAAATATGCAGGCTAAAAGTCTGATCACACACAGAGCTGTAATAATAATGTAACAGCGTGACGAGCTATCAGGCTGCCTGTTTGGGTTAGTAATCCTGTGTTACGGTACTGATACGGGTCAGTAGAGTACTCTGTAGTGTACTCTGTACATCCACAGACTTAGCAGAGATTCCATGTGCATGGTTGGGTCCACCAACGCCCTCTCAACCATCATCCACAGGGATGTTTATGCGAGGTGATGAGAAAAAGAGGCTGGTCAAGCGCATATCCATTCTTTGTTAAAGGCTTTGTGACTCCATCTCGAATCCCCGATATATATGGAGATGTATCATATGTACTCCATCATCAGCCTAGCCTTTTCTTCTTCTTGCATCCCCATCCTTCATCTTTCCTCGCTCTGCCGCTTTCTCATCCACTCAGCTGCCAGGGTTCCCGTATCCGCTGTCTCTGGTCAAACAGATCCGCTGCGTGGCGGCTGCTGACCAAGGTTCAAAAAGCGAACAGACTCCAGTCGTCACTCCCGGCCATCCTTACATCCATCCCATCCCCAAAGGTGATCGTATTACGGAGTACATTCTCTCCTCCCATACCACCAAAAGAAACTTAGCCCAGGTCCAAGACCCATGGTGAAAAATAAAAACAGACTTGTGGTTATCCAAGTCTTGTATCTCCACACAACATGCCTGCGAAATCCTTACGATGTTGCGCTTCTTTGCCCCCTTTGGATAAAACGTCACCTTCAGACATCCATCCATACACCAACACCCCCGAAAAACCAACCTTTTTCAACCGCAGGTCGTCAAGGGGGGGGCCAGTGGGTGAAGAGCATGAAAAGAAAACATTAACTTATGCGTAATATTTACTCGTGGCTTTTTTCTTTTTTTTTTTATTTATTTTTTTTTAAACCCTTTTTCTCTTTAACCGCTCCGTCCATCCATATTCACTCAATCCATTGGTGTGGAAATATATCCGGACTTCAACTCCATAGATCCATCTATCCCTCGATTCCCCCTTTCTTTCTAACGTCTCTGCCTTGGACCCAAAACCGGAAAGTTCCATACATATAATATCTGCTTGTCATAGTTTTATTATCATTTTATATACCCGGGAACTTTCTTCTCTTCTCTTCCATTCATGAAATAGGCTGATCTATTTCCCAACTTCCTTAAAACCCTTTTTATATCGGCCTTCCCCCCGCCAACCCTCACCCTCAATCAACATACAACACTCTACATCTACAACTCTACAATGGATCAAGTCTCACATCTGCTGTCCCATCCTCTTTCGAGTTGGATCTCTACAGACTCGTACTCTCTTGATCAAGACATCATTGCTTCCAGAGAAGCACTGCACAACACCGCAAAGGCCATCGGTTCTGAAAACAGTCTACGCTCTACCTCGAGAAGGGCTGAGAATATGTCTCGTCAACATTATCAACACCAGGACCAGACCATGCACGTCTCTGCCTCAAGACCTGAGCTCTATCAAAGTGCCTTTATCAGTGCGGCGGGTATTTCTAGTGCTGGATCCTCTCCTTACAACACATCGTATGGTCACTATACCGGTGTCTCTTTGGGCGACTTTCAACAGCAACAACAACAAGAACAACTTCAAAACACATACTACACCACCGCCCCAACATACAATACCCTCACTACTACTGCTGCTGCTACCACCCAAGCTCAAGAGCCTTGCTATCCAAGCTACCCATCACTTCAACTCCCATCCATCAGTAACATGTACGATGGCCTCCAGTACCCAGCAGTCAACTATGGCTATGACTTTCAACAGCTACAACAGCAACAACAACACCAGGGATACTACACAGACGAAAACGAGCTGATGTACGGATCCGAATCACGCCCCTTTTTCGATTACCAGGGCTACAACAACTACATGGACAGCTACCCACCACCACCTCTCATGGACGCTGACCAGACCGCCTTCTCAACTCCAGACGTCATCACATCTCAACGCTTTCCTGAACCAAAAACCCCCCCTCCACCCGCCACAGCAGCGGCAAGGGGATTCGACCCGGTTGCAGCGCAAGAGGGCGATGATCTAGTTGGTCTAGGGCTGTACGACGAGCCGATGTCATCCAGTTTGATGGAGGATTCCATGAGCGCACTCGGCGGTTCTTATCACGCACGAGACACTGCCCGGATGGGCAAGGGGCTTACCTTGGAAGAAACCTTTGATCCAGAAGACCATGATGACGACGAGGAAGAGGAGGATGATGAAGAAGAAGAAGAAGAGAAGAAGGAAACTAAACAAGCATAGACTACGGCTTTATCGACGATTTGTATCATTTTCATCATGTACCAGCATAGCATAGCATAGCGACATAGCATAATAAGCGATCTATTTAATTTCTACCAAATACCGAATCTCCAGCCCTACTTTATCAGTATCAGGCCACAACCACAACCTTGGCACCCATTATCCAGCCCTAGCCAAATCCTGCTTACCTACTTCCTACCTTCCCTTCATATAATCCTGTATTTCACCTGCACATCCACTATCTCATCCACATGTATTCCCTCCCTCCCTTCCATTTCCCTCCCTCCACTCATCCAGTTTCCTCGTCATCCTCATTCCATACCAACGGAGAAAAGCCGCATAACAAAAATAATAATAATACAAAAAAACGAACTGAAAAAAGAATTTCGCATTTGCGTCACTTGCATCAACACCCTCGCATCTCATTGGTTGAAAACAACCAAGCATTTCCGTAGCCCGAAAGCCTATTAGTAATTTTCATTTTTTTTCCCTTTTCTTTGACAGCCAGAAAAAAAATGTGAAAAAAAGTGAAAAATTGAGTGGAAAAAATAAATCTCAAAGTGAAAAAAAGAATATTTTTTGCCTGATTTTGCTTCGATTTGCTTGGAGGGTTATTTTTTTTTTCTTTTTGTGTTTTTTTTTTCGCTTTGGCTTTGGGCTTTGGGCGGTTGATTGACTGTTTCTGGTAATTGAGTTGGTTAGTGGTTGGTGGTGGTGATTGTGATTAGAGTGGTTTATTGTTGGTTCGGGGGTTTTTGTTCGTTGTGATACCACTGGTTTGGTGCTTGGAAGAAGAAATAAGGAGAAGGGAGTCGAATTGGATGCGAAGGAGCAAGCTAAAGTCTTTGTCTGAACACCATACAGACATCCATACAGATATACCCTTATACCATACGGTGCTGTTGGTTAGGCTATTCAAACAAGGCGGAGAAAGCCGAAAGCAGAATAGGACAGAACAGGACAGAGCATAGCCGGATAGACAGGTCATTCTGCACTGCCCCTATCTCCAACCCCGAGGGCTGGAACAATGACCAAAATCCAAATCACGCCGTGGAAGTATCATTCGCAGCTCCTTTCGGTGCGAGATAGGTTTTATCCGTCTGCATCTCGGGCTGGCGCTGGTGATGACTTGCGAGAGGAGGCTTGTTCGTTGGTATGTCTGCCTATACGCTCATATGTATGTATGTGCATGCTGTATTAACATTGTATAGGTTTGGGTATGGAAACATCGAGGCAACCTCCCACACGCAGTTGAGGCTACAGCACTGTTGACAGATGCGATATTACACGATGATCCGAGTCGGAATTCCACGTTTTCAATCCGAGCTACGTACTCGTTGGCTTTTTGCAGGTTAGTATATTGTTATGTTTATATATATCGTATGAAGATGCTAACTAGACAGATTCGTCACCGGCCTCGTAGACTCGAAGCTCCATGGCCCGAAATTATCCATGTACCGCAAAGCAATGATGCTAGGCGTACCTGCTTCTTTCGTCGAGCTACGTCACGAAGCTACTCATCGTGATCTACCATCGTTGGTGGTGCTTAGAAATGCGGCGCAGCGATCGCTAGATTGGCTGTGGGAGTTTTACTGGGCTAAACTTGACCATGGACGAGACGAGTTAGACCACGACAATGTGGTGGAAGGTGATGGTGAGGAAAGGGATGTCGATGTAGATGTGGATATGGATAGCTTGAAGAGGGAGATATCAAACGTCCTTCAACCTGTTGTTCGAGAGAAGAAAAGGCTGTGGAACGCGGCGGCTGCATCTTCCAAGGGAGGAGTTAAGCGGAAAACGAGATCGTCAAGCGAGCTTGGCCCGGCGGAAATGTCCTATTGTGTGAGGAGGGTTACTTCGATATGCTGTCGGGAAAGACTGGGGAGTCCAGCTCTCGCTCAGATCCTACTTGACCCGGCTGAGGAGGTAATGGTTTCAAGGACCAAGATGTAAGTTGTACCCTCCCTCATGATAAATTTGATAGTAGGGAAATATTAACATTGATCTAGGAGCGGGAAATTACTGGAAGTACACCTTTCGAGCTGGGACGAGTTTCTAAAGGAGATATGTCGAGGCTGTAAGCCCTTTTTAACCAACTTGGTTGAGGAAATGGCTCGGATATTGGTCTCTCCAACCTCTGCCAGCCAGCCAGATGATGAGGCCTATTTACAAGATATCGTCCAGTGGATGGACCATCTCTTGACATCGGAAACGTGGGCAGGTTTCCGAAAAAGATATCTAATCCTCTCATATGTGGAAATACTATGCGACGAATCACCACCGAATGCCTGGGTGGATCAGCTACGAAAGATATTGAGGGAGCAGCCGCCATCTGAAGACGCTGAAACTCTTGCTACTATGAAGAACGGTTCAATCCATACTGAGGCTAATGTCGATATCGAGATGGATGATGCAGACGACATGATCCATCTCAACGAAGATTCCCGGTCTGATGCTGCGGTTCTTCGGGATTTCGGTTGGGACTTTGGCGGCAGGCCGAATTTCAAGGCTATAGGCGCCATATGAAGGAGATCTGTACTATATACCACTTATACCATCTGCCAGGTAGTTAGCTATTGTTCATATCAATGTAAGATAGAGTGAAGAGTTGTCAGGTATAACCGAGCCCCCTCCGCCGGGTAAACTTTCCCCGCCGAACCGACGTCATCTGCCTTTCTGCCTGCAAAGAGAAATAATTTATATATATACACAAACTCATCTATTTATTTCCCCCTCTCCTCGTTTTAACCCATGTTCACCAGCAAACTTCTTTTCCGCCGCCTTTCTACACCATCGAGTTCCATCGCAAGACGCAAAATGCATATCGAATCGATTCCCATGTGTGAGTAACGTGTATATACGTCCTAGACATTCTCCATACGACAGATATATGTAGAACTAATGCATAGCCAACACTAGGGACTGGAACGGGCAACAATTATGCCTACCTGATTTCAGATGAAGCCACGAAAACTGCTATGATTGTCGACCCGGCCAATCCACCCGAGTGAGTGGTTGCATGTAACATCAACGCTAGATCCAGGCAGGCCTGTACTGATTTAGGTGATGTTGACAGAGTCATTCCAGTCCTGAGATCTCGGATCCATGATGGAAGTATCGAATTCAAGGGCATCATCAATACGCATCAGTATGTATGCGCTCAAAGCATTGTGCTAAACAACGCTACCTGTCTGACCAGCCATGCTAACATCTCCCTAGCCATTATGACCATGCGGGCGGGAATGATGGAATTGTATGTTCTCTCTAGCTCCCGGGAAATCACTAGTTGTGATATTTGATACCACTTCATACGCCGAAGTTTTCACTGACAGCTTAACCACAGTTGAAACAATTCGGAAATGTCCCTGTGATCGGTGGGCGGGATTGCCAGGCGGTCACACAGACTCCAGCCCATGGTGAGACGTTCAAAATTGGAGATCGGATATCAGTCACTGCCTTGCATACCCCTTGCCATACGCAGGATAGCATTTGCTATTATGCAGTGGATGGTGACCAAAAGGCCGTGTTTACTGGAGATACTCTGTTCATTGGAGGTGGGTTTGAAAACATCTTTATCAGTCCATGCAACGTCAACTTGTCTAATATACCTCTCAGGATGTGGTCGATTCTTCGAGGGTAATGCCCAGGAGATGAATAAAGCGCTTAATGAGGTTCTTGCTGCACTTCCAGATGATACGAAGATCTATGTAAGTTGGATAGCCCTTGAATTTCTTGGGGTCCGCTACCGAAAAGGATGAAATGTCCTGGTGTATGGCTGGAGACTGACACAAAACTTAGCCTGGTCATGAGTACACGAAACAAAACGTCAAATTCTGCCTCACAGTCTCTAAATCAGATGCTATCAACAAGCTCCACACCTATGCAAATGAGCACCAGCATACTCAAGGCAAATTCACCATGGGGCAGGAAAAGGTTTGTCTTCCATTCTCAAACCACTGGAGATTTGTTTTCTGCTAATATGGTAAATTCACAACATAGCTCCACAACGTCTTTATGAGAGTCAACGTAAGTCCTAATATGTTTTCCTCCATCTATAACTTTCACCAGCTGACAGAGCTCCATCAGGATCCCGAAATCCAGAAAGCAACCGGCAAGACCGACCCAGTTGACGTCATGGCCGCTTTACGTGAGATGAAGAATAATATGTAGATGCCGAACCTATTGAACTTCTGAGGCGAGGGACACAATAACGCCGCAAGACGGTACCTGTATGCCACTTTCGAGGTACCGAAACGTCGGCGACCTCATATGGGGCTTGTTTGTATATACTTTTGCTCATGACGTCAGTATACCTATTCTCTAGTATATATGAGAGTAGGATCGAACGGGTATATCTAGGCTGTTGTTTAACTAGCATTCTCGAGGGCCAACTAAACAATCAATCTATTATCATTTCATATCCGTGTAATTAATTACCCTTCATCATGTCCGGCACAACCGCAGGTGACCCAACCTCAATTAAAAACAAGGTCCTCAACACGGGGGCATCGGTGGCGCAGAATCTCGAACCTCTGAAGAACCATTGTGCCCATTTACATGCATATCACGTCTACGCCGACGACCCTACCCGGTGCGTCGAGGCAAATCACTACTGCGCCCAGGTGACAGAAGGTGAGCCACGCTTTTTGCATTTCCGCTCAGATATAACACACTAGTTGTCACCATCGTCTTAGTCGTTTGTTTGTGCAGGCTGTATTAACACATCCTGCTCGCGCCATAGATGTCCGTCAATGCCTTATATACGACACACCCGAGAAGAACGCCCGGCTCATCGGGGTAGAGTACATGATCACCCCGCGCACATACCACACCTTGCCTGAAGACGAGAGGATTCTGTGGCATTCACACCTTTTCGAAGTCAAGAGTGGAATGCTCGTAATGCCATCTGGCCAAGGTAAATCCCTCCTATCCGGCGATAGTCTAAAACTTGCATCCTAACTTCTTAATCCATATAGGCGTCCCCTCTCCCGCCTGGGAATTGGCCGAGGACAAAGAAATGGAACAGATCATCCCCCTGTATGGCAAGACATACCACATGTGGCAGGTCGATCGTGGCGATAGGGTACCCATGGGAGCGCCGGCGTTGATGGGAAGTTTCACGTCCGAGGCGACGGTTAAGAAGGCGATCCCGAACGGGTTGGAAGGGCTGAGGAACAAGACGCATGAGCGGTTTGGAATCAATATGGCGGATAAGGAGGAGAGGAGGAAGAATCTTTGCCCTGGATTTACTCCACACCCAGGTATGTCCCTCCCTCTCTTAATTCCGAGAAGCGGTGTTTATGTACGTATGGGCTAATTGGTTTGGTTTGACGAGTAGATGCGGATGCGATGTGGAGGAAATGATTCACGAGCGAGCCAGTATGGTTATGGTCAAAGCATGGTAGATATTAAGGTAAAAGATGCATAGTATTCATTTAGCAGGTTATATTAAAGCTATATCACCTCGATAATCAGCACGAATACAAGTTATTCAAACGAAAGAAATGTCTCCCACACTACCACTTGGCCTCTCATTATCCATACTTAAATAGATCAGAAGTCAAGGACGGCAACCGGGGCAAGTCTAACCACTTTTTTTAGTAATGTAGACTCCTAAGAACAATTTTGCTTTCATGTCCACACCCGCGCGTCCTGGAGATGAAGACGACAGGCTCTAGCAATTGGGAAAGCGGGCGTACATCAGATGCTACTGATGAATGTGTAGAAGGTATGGGAAGAAGTGAATGAGTGTATCAGCATGAATTCATGAGACGTTTCCCACTTTAGAAGTAAATAATCAATCAATCCATTCTTAGTGAGAGGGATTCATCTCGGCATTGAATCCTGATTTCGCAGCTACTGCATAGCTTCACTCGAACATTTTAAGTGAAGTTAGGCGTACCACTGCGAATAATCAATTGTGGAAGAAAAATCTCGAGAAGTGAAGAAGAAAAAGTCGAAAATCTTTCGTGGCTCAAAAATTTTTTTTATAAAGATTTTTCTGCCTTTTTTGGCGACGGAGCGGAATATCTTTCATGCCGAGAAGCTCGATCATGTGATATCCTCTGAATTGACGAATGAGAAGCTTCTGTTCTTGCTCCAGACGAAAGAGCTCCAGGTGCAACGACGATTTGATGCTCGAACGATGAACCGGCGGGCGAACACTCACCAACGATAATGGCCGGTAGGGCACCTCCCGCTCTTAGCAGAAGGCTATTCCGTGCTCTTTTCTTCACCACTGGGTCCATCTGCGCCGTGAAGCTCTTCGCAGAGCATGTATTCCATATCCAAGCTTCGTCCGGCCCTTCGATGTATCCTACCATCCACTTCCGAAATGACTGGCTTCTAGTGGCGAAATACAATAAATTCGGCCGTGGCGTTGAGCTGGGAGATGTGATTGTTGCCAAAAGTCCACTGTTCAAGCAGCAGCATCTTGGGAAGCGGGTGGTTGGGCTTCCTGGGGATTATGTTTTGAGGTATTCCCTTGCTGAGGACCAGGCGGATTTGGATGAGAGTGCGGAGATGATACAGGTTTGTTGCTCTCCCCTTTTTTGTATTGTTGGTGGCGCGCCTTGCGTTTACTGATTGCATTTGTTGTCTATAGGTTCCAGAGGGGCATGTTTGGGTGAATGGAGATAACTTGCCGTGGTCTCGGGATTCGAATGACTACGGGCCTCTTCCGATGGGATTGATAACTGGAAAGATCCTTGGGAAGGTATATTGGCCATTTCAATATGAGTCCTTTGAAAATCCCTTTAAGCTGGTGAAGGGAGATGATACCCCATAATATCTTCCCCCTTCGCGTCTGTTTGTATGATACAGTAATGATATATTGGAAAAAAAAGTTTATGAATAGATCTAGTGTACAATAGATTAGGAAATGCTGCCTTGCCCTAGCTTATCTCATCGATGGGGGGTTTCTCCTCTTGTATGGCAAGGGTTCGATCCTCTTCCTCTTTAATTCAATATCAGCACCTTCAATGCCTAGCTCGTTCATTACGTCTGCCATGTTCTCATCCCATTGCGTTCGGAATAGATGAGCACCGATAGGCTTGAGGCGATGTCTCGACTCCAAACGGCGGGGGCGGAAATCCTCTCGCTGTACATTCTTTGCGACGGTCTGATAATCCAAAGGTTCGCCGTTCTTTTGCTCCATCACCAAGATAGAAAGTCTATGATAAGGGCTGCCCTTTTGCGCATGAG
Organism: Arthroderma sp. MBC 929; assembly: GCA_030789285.1. Taxonomy (NCBI): domain Eukaryota; kingdom Fungi; phylum Ascomycota; class Eurotiomycetes; order Onygenales; family Arthrodermataceae; genus Arthroderma; species Arthroderma sp. MBC 929. The sequence continues at coordinate 687,439 of JARJUX010000012.1, read as the reverse complement.
GAGCCAACCATGGGAGGATGACCTGCGAGTCGGCTGACAGATCCCCCAGGGAGATAGGCTTTGAGGTGGGTGAGACTGGGACGTTGATAGCAAGGAAATGCCCCCGATAGTCAAAGCCGTCTGCTTCAAGGTTGGGGACATCAGGATCTACGACGGCAATAGTGACGAGTTTCTCGCCAGCTTGGAACGACTGGATGTCGAGGGTGGGTGCGGCGGTGCTGACTCGAGAGTCGACAAACACTCCAGGCTGAGCAGGTTTTTTCCCAAAGGACAGTTTCACATCCAGGATTGGGTCGATATGGGCAACGACATCGGGAACAACTTTCATCTGTGTAAGTCTTTGCATGAGAATCTTTCGTCGGTATTCCCTCCATTTCTCATTGGCCAAATGTCGATAAACGGGTTTGTTCATATCACCTAAAAGACATACAATGTTAGCCGAAGTTTCTCATGTAGAATAAACCGATGTCTCTACCGAAAGGCAAGACTTACCCAGTTTATCTTCAAATCTCTTCTTAACAAGAGGATCATTAATGTCCGCGAGGATTTTTAATTTCTCCAAATGCTTCTCCGTGCTTCTAATTCGTGTCTGGTGGTGCAGCTCATTCTCGATCTCTGACGCAGGCACTTGGCGTAGCCTCTCCAGTCGACCTCTTTCTTTCTCAATTTGCTGCAGCTTCTCCTCTCTGTCCTCCTGCAGGACCTTGCGTGCTTCTTGAAAACATTGATATGGTAGTGCTTCAAAAGGGTGGTTGGCAGCTCCTTGGAGAGCCGCACGACGTCGACGAGAACCAATTGGGAATATCCCACGCCGCATCAATCGTCTTTCCAATTGTTTATTTGTCACGAGTAAAGGATCCGGTGCTTTGTGGAATGGCACCTTCGCCGGCTCTGCTTCGGCTTCATTCTGTGTAGAAGGGGTCGTCGAGAACGCACGATCGTGTAGAGACGGAAGGGTGGTAAGGCGCGATCTGTAGCTTTGGCGAAGACATTGTAGCAGCGGCTTAGAAGCCACTTCACACTGCGCCATCTTTGGAGCTGTGGATGAGATGGTGGTTCGAGGCTTTTGGAGCTTTGGTTTTGGTCCTTTTGAACATTTTTTTCCGGGCAAAATTGGGTTTCTCACTAGCGCCAAGAATGGCCGAAATCTGCAAAAGGGAAAAAACGACAGCCCTTCTTCTTTTTGTTCTGCACGCAAGAGACTCTCTTCGTCGACGCCTGGCGAAGTGATTAGTTTGTTTCTCAGTATTGAGCCTTGAGAAGTTTGGCTTCTGGTGTATTTAGACAGCAAAATGTCTGGAAATAAGGCGCTGGGGGCGCTTCGATGGTTCGCGCGCGGTAGCTGCAATGGAGTCCTTAGAGCTGCTGAATCCTCAAAAAAGGTATGCTATGAAATGTACGGTTCCATTTCTATTACTGGTGTGTGTTGCTAATAAGGCATTTCCAGGAGCTCTTTTCGAGGCAAAGCATACGGTCAATGGCTACTGAAGCAGACATTCCCGCCGCTGCATCTCTTATAACATCTGCCTCAAATATCCCCGATATTCCTATTCCCACCTGGAACCGGCAACCTGCCATTGTCACCCTCTACGATTTCCCATCAATGGAACCCCTCCAATACCTCGAATACAGCCACGACCACCTCCTACTCCCACTTCGTCGCGACCTCCTACACAAGGCTGTCATTTACGAAGGTGATCAAACGCGACAAGGCACAGCGAACACAAAATGGAGAAACGATGTGCGAGGAAGTAGAAGGAAGATCCGTCCTCAAAAGGGTACGGGTAGGGCTCGACTTGGTGACAGAAAATCACCCATGCTAAGAGGAGGTGGTGTTGCACACGGCCCTCACCCGCGAGACTTCTCGACCGACCTACCGAGAAAGGTATACGACAAAGCCTGGAGGACAGCTCTGAGCTACAGATATCAACGCGGACAATTGATTGTTGTGAACGATAACATCGCTATGCCGAGAGATTCGACCACCCACTTACTGAAAGAGATTATCGACACTCACAATTGGGGGAAAGCCTTTGGACGGACCTCGCTCATCACAGAGGTTAAGAAGGAAAGGCTACTGAGGGCAGCTGCTGATCTCGGTAAAGATACGCGTGTCTTGGATCGTGCTGATGTCGATGTGAAGGATCTACTCGAGACTGGACGGTTGATCATAGAAAAGCAGGCCTTGGACAAGATGATTGCTTATCACTCGAGTGATCTCGGTCAGCCACCTACAATGGCTTGAATTGTACTATATAGTTTCCAATTGTAACGTATTTTGAATTTTAGAGGGTGTATTATTATTGCTATCTTCGTCTTCATTTTGCCGGATTGAATTTCTCCACCAAGATACGACCGTAAATACGGGCGAATGCAGCGCTCGTAAACTTGTTGTCTCCTACACTTTCATCCTAAGAATAAGATCGGTCTCAGTGTATATTCAGTTGTTGTTGGCGTTTTGGTGCAGCCCGAGGTCAACCGAGCGGACAAGACCCGACCCCAATTTTTTTTTGCATCGTGCATCATCGCGCAACCAGTTTGAACAGCACCCAACCTCACTCCAACCCAACCGTGAATTTCGAGGGACGGCAGTTGTTCTAATGTCACTTGCATTCGCCAGATCTAATTGTCTTCGGACTTCGACACCACGGAGCTGGTTTTCGCGGGCGTCAACAGTCGGCATGCCCTTGAGAGCGAGGATAAATAGCCCTGCATTCGCTGGTCAGCAGGCAAATGTGAGTTTACATACAGCCAGTCGGGCATTTATACAGGCGCAATATACTGATGAATTCTATGACTTTGTCAATACAGATGGCCAGTATGCCCGAACTCCCAAAGCAGCAACCCGGTGATGAACCCGACGATGTCTTGTTTGCCAGTCTTTACGGCGTACGATCGATAGAACTCAACCGCCCAAAGAAGCTCAATTCCTTGAACGGATCGATGGTGCGGAAGATTCTTCCCAGGCTTCAAGTACGTTTACCCGATTAGATGTCATTCAGTCAAATTGAACAAGCTTTACTAAGGAACCGACTAAAATTGCAGGAATGGGAAAAATCGCAACTCGCCAACGTCGTTATGATCTCTGGGTCCGGATCAAAAGCATTCTGCGCTGGTGGAGATGTGGCCGAACTCGCCCAGCAGAATAAAGAGGGCAAGGAGGGACAGTTGAAGTCCAAGAGCTTCTTCAGCCAGGAATACCAGCTCGATCATTTCATCGCAACTTATAAGAAACCATATATTGCCATAATGGATGGAATCACGATGGGCGGCGGTGTTGGGTTGAGTGTCCATGCACCTTTCCGGATTGCGACTGAGAATACCCTCTTCGCCATGCCCGAAACCACCATTGGTTTCTTCCCAGACGTTGGCGGATCATTCTTCCTCCCACGGCTCGATGGAGAAATAGGCACATACCTAGCGTTGACATCTGATCGCTTGAATGGTGTACAGTCATTCTACTCGGGAGTCGCTACACATTATATTCACTCCAGTGCTCTAGGTAACCTGACCTCACGGCTGTCAGAATTGGTTTTCTCCGACAACATTAGCCACGAAGAGCGGTTGGACGTTATCAACAGCACAATCGCGGAGTTTACAACCGGATTGCCATCTTTGGCAGAGGAGCCTATCCATCTATCAGGTAGCCTACGAAAGTCCATTGACCGGTGCTTCTCTCATTCATCGGTTGAGAAGATAATAGTGGCTCTCCAAAAAGAAGAAGAGAACAAAGAATGGGCCGCAAAGACGCTCAAAACCCTTGCAACTCGATCCCCGCTCTCCCTCAAGGTTACCCTCCGTCAACTCCGCGTGGGCAAGCAGTGGTTCATCGGTGAAACCTTCCAGCGAGAAGAGCAGATCGCAGGACACTTCATGGCCCACCCAGACTTTGTTGAAGGTGTTAGCGCTCGCTTGATCAACAAGCCCCCAACAAAGCCAGTGTGGCAGGCCTCCTCTCTCGAGGAAGTTACCGATGCAGACGTTGACGCGTTCTTCACCATCCCTGAGGGTGAAAAGCGTCTTCCACTTTTCAATACCGAAACCGATTATAACGTTTACCCACATGCTAGATTTGCCTTGCCAAAGGAGCAGGCTGTCGAGCATTTCGTCCGCACCGCTCAGCCCGAGAACGAGGAGGTAGTTGTCGAAGAATTTTTGAAGAAGACCAACAATAAAGAAGGTGTAAGAGTGGTGGTTCAAGAAATGCTGGCACGCAACACCGAGTCTTCTTCCAAGGGTTTGGTTTGGATCAAGTAGAGTGCGTTTTTTATATCTATTCTGTAACATACTTTCAAACATCTTAAACGCATTTCCTGTCTACCCAAGTTATACATACCTATCTACATATATGAAGTCATTTTGATATCAATATAAATATTCCTATTGCTTTGTGTGTAGGAGACATAGTCGCAACGGCATTGCATCCCTTGTCTTCTAGCATCACTTTTCTGGCCTTTATCAGGTACTTTGCGGATAGTACCAACAGTCGAGCAAACGGGCCATAAACCCGTACAATGTCTAATTTAATATGCATACTAGTTATTAGTCGTCTACAAAGCGAGGCATATGAATGAGGAAGATGAATGGTGCCCCTTCTAGCTGGTGCAGCATCCAGATAGGTTTGTTATATTTATGAAGGGACGTAAACATTTCCGTATATGGGGCTGCAAGCTTTGTTTGCCCTTTAAATAGCACCAATCCAGAACTTATCAAGGGAATACAGCATGGGGTCCGAGATGTGGCATTGTATTAATTAAGCATTAGCCTGCCTGATAAAGTAAAATAGAGGAAATATCAGCAATATCATTTTCGCTTCTCATATGCCAAACAAAAAGCCTTGCTGGCGGAGCAAAAATAATAGATGGCGAACGATCCGAACGAGGATAAAAAAGAGAAAAAGGAAATGCGCCAGCCGCGAATCGAACGCGGGGCCCATCGATGTTGCTGTTTTATGGCAACGATGGATTTTACCACTAAACCACTGGCGCTTGTTGAAGGAAACTGCGCCCAATGCAATTAAGAGCCCAAGGAAGGAAACTGCTCTGTACCACTAACCTCCACTATGTGCATCACAATGAAAGGCAGGTCAAATATATTGGCGGAGCTCTGACTACAGACCTCTAAATCACTTTAGGTCTCCACTATTTGGCTGAAATCTCTGTTGAAGGTGCAGGCTGTCTTCCACGTGATTCGGTAGCTAGGCGCCATACCCGTGCCATTATTGGCTGTCCTGGCGCTTAGCGCAACCTTAAATAAACCTAAGTAAACAAACGCCAACCTCGTCGACACCTTGGGTGTCAGATCAGCACATCGTCACCTTCCATCTCGTAACTTCTGCCCCGTCATTTTTATTCCAGTGGAAGCTTTTGACTCGGTTTGCTTCGAGTCATGACTGGGAGTTATCTCATAGCAACGCCGGAGCTCAGTGGCAGTTTCTCAAGTTATACCAACTTCAACTATCCGAAAGAAAGGGGTGACTCTTGCCTTTAGCCTGGCATTTAAGGTGTTTTCCCGGACCCGGGCCGCCTAATAATGGTTAAGAAGGGTTGTTGAGGGCCAGTTCAAGCTCACAAGTCCCTGAGTCGCCGTTGCTATGGCGTTTTGCCCCGTTCCAATTACCAGCTTAGAGCTTGGGCTTGGAATGGAAGTGGCCAGCCCCTACTGATGTCTCAATCACCGGGCGATATAGTCACCTCTTACCCCTGTGTCATGCACCCGTTGCACGGCCAACTATGGATGGAAGGCTGTCGTTATTTCCCATCCACGGAGCACCCGTTTAACAGGTTCTATCAACCTGGTAAACACAGTAGCGACTCATCTTCTAAGTTCCGGTGACAGCTTGCTAGATATTGCTCACATTTCAGGATAATTGCCCTATAAGCCACTCCGGCCGAACCTTTTCTCTATACCCTCACCAAGTTCTGATGCGCATGCCATCAGCGATTTGGTCAAAGAGCAGGATTTGAGCAAGCCCTCAACTATATACCTTCCGTTAATTGTTTTTGATGGTGTAGGAACCGCTTTCTGAAATACTTCAGCCAGCTTCTTTTACAAGAGTGAGTAATATCTACGCATCAGAAAACAAGATGCTGCCGATGCATGACCAAGGCTCTTTCTACCCATTACATGTTATTCATGGATTTGATGATCTCAACCTCTCTCTTTTCCAGTTTGCTCTCCCATGGACTTTCCCGGCGAGTGTGATGTGTCTTGGTAAATGCAATGATGGCCCTCAGGTTTCGCCCATGTAGCCCGCTTTTACAACAAATCTTAACCATGATTTCCGGTAGAGGACAATAACAGAAGGAGGCATGCCTATGACCAGAACTAAATCCCATGGAACACTCTCTCACGAAGAGTCATCTCATAAGTTTTGATACATCATAGCATCCTTCTTCTTGCTCTTTCCCTATCGTCTACCTGCTTCTTGTTCTTGTCTTCTCATCCCCCTTTTGCCTATAAATATCTCCTTCTCCCCCCCTCTGTTTCTCTTCTCCTTTCCCTTCTCTCCCCCATACAAACTCCACTTTACTACATATCCCATATATATTTTCCTCCAAGCCTTCCACACATAAAAGGCATATCTTTCCTCAAGCCGTATATATATACGCACCGAAAAAGCCAACAAAGGCTTACATTTATTTTATATTTAACCCCTCCGGACACTTACATATAAGATGTCCAACCAAATCTTCTTCTACGGCGACTCGATGGAGTCCTGCTCCCCCGAGGAGCCCGTCCAGCACCAGTACGAGTGCTACCCGGACGAAATCCCGTCGGTATTCCTCGCCCTCTCGGAATACGACCAGCCTGCACCCCCAACCGGCTACTTTCAAGTAGGGGGTAGCAACGACCCTAACCAGCCGGAACAAACCGCCCAGCAAGGCCTAAGCCTAGGGCTACAACAAACGGACCCTCAGCCTGGTCCAAGCAACCCCCCCGCTGCCGCCCCCCAAGAAAGCGGCAGCACGAGACAGTCTTCTGCCACCTACAGCACAGAAGACAAAAAGGCCGACATCAAGGAAAGAAACCGTCGGTCACAAGCCAAAAGCCGGGCAAAAAAGGTCGAACAAGCCCGGCAAAAGGACGAAAAGATAGAGAGCCTGGAGGCAGAAATCAAGAGCCTCCAGGCCGAGAAGGCCAGAACACGGCAATGCATAGATCAAATCATGCATTGCATGTGGGAGATGACGAAGGACCAGGACCCGCCCCGGCAACTTCTCGAGGCCATGAGGGTCTATTCTGGTCTGGGGTTAGGAGGATCTGGCGGGTTGTGATTTTTTTGTTTGTTCTTTTGTTCTTTTATTTTTCTTGTGTTTAATAATGTTGTTTATGCCCATATTCATGTCCTTATGTATAATACCCTTCTTGTATAGCGATTTTCCTTTTATAATCTTTTTGTTTAGACTTCTTAAGGAGTTAAATATGTTTTTATATTCAACCTCATGTATTACTACTTTTTGTTCTTGTGTTGTTTGTTTATACTATTGTTATCATGTATACTTCCGAGAAATCAAGCTCATTCAGCTTCACTTCTACTCCATTGCTTCATTGTATACACGATTGACAATATAGATTGTCCTTAGTTCCAAAGATAACTCCAACTAGATATTGGTGGTAGGGAGGAAGTGTTGCCTTACTTACTTACCCCTTTTAAGGACCCCTCCTTAAACCCCTTACTGATATGAACTTACCCCACCTCTCATACTAACTGTGTTTTGTCACCTACGTAAATAGAAATAAAAATAATACATAAAGGGAAATCTAGGAAGAAGCCATTTGCTCAATTTAATCTTAGTTGAATCTTTTTAAGTGAACAGTATATAGATTCCGAAAACATGTTGGATATTATCCTCCGCCCCTTGCAAGCCCCGGTTCTCTCGGTGGGTATATATCAGTGCAGCTGCTATCTGTCCAAAGGTGAATACAAAAACATTGACACTTGGGGGTATTAAATGTATGAGATAGAGAAGATAGATGGTGTGTCTGGAAGAAAGGAGGGCGTACGCAGTGCAGGAAGAGAAACGACGAAAATAGAAGGAAGGAATGAAGCAACAATAAAGGTATATTTCAGAGGCAAAATTTAAAGAACGAAGAGCAGCGCTAGAAATACGCTTGAATCAGGGTGCTGTTAACAGTCAGGGGCCGGATTAGGTTGGCAGCATTGGCCTAAGACATCTCCAAGACAAGACCATCCTGCAGAGCCTTGTTCTCAGCTTTACTCAGCGGATCTTTCTTCCTGAAGTTATACTTCTTGCGCTCAGTAGAACTCCAAGCCGTGATGTCAAATCTATCGCCCCCGATCCCCGACGTTGCAAGGGGTGTCACGCTGTTGTCTCGTTTATATTTTTTGCAGGAAGCAGACCATTTCCATGGGTCGTCTGCGGAGTCTGGCACTTCGATTTCTCCTTCGATTTCATCCAAGTCTTCGATAAGAGCCTCGACATTACCCCCACGATATACTGGAATGTGATATTTTTCGGCATATTTGTAAATGTAAGCGTCGAATTCGGCGGGGTTGAACTTGAAGGTCTTGCCTGGACATCGCTTCAACCTCTGTATTTCCTCCGAGTCGCAGAGGATGTCACCATCTCGCCATATGTCAGCAACCTTGAGGAAGACTGCTATCATAAGACCGATATTTTTGACTTCCGAGTCGGGCTTAAGAACATCATTGAGCTCAAGTTTGGCGAGAACGGTAAGGAACTTGCGCCCGATGAGCTGGATTGTTTCATTCAGAGTCTCTGGGCAAGACAACCTTTGTATAGATACCCCTTTTTAGTAGCCGTATCAGCATTTCATTCGGGGGAAGTCATTGAAACATACATTGACATAGGGGTAAAAGAATTTGCCGTGAGCAATAACAGTCCTGTTGCCTCGCATATCGACCACTGTTCCCTCCAGTTTCCCTCAGCCTCAACAAAGTCAATCATCAAGTTCTGCAAGACTTCGAGATAGCCGTAGCCTGCATGGTCGTTGAAAGTGTACATGTCAAAGAGGTCTGGAAGGCGCAGATCCATGTGTGTGCGCTGCATCGCGAATTTTTGGAAGCCAGCCATGGTTACGAAGTATGGGTGTTCTGGATGGTCCCTGGGAGGCTTGCCGCAAACACATGTATCGGTGCCACACTTGGGTTTGCTTTTGCTTTTGCTTTTGTCCTTGCCTTTGATTTCGGCTTCGGCCATGTTCACATTCTCGTCCTCACCCTCGCCCTCATCTTCATCCTCCGTTTCCCACTCATCCTCTCCTCGTCATCTGGACTATCGGGGAGCTGACAGATGCATTGATAGGAATATGCTTTTGCAGGATCCTTTGTTATGATTTTATAACTGACATCCAGGTTACGTGAGCAAGATACTGCGGACCAGCGTTTGCTCGGTGGCGGACCTTTCGCATCGTCTGGGGTCTTGGACTTGTCAGGGGTGTCGGACGAGGATACAGAGGTAGGCCTAGCGCGTTTAGGAGGCATGAGAATTACACTACAATGGCAAACGAACTAAAATAAGAAATCTGTGTGACCTTCAACAGCGAGTTGTAAGCGTTGAAGTCGAGAGATGTTGTTTGTTGACAGCACATACTTAGATGAAGTCGCGCTCTCCAACGCGTCTCTGAACTAAACTCCTCACGTGAACACACTGTTCCTCTCTCACCGCTTTCAACGCTGTTGAACGACATCCAAGATCAGCTTCGCATGAAGATCGCCATTCCTTTCCCCTGGATATCAGACAAGAAGGAAGACTTCTACCGGAGCTACCTAATGGAACTTCTTCACTGCCCTCCATGCGCTGGCGCCCACTAGACGCCGTCTCCCAATCATGAACCGAGACAAGTGGCGCGACACCGCAAAGTCCATCTTATCAGCCGTTTTCCGGATAGGCTGTTTCTGGGTAGTTCTACTCGGCAGCTTTATATGTGGAATCTACAATGCCGTTGCTGGGAATGTTCAAAATACTCCCACCCCGGTATCAGCCACCGGTCGACGACGGCTCAGTATCAGTTCAGAGGGACCAAGAAATCTCGGCGGGCTAGGACCGCTAACTAGTAGTGTCCTCCCCCATACCATCGACCAGACTCGGTTTTCTTTTCTGTTTTCAAAACTGAGTCCGGAGCTGCGGCTTATGATATACCAAGAAGTTCTGGGGAATTATATTCTCCATATCGGCCTTTGCCCCGGTCGAAGTCGCAGGCAAAGAGGGAGGATGACGCATATTCGATGTCCGTGGACAATAAACGGTGATCAAGCACAGTGGAGATATCGTGATTGCAAACTACGTCAGATTCCCAAGTATTCTGAAAACCGAGTAATCGACCTCTTCTATCGACCTTCTTCACCCCACGAGATGACGACGAGGGGGCTTTTGTCTTTGTTGAAAACCTGCAGACAGATGTAAGTTTTTACATCATATTCTTGCACATCACATTCCCTAGCTCCCGGTTTTCCTTCTTTCTTCCTGTTATTTTTTCTCCCCTTTTCCAGGTGTTGAGAGATTCCGGAAATATCACCCCCCCTTCCCGTTTAGAGAACATGATATTTATAAAAAAATAAAAGTTACTCCGAGGCGATCGACATCCTCTACTCTTGCAACGCCTTTGATCTTGGCCCCGAACAAACCGCCCATTTATTCCTCAACTCAATATTGCCACGTCAAAGAGATGCTATTCGATTCGTCCAGTTTTATCACGAAGATACCGGGCCCTGGACCGATGATGACGCAGGATACAAAGCATATAATGCTTGGCAGCTTTTCACTCGCATGAAGGGTCTGCGTAGCCTACATGTATTAACTCTCTCTCACCCCAAGTGGATGTTCAAGGAGCCCGTGGGGGAATACGTCAAGCTGCTCAACGAGCAGGTGGAGGATTTCAAGGTTTATACAAAGAAACGAAACCTGACCGATGATGATTGAATGCCTTATGTATTGATGTGTTGGACGGCTGTGACCCTGGGATTTTTTGTAGATATGACGGCTTAGATGTTTTATACCCACGATATAGCTAGGTGAACCGGTTGCTGAGGAGTATTGGCAATCTGAATTACTATGACTACATGTTCTAGTTTGTTCTCACGCTTGTAAAACGAACGAATCTATCCTGGCTCAGAGATCGGTGTGATGACTTGGAACTGGAGACGACAGAAGGCTGAACGGGTAAATGTACTCATCTTCCTCCCTCAATCACTCCCCACTTCCGCAGTTGCGACGAGATGCCTTTCCATAAGTCAATCAACATCGTTGTCACGTCGGCTGCGAGAGTGTTTTCTGTCATAAAAAATTGCACAATGAGTTCTGGATCATTCACTGCCCTCGGTTCGTATAAAAGGCACCCGAATACCCTTCCAAGGGAGCGTGGGCTCGGCAATGCCAAACAAAAATCGCATGGCCCGGCCTCTTTATCATGAAGGTACCTATGAGCTTGCTTCCGGTCAGAACATTCATCGGAAGTTAATGATAAAAGCCCGAACACTGCGCAGATAAGCTCTAACTGCATATCCGTCGCCAACGCCAACAATGCAAACGCAACCATTCGCACTTTGGCTGCAAGTGATGGAATTATATTGTATATGTATTCTTTGCGCCCTGGATCACCAGCTTTACCCGCAGCAGCAAAATCGTGCTCATAAATCTGAGCAAGCGTTCGATACAGGTATGCTGAGCCTAGGATTCCACCGGGTAGCTCGCAGAGAAAATGCCTGAAGACGGTCGATATATCTTGGACAAAGGAGTCACCTTTGTCGCGGCCGTTCAAGAAGATATCTTCCGGAGGCAAGTCCATCGACCTAGTAGTTCGGCTGATTGTATCCTTTACGCCCTCGGCTCTTAATATCTGTATGGCATAGTGGCTGTACAACGCCGCTACTACAGGTTCATTTCGCGAGAGGCCATGGGCATGGGGGGCGGAAGTACCTGTAAATGATCGCTGTTAGAGTCGTACCACGCGCGTCTTTCTGGTTGAACTTACCGTGCTGTAATAGGTAATATGCAGGTGCTGCAATACAGGTCGGAAGTCGAAGTGCTCCTGGTCCATATTCAGGGGGAAGATTCAACATACTCTCGCCACCAAGCCTTGCGAGTTCTTCAATTGTCTTCCCTGTCAAGGATCCTAACGGACATTGTGCATTTACATTGGCATAAGTCTTGATACGACGTAAGGGGTTTGCGCCATCCTTTCGTTTTAGGTTCAAGGTTGACTTAACGCGCCGGAGGCGGTTCAGAAAAGAAGCTGGCCGATCAGTCGTTTGCTCTCCTACAATTCTGTTAATCATCACGAAATAGCATCCCATTGAATTGAATATCATACCTAGCGCGGGTGGAAGATTGCGGCATGAAGGGGTGATTTGTTCCAGTCGGAAATATTCAGCTGATGTGTTGAAACCAAGCACGGCTCTTGAACGCACCCGCTCCCTCCGCTCAATTTCATCCCCGGCTAGAATTCTGTTTGAAGTGTCATCAGACGAGTTGCTGGACCTTCTCGATGCCATTTCAAAACCAGCTGACTCTGAGCGTCTGCCGGTACAGTGGTGCGATGAAGCATGTGGTACGGGCAGTGAGCAATCGGCTTGGGGGTTAGGGCAGTCATTAATCTCTTGAGATGAGCCTCGTGGCACTAATACGCTGCGCGACGAAGATAAGATACGCCTTAACTCCTGAGAATCAGAAAAGGGGTTGGAATCATGGACGATAGCGTCTATAGTTTCGATCGGGCTTGTACAGCGTTTTGACGGGTCGCGGTGAACTGTTCCATTAGATTTTTCCGAAAATACCGTATGGCTACTCGCCTTTCTCGACGCAATGCCGTCGTCAAGGGTCTCTCCTGATAGCCGTGGTAGATGTTCTGTTTGTATAGCATCAAGCTTGCCTGTTTCTTTTGTGATTGAATGGCGGATATCCTGGAGATGGACGTCTGTGGATATCGAGGACGCAGGCTTGCTAGGAGCTTTGATATCAACGTCGGAGCTGTTTTCGGTTTGTGGAAGTAGAGTCGATTCGTTCGAATTCTCCTTGATTGGTTCGGGATTTGGGGATATGGGTGTTTGTTTTAATTTCCATTTTGATGGTTTGAGGCGTAGCCGGGACGCCCTTTTCCTCGTTTCCGGTAATAGCACTTTGTCGGGACACTCCATAGCTTGGTCTTCTGTGCTTATCAAGGCGGATTGGCAATGAGTGGGAGGATTCGATGCGTCTATCACCGCTGCTGTTTCTAAGGAACCGCTAGATCTTGAACGCCTCTTCGCGCTTTGTTTGGCCCTCACATAAAAGCGCGATAGGTACTCGCGGGCCTCCATGAGCTTCATTTTTGATCGTCCCCCTGTCCTGTCGGCCAGGATATGACACTGCGTCCTTCAGTAAAAGTGCTTAGGCTGGCTACAGTGCTTAGAAATATCTTGCAACCCTTTGACGGCGAGAGATGGAGAAAGGAGGAAATGGGAAGGAAATGCCTTCTTTGTCAACCAAAGAAAGCGCCTTCTGGTGCAGAGGTCCCAATAGGAAGGTGTCGTATACAACCTCGAAAGTCTCATCACAAGCACAACCTGACAGTGCCCAGAGATATTAAACCAAATGGGAATTGCTTTTGTCCAATGCAGATCGTCTGATCCTGTTGTTAGCAGACTAAAGGCACAGTTGCAAAAAGATATCAAACAAGATGAACTCCCTGGCGATCAAAATATTAATTGAGATAATAGGAGATTCAAAAGGTAAAAGGCTTCCGAACATCTGCTCTATTCATGCGCCAACGCCAGAAGGAAGCTGATCCAAAATCATGTTTTTTGCCTTATTACCTCGACACAAGCTCATAAAGCAGAATGCAAAGGAGGAAATAGAAAACCTAAGAAAACCCAGGGTGGGCTATGCCATTCGCGCATGGTGCCAAAACTGAACTCCAGCCCTTTTCTTAAACTCCAAACTTTCCATGCATGCCGTATCATAATCATTATCACATCTCATCCTGTTCTCCCTCTAGGAGTATGTAGTGCAGGATATCACTCAGTGTGAGGACGCCTTTTAGTTTGAAGTGCTCGTCAACGACTACCAGGCGATGAACTCTCGATTGCCGAATAGTATCGAGAATGGTGTCAAGGCCATCGTCAACAGAGCAAGTAAATATACCTGGGAAATCCTGGGAAAGAGTTAGCAGCCCACGAGAGACGGTTTGTGTAAGAATCATCATTCACTTACGGGTGAACGTTTCATCAACGCTTCTCCCACGCTCAAGTTAAGATCATCGTACACGCCGCCCTTGATCAAGGTGATGACATCGACGGCTTCGAACACATTATATACTATGCCTGTTAAATAGCAACATTAGCATATGGCGATGGGATGTGGTAAGATGCTCTTGCTGTTCATTACCGACATACCTTCAGAGTTAACAATCGGAACACTAGATATGCTCCGCTCAACAAGTTTGTGGATTATATCTATGACGGGTGTGTCCATGGACGCTGTTGCGATATCGTGATACGTGCCAAGATTTATCTCTTTCAATGGTTTCCGTAACTTTTGCGTTTCAGCCACATTTATGGCAACAAATTTGAGAATACGATACTGCGTGACCACGCTGACTACCAGCGGTCGATCTGTCTGACTATCAAATGAGACCAGGGGGATCCTTCGTGCTCTCGATGAGAGCATACTTCGGCATGCTTCGTATAATGGCCGTTCAGGTCCGATGGATATCGTTTCCGGCGGAGCAACATTGAGAGCCTTCTCGACTTCTGTATCAACAATTAGAATTTCGATTCACATTCACCCAAACCATGCAATGTAAGCATGAACAGCAGTAAACCCTACCTCGCAAACTGGTTAAACGGAACTGATCTATCTTTGCCAGGGCTGCAGGGTGTTGGAAGTAATATTGGATAACGTTTATGTAGTCAGAAGTCGTCAAGAGACCAGCAAATGTAGATGTACTCGAATCCCATAGAGGTGCAGAGACAATTCCTGTTGTTATGAATTTCCGTGTTAGCCAGAGGTTTTAAAGGACTGGGAATAAATAAAGGGGACACGAATATGGGCGGGACGCAGCCACGAGGCTTCAGGCGTTCGTGAAACTCACCATTCTGGATGAGGATATTCAGGCTTTCCTTAACGGACAGGGAGGTGTCGAATACGATGAGCCGAAAGCTGAGAGGTAGGACATCATAACTTGTTCGTACTTTTAAGAAATTTCGAATAGCACGCTACAGTAGGGTGAAGACGAGAAAGAATCAAGTATGTTAAGTCAGCACAAGCTCTAGCCTGGTTACTGTTTAGACAACAAAGAGAAAACGAAAGACCATATGATCCGGGGTCGACCGGAGAGTATAGCATGGACGTGCTACCGCCGTCCTCCCAGATAGATATGTGTAGGCTACAGCCACCACGGCGGCCCGG
Organism: Arthroderma sp. MBC 929; assembly: GCA_030789285.1. Classification (NCBI taxonomy): domain Eukaryota; kingdom Fungi; phylum Ascomycota; class Eurotiomycetes; order Onygenales; family Arthrodermataceae; genus Arthroderma; species Arthroderma sp. MBC 929. The sequence goes on along the minus strand of JARJUX010000012.1, from coordinate 672,068 downwards.
GGGGAGGAAAATAAAGGGTTGCAGCTGAGGTGAAACAAGAATTTCGAAGGTTTATCATGAAGAAAAGTGTAAAAAGGAAGAGGGGAGAGGAATTGTCTAGGGTATTGGGCGAAGGCTTACCAAGGCCTGCCGTTCGTCACGATCAATGGCTCTCTCAGGCTGGGGAGGCATTGGCCGTGAGAGAGCTCGAGGCCGGAGGTAGGATGATGGCTGTACAAAGCCTCCCTCGTGACTCGCCCTGGAGCCGTCTCGGACTGGCGAGCTCGCCGTGGAAGGGGAGCTTGGAGACCTTGAAGTGGTTGCATGTCGGGATATGGTGTCCTCCATCATCATCTTAAACCGGTAACTAATTGAAAAAGGAAAAGAAAAGAAAAAGGAAAAGAAAAAAGAAAAAGGGCAGGGTCCCGCTCAGCAAGGAGCATGCATGAAGCTCAACAAGCGGGCTGAAGACCAGGAACCGAAGGCAAACCACAGCCAGAGAAGTTCTTTTGAAAGATTGCGATCTCGGCTACCGCTATGAAACGCAGTGGAAAAGTACAGGTGACGGCGGGATCAACGGCGGCGGGGGATGTGGCTTGCTCGACCCCAGAGAGCCATTCAACTCGGCCGTAGGATAGCTGTGACGAGAGAGCTGGACTGAGCTGTTTGGTGCTTGGTGCTTGGTGCTGGGTGAACACCCAAAGAACCGGTGTGCCGAAGTTGGTCGCTCGCAAAGTCTTAGCGCCGGTGCAGATATTGGCGTTCGGGAGCAGGGAATAGTGAGATGGTGCAAAGCCGTCAGAGGATTTAATTCCCACTTGCGCTTGTTGTACGATGGAGCGAGAGTCGGAGTCGTGAGTGGTTGGCCGCAGTTCGGGTTTCCCCTGCTAAAGAATGACGAACTGCCGGAAGTGGGATGTCATGCATCGGATTATATTTGTTCCACCACCAGAGAGACATTTAGACAGCTAACACATGCTGTACATACTCGATCAAGGCTACGATGAGAGCTGGCTGAGAAGTTGTGATCATGATGCCGTACTGCGACACGTGTCACCGTTTAAGGTCTGGAGATTCTATGATCAACCGGTTGTGGGCACAACCTACGATTTCGATATCTGATGCCGTGTAACAGGATGTGTTCGGCAATACCCCGTGCAGCTCTCCCTCGAAGGCCGGATAGAAGAATATCATATTAAAAGTTATATAGGTGAATCTATTTTACCATAGTAGTGTGGATATCGTCGAACGTTTGAAAGCACTCTAAACATCGCAGAACGAGTTGGTATCAATAATGAAGTCGAAAGGATTAAATCAGTTGTAAAAAAGTGTAGTTTCACCTGTGGGTGATTCAGGCCGCGGCGACGGCTGGTTGTGTAGCATCCCCGGTGGCTGCCTCGACGTTAAGTTCTTTCATCTTCTCCTCAACCTCTGCCGTTCCAGCTTGGGTCTCCGCTAGGCTTTTACCCGGCCCTCCTTTGAGGTAATTCTCATGCTCTCCAATAAGTTTGCCGCCCTTCTCCCATCTTGCCTGGTACTCAGCTCTTCGTTGAGCCGCTAGCCCGTTAAGAGCTGGCCAGTAGACGGAATGATCGTATTCGAACTCAACGTCTCCGCCAACTCCCTTAATGAGTTGACTTGGAGGAACGTGTTTTCGAAGGTCTTCGTTGAACTTGAGCTTTTCTCTCGTTAATGGGTCGATGAATGGTGTGATTAACTTGAAAAAGCCTAAGATGAGGAATGGCACTGTAACAAGGATCGAATTAGCACAAGGCACAACAAAAAAATGGTAGGCCGGGGGTATTCTCACTGTTGATGACCAGAGCACGCCCGAGCCTCTCCGGATAATGATTTTGGAGAATGCTTAGGGTTTGCCTGCCCTGGGAGATGGTCGCATTCTGGCCCGATTTGGTTTCCTTAAAGTTCACCAATAGTGCTAGAGACTCCTGATCAGGGCCCATCAATTCGATCACTCGCTCAAGCATAAAGACTAGGTGTTGTATTTGACGGTCACTGTGCTCGGTATTCTGGCGTCCGGGGTTTAGGTACAGACAGGGCCTCCCACTAATGTCATATCCGAGGATGACTTGCTTTCCGGTTTCATTCTCTACAGAGATGTATTCGGGAGTATGCTCTTTGAGCCCATACTCCCTCCGCCAGGTGAGAGTGCTCCGGAGTCGAGTCTCAGCGTCCAAGACATTCCATTTAGTAGCGCGGAGATATCGTAGTAGGCATTCACGAGTAAGAAACATTCGCTCGTCATCTGCAATGGGTTCTGAAGTTGCATCCTTGGCAGAGGTAGTAGGAATGGTAGTCCATGCCGAAACGGTTTTGAGAAGGCTGTCGTATTTTGATTGCTGATCGGAGGTTAATTCTGGAGGTGGAGAGGGCTTGGAGGAAGAAATTGGCCGGGGGAACAATGTTTTAATGAGACCATCGACAGCAGAACATGGGAGGGTCGACTCATCGAAAGTACTTTGTGTCTGCTGTTCCTCTGTGGGTTGTTTCGTAGCTTCAGCTTCTTTGCTCTGTAACTCAGGTTGTTTCTCTGCGGGAGCCTCGGCAGGCGTATCCTGTGGTACGGACGCCATTGTGAACAGTTCTTGCAGTAATGGAAATCCCAGTCCCTACAGTGTCAATCCAGCTTTATAACAAGTTTGCAATTCTCAACTTCAGTCCAGCCTGCCGTTTGTTGTTTTGTTGTCTTTTCATCAAAGAAACTTTTACTTAGAGATCGACAACAGCAAAGGCGGTGAGACACCCGCCAATGACGCGCGCCAATTCTGACCCTTGCCGCGGCAGAAAATGGCAGCTAATTAGAACGCGTCGAAAAACGCGTCGCGATCAACTGCAAATTGCTTGATGCTGAATATTGAACTGCGCTTTCAAGACGGCATCAAGGACGAAAAAGCCGGTAGAGAACACCCAGATTCAAAATGGATGACCGGACGGAAGAATTGAACCAGCATTTCTTGGGCTCTTGTCCCAATGGCCTCCCTCAGGATGTTTTGCGGGAGCTGTTATCGATCTTGGATCTCCATGCAATGTCCCCCCAGGACTTGTATTTCAAGTGGGAGTCGTATTGCTTTAAGATGGGCACGGAGGAGACAGTGTTGAATCTAGATACTGTTCGAGCTCTCAAACGAGATATACAAGATGCTCTGGAGAGAGAAGCTCGGGAAAAGCCTCACATGCGGGGCGCGGAGAAGAGAGGTATCAGCTCTGCTACCCCTCGAGCGGCTGCTGGTAACCAGGACATTTTTGGAATGTAGGTTTTAAACCTGCCTCATGCTGTTGCTGTGACTATGCTAATATACTCCAGGCTCGACGACTTAGTCCCTACTACTCCGAAACGCCCTATGCAAGGCCCTTCTGGCAGTTCAAAACGAAAGGGTGCTTTTGAGACGCCAGCTACTTCGAAAGCTAACCGTAACGGCAAATTCAACTCTCCCGGGGAACTAAAAACACCGTCTCGTTCTGGAGCTATACAGTACGAACCCTGCTGCCCGGTATACAGTTGTTCAATAATCTAACGATGGAATGAATAGGTCGGCACCATTCTCAGAGCGTCCGAATAGCGGCCAAGTGATAGAAACGCTCAACCCCCATCTATCAGCTGCAGAACCTCCTCTCGCCCCATACCCCGAATCCCGCATTACATTGGCCGCCAACACCGATATCAAGAAATTCTCATATAAGCCCATGGCAATGAAGTTGTCAGAATCCTCAGAGATTCTAGATGACCGAATAGATGAGTTCATGGCCATCGTCCAAAAGGGCCATAATTTAGAAGACTCTGCGTTTGGAAACCCTGCAAACCAAAGTACAAGCGAAATAATTGCCGTTGGGAGGATCGTGTCGGATAGTTTGGAGGGAAAGTTAAATACGGCTTCTCTTATGCTTGAAACATCTAGGCGAACTGGCGCGGGCTTGAGAGTTCCGCTGAAAGTTGATGCGCTACCCTCCGTCCAATTCTTCCCAGGACAGATAGTTGCTCTTCGGGGTATAAACGCATCCCGAGAATACTTCACTGTTCATGAAGTACTGTCAATACCCATGTTGCCGTCCCCTGATAAGTCACCTAGCGAAATACACTCGATAAACGAACGACTGGACGCTATAGGAGGGACTCAGCCGCTAAACGTGATCTTAGCCTCTGGTCCGTTTACAGCTGATGATAACCTCGAATATGAACCTCTTAAAGTACTTTGTGAAAAGGCGACAGAACAATGTGCGGATACCCTCATTTTAACCGGACCATTTATAGACCTGGAACACCCTCTTATCGCTTCTGGTGACTTTGATCTACCAGAATTAAAAGGATTAGATCCAGATACTGCGACCCTTTCAACATTATTCCGGTACTGTATCTCACGGCATCTGAACCAACTTGCCAATGCACTTCCGAATATCACTATATTAATAATTCCATCCGTTCGCGACGCCGTGAGCAAACATGTGTCATGGCCTCAGGAAATCCTCCCAAAGCGAGAACTCGGGCTTCCTCCAAAGCAGGCAAAAGTCATCCCGAACCCCGTGACAATCTCGCTCAATGAAACGGTGATGGGCCTTTGTTCGACGGATGTATTATCAGGACTGAGACAGGAAGAAGTCCTGGGTGGTAAGCCTGCCGAAAGCAACCTACTTACTCGACTTCCGCGATATCTCATCGAACAAAGACATTTCTCACCCGTTTTTCCACCCCCCGCGCGAGAAAGCGGTCTAAGGACGGACGCCGAAGATGTATCCCCGATGGGATCGATGCTTGATCTTAGATATCTGAAATTAGGAGACTGGTGGAAAGTACGGCCGGATATTCTTGTCACACCAAGTGTATTACCTCCCTTTGTAAAGGTAAGATATTCTGCCCAACAAATCTCATCATTTAAATACTCATCTTACCCTAAATAGGTCGTTGAAAGTGTCCTCGTTATAAACCCAGGCACCTTATCTAAACGACGAGGAGCAGGCACATATGCACAGATATCAATACACCCCCGAAAACTGACCGAGGAGGAAGAACAAAGCAAATTAGTTGTACACAAATTATTTGACCGCGCCAGAGTCGACATCATCCGTATCTAAAAAGAGAGGATCTGTTCCATTCCAGTTTTACGCATCATGGGTTCCAGGTCAAGGTCAGGGAGGCGTCAGGAGGATGATTACATCCATCGTATAATATTCCAGCAACTGAATTGAATTTGGGTATCATTTGTTCATAAACCATACATTATACACTCGGCAAAAGCCACCGTCCAACTAGACTGCTTCCAACGTAGCCACAACCATCCATCCATCCATCCATGCAATTCACCTCAAGCAAACCACCTTCTTTCTCCTCCTCCCAGAACCAGCAGCAGCACCGCCGCCACTCCTCCCACCCGCGCTCTCCCCTCCAACACCCAACCTGACCCCACTCATGAGCTCTTCAAGCCCTAGATCCCTCCAGGCAACCTCCCTCCTCGAATCCATCGCCCTCGTAATCCCAAACGCAGCATGCTGGTCCGGGACGACATCATCTTCATCCTCCGGGTTCACAGGCTGATATTGCGCCTGCACGAATATATCTTCAATCGGTAGGAAGGACGGGATGTTAGATGAGTTATTGCCATTGTTGTGATTGTTCGTAGATGTGTTTGGGCGTATGTTTATGGAGGAGGAGTTGGAAGTATTGGCTCCCGGACCGAGGCCGGAGTCATTGGATTGGTTAGCTGTGTGCTGGGAGGTGTTTGGGCGGTTGAAGTCTTCGAATACGTCTGCCAGACGAGGGTGGTGGAAGTGGATGTATGTTGCGGAGGAGTCTTTGGACTAGGGGAGGAGGGGGGGAGGGTTAGTAGGAAGGTAAATTGGGTTTGGTCGATAGGTAGAAAACACTGGAATCACTGGACATACCATCTTGCTTAGCCACTTGATCTCTTGGTTACAGTACATGTTCAAGCGATTGTCTGGTGCCTGTCACGTACGAGGTTGAAGCTCTTGGGCTTGGGAATCGCGATATCACGTGAGACTTACTACAGCTCTACGGTGGGCAGATGAAAATAGAAGAAAGAGGAAGAGAAAGGTGGTATCTGAATAATAAACAGGCTCTTTTTATTTCCGTTACCCTGCTATGCTCCTAACGAACCGAATCAAAGCCATAATCATTCCCATCGCATTGTAGAAATAGCCGCCGATAGTGTGCCTTTTATCCTTTTGTAAAAACAGACGTTGAAACCCGAGCGGAACGAAACAGATAAACAAGGCCTTTTGATAGGGTATACAGGAAGTATAACTCGAAAAAACCGAAATGGAGAAGGTAGCGTGTATTCATTCCATCGTATCACAACTAGAGCGCCCGCAACAAGCTCCTCGGCGAGTTCCCTTTGATTCCACTTGCACCGAGCTACCTCAACCGCCGGGACCTATTCAGTAATGGCCTTGATCCCCTCAGTCATATCAAACGGGGAGATCGCATGAAAATTTTTCCAGTGAGAAACAGGCCCTATGCCTCTCAAGGTTCCTCCGAGTCTGTGCTGATGCGGTGCACGATCGGTACAGCGCTTGGTGGTAAGCTGCCCATCTCAGTAATAACCATATCAATATACTCAGCAGGCGTAACATCGTGCATGATATTGAGGAGCTGGAGATTCGGCATATCCCGCCAATTTTCCAACGGTATCTTGGGATTCTTCAAATGTGCCGATATCTCCTTGGCGGAGGCATTAGATTTCCCCTCGTTTGTCGGGGGCCTATCCTTGCTAGAAAGTGGGAGATCTAATTGTTGAGAGGGGAGTCCTGCAGCCAGCAGCTCATCTGCATCGGCAACTTCGTTCACGACTATACTATCCAGTGCGACTCGATCGGTAAACTTGACAGTCTCACAGCATACAATGACGGGAATGTTGATTCCGCCTGGCTTCTCCTTGGCCGACATGGCAACTAGGGCGGTTCCGACTCTGGAAAACAAGCCTCCATTGCTTGTCATTGCGTGTGCACCTAAGAATACTTTCGTTGCATCCTTGACAGCATGGCTTATTCCGTGGATGAGCGAATATTGTACATCAAGCCCCGCCTTAGCAAGAACTCGGGCGAAATTTTTCCCTTCAAAGAGAGGACGTGTATCGATCACAGAAACACGGAACTTCTTGCCCTGTTTATGAGCTGCCAATAATGTCTTTTGAACAACACTGCTTCCCGAATAACAAAGAATGACATCTCCGTCGTCGACTTTTTCCGCTCCACTATTTGCAATAACTTGGTCGGCGACTGTAATCTTCTCGCGGATAAAATTCTCGATAAATTCGCATATATCTTCTTTCGCTTCGGGTTCAGGGACGGCTGGGTCTATCGATGAGATCACAAGCTTGAGCGCGCGAATGGCATTGCCCTGGCTAACAGCGAGTGGCCGGCATGTAGTAAGGAATGTAATCTGGTGTGAAAGGTAGCTAGTTAAGTGTCGTGTCAAGGAGTTTCCAGGGGGAGTATTGTAAGATTGCACGACCTAGAGAAAAAAAAAAGGAATAGAGTCAGTAGATATCCATGTAATATATGGACCGGCCAGGTCATACCCTCTTAAATGCCAGAAGCGTCGCAACACATCGAGCACTGCTCCCGCAAATAACATAATCCCTCAGCTGCATCCCTAGTGATAGAACTGCAGGATGCACATCCTTATTCGCTGCCGCAATGCCGAATTTCCCAGAATACCACGGCAAATGGCCAAACACCGCGACGACATTCTCATCCACAATCTTTTCTTTCTTTTTCCTCGACGATTCTACCGAAATGTGCACGGAGGCCGGTCGCTGACCACCGGTCTGTTTTTTCGCCGAACCGGGCTCTGCCAACGACCCCTTCTGCCCTTTACCTGCCGGTCCATCCTGTCTGCCCGCACCACCACCTTTTCTCGGCGTTGACGGGGGTGCGCCGTCTTGTTCGCGATCTGTTTTTACTTTGGCTCTTCTCGCAGCCTTTTCTGCCTTGGCTCTCTTCTTTAGTTCTGCGGGAGATAGGTTTTCTGACGTCGTTGAATTGTCGGGTTTGTCCTGTTTCTGCGGCTGCTGTGGCTGTTTTGCGCCCGCATTGGATTTCGTCTCTGGAGGCTGTTGTTTCTGCTGTTTCACGGGCTCTGGTGTATTAGACGGTTGATTCGTCTGTGCCTGCGCAGGAGCTTCTGCTGGAGATGCCATTGTCGCGGCTGTGGTTATGGACTTGTGGTTGTGTGAAGCATCAGCGTCTGGCAAGCGGGAGGGTTGAGTCATTTGGTGCAAGAAGATCTTGTGGGGCCGCAAAAAGCGCTTTAGCGTCTGCCAGGAACTTTGCAGCCAGCGCCAAACTCGAGAGACTTGCAGCTTCATCTTCATCTTCAGCTTCATACTGGGATAAAAGTCTCTGGCGACTGCAAAGAAAAGATGCAATGTGGTCAAGTTCATACAATGATCATCTTCAAGAGAAAAGGCTGTAGGATGTTGTCCTTTATGGTCGAATCAAAAGTCACTACTCTCTTTATTGGCTACGAGCAAACAAACTAGTGAAGGACACCAGGTTGACAGACTATACAGTGCTGGTCATGAAGAGAACAGCAGAGGATCATCTCGAGATTCTATCATCCTTCCTACGACTTAGCCTAAGATGTCTTGCAAGATCAGGCTCGCACACTGTACTGTGCTGCTCTCCACCATCGATTCCATGCTGGTTTCATTACTCTGGCTACCCTTTATCGGAAACTCAGCTAGATAACAGGTATAATTGTCGATATCAGTCTATATATAGGCTTATTGACTTTATATGACGTTTAAACCGTAAGTCTAACAGCAAGTTTCCCCTGAATCAAGAGGATGCTGTGCCTAGAATACTGGATATAAATCAGGGCGTTCAGGTCTACCAGGCACCAGCCTCGCATCTCACCTCGCTGTAGCTTGTGTTCTCAGCAACACTCCGTTGTCGAAATGGCCCTTTATCATCAAGGTAGGGTGAACTTTCCCAACTACGCTGATCTCAAGCATCTAATGGAATATTTTGTTTCACAGGATTGCACCAGGTGGCAGGATTCCCTCCAACAGCAGCAGGCTTCGAGGAAGTTCAGGAGGAGAAGGTTGAGGTTCTGCTTAAACATCTAACGAGCCCTTTCAAAGAGTTTCCACATCCGCTCATAACCTTTCCGCAAAAATCTCTTCTCAGACGCCGCATTCAAGAGGAGCTACTCAGGGAGATTTGGCCGTCAATACCCACCGCAGGACTTGGAGACTTAGGCAAGCTCCCGGTAGAACTAATACTTATGGTCCTTCGCTATCTGGACATTGTGTCTCTCCTCAGTCTACACCAAGTTAACCGCTTTAGCAGAGATTTAGTACACACACTCAAACACTGGCGTATATTGATGAGCTCTCACGAGGTCGTCAACGCTCTTCGGGCCTTGATACTGTGTGAGATTGCCTCGTACTTCACCCTTGAGGATTTATATCAAGTTCTACTCAGTAAGGCATGCATCGAATGTGGTAGCCCTGCACCACTTTTATTTCTTCCAAAACTCGCCAGAGCCTGCAGCCGTTGCCTGGGTACTTCCCGCCAACTCTCACTGTTCAATTTCCGAGGGAACAGGTACTCTGCTGGTCATCTGGAAAAAATTCGAAAGCACGGCCTGGTATTGTTTGTCTCTGCCCTCGAAGGATACGGCAACGACGGGACTCGCCGACGTAAACGGAATTTGTTGGTGAGAGATGTCAGGCCGGGTATCCCAGGTATCGGTAAAGCAACCCAAATAAAATGGCGCAGTCGTCCCACCGACATAACAGGTACATTTCATGCCACGATAATGTTCCCCTACCTAAGCCAGGAAGATATGAAGATCAAGGGGTTTTTGAAGTGCCGCGGGTGTTATGCTTCAACTCGTCCTGAAGTAGTCACAAGTGAGGACTATTTGGAGCATTTTCGGCGATGTTTTGGCGCGAGAAGCGCGTGGGCTGCGAGGCAGATGGAGTTGAAAAAGATAGATAAGGTATGGGAAGGGATACAGAATATGTGGGAATGGTTCCAGAATCTATGGGAGGAGTTCTAGGGATATGGGAGATGAACGTGGTTAGGATTGTAGCTTTCGCTGGAATGGCTGGTTTCCACATCTGCTTCCCGCTATCATATGGTATGATCGATGAGTATGCAAGAACGGCCAGCGCTTTGGCGCCTTAACAGGCCGAAATATACTGGACTCCGCTGGTATGATCAGCCAGACTACTGTACCGTTTTAATCATGACTTTTTTTCTATTTGCGTGATACGTGAAGTGCATATGTATTGAAAATCTCCTAATATTCAAAGCCCATCTAGAGTCAAGCATTGTATGCCTATCAATAATGGAAATAGCACTCCTTGAGTTATGTTTCGAACCTCGCCCAACACCCAGCTCGCCCTCTGGGATATTTTACGTTAAGGGCGAGGGATGCTACTACAGTGACGTTTCAACCCCGCGGATACATCAACACGTAGAATGCAAAGTTCCTATTCTCATTGACTCGTGCTCTCAGATCTGTTCGTCTGCATATTCATTAATCGTCCAGAGAGTGACAGCACCATCTCCCTCCCACCAAGGTTGAGACCCCATACCGAAGCACCAACAGAGTGAAAAAGAAAAGAAAATATCCTCCCTCCCCATCCACACCCAGACCAGGAAATCCCAAAGGAAAACAAAAAGACAAAAAAGAAGATGCAAATGCAAGAAAATGAATATTAGGGGTGGGTAAAAAAAGGCGCCTTAAGTATTTTTCTCCACCTCTCCGAGCACTGTTCTCTCTCGACCATTCTCCTTGGGAAGTCGCTTGATTCCAAACCGTTCGTAATCGTCTGCTAATTTCCTTTTGAACAGGCTCAAGTCAGATAGTAAATCTTCCATTTCAGCTTGGACTTCGACTGCCTCGGATTCAAATCGGCTCAACCCCACGGGAACGGCTTCCTCGTCCCAGATCAGACTGGGTGCTTCGGAAGGGGCAGTGTTTTCCTTGTCATCATAGTCCAGGGGCTCGATACCATCAGCGGTTTCTGCAGTGGAAATCAAGCTACGCGTGCTCTGACGTCTTTTAACAACCTCGACTGGCGGGATAGGGTTCTTAAGGCTTTCCACCGCAAGTTTCAAGTGGCGTCTAAGAGCTTCATTCTCTGTCTGGAGTTGTCGAATCTTACACTCGCTAACCATCTTGGTTTCTTCCATCAGCCGTTGCATTTTGGTGACCTGTTTCTGATACTCCTCTAGCTTTTCATTCTGCATTTCGGTTTCGCGTTTGGATGCTGACTGCTGACTGACGCTTAGTTGGAGTGTACGAATAGTCTCTGCCATTTCGGCGATCTGAGCATCGCGCTCAGCGGCGGAAACATGGTCTTGGTTAACCACAGCGCGGGTGCGGATATGCTTGGCTTGATCGGCGTAGCGCAGCGTGGAAAGCGTTTCATCATAATCCCCTGGAGCGATGCAGGCAATCATGGCAGTTTTTGAGTTGCCCCCTAAGCTGTCCTTGAGAAGCCATGTCAGAATTGAATCTCGATATGGCACTACTTCTTTATTTTTCCTTGGTCCACGGCCCTGTTTTGTATCTGCAAGAGCTGCTATCACGCGACCCAATGTGGTGAGAGATTTGTTGATATTTGACCCTTCGCGCAATCTCTGCCCGGTTGCCTCTGTAGACTTGGCTCGTTCGGATCCAGCCAAATCCACTAAACGGATACGTGCTGTTCGTTCGGTTGTCTCGTCCGTTGAGAGGTCGTGGTGGATTTGTTTGAGCATGATTGTGAAGACAGCGTGAGAGCGAGAGCTTGTATCGTTCATCTTCGTGCTTGCCGTAGTGCGTGAAGTATCTCCTTTCTTCATAAGGCGCATGATATCGGCGTAGTTGCGCACCTGAACGTCAGTCAAGTCCTTAACATACGGTCCGTCTGTGGGAGACTCTCTGATCTTAAGGTAGTAAGGTGTATCCGTTCGCGGAACCAGCAAGTCACGAACATGCTCGTTGTAAACCTCGAAATATGAGACTCGGACATTGTAAGTAATATCAGGCGATTGGGAATCTTCTATCCTTTGGAACAAGTCCTCGCATGTCCTTGGAATCAAACCAGGCTGGTCAGGAGTCCCCATCATGGTATAACTTTTTCCGGATCCAGTCTGTCCATATGCAAAAATACACGTATGGTATCCTTCAAAGTTGTGGTCCAAAAATTCTTCTCCAAGGCAGTTATAAATATCTTCCTGGTGTGCATAATGCTCATCCCTCTTGTCGTGGGACCAAAAGGAATTATCAAAAGTGAACATCTTGTCTTCAATTACCTTGCCGCGGTTATGCATCCTGGTTCCGGTACCGCCGCCTTGAGCAGGCGACGGCGAATGCAGCGTCGTTCCCTGAGTATGAGGGTTCATAGAAATCAAACATCGCGTTCGGCGTTCAATCTCTATATGAAAATGTCAGAATCAACATACCGTTTTCTCCGGCTAGGCCACTCATCGCCTCCATCATTAATCAAACTATCTTGAAATGAACTCCTCATTCAGAGAATACATACCCCTCCGTAAAAACTCCCTCACCCGGACAACGACCTTAACATTCCCACCTGGTGGCCCACTAGGTTGCGGACTCGGCCTCGCAGTGGCACTCGGGACAGGAACGCTCTCTCTCGCCCTAAACGACGGAATGGAAGCCGTAGACCGTAGAACCGCAGAAGAAGCTGAGGTAAAAGATGCCATGCTCGGCGGAGCGGCAATTCCATTCATACTCATAGTCGCATGGTGATAATGCGGAGATGAAGGAGCGGGTGGAGTGAGTGGTATTGCCGGGGGCGGCGAGTAGGGATCGAGATGGTTGTAAAACCGCGAATCCAGGGCCATGTTCCTGCTGTTGTTGCTGTTTAATAAATGGACAAACTCTGAGATGAGATCGCGGTGTCGAGAGATGTGATTTTGAAACATGTAGGGAGCGAAAGGAGCATATCGATGAGGATATTGAATGAAGGATTGAGTATGTGTGGGTGTTTATTGTGTGTAGATGTTGTGTGTTTCTTCTTTTTATAATGATATTTATAAGTTACCTTTTCTTTCCTTCGCGTTGGTTCAAAGGTTCAAAGACTGGAAACAATCCTCATGGGACAATCTCGATCTCTGATATCTGCGGGAAAGTGCAGACGTATAAAGAGATCAGGCGATTCCAGGAAGTATGAGCTTTCACCAGCTGGAGAATCTTCTTCTTCCACTTCTTTTTTTCTTTTTCTATCTAAAACATAAGCAGGTTATTATCAAGAATTTAAATAAATCTATCTCTCCCGCTTCATACCGTGGTTGTTTCCGTCGTGCAACTTTTTGTTTATTCGGTCTAAGCCAAGGGTGTAAACACCGCAAGTCTCCACGAAGGTCCGCCGAAAAGGAGAAGAAAACCAAAAAAAAAAAAAAGAAAGGAGAGTTAGATATACAGATTGAACTATCCTCTCTGGGATATATTTTCACGAATAAATCTGTTCCTGCGTCGAAGTTCATCCTGGAAAAAGCGCCTCGTTCGTAGATCTAGAAGCGCGTCGTTGCTGGGGCAACCATGTCACGTGGACACACCGCCAGCACAAGCACGATGAAGTTAATGATGAGATGGAGTTCTATTATTCAAGTTTCATATTCTACTGTCTAGTTAAGCATGCCCTTGCCACAGAGCTCCCGGCCAACCTCTTTGATAAGTGGTTCCTGCTTGAACTGCTCTAGCTTCGCCTTCTCCGTCACAATTACACCCGCTTCCATCGTCCTACATAATTCTATAGTTTCCCCGTCAATAGGTGCGCGGTGAACTAAAAGACCAAGCGACAAAAGCAGACCGTGTAATGTCTCCAAGCTCTCTGTTTCAGACCTTATAGCCTCTAGTAAGCAAGCCACCAATTCAAACTGGTCGCTCTCTGGAAGTTTGTCGGTTTCTGGAGGTTCAGATATTCTTCCGTTGTGATTTAAAGCTGCAAGGTTGTAGATAAGTGATGTCCCGGCTGCACGGAGGTTGCTTCTGGCGTCCTGAAGAGCGTTTGTTGCGAGGGCTATACATGTTTGCCGAAGCGTATCGTGTTGTATGATCTGATCTAGATAAAGGGGGGAGGTGAATAAGTTGCAGGCAAGTTGGGCCATGACAAGCTGTTGGTTATATGGGCAATTCGCGAGGTCGTTAGACCGGGATAGTAGGACCATGAGGGTCTTATGGCCTTGCTCTTCTGCAAAGTAGCCGCTAACCCTAGGTTCCGAGAACGCATACCGAACTAAATCTATAACTGCAAAATGCGTATCCTGAGGCAGAGATGGGAATTTGGACTGGATGAAGTTGGAGAACTGGGATAAATTAGGGAGCGGCGGTTTTGTTTTAGAGGATGTATAGGCCTCAATAAACTCGAGTAGGACCTGAAGCCCTGGGTCTTCTGCAGCCGACCCAATTTTTTGCTTCAATTTTTCCAGCGGTGGAGCCTTTTTGTAGGATATATATGTGCTGATATTTGATTCGAGACTTGGAAGTCGAAGCTTGATGTGAGGATGGGCCGGCCATGCCATTTGGATGAGAAGACGAACATTCCCTTTAAGTTGGGATGGGTTTGCTCCGCTCCATTCGTTTTCTTTCTGGCCCTTTAGAAATGTCATGAATGTTGGAGTTGCCCTGACGCTATACTTCGATGACACATCGTACGCCTGACTTATGTCTACCTTGATCAGAACGGCTTTGTCACCCGCTTCCTCTGCTAGTTCGTCATACGCCGGGTAAACTATTTTGCAAGGAGGGCAAGTTGCCGACGTGAAAAAAATAACTGCACACGAGTTATTGGCCAAAGAGAGCTGGGTTTCCAATTGTTGTAATGTTGTCACGTTCCTTACGTACCCCTTCGCGGCCTCCGGAGCTTGAACTTGTTGCTGGGGACGAGGCGGAATTTGGTTCGCGGCTGGGACGGTTTCAGCTCCGGGACCTTGCGTTACACCACGAAGCATGCCGTCAAGATATGGCTTAAGCATCTGCCCGAAAGGCGTGTTTAGGAATGTCTCGGGCAGATTCCTGATGTGCTCGGGTATCTCCTTGCCGACTAGAAACATTGCAAGGTCGTGTGTGAAGTTATTGCAATTTCGGAGAAATAAGTCGTAGGACTAGACGCGGTGTTATTAGTGATATGTATTTTTATCAGTTGGACAATGGCAGTGGTCATACATCTTCCGTATACGTCTCAGCTAGAGATTCCATATATTCAACCACTACCTCCATGGGGAGCTCTGAAGTCCCCAAGGAGAGGGTTTCAATCGGCTCTCCATGATGAGTTGACCCTGGCCGAGCTTGCTGGATTCCTCTCCCAAAGAAGTATTCTGTTCCCCCAAAGACAAGAGATGTGTGGTATATTGCGTCTATCTGGACGCCAATGAGTGCTTGGGAATACTATGATAACTGGCTTTAGTAAGACGTATAAGCGGCTGGGAGTAATCAACCTAGAGCCATACATTTCTAGCGAGACCCTACATACACAGGTTAGCATTAAGATATTGCGAATTAAAGAGAACACGCTTGGTACCTTGGATAGGTCATAGACATAAAGAACGACGTCCATGTTGGAAGAGCAGCAAAATGTAGTGATGTTTTTTAAAAAATCTATACAACAGTCGCTTGTCTGACCGTATATGTAGGATGGTGTCTTTCACTAGAATCTTCCACACTCTAGGCGACAGGCAAGAACTGTCATACGTCACAGGCTTAGATGAAGCATCCTGGTCTCAACAGCCGCGATCTGATCTCGATATGGAGTAACAAGCAGTCAAAATAAATATTTAACCGAGTCCCAAGAACAGCAAGATAGATGTTGAATATAATCTCTGCATAAAAACGTTGGATGTCGCTTCCTTCGCTCCTCGCGCTTGAGATGCGACGGAGCTTCGGCCTTGGCGGCTAAATTTCCCGATGGAGCAATTCTGAGCTTCCATCTCAACATCTTTAATCGCGAAAGAACCTGACGCTCTCGAAAGGGTGAAGCCCGCAGTTCAATCACTAACTTGACATGTCCAAGCCCTAGCTTCATCCTCATTAGCGTCCCGCCATATCTCTATCGAAGACTCTACCCGGCCATCAGCAGATCGCAGCCACCACCCAAAAGCCAATTAAACTCATCGCGGACGTGACGCGAAGAAACGGGCGCGCAAGCAAAGCATCCCCCGAACACCATGGTAAGCACGTACGGCTATGCTTAAAGCAATATTAACCCCTTAACTAAATGAGCAATGGACAATGCTAACAGATCTTCCCAACAGCCCCCCAAACGCCGCACCGCAACCTCAACCACCGCGAAAGAAAAGAAACCACGCCTTTCCAAGCTAGCGAAAGAGAACGACCTAACAGCCCAAGAAGAGGCAGAAATCAAAGAAGCATTCCATCTCTTTTCCACGGATGAGAATGAAGAATACGCCTCGGAGAAAGAAGGTGTGATGCAGACCCGAGACGTTCGAAGGGCGCTGATGTATGCATGCATCTCCCCCATTTACAACCCATCATTCCATTTTGATGAACTTAGGTAAACTAATATACCTTTTTAATGGCTTAATAGTGCACTAGGCCTCACCCCGAAGGATACTGCGGAATTAAAATCCATACTTGCTGCCGTCGACCCGTCGGGAACCGGCTTCGTGACGTATGAACCGTTTCTGTCTGTATGCGCTCTAAAACTACACACGCGCACCGAGGATTCGATTTCGGAGGATGTCGAACATGCTTATAAGCTCTTTACGCGCGGGACGGATGGGCCGATTTTGCTTGCACATTTGCGGGGGATAGCGAAGGAGTTGAAGGAGGATGTTAGTGAGGAGCTGCTGCGTGATATGATCCGCGAGGCGAATGGAGGGGAAGGCTTGCATGCTGGGGTTAATGTTGAGCAATTTAGGGATGTTATGGGGAGGGCTGGTGTTTTTTGATTATCTTTGGAAATCGGGTCTACTTTGAGCGTTTTTTTTTTTCTTGCTGTTTAGCGTCTATTGTTTGATAGGGATGCATAGTATGCGGCGTTTGGGGACATTCATTCCATTGTTTAAGGATAATGTACAAATCTTACAGCAGAAACGGACAAGACTCTGAGCCATCCCACCCCATATATCTGCCCCCTTGGCAGACCGAAATAACATCCACGAGAAGCCAACCTAGCATCCGTAGGTTCTTGAAAAGTGAGTCTGAAACGAACCAGTCGCCAACACCTAATCACTTTCTCAATGTAAAAGGATCCTCAAGAAAGGAGGGGTAACATTGAATTATATTTCCGTAATGGAGCAAAGACGAGATATATTCAAACCAGCGCCTGTTTTATCACTGATAAACGTGGGTATCATTTACAAACATACAAGAAAAGGTGCAAAAAAGTAAAAAGACATCCTGCCGTCGATGTAACTGGGGAACAATCGAGATCATCTAGCAGCGATGATATGGGAGGATTCTAAAGGTGATTCATTTATAACTATGCCCTGGGTATTTGTCTTCATAACAGGTGCAACAGGATGAGCACCATGAGCATTGACCGTCGACGAATCTTCAGACGTGTTTGATGAGTCTGACGTGCTTGAAGATATGGAGCCTGATACCCGTGAATGGTGCGACGATGTAGAGGCCGTGTCCATGTCAATATTAGCTCTGCCGATTGTCGTTGATTGACGGTCGACGTTAGGGGATATTTCTCGGAGTGGAATATCATTTGTTTGCAGATCCATGCCCTCGTTTTCAGCCTTCGGTGAGGCTGTGTCTAAACGTTCATAGAAAAGCATGAAAACTCCCCCCTGGGACATTACATGGCTTTCGCTCACTAAACTGACGTCCTCGTCACTTAGCCTGAACCAGCACTCGCTTTTGGCCTTTCCACCATCGGCTTCGACAATGCTTTGTGGAATTTCTGGAGAAAAGGATTCGATGGGGTATTTCCTATAACATATGTAATGGCCATTATCATGGCGTCCATAGTGGGTTATCAAAGCTCGTAGTTCGTATCTTCCGCCGTGATAGTCTGTTGCATCCTCAACACTCGGGAGCATTGTCTCCGAGGGATCAATCGACCAACTTTCTCTTGGGTCTTTTGTGTTTCCGGTCGAGCCAGTGCCGAGACACCATTCACCCAGATTCAGTACCTCTGGGAACTTCACATCAGCAAGGTTTTTCCTGAGGACACCAGTCACTTCATCGAAGACACTACGATTGACGTGGACAATAAGGGACTGTGGCCCTCTGGCGATAACAACCTGCTTAGATTTGGTTGATGAAACACGGTTACGTGGTAAAATGTGACATTTTTCGGATAGGACCTTGTCTGAAAAATCTTCGTCGGCCAGGGATTCACGGACGTTCTTTAACCTCGATTCGGCAGACCTTTTCAGAGCTTCTGTCAACTTTGCTGAATTATCGTTCTCCTCCGACTCGGGTCCAGGCTGTATTTGGTTGAGTAATTGCTGAAGCTGGGTCTGTGTCCATACGAGTGTGCATTTAGCACATTCCACTCCTTCAATCGATTCCAGCGCTGTGTATTCATCCAGGAGTTCCCTCACGTCGTACTCCCACTTTCGCCCAAGACTAACAGTAAGGCAGTTAAAAGGTATGAGAGAAAGCCCATCTGTCCATCCGCAACGCATACAGCCTACTCGCTGAGCGAGTAAGCCTTCAAGCGGATTAAATGCTGATATCCGCTCCTCAGGACGTTCGGACCCATCCCCAGCTTGCGACCGTTGTTCAATCGTCGGCTGAGAAGAGACATTCTCAGAATGAGAAATTCGAGACACCTTATACCCGATGTTACCCGTTAACCCTTTAGATGCGCATCGAACCTCCTTATCCACCTGTTCGACAATCTTTGAGAAATACTCCTGTGCGTCTTGTTGCTGCCAGCTACTCATCGACTTTAGCGCTGGGGGAATCCACAGATTTCGACCACTATACGATGCATCATTCAATTTATCGATGATATCCTTCAGCGCCGAATGAGTTGATAGTAAGTGTCGATGTCCCAGTGTTCGTATGTTCGACCCTAAAAACTTTTCCAAGGATCGTAAGGACGCCATCCCCTGAATGATGCTGTTTTGGTAGCAGGAATTGTCCCAGTTACCGAGACCAGGAGGGTGTGATTCACGGGAGCCCAGTAGTGCATTGCTCAGGATTCCAGGTCGAGGGAAGTTAGGGAGAAGAACGGTTCCGTCGATACCGAGTACTCGTTGCATGGCTTCGCTTTTGGCTTGGAAATTCACAAATCGGGTGGGTGGGACACCATTCGTTTCTGCAAGCTGCTCTGTTCCTTCTTTGTCCAGCGCAATAAGAAGCCTGGAAGGGGTTAGAGAAACAATTATCCTCCAAACCGCCTGGGTGAAGGTAATGGGAAGAAGGTTAAGGTAGTCAAGAAGAAAATATATGAATATTAAAGATATAAAGAAATATGCTACGGCTGAGTTGACTGCTGCCCGGTCGGAGAAAAATTCATGATGATTGCCTCTGAGACCGCTTGAAGGCTTCTTGGTGAGGTAGGAGTAACCTGAGTTGGAGGTCATATTTCGAGAATGGTAGGTGGCAAGCGGTGATGAGAAGGAGAGCGTATTCGCATGGGGCGAAAGGTAGGTTAAGGAGAGAGGCGGGAGGATCTGTTGACTGTCTGCATATCTGGATGATGAGAGGCTTGTCCAAGACCCATGGCCGTGAGAATCCAGGACGTGAAGCGCAAGATGAAGGAGAGAAAGGCAGAAGAACGATGAAGTTGTCGAGATGAAGCCAAAAAAAGCGAAGTGCACAGATGGTCTTCCTCGCCGGCCGGAAATTTTCACCGTCCCCCCCACAAAGCATTTTCTTATCGTGAAGCAAGAGGAAGACAAGAACAAGCAGCCAGAAGGACAGGGTGAATAGAGAATACAGTAGCCATGGCTAAAACACCGAGTCTGAAGAATAAATGTATGTATCTTTGATATGGTGCTCTATAGTTCTATACTAATACCTTGCTCAGCAAAATCGATCCGCTCACGAGCAGCGAAGCGAGAAGTTTCTCCTTCTCTCGAAGTCGATAAATCATTAGCCTCGCTTCCTAGAGCAGAGCGGACTGCTGCATCTATACCTACCGTATTATCTGCTCAGCATAATGCTGGAGTTTCAAAAAAGAGGAAGAAGCAGCAAACAAGGGCCCAAAGACTTCGTCAAGAGAAAGGATTAGAACGTGCAGAGAAAATAATGGACAAGAGAGAAATCAAAGTTGAAAAAAGTGAGAAGAAAGAAAAAAACATAAAAGCACGACGTGTGAGTTTCTTTCTTCCTCGAAATTGGGGATCTATCCGTTTTAAATTGATTCGTCTAATATACCCTTAGGCTGCCTGGGAGGATCTTAATGGCAAGAAACGCGAAGTGCCGATCCCATTAAATATTAACGATGAGAATGTCGATTCTATGGATACCAGTGAGAGAGAAGGAGAACCAAGCCCACCTGCGCCTAGGCAGCCGAAGCAGCCAGCAGCCGTTTCCGCACCTGTAGAGCAGCCAAAGTATGATTTCGAGTTGGATGGAGAAATTACTTAATATAGGGATATCGCTGGGTATCATGATACTTCTATGGCTTGCGAATTTATTTCTTTGGCATTAGCTGGCTAATCATGCGGTCCATCTCGCCAACGGCATGGCCAGTCGCGCGGCCCCTCAGCTCCTCAAGCGTCTTGACATCTTTGGCTTTTAAGGCCTCCTCACCCGCCTTTACCAACATACCGCACTTTGTCCACATCTCGACTCTTTCTGCCACCCCGAGCGAGGTGCATTTGGGAATAAATGTGGATGCAAGTTTGGTGTTTCCCGCACCAAGGATTTCGTTATAGAACGGCTACCATAATCTTCGTTAGCCAGGAAAACAGGAAAATGGAGAGTTGCCCAGGTAGGACCGGGCTCTATGGCATGCTCGGAGACTTACCTCCCATCCAATGGGTGACTTCTTAATCTTTGCTAGGTCCTCCAATTCTCCCCAATCTCTCTTTGCGACCAGGCCCCTCAATCTTAGCCACCAGAAGGCTTTGTCCGGAACTTTGAACTCGCTCTGGATCTTACTGGCACGCTTCCCATATCCTGATCGAATCAATCTATATATGGTCTCATTGACGCTTAAACCAACAAAATTGTCGTTATCTGCAACGTCTCTGTCTAGCCCCTCTTGTGTTTTCAAGAGTTGAACGGCTTCATTCAGTGATTTGTGATGTAATTGAATCGTTGTGTCCTTTGAATCCGTAAGGAGGCGGGATGCAGCACGTAGCTTCTCCATCTTCCCTTGTACGTCAGTTTGCTTGAGCGCATCTCGCACATGTATATTCGACCCATCTATGGCTCGATCATCTTGGTAATATAGATCTTTCAAGAGCTCCTGATCTTCAGTTCGAGCCGATGACTCCACCAGTGACAATGCAACAGGTTGGGTATTTATCGTGCGGAAAAATGTGGCAAGGGGAAGCTTTCGTTTCAATTGTACAAGCACAAAGAGTATGAGATCTGTATCACCGCTCTCTATCGCTTTATCAAGTGCAACACCGTCTTCTTCCATAGAAAGAAGAAGCGGAACTTGCTTTCCGGCACGTGGCTCATAGTTCAAAAGCTGGGTTGCCAGGTGAGAGCGGCCTTCATCATAGGCAGAACGTGCTATTGATTCAAAGGATATACCTTGTTTTCCTTGAAGTCTTTGTACAACTAGCTGACAAGTTGCATCGTCATCCTCGGCGGAAGATCTCACCTTCCGGATAGCCCAGTGGACATAAATTTTGTCTGCTGGGAGATGAAGATATTCGGATATTCGGATTGCAAGCAAATATTCGTGGCGATTTATAAGGCGTTCCACGAGCTTCTCGGGAGTGAGTCTCAGATATTGCTCATATGATATCGGGAGGCCAATCTTATAGTCCCGTACGGCGTTGAGGACACGGAGTTTTTCACACATCTCCACAAAGTCGTCGCTGTTGTAGAGATCGAGAATGGACTTTCCGAAAGATGCCGCCTTAAGAAGCTGTTTTTGCCAGTAGGGATTGAATTCATGGCCGGCTGCTCTTACGCAGGCGTCAACGGCTTCAGCTAAGCTCGGGCGGATTCTTTGGATATTATCGTCTGCGGCGGGTGATTTCTTTTCGAGCTGTTCCACTGCGTCAAGAAGCACCGATGCCGGAGAGCTGGATCCGAATCTGAAGATGTCTTCGGTTACGTCTATAGTAGAGTATTAGAAGCTGCTTATGTGAAGGGCTAAGGAGGTAACCCACCAGGAACTCGATGTAGAAATTCACAAACATCGTTTGTGAGAAGCCTAACACCATCGATATCTGGTACGACATGAACCTGGCCATCATAGAAATATCTTTCCGAGCGCGTTAACTAGACTGGTCTCTTGACTCCTTGTCGATGAGTTGCTTAACGTACCTCGCAGCGGCACCATTGGGCCCAACGACATGGACCTCATCCTCCCATGCCAGCACAACAGTATCGTTGCCACACCACTCCACAGAGTTCGGGGGAACTTTGGACCCCGAGTCATACTCGCTGAACTTGTTCTGAAAATCACTACTGACAACCCATACTTTGCCCTCGCCGGTAAACAGAGCGACGAAATTCCCATTTGGAGATACACTAACATGCCGGAATGGTCCATTTTGTAGAACCCGGTCCTCTGCGTCGGTGGCATCCACGACATAGATCGTCCGATCTACCGCAAGAAGTACCTCCAAGGAACGAGAGAGCGAATAACTTGGCGGGATTAATGACCAAGAATAAACTTCACCCTCTGGGGATGGAGCCAACAGCCTAGGGCGGGGCTCATCATATCGATGTACTGAGATTAGTTGATTATTTGTCAATAGAGCCACGAATCCTGTTAGCCAGAACCGGCACTCTTTTACGCCGTATTCTTCTGCTGCCTGAAATAAACGTCAACGTTGTATTACTCTGAGAGAGGGCCAGAGAAGTGAATAAGGTGATTCCATACTGCTCCGAGTGAAAAAGGAGTGAACTCGCCACTGAGGCCGTAATAACAACGCACGGCTCCATCCTCGGTCACCACTAACAGCTTCTCGTCTTCAGACCAACCCAGGCCTCGAATGGACCCATGATCCCACTATAAAAAAAAGTCAGCTTATTAGGTTGTTGAATATTGATTATCTTGGTGACAGCTTACATTGATTCTATTTATTCTCTGCCCAGAACATGAATATATATCAATGCTTGATTTTGCTGTCCGCGCATCTCTGTATCGCTGTAACTTTTGTTCATTTCGGTAGAAAGCTGGTCAAATTCGACAAAACGTGAGATTATATCCCTTAACAGTTAAACAGAGAAACAGTAGGTTTACCTATGGCACCACTGTACGGTGCACCAGCAACGATGAAGTTCTCTAGCTCTAGATCCTCATCAAACACCGCGTCATACAGCCGCGTTTTTCTATAAAATTGGTCTCCAACTTTCTCCCAATCAGCAAGAGGGTTTGGACGTGCCATCACAAAACTATTGCATATCCAAGCAGTATGGGTATAATGAGAATGATGGATAATCTAGGCGTGCTTTTTCGGTTGATGGACTAGAGCTATTGCCTGTTGTCTACGATATCCTGCTGTGGTGATGTTGAAATTGGCACGTGACCGCCGTGTTAGCATCTGCCTAAACCAACGGGTCAACAGTCAACCCACAACACTCTACGATTTTACCACCTTCACAGACTCTAGCCCGGTTGATTACGTTCGAAATCGTACGAGAACTGTATATAAAGAGCATACCAGTCATTTGCATACTCCTGGGACCACATATCTTCGGATTTCGCTGCCCCTCGGTTGCTGTTTATATTCGTGGACATCGGCGGCACGTACCAGCAAGCACGAATGAGGCCTGATAGAAACCTGAATCTGGAGTGAAAGCTTCACACGGATGATAAATACTGTGGCTTAGCTCGTCCATACACCAATTTATCCAAGATGCACCACCAGGAATGAGTACACAATTGTCGCGATGGGTGAATGATTGAAGTTGAAAGCGACTTTCGAGCCCTAGAATCGCATCGAGAAGAAGATCGCGCTCCTCAATTCACAGTATAAAGATGATCTATCCCTGAAGGACATGATCCGACAGTTGAACTGCTATTACAGCTCTGAAATCATTGAATCACCTTGATGAGGATAAAGGTTATAGATTTGGCCAAATTTGCAAACACGAAAGCATATTTACACAGAATTGTGACTTTTCCCTCATAATCATTGAAGACCAGCAAGTATTTTGCGCCTGCGCCCTGGATGGCTTTCCTTCGTCATATACCGGAAATATCATATACCTCGTTTCATAACACATCGGTCACTTGAATCGTGAGAAGTGAGCTTGTTCATTAATACGCTGGATGAGGGTTATCGCTTTGGCGCCGCCGTGCATACTGGAGCTTGTCCGCACTGCTCTGTGCGCGGGGGGGATCGGTTAGCACCCGACAGCTGAAGTAGTAACTAGATGCATGGTACCTACCTGCATCTGAGCAGCCAAACTTCCCTTCGGCACGCCGCCGCCATACAGCATTGACTCATAACTCTGTTCCTCAGCGGCATCTTCCTTGGTTATATAGACCTCGCCAGCAGCATCGGCCGCGCTTTGCTCATTGTAATCGGCAACGGACTGTACTTCTGCGCTGAAGGAGTCAGTCCCCACGGGACCTCCCAATGCACGGCTCTAATGAAGGAAAGAAGTAAGCAAACGGCCATATTTGCGCAAGAGGGCTTCTACAGTTACCTCTAGGGACTGCAGCTCCCTTGCATCTTCTCTAGTGATATCCCCGACTGGTTTCGACAGGATCTCTTCAGCCTTTTCTTCGAAACTGAGTTGTCTCGAGTGAACGCTCTGTGCCGTAGCTACGACAATTCCAGTGGCTCAATATATATTCGAGTCATCTCAAAAACGAGACCCAAGGCTATTCATCATAGGTGAGTACTGACCTGATGAGCCTCCCTTGAGTGGGCCTCGGCCTGTAATCTTATGTTCAGCCTGGGTAATATCAGCGACGTCGCTAGCCCCGATATGTTTACCTTCGGCTGCCATCTCCCGAATTGCCTCTGAAGTTGGAATGTCGCTGGACATTGTTCTATCTATTCACTGTCCACGAGGAAGTTTTGCCTGCACAGGAAATATATACACATAAGGTGTGAAATCATGGAGATATATGCGCGTGCAATTGGTTTGAGATCTATATCATCCCGCGATGCGATGTGGCGGCAAAGTGACGTTCATGTGGCGTTTAGCCGCCTACGGAGGCGCACCCGCGGACCAATCATGCTAAGAGTGTTAGATGTTTTTCGTCTCTGATTTCTCTATCTAGGGCTGGAATTTATTGATATATTCCTAGCGTGTTGACATTTGCAGTCATAACAGTGTCGCAGGATTCGCACCCGCCCGGCTGTGGTCTCCGTCCCTTATGGAAGTCATTTTCATTGGCTGAGAGCTCGTCTTAATAAACTCTCTTAGCGTTATATTGAAAGCGTCAAGGGCAATAGATATTAACAGTTGTTCATCAGCCATCGATTTCATCTATCTAGTTCAAGAGACTGGTATTAATTCCATTGGATACCCCATTATTTCTCGCACATCCGGCCCTTTCATTCGCTTCCGCGAATATCGTACCTAATGCTTCGTACTGTGGCTTTAGAATCGCCTCATGGGTGGTATCCCACACCGTACAACTCCTATATTCAACCCAATCACCGCCCTCATGGTTAATCCAACACCCATCAAACCAAGCTGCACCAACCATACCGATTGAACTGTCTGATTGGGCATAAAACACATCAATCATCAACCTCCCGTTCTCCCCTTTTTGTCTCTCCTGATTCATCAGCAATGATACGAATGTTCCATAGTCGCCCCAGGGACCCCATACTCTTTCCCCGCCCTCTTTAAGACAAAGCTGGGCTTCCTGGCTTACACCCTGCGTCTCTTCTTGCAAAGCGTATTCCAGCGCAAGCTCATCAATTGCTTTGGCGAATATCTCCGATTCACTCGGTGGCACTGAAACGTCCGGCTGGTTTGTATCTGGCCCAATGGTCGGTGTCACGTAGTTGGTGATGGTACGCGCTATGCTATTCCATTCTCCAAAGGCCAAGTCTGGCAACATTCTGCTCATCCTTGTGGAGATTGATCCGTCATCCCACGGATATACCCATGGAGCGAGAAGGGCAACGTAAGGCTTTTTCGGGTGCAGAAGATGGCGTAGATATAGGGCTGCGTTGAGAACATACATTGCGCCTGAGCTATGGCCCATAAGTGAGATGGGGCCGAGTTCGAGGTGCTCAACCAAACCCTTCACCACATCTAACAGACGATAAGGGTCAATGAATAGTTCACCTTGTATTATACTGGATATACCTTACCAAGCCATGCCATAACCCTCTTATTGATGGCCGTGAGCTCGCTTCCGCCAATGCCGAATTTGTCGGGACATATCAGCCGGATTTTATGCTCTTTTGCCAGCTGATCTGCCGTTGCAAGAGCGTAACGGCTACTAAACACTCCGCCACAGCAGATCACAGGGTGGCCGTACTCGTCTCCAATGTCGGAATATGCGACTCTGAGGCGTTTTCGCTTGGCTGAATCGGTGTCGGGCTCTGTTACTATCCACAATGTTTGATGGAACCGTCTGTCCGCTAGAAAACATTGGGCCCTAGGAAAGCTGTCAGTGATAGAGGAAGGGAAAATAACCGTCTTGAAAGCCTTACAACATACCATTTTTTCGCCATTGACTCCATGTTGAGGTCTTCATTTAGAGTTCAAAGCGCAAGAAAAGAAACCTCGTCGGCTACCTCTATATATCGTACGCCTTCTCTGGGCGCTCCTAAGAGTTATTCACCTGTTGCCCCATATAGGTAGGTGTGGCCCTGCACGAAGAACACTGCGTGAGTCTCGATCCAGGACGCAACTTATATCGTAGCAGGTAAGCGGGACTCACTTTGCACCCAAACTTTGCGGACTATCCTCCTCTGGCCGTTGCATCAATTGTTGGCAGAGCAAG
The DNA here is from genome assembly GCA_030789285.1 of Arthroderma sp. MBC 929. Classification (NCBI taxonomy): domain Eukaryota; kingdom Fungi; phylum Ascomycota; class Eurotiomycetes; order Onygenales; family Arthrodermataceae; genus Arthroderma; species Arthroderma sp. MBC 929. The sequence goes on along the minus strand of JARJUX010000012.1, from coordinate 645,108 downwards.
CCATCGAAGCGGAATGTTCGGACCCATCTAACTGCTGCTTTAAACCATGGGAAGATTTAATCTTATAGAGTAGTTCCCTGAATATTTGAGTTTCATTCTCACTCTAAGATTCTTATGTATACCTTCCTACAGGACTGTAGAGCCTATGGAATGAATGGTAAGATGATGCTAGGTTGCTCGAGCTCTCTATGCTACGCTAGATAACATTTAGAATGGACCGAGAATATGGACGATGATATATCTAGATATTCAGTGTTTGAGGAACTCTCCCTATGACATCATACTTTATAATATCACGTGCCCGCGGCTCGGCTGCCGCTCGAGTGCGGCTGAGAGTTAACGCCTCTGAAACGACAACCTCTCTGAATGATGGCTTCAGACTACAGTCGCGAGCCTTATCATATCTTGGATCCTCGTATCAGAAAATGTTCCAACGCGATTTGAAGCGCAAAAACAAATACAAAAATGAAAATGTGAAGCAGAAGGAGAAAATCGGCCTCCATGTCCTGTATCCAGGCCCGAAGGAGGGATCTGCTGAAACAAGAGCAGAGTAAGTTAGAGTGACCGAAAACCTCTAACTTCTAACGAATAATTCTATCACCGGAGAACTGAGAGCATTGTCTATGCAAACTCGTGCAGTATCATCGCCATTCGCCTTGGAGGCCATTTATATTCTACCTGGACAGACCATCATGGCCACATGTGGCTCCGGGATTCGCTGCCTAGGTTCATCCCCCATGCGCGTACGATGACGTTTGGGTACGATTCTATGCTTTTGGGCAAATCTGCCTCCAGCTTAACGGATTTTGCAACGGACCTTCTTGAACGAATTCAGCTGAAGCGCCTCTTACCTGCTGAAAAAAAGCGCGGTATATCTTCATCTGTCACAGCTTAGGCGGCATTGTGTGTAAGAAAGCGTTAGACGTCGCCCATGAGCGACCAGACTACGGCCCAATTCTTGACTGTGTCCATGGAATCGTCTTCATGGGCACACCCCACCGTGGATCTAAGTTAGCAAGCCTAGCAAGCCCCCTGGCAAATATTGTAAACGCTGTCTATATCGAAGCATGTTCCCTCGAAACTTAGTGACAACTTGAAGAAATTATCCCCAACTCTATCCGAGGTGTCTAAAGCCTGTGTTCATCGACTGGAACGAATTCGTATATTTTCATTCTATGAGCAGAAGTATTTAAAACCTCTTGGTTGCCTGGTAGGCAGATTCCCTGCTATATGTGCTTCCTTGTGGGCTAAATCTGCTTTCTTAGGTCGTTGAACCGTTCTCGGCGATTTTAGACCTCCCAAACGAGAAACCACTGCCGATATCTGCGGACCACCGAAGCATGGTGAGATTTTCGGTTCACAAAGAGGAAAAATTTCGCCCACTATGGGGTGCAATTGCCGAGCTGGTCAGAGACCCTGTTATTGACTCAATGGGTAGGTCAAAAGCTGCCTCCTCTTAGCAGAAACTGAAAGTCACACAATTTGTGCAGAACATCAGCCGGAGGATGGCTATCTGGACTTGCTCGGGAAATTATATTATCTGGACTCAAGCCGTTATATTTTCGATGTTCCCCGGCCTCATAAAGGAATGTGTTCTTGGATTTTTAGAAACAGAAAATTTTTGAATTGGTTACATGAGCCACATTCGAGCATATTCTGGCTCATCGGGTTACCCGGCCGTGGGAAGACCGTATTAGCGAAATATATCGTGGAGAGCTTCCAGTCAAGTCACGGCTCTTTTGCCCTTCTTGGAAAGAGGAAGTCACCCTTGCATTATTTTTTCCTTGCCCAGGATAGAGGCCGTGGCTCCCAACTCGCTTTCTTAAGGTCTATTTTGCATCAGCTCCTGTTACAGAATCCACAGATACAAGGGGCTGTGGAATACGTCTTAGGAAAGTACGGGAAGAGAGGCGATTCTTTATTAAACGTGAGTGGCCTCTGGGAGGCCCTCAGTGTTTCGCTGGGTACTGATTTACTCTGCAACACCTTCATTGTTGTGGATGCTCCCGATGAGATGGAGCCTTCGGAAGTAAAAGACTTCCTGAGCGGCTTAACTCGCATAGTAGAGCAACTTCGACAAGCCCGACGCAGTCAAGGAATTAAAATTTTTATCACAAGCCATCCAGACGTTGAAATAGCCTTGAGGTTGGGTAGCAATTTTACTACGGAATGTCAAATCTCGTCAAGAAACGTTAGATCTGATGTAGAAAGATTTGTCAAGAGCGCTGTTTCTCAGTTTGGGGAAGAGAATAAATTTCCAGCGAGAGTGATATCACGTATCGAATCGGAGATCATTCGCAAAGCTGATGACATGTTTTTGTGGGCTTCCCTTGCCTGGGCACATTTCAGAGAAGGTGTGCAGTTATGGAGTGAAAAGGTTGTCAATGAACGTTTAGCCCTGCTCAACATGTTACCAGAGGGCCTGGAACCACTATACCGAAAAATGACCCAGCATGTCAGCTTAAACTCCACATCCGAATTATCAGATTTGCTTGGGGTTATCCTCACAGCACGCCGGTCTCTTTCCTGTCACGAAATCGCAGAGATATTAGCGGTGAAAGAGGGTCATCGTTGCTACTCTGACCTAGATGTAGCGTTTTCCATTGATGCGACTATCCAACGCACCTGCCCGGATCTTGTACAGATAAACAGCGCTGGTGCAGTGAGCTTTACTCACCAGTCCATCAAGGAGTTTTATGTCCAGCGCTGGGGCGATGTTCGCTTAAAGGCCGCAAACCATCATTTGGCTTCGGTTTGCCTCAGGTATCTTAGCTTTAGTGACATCAAACAAGTTGCTAAAGAAGACTTACAACGAGGCATGGAACAGATGTGCCTACTTTTAGAGGGATTTCCTCTATTTGAATATGCAGCTCAACACTTGTTGGATCATTTGAAACAGGTGCCCCATGACGATGATTTGTGGATTGAGTATTCTCAGATTGACCATTGCTGGGCAGCGTTTCGCGCCATTTCATGGCCAAAGCATATCAGTCACGCAGCTACACCGGTAGTGCCCAGGTCTCCTCTGAGTATCGCGATATCCACCGGGTCCTCGGTACTTGTGAGGAGAATTGTTGACCACGGATACAATGTCAATAAAAATTATGTCGTAGACGGCAGATGTGAAGGCACTGTGCTACATGATTTCATTGAAGAAGACAAGTGGGTAGATCTGCTTCTTGGGCTTGGTGCATCGCCCAATGAAAAAGATTTCTTTGGCCAGACACCGCTCCATGTAGCTATTTCGATAGGGGAGGAGGGAGCCATTCGCAAACTACTAGCAATGGATAGTATTGATCTCAATATTCAGAACGCCCAAGGCTTTACCGCCTTGCACTGCGCGGTAAGCCTGGGGATGGTCGACTTGATTGATCGCCTCTTGGCAGATGAACGAGTGGATATTGACATCGAAGATCAAGACGGGAGAACCGCCTTTACACTTGCTGGCTATAGAGCGGACAATTCGATTATGAAGCAATTTCTCAAATCCTCAAGGAAATCGTTGATTGAGAAGGAAATCTTTAGAATGAGTCCGCTTATTTGCGCTGCCGAAAAAGAATGGAAAGATGTAATGCTAGATCTTATCCAGAAAGCTTCTGACATCAACGCCCATCGCGGAATCGATGGCAAAGGTATCCTCCACTGGGCAGTTCTGAATGGATGGGAAGATATAATTAATCTCACCGTACAGGCGGGTGCAAAAGTGAATCATATTGATACTTGGGGCAAAACACCTCTACATTATGCAGCGGAGCTTGGAGTGCACACTGCTGCTCGACGGCTACACAACTATGGTGCCTCTGTCAACATCAGCGATAACTATGGTCGTACATGCCTCCATACAGCAGCGATCCAGGGCTTCAGCGATATTCTGAGTGTTTTGATACAAGAGTCAACATTTGATGTTAACCAAGAAGATCACGAGCATCGCTCACTGATTCATTGGGCTACCACCTGGGACTGGACGTCTATCATGACTCTAGTGCTGGAGCAGCCAGATCCGGACATTCTTCGAAAGGATACTTATGGAAGGACTGCACTCCATATTTCCGCCCTATGCAATTGCCCAAATGTGATGCAGCAGCTGATAGACCTGGATATTTTTGATATCAACCAACCAGACTACTTCGGGAACACACTTCTTCATCTAGCTGCTCGGGGAGGTAGTGCCGCCGTCGCCAGCATCCTGGTCAATCATTCGGGATTCTGGAAAAATCGAGTGAACAAGTGGGAGCAGACGGCGCTGGACACAGCTTGCATCTATGACTCTGTTGAAGTAATGACCGTCCTACGGAAAGCCGGTTTACGATTTTACGCTGCCACAGACCCACTACTTCGGCCGCCCGAAATTCCGACCCCAGAGGACTGTGAACCTGAGCCATCTGTGACTTATAACGCTGGTGGTTCTGTTCGTGTTGGTGAACTAATTCGCTATGAGCGTAAAAACAATGAGAAAGATGACTTTGCGGCGCGAGCTTATAGTGACTCGTAATATCAATCTAGTTGAGCGACCCCTCCCATCGCGAATCTAATAAAAAGTGGCTGGAAAATAGAACTGACGTTTGTTGATATGGGAAATAGTAACTGATGAATGGTTCAAGATCACGAGCTGCTGGCATATTGCTACAGATATCTTTCCACTTTCTGCTCACAAAAGTCCCAGAACTCCTTTGCTCTTCCTGTTCCGTCTTCTTCCTCCAACTTCGTCGCATTAACCAGATTCTTGTTCATCGATGTAGATATTCTACCCCAAGGCAAAATATAACACCCGTTTTGCTCTGCGGTGACATCCGGCGATAACCCGGCATATAACTCCGTGTTAGCTGCCAGCTCGGATTTATACAATAGCGGCCAGGCTAAATATTTCATCCACGGCGCATGTCGAAGCAAGTTCGACTTTGCCGCCCCGGGATTTTGAGACACGCTGATAATTCCATGATGACCCAGGCGGCGTGCAAATTCAGTTGCTAGAAACCAGTTACCGGTTTTAGATGTGACGTAGTTTCGGACATTATCCTTCGGTGGGTTGCTTAGCTCGGACATGATGATTCCCTCTGGTGGCGACGAAAGCTCGACTACCTGACTACTCGTCCAAACCACTCGCACAGAGTCCCTCTCAGTGTCTTGTGAAGCTGCCGTTGCTTTTAGGATTGGAAGAAGCAGTTGAGTGAAAAGGAAAGGACCCAGACAATTTGTTGCCAGCTGCAGTTCAAATCCCTGCTTCGATACACTCCCGAGCGGAGGTTGGGAAACTCCTGCATTATTCCAAAGAACGTGTAGCTTGGACTCTTTGGCCATGAATGCCTCAGCAGAGGGCTTGATGGTATCCAGATCATCAAGTTCGAGAAATAAAAACTCAAGTCGCTCGCTCTTTGGCTCTGCGTTCCCCCCGCTGCTAGAGGCTTCTTGAATAATGGAGGAAATGGCGAGCTTCGCTTTTTCCTCAGAGCGGCCGGCTATGTAAACCTTGCCTCCTTTTTGATAGAGGATTTTCGCAAGTTCGAAACCAATACCTGACGCACCACCGGTCACGATGAATACCTTGCCATCGAGTGAACCAACGTTTGCCTCTGTAAATTCCGGGCGTGGAGGGAAAAATAGAGAGAACTGAGCACCCATTCTCGCGGACGGATTAGATGTTCCTTACCGCCTTGATGTCACGGCGTTGAATCTTTTTGGCTCACCTCGTCAGGTGCACCAGTATAGCTTAACCCAACGCAGTATGCCTGGACTGAAAGTGGAATTTATATGGATGATTTATGTTATCCCAAACGATGCTAACGGTATAACGAGAGTTAACGTTGTGCTACGGGAAATCGCCGGGATTATAGGGTCTCCTTAGGGCGATTCAGCGAGGGCGTGCACAAAGCAGTTGAAAATATGGGACAGACCATAAATCGCAGGTCCACTAAATTGACATCACCCAATGCGAGCGAAGCGATGCGAATTTGTTGGCAGAATGTTTTACGTACATCTGCTCTTTAATGCGGGCGGCTGCAGCCGGATTTTCGGGCCCACAGCATATCACAAATTATACCCTCTTTGTCACACAGGCGTCTGCGAATAAGGCTCACAAAAATGTAATTCAGACCCTTATTTTGTCGGTCTTCGGCAGCGGGGGATAAGGAAGTCATGCACATCTTTTACACCGCTTTCGTGCGTCTCGTAAAGCTCAAACTCGGCTCCATTCGGGCGATAAAGCGCCAGTAAACCCAATTATATCGGTAACAGGATGCTAGTTACTGGGACCTAGCCGTATTTCTGAACTATGGCGATCTCAACATCATCCTGATATAGATCGGTTTCTTCTCGATAAGAAGGAACGTCCGTAGATCTTCCCATTGCAATTCTTTACCCCTAACTGCCTCAAAGTCAAATGTCCATAAAAGCTTAGCCAGGACCAGCCGCATCTCGGCCCAAGCCAGGTGCTGGCCTATGCAGGATCGTGGTCCAACACTAAATGGCTTAGTAGCACTGCGCCGATCATTATAAAAAGGTGATGTGGGATCATTGGAGCTTTCGGGAAGCCAGCGTTCGGGAATGAAAGATGAAGCCGAATGAAAATAGTTCGGATCACGATTGAGTGAATATGCTTGTATAGAGACTCGAGTCTATTAGAAATTGCTGTTTAGCATCCATTGAATATAATACGGATTTGGGAGGCGAAAAGGTAGCTTAGTTTGAACAATTGGGTGAACTTACACCTTCGGGTAGCCAGACCCCGCTAACAGTATCTCCCCCTGGAGGGACAAGCCGGGGAAGCACCCATGGGACGGGAGGACACAATCTGAGAGCCTCATCAATCACGGCATTGAGATATTTAAGATTCTGCAGGTTGCGGAAAGTAGGGTGGCTTTCTGTCTGAAAGGCTGCGCGAATCTCTTCAGTCACAATCCTGAGTTTGTCGGGATTATTCACAAGATAGTTGATAGCACCACCCAGGACGGTTGCTGTGCTTTCGCTTCCTGAAGTGGTGAGGATCATAAAAGTAGCATTAACTTCGCCTCTTGGGAGCGCGATTTCGCCGTCGCTCTTGATCAAATGTGACATGATATCTGGTCGCTCAAGCTCCCAATTAAGCCGCCGTTCCACTTTATCGACAATTTGCTGATAATGATCTAGCTGAGTCCTTTTCAGCGCAGGGGGTATGCACTTCATTAAGAGGGCTTCGATTATTGGGTAGAATCGAGCGGCCGCGACGAAAGCAGCAGCTTTAACTGTCTTAAAAAGTATTTCTATCCATGGATGGTAACGAGAATGTTCAAGACATTCAAATGACTCTCCAAATCCCAAGTCTCCGATGATATCGAAGGCTGTATAATTAAGCCAGGGCGCTATATCAACAACCACGCCTCTCTCGGGTTTGTCCTCGGTTGTACGTTCACGAAGCCGTTCAACCAGTAGATTAACATATTTTTGGACTATTGATTCTTGAGCATTGAGTGCCCGTAGTGTAAAAGCTGGTGCCAGCTGGCCGCGTATTCTGGAATGTGGCTCTGGGTCGATAGCACTAAGTATCGACTCCGGATGGCCTGGCTGTCGCTCCCACCAGGTAGGATCCTTTAGAAACTGATGGTGACCAGGCCGAAGTCGAAATATATCATCCCAGGCTTCAGCATTGGCAAAAGTAACCTCGTTGGGGGCAATTCTGAGTATTGGGCCATAACGGCGGTGGAGTTTTTCGAGGTCGTGCACGATTGTTCCCTTCAAAAGAGCCTGTATGAAAGGCAGACGGGTTGCCGACCAGGTGCGAGGGCCGGGGATGTGAGCAAGAGGGTGAAAGTAGAGATTGTAGAAGATTCGCAGGAAAGGATACTATGATTAAGTAGGATGTTAGAGATCGAGGTTGATACTTTGATCAAGTAAGCCGGCCATACCGTGACCACCAACAGCGCTAAAGTAGCACCAAACCCACCAGACATCACATAACCACCTTCGAAAGACATAACTACTCACTGGGTTTGATAACGAAGTTTAGCGGTCTGATCTATACAATTTTGAGCTCTTTGAGCCCTTAAGAGTCCATATAATCTCACCCCTCCTAAGAAGAACATACCCTTTCGCGCGTCCCAGACCATCGGGCTGAGCCACGTCGTTTGTTGACATTCATGGGTTATTCCAGCCATCGAGTGAATTTGAGAGAAAAAGAAAGCAACATTACGTCAAGGAATGATGTACATAGCCACTGAGCTACCAGCCATTCTTCGGGCGGCTTGCAGAAAATTACCCAGGCAGCATTCCCAGTCCACCGTTCCGGTGAGACGAAGAGGATGCAGCGATAAGGGGGATGCTGCCCCCAAATATATATATCACACGACATGACAAATGCTGTGCAACAATTTCGGTCCATCCTCTGCTAGCTGAGGTGTCTGAATCAGTTGATTCAACTTCCTCAACCAGAGATTCAACTTACCTGCATGTTGCAGGACGATGTTCAGGCCTATAAATGAGTGACTGTCTTACAAGTATTTCAAAACAGCCAATGCATACCAAAGAGTTTGGAGCAAAAAAAAAAAAAAAAAGGCTGAGCCCCGACTGGCAAAGTAGGCGAGGAGCTGCACATTATATATCAATCTGCTACCTACTCGGCCTGCGCGCAATAAAATACCAAATTCAAATTGTTTTGAAGTGCAACAACGCGTCCACTTCAAAGACACTGTACTTTGTACCCTCACATTATCAGGGTGTAACCCCCAGGTTTTTCCCCCGGCGTGAATCGCATGGCTACTCAATGGCGCGGTGCTATCCCACCCCCTGAAGGCATTACGCCTAATTATATCGATCCACCCAGTCAGCAAACTAGAAATATCGCTTTACATACAGTCTGCCTTACCTTGGTCACTCTTGCGGTAGTAATGCGGGTTTATACCCGGGTTTTCGTCGTTCGAGCATCTTTCGGCATTGATGATTGTGAGTGGATGTGATGCAACCATCTATGAACTACAGAGGAAGGATCAAAAGGCCTAACAGGCTCAAACTATAGGGTTCTGTATCCTATCCTACGTATGAAGCCGATGCATCGCTTTCTCGTGGAATGTGCACTGATAAAGCTGGTCAAAGCCATTTACAGTTGCATTTTCATCCCTAATGTTCAAAGGTAAGCTGAAACATCCCATTCTGCTTGTGAGAAGTGATGCCAAATACTCACTCATGACATTAACAGCCTTTGCTGGTGGAATTGGGCGTCATATGTGGGATACACCAGCCGAATGGATCCCAACAACCCTCAAGGTAAAGCTCCGCTCCTTGACTCGTATAGCTCAGGGTGCTGAATGAATGTCCACCATATAGTATTTCGTTTTCGCACAGTACACTTACCTGATTCTCATAACACTGGTCAAACTCTCCTTCCTCTTTTTCTATTATCGCATATTCTCATCCCAGAACCCCTCAAGATACCTCATTATTTTCGGCATCGTCTTCGTCGTTTGTACGAACACTGCGATGCTAGTAGCAGTTATTTTCACTTGCATCCCTGTAGCACGAGTATGGAATGCGGCGCTGCCTGGACGTTGCATGAACCCAATGGTCCTTCCATATGTATCTGGGGCATTATGCTCGGCGACAGATATATACGTTCTTGCCTTGCCGGTTTATCCAGTATGGCGCTTGAACACGCCCACTGGCCGCAAAATTAGGATATCAGCCGTATTTGGGCTGGGAATTGTGTAGGTGTTTCTCCCTTCGAGATCTCCGGATGAATCATATCTAATACGATTTTTTTTTCCCAGTGCTTGCGCTGCGAGTTTGGTCCGGCTTGGAATGACTCCATTACTGAAGAGTAGCCTCGATGTAACATGGAATATTTCTAGAATAATGGCATGGGGGTAAGTGGGAGCTTGTGTTCCAAAGGAACTTTTCAATATTGCTACGCTTCTCACTGACAGTTTCATAGCACTATTGAGATCAATATTAGTATTATTTGCAGTTGTTCAATGTTGCTACCTGCCTTCCTCGATCGTCACTGGCCAAAGACACTATGGCCTTACCTCGACAGACTCTGGCCATCTACGGCCAACCGATCGCAAATGCAGAACCAGTATGAAGACTCGTCGCAATTCCATCAGCCATCTTGGCCTAGGCAGAAGGCCACAGATGGTAATTCAGTGGAACATCATTATTTTGAGCTAGGTTCAACAGACCACATTTACAAGACGCAGAACGCCGGGGAACCAGTGTCAATGCACGCGTTCAGTTAATGATGAGCAGATGGGATATGATTCAACAGCTATCACCCTGTTCCTGTAGCCCTTTTTTCACAAGGCGAGAAAAATGGAAAACAAAGTGATTGGTTTCATTCCTGGCAAGCCCTCAAAAAGCCAGGGGTCTCAATGCTTTTGGTGTATATCGCCTTGAATATGCCATCGCATGGAATCAGGGATGTCTTGGTACGCGATATGCCATATGTACTAGCCTCCGACCAGAACGTCTTATTCGTTAAAAACAGAACAGGATAAGCCCATAGCGTTGGCGTTATTGGGTATGTATGCGAAGGGCACCCAACCTAACGATAATGCGAAGTAAAGTGACAACTTTAGCAAACCCCTTCTAGGTTCACTTACATCCCAAAAAGACAACAATACAAGTGCTATTATCACTTCCTGGATGGGCTGCACAACGTTGTACGATCTCGAATGCCAGACCCTGGGCACCGAATCCTCGCCTCATTCCTTCTGCAATGATACCGCATATCCCCTCGTCATCAAGATGGTCGAATACCCCATCTGTACCTAGAATCAGAACGCTTCGGGTACTTGTATCTGGCTTGTATCGCACAATATGCGGCGTGTTTGATATAAAATCGCCTTTGGCTTGTTCGGGGTCGCCAAAATCGTTCGTTTGGTTGGCAATTTCGGTAGGCGCATCTACGTTCAGGGGCTCCTTGTATTGTAAATCGCCAATAGCTCGCGACATGTTGATTGTCCCTAAGAGGAGAACAAGTTATCACTTGTCCCTTATCTCCAAAATGCCGTAATCTGAATATCACCAGGAAAGGGAGGGGTTTATAGGACGCTATATACCGACGCGGGCACTTCCAGTGAGCGACTGGACGAAGCCACCGGCTTCTTCTATGCGTTGTTTCTCATCGGGCACACTGGGTTTATGGGATGTTGATAGGCGTTTCTAACAGTTGGACGTCAGCTCTAAGTGTCGTAGCAGTGGTGTCGTACCAACTCACTGGTTTAAGTCTCGCATCGTCTCCCTTCCCCACCCATTCACCTAGTACAACGTGAGAATCTCCCACATTTGCAACGAGTACTTCGCCCGTCACTGGGTCGACCATTGACAAAGCCAAGGTTGATCCGCTCATGGCAGCGTCATTCTTCCCCTTTGCAAAATCCTTGAGTAGCTTCTCGTCCTGCTCCTTTATCCCATCATGAATTGCCCTTTCATAGTCACCCTTTTGGAAGGCTGGACTACTCTCAATCCACTCGTGAAGGTGTTTGCTTGCATTTTCAGCTACTGTAACACTCCCACTAGGGTAGAATGTCTCTGGTTAGAAATGATCCATTTCCTCCAGGGACAAACTTACAGCACCCCAGACGAGATCAAGGGGCTAAAGCTTACTGTCCGTCAAACACGGCAAAATAAGATAGGTTTGGCGATTTGGATTCTGTATATTTGCACGCTTGGAGGCATGTATATCGATCTTCTTGAGTTTGCCGGCTCCCTCTTGCCTGTTTGCGCGGCTTTTATCAGATGATGCGTCGAGCCATACAGTTTAGGGTAGCCTGGTAACTCACCGAGGTAACTCCCCAATCCAAAACTGTTAGCTTCTCTTGACTTGAAGCCATATTGCGAAGAGTGTAATTTAATACGCTGGAACTATTGATTGCGTTGGTGGTTTGGGATATCTTTTAGACAAAGGTACCTTGGTATCTAGAGCTCATAGATATGATGTCATGATCGCCTTTCAACCAAACATGGATTCTCCCGGCGGGAGCATCTCAAAGTTAAAACTAAAGTCGTTGAGCCTTTGAACAAGAAGTGAGAATGATCTACTAACTGTAACCTGGGTTTTGAGGGTATGTGCAGCTGAAGTATCTTAGGATGGTATGTACAAGAAGCATTAAACCGTTAAATTCATCTCTATAAACTCCATTTCTATATGCTTGCGGGAAAGGAAAGAAATTAATGAAATCTTGCTAATTAAACATTATGAGCCCCTAACATCGGCACACTCGCTTCATCTTGATGATGGTGGTGGCCTTGATGATGGTGGTCTTGGTGATGGTGATCTTGATGGTGGCGATCTTCATGTACATTCGAGGTTCGTTCTGGAGAAGCTCCTAGCATAGGAATCTTGGACTCTTCGTGAACATGGCGGCCTTTAACGTTTGAAGCGGTTCCATGCGCAAAGCTGCCATCTACCGTGACGGAATAGTCTTGAGGGTGCAGCCAGAATTTCTCATGGCCGGGATTTCCCCTTATGATACCCATGATATCGAATAAATCGACGAATGTCGCCAGCTTAGATCGCTTGTCAACCCAGCCAGGACCATGTCGTTCGACCTTTGAGGTGTCGAGGAACCTCTTCGCATCCCTTGGCAAGAGCTTTCCGGGGTGGGCAATGTTAAGCCAAAAGGTGTAGATGACCATCGGTGCTGCGTCGAAGGCATAAAGGAACCATTCCTTTCTTAGAACATTGCCGCAGGCTCCGGTACAGGTCTTCGAGGTGATGAGGGAGAGAAGGGTGAATTTTTCGACCGATCGGAAAATGCAGCGGGCCAACACAAGAGCTGAAGTGCCGTAAAGCATGATGCAGATATTTCGGATGTTTGGGGTGAGCATCTTATCACGCACACAGCGACGGTGCATCAAGGAGACAATATAGATGAAAAGACATTCCACGCCACCCTGGAGCACGACGGATATTGCGAGGAAGGTCGCGCCGCTTTTCATTTTTTCCTGGTCCTCTCCTGCTGATGCCAGCTGTATTCCACCCACTGCCGTCAAAGCTTCCACCGCGGCACCGACATAAATGAAGAAGTAAACGAGCCGGGATGGGTTAAGGGGCGCATGCATCGGAATATAGTGCATAAGGCGACCGAGTATATTGTATTCGGCTGCAGAATAAACGGGAGGTCCACCGAGGACAAAGACGGTTTGGGCGATATAGAGGTTTCTATGAGCGGGATGGTAGGAGGAAATAGTGCGTAGGGCCCAACCCGTGGTGAACAGTGTTCCACCCCAAAACATGAAAAATGTAACTCTCCAAAATCGATAGTGACTAGAAGGAAGAAGATGTTAGTAAAGTGTACAAGTTCGAGGGAGTTGTCAGTCACAACAGCAACATACAAATTCTGCCATATATGAACTGCTAACGAGATTCCAACCAAGACGGCGCACACAAGAGGTGCCCAATGGTTAGGATGATAAGCATAGTAGTTGGTAATTGGTAAATGTGAATCCATAATTGCAATTATCTAAAAATCAGACAAGGCAATTAAGCATAGAAACGTTGGTCTATCGCGAGTTTCCAACACGGGGCATGTCCTAGGGTTATATATCCTTCCATCTTACAGCTCATATCAACTGCATCTCCAAGACCTAACGGTATAAGCCATCAGATCACCAAGGGATAGGCGTCGCCATGTCCCTGAAATGGTCATAGTCAAGCATGAACCCTGACAGGTGAGGGCCATTTTCGGCTGGTTCCTGTCCATTGACTGGATCTTTTAATCCAGATTCCTAATTTCGTCCCGCTTGGAAGCCTCAGCCTCGCAGTTGATTCCAGTGACGATATGGTGATCGGCACCACAAGAAGCTCTCCTATACGCTGGCATTGCCTGATACGCGTATAAAAAAGAAGTGAGAGAAAAAAGAAACGCGTATCTGCAAGATGGCGTAAACTCAAAGCCGCTAGCGCTCAGCCGCGCTCAGAGGGTCAAAAGGGCTGTGTGTCAACAAGAGAACGAAGCCTTACTCATGATGGTTAGACCCTTCGCTTGGGTGCTGCGCCTGGACTGGGATGCCTGATGGAAGCGGTGTTGATTCCAGCTCCTTTTTCTTCTGGCGCGTAGGGCTGAATCCTCGTTTCTGTCACACCAGCCTCTGACTTCATCCTTCAGCCTGCCTCACGAGTATTAGGAACGGAAATCTTTCGAGGTTCAACCGCAGTTAATGACAACCTCCGACATGGCGCTGACGAATGCCCTGTTTCTTAATCGCTGAAGACCGTGATGGGACTGCAAAACCATGTTTTCTTTCGGTTCGTGGTGGGATCATCGCTCGAACATGGTGGACAGAATATTTCGAAATTAATATGGTGAATATCATATCAGAATTTGCAGGAGATGGGAGACGTTTGCATGTCTAATACTCAAGGGTAGACGACAAGAGCTCCTATTGAATCTTCACCGCCTGCATCATTATTAAATTTAACGTGTTTCGACCTTGGCTCCCTGGTGCATCAGGGAACGCTGGAGATCAAAGGATATTATGAAGACTGACGATCGGAAGGCTAGGGAAACGAAACAGTATATATCTGCCTGCTGTTCAAATTGGCTATATACAGGCTATGCTATGTATACTATTCTCTCCTTGATCAATTGATATCCTCACTGGAAACGACAGTTGCGAAAGCATCAGCCAATTCGGCAAGAACAACCTGATATCCCATTAGTACATGTTACTACACTGAAAGAAGGATGTTTATATTACCTTGGTGACCTCCTGTCCGCTGTGACCTGGAATGTCACGGTCTCCAACTGCATCATGAGGAATCACGACATCGTACGGGAACTCGCCTGCAGCCCTTGCAGTAGTTGAAACGCAGACATGGGCCTAATGTTACAATTAGTCCTGTAACCACCCGCGGGAATTGACACCGGTCAAAACTCACCATATATCCGACCAGCACGACCTTATTGGCGCCAATCTCCTGGAGGAACGGGTGCAAGTCGGTCTTTGCAAAGGAGTTGGGGAAGTTCTTCACAACAACCTTCTCGCCGGCAATGGGTTTGAGCTCCTCGAATTCGTCGGCGAGCGGGGTACCCTGTGTGAAAACAGGTGCACCGGCCGGGGTCTCGTGAACCACATGCACGACGTTTGGTTTGCCAGTTGCTTTAGCGGTGGCACGATACTTCTCGAGCAATGAAGCGATTACGACACGGCTCTTCTCGACGTCGCGGACCTTGAGCTGGCCTGTCGCATACCTGTGGTTTATGCGTTAGCAGAAAGCGAAGGAAATTTGCTATTATTTCAACAATATCAGGAGAACCCATACTCATTCTGAGCGTCAACGATCACAAGGACGCTGTCGGAGGTGGAGGCAGTGGAGGGAGAGAGCCCGAGGATACTTCTGAAGAGAGGCATTGCGTCTGTCCAATTGATATTGATATTGATATTGCTGTTGATGTTTCTGTTTATATTGAATGGAGTACAGCGGGAAGGATCCAGAGAATGGCTCAAGACTCCTTAAATAGCTCTATACACGGGCAATTGAATTCGTCCGGACCGTACCTACCCCAGACTCTGCAATTGACATTGATTACTCCGGACTGATCAGATTACCCGTTCTACTTCGTGATGACCTCGTATAGCCGAATTTGTCAGAATTGGTCATCGGTAATTCGGCGCTTACAAACAGTTTCCCGACTCAGATCGCCGAAGGGTCACGTGATACTAGCGAGAGGCGCGCGCGGCAGTTAAACACGACTTTAATATAGAATCAGACGGTGTTTTTAGTCTTGACAGCTCAGTTTATGGTTGAAGTTCTAGATATACAAGGAGATATCTTTCATGCCTGGGTAGTTGCGACAGAAGTCCTATTTCTCGCCTTCCCCCGTAAACTGTGCCTCATCGCGGCTGTGGCGTAACTATTACTCATAATCAGCAAGTTCCTCAACAATAAATCCACGACAACGCCAGGCTAAATGATATATGGGTAGAATCACTGTTAAAATAATTTAAGATTGTTGTCAAATTTTATGTATCTTTTATATATATTCCATCTGAATTAAATTTCGCGTCGAACAGCTTTGAAGAAAACCCCGCGAGGTTTGGAAATTCTGCAGGAGGCGAAAACCTTTGTTACAAAAATTTTGCAGGCCGTTTGTTGTTTTGCTTTACCTCGATCTGCTCAACTACCGGGTGACCGTCCACTTGCTTCAGTCAGAATGCCCGTCGTCAATCTGGAGGATCTTGTTCGTCTTCAGCGGAAGGCTGACGATATAAGAAATGCACGATATTCCCCCCCACCTCCATGAAGCTCCATGAAATGTGCCCCTCCGGAGAATACCAGCTAACAGTTCACTACAGATTTGTATACTTGCACATGTAGTATGTGGCTACTGAAATTCTACAATACGCCCCCGTCGTTATGTAAATTATTTATTAATTTCTCTTCATCCAGGATCACGGCAAGACGTCTTTAACAGACAGCTTGATTGCCACAAATGGAATTATCTCGCCAAAACTAGCGGGTAAAATCCGCTACCTGGACTCCCGGCCAGATGAACAGCTACGAGGCATCACGATGGAGTCGTCTGCCATCTCTCTCTTCTTTTCGATGCTTCGACGGCCCGCGCCTAATGCGGATCCGGAGCGAAAAGAGTATCTGGTTAATTTAATTGATTCCCCCGGCCATATCGATTTTAGCAGCGAAGTATCTACCGCCTCTCGACTGTGTGATGGCGCCTTGGTGCTTATTGACGTCGTTGAAGGAGTGTGTAGTCAGACTGTTACTGTCCTGCGACATACATGGGTTGAACGGCTAAAACCCATATTAGTCTTCAATAAAATGGACCGGCTAGTGACTGAATTAAAAATGAGCCCTGCAGAAGCTTATTCGCATCTAAGTAAGCTTCTGGAACAGGTTAATGCAGTCATTGGCAGTTTTTATCAGGGCGAGAGGATGGAGGAGGACTTGCAGTGGAGAGAAAAGATGGAAGAACGGGTTCATGCCGCTGCTGAGAAGGAAAAGGATCGCCCAAAGAAGAAAAATGATGCCCCGTCGCAAGTCGGGACTGAGTTTGATGAAGAATTTGAAGGGAAGGACGATGAGGATATCTACTTTGCTCCTGAAAAGAACAATGTGATCTTTTGCAGCGCAACTGACGGATGGGCTTTTACGGTTCGACAATTCGCTGGAATTTATGAGAAAAAACTTGGAATGAAACGGGCGAGTTTGGAGAAGGTACTCTGGGGTGATTATTATCTTGACCCAAAGACGAAACGGGTGCTCGGGCAGAAACATCTGAAGGGGAAACGGCTGAACCCTATGTTTGTTCAGCTTGTGCTGGATACTATTTGGGCCGTCTACAATGCGACGACCGGAAGTCAAAATAAATCAGGGTGAGTTATATCAAACTGCTATCGTTTGGTCAATACTACGTCTAACACTCACGCAGCGACTCGGCTCTCCTAGAAAAGATCACAAAATCTCTAGACATTACCATACCGCCATATATTCTTCGGTCGAAGGACACTAGGAACCTGCTTACGACCATATTTTCGTCCTGGCTTCCCTTATCAACGGCCGTGCTCGTTTCGGTTATTGAATATCTACCAAATCCAAAGGACGCACAGGCTCTTAGGCTTCCGGATATGGTCAAGGACTCCCCTGGTGCTGATCATGTTGATCCAGTCATTCGGGATGCTATGGTACAATTTAAGACTGGAAAAGACGATCCCGTGATTGCCTACGTCAGTAAAATGGTTTCTATCCCTGAGAGTGAGCTCCCGTCAAAGTCACGGCGTCCAGCTGGCGGAACTTTAACAGCCGAAGAAGCCAGAGAGCTCGCCCGAAGGAAAAGGGAGGAGCTCGCGAAACTACAAGTTGGATCGAACGAAGATGAATTCGATTCCTTCGCTCGGATAACCGATTCAATGGCGAGCTCGCATTTAGCTACCCCCGAAGAACCCCAAGAAGAAGTAGCGGAGCCTGAACACCTAATTGGTTTTGCACGATTGTATTCCGGGACGTTATCTGTTGGTGACTCTGTGTATGTTTTAGCACCGAAATTCAACCCGGCCAGGCCACATGCCGCCCCTGAACCGCAAAAGGTGACTGTGACAGGGCTCTATCTACTTATGGGGAGGACTCTTGAGAATTTAGACAGTGTTCCGGCTGGTGTTGTGTTTGGCATCGCAGGGCTTGAGGGGCATATCATGAAGACAGGCACTCTCTGCAGCCAGCTCGAAGGGAGCGTGAATCTTGCGGGAATATCATTGACGAACCCCCCGATCGTTCGAGTCGCGCTGGAACCTGTGAACCCCGCTGATCTTCAAAAGCTGATCAATGGCCTCAAGATGCTTGAGCGCAGCGATCCATGTGCACAATACGAAGTTCTATCCAGCGGTGAACATGTCATAGTTACAGCTGGTGAATTACATCTTGAAAGATGTATAAAAGACCTACGAGAAAGATTTGCCCGGTGTGAAATCCAGACCGGAGAAGCCATTGTACCATACAGAGAAACTATACTAAGTCTGCCTGAAATGGCACCCCCAAAGAACCCCGACTTGCCTCGTGGAACGGTATTAGCGACCTCATCCTCCAAGCATTTGACGATCCGTCTGCGTGTGCGCCCACTGCCTGCGGGAGTTACTGAGTTCCTCAGCAAGAATCGAGGCACGATGAAAGAGATCTACGCACAGAGGGGTAGTAAAGATGCCGAGGTTCAAGAAGAACAGGAAGATGGTCCAGGTGGTGCTGGAGATGGTCAGGACGATGGAGCCGAAGATATGAAGACTCTATCAATTGATGATTTCAAGAAGCAGCTTGAGAAGGCATTCGACGATGCTAAGGAGGACAAGGAAGCATGGGCAGGAATTGTGGGAAAAATCACAGAATTCGGGCCAAAGCGGATCGGACCAAATCTACTCATAGATGCTACCCCAACCAGCCATTATAACAAACTGTGAGTTATGGACAATGACCATAATACTAAAAATGTTCGACAGTACTAAGATATCGTCTACATAGCTTCGCCGTTGACAAGAACGGTAACGAGAACCGAGGAGATATTACGGACGATCAAAAGCGTGGCTTCGGACTCTTCTCTGACAAGATATCATACGCCTTTCAACTCGCTACATCTCAAGGCCCACTGTGCAGCGAACCTGTACAAGGAATCGCAGTCTTTATTGAAGATATATCCTTGGTAGATGCCGGCGATGACGAGATCGGTCGACTGACTGGAGAATTAATACGGCATGTCCGTGACGCCGTCTGGCAGGGTTTCCTCGACTGGAGCCCCCGGATCATGCTCGCCATGTACAGCTGCGAAATCCAAGCGTCCAGTAAGTCCAACCTTAACATCGAAAATCTTAAACCAGAATCGAAAAAATAAAGGATACCCATCTCAAACACAATATCCAAACTAATTCTCTTCTCCAGCTGAGGTTCTAGGACGTGTTTATGGTGTAATCACCCGTCGACGAGGCCGTATTCTCTCCGAAACCATGAAAGAAGGAACCCCATTCTTTACTATCCTTTCTCTTCTACCCGTGGCTGAATCGTTCGGGTTTTCAGAGGAGATCCGCAAACGGACATCCGGCGCCGCTTCACCTCAGCTGATTTTTGCCGGGTATGAGATGCTCGACGAAGATCCGTTCTGGGTTCCAGCTACGGAAGAGGAGCTAGAGGATCTGGGCGAATTGGCCGATAAAGAGAACGTGGCGAAGAGGTATATGGACGGAGTCAGGAAGAGGAAGGGACTAGTCGTTAAGGGGAAGAAGTTGGTTGATGCCGAGAAGCAGAAGACGTTGAAGAGGTGAGGTGAGGCTACGTTAATGTGGGAATGGAGGTTAAAAAAAGAAGAAGATATTATAGATAGCTACGTTCATATATGCATGTATTGCAGAACGAAAATGATTCAATGCTCGTGAACTTCGTAACATTTATTCTCTATTTTTATCAGCCCAGTTGGTCCCCTCGACCATCCAGCTTCTTCAACACGGCTTCGCGACTTTCCTCAACTCTCCCACCCCCGTCACTCCATCCCTCATCTCCTTCCAACTGACAGGAAACATCATATTCCCACCCTCACTCCTCGCCATGACAACCCCCAACTCATTCCCCGCCGTCGAGCAATAGTAAAAGCTCTGATCACCCAGCGATATCACAGACGCACGCACTATATCCCCTACCCGGAACATATCCTCCATCACAACCCGATCCTTTTCAACAGCGCGCACATCCTCTTTACGTATCAGTGCTTGAAAGCGCAGATCATCGGATGTATTGTTATTACTTGTATCGGCGCCAGCTGTGCTAGAGAGCGGAGCCGAGGAGAGGATTGCGCGAAGAGAAGCAGACGGGTCAGAGTTTGAGTTTGGGTCTGAGCCTGGCTGTTTCTGCTGCTTGTCAAGGACTAGGAGGATGGAGATTGTAGCTTGTCGTTTCTGCACGCGGGTCACGCGGCCTAGAACGATCGAGTCGACGGATGGAAGGGTATTGAATTTTGGTTTTGCATTCGCGTTGATATTGTTTGCGGCCTTTATCGATGTCTGAGAAGGAGCTTTCGGTGATCGAGAAACGGTCAGTATCTTCCGCTTTGGTTTCGATTTAGATCCCACGCCCGATCCAGGTCCAGACCCAGGCTCGTCTTGCGTTATGACCGGTCCAGCGATGGAGGCGCATACGAATTTGTCGAGGGTATATGTGCCCGGGCCTGATGTGTATGTGGAAGTAGGACCGAGCCGGAGACCCGGAACAGCGATTGATGGGAGTGTTTCGATCCCCATTGTGAAAAGGTCGAGTGTATGGAGGTTGTGCTTTTGCTCTCTCTGTTGTAAAGAAAAAAGTCTCGACCGGGATAGTTGAGGATATCTTGGAGGAATTTTACGCGACGCGGGTCGGGTAAACTTGCGCTTAGCCCTTGTTAAGCGCCAAGGGGCTCGTGCAGAGATTATGATGTCACGGCAGATTTTCACATGCTTGGCATATGTTTTTTCTACCTTGCTATGGAGTACACGATGTGTGTTCACGAGAGACGGGTCTGGATGCGCGACCAGGGAAAATAAAAAGCAAAAAGAGACGAGTAACCCATGTGTATTAATCCTGGAGGACATCGAGCTTGCATGGGTGCTACCAGGCAGATCTCACGGTGCACATGATATGTCCATCTGACCATAACTCACTCCAGACCCCAGACCAGGCCTGGCAAGATAAACAGTTAATCCCCCTTCCTGAATGACATATTATTAATTATATAAATAAAATGCAAAGTGGATATAAATCTTACATCGAAGGAGGGAGGGGTTGTATAAAGGTATCCCAAACACACAACACAAATCGGAAAGGTCTTTGGGGGTAGAACGAGACGGCAGAGCAAAAGAGGTAAGGCAAAAAGAAAGTAGAAAGTAGAAAGAGAAAGAGAAGGAATGGTCTTATGTAGAAACAACAGGAAAGAAAGGATAAGTAGAAGAGAGACATAAAAGCATTTCCATTGTACCGCCCATGCGCCTGAACCCCTTGCATGATATCAATACCAACATCAAAACATAGCTTGGATGAGGCTGGATGATTGTAAAAAAAAAAAAAAAAAACAGTAGCAGCAAGAAAAAGAAATCGAGAATGAAGTATGTGTATATAAGTAAATGATGCATGGAACCGAAACAACGGTGGAGGGGAGGTTCACCCAGGGTATTTCCTACCCTTAGGCATCAACAAGATTCTGGTTCGATGCCTGTGGGAGAAGTTCAAGTGATCTCTGAGCCAGAGCGATCACCTCGCCCTCACCCTCTTCGCCTTCTTCGGAATCAGACTCAATGTTCTTGTCGGCAATCGTTTTTACCATCTGGATGATGTCATCAGACCGGCTAATGAACCCAATCAAACGCTTATCCTCTGATTCGAGGAGCTGAAGAAGCGTCCAAATAGCAATGTGCTGGAACGTTGGGTCGTCGCTTGCAAGGAACCGTGTTAGGTAGCCATGAATTCCACCATTTGGCTCTGTCCAGTCCCGGACGAATATGGAATAATCTCCAACTATAACAGTGGTTTGGGTTAGCAAACTGCTTTTATAATGAATGGAATACGAGGAGCAGTACCTTTGGATGATAAGTTCCCAAGCGCAGCCGCACTATTTCCCTGAACCTCAATGCTTTCAGACGCAGTGAGGGGTATCAATACATCAAAAACGCCAAGTTTCAGCAGGTGAATCTTCAACTCGTCGCTCAAAGCAAGAACAGCTATTGCAGCAGTCATTTCAGACTGCACACTTAATGGAACTTGCAAGACCAGCTCCTTGCACTTTTGTACCGCGCCAGCTTGTAACACGAGTTCTTTGTTCCTATCTGAGCTGGCTGCAAGGTTTCGTAGCGTAGAGATTGCATGGCATTGGATTTCTTCGTTGTCGATGGAGCCAAGCAGGTCGACAAGTGGTTTCAGAAATCCGGCATCAATGATGGGTGACTCGTTGTGTGGGTGGATGGATATATTTCGAATGCATGCGACGGCGGAGAGGATTAAGGGGAGGTAGGACGACTGCAAAAGCCTTAAGAGGGGAGCTAGACCGCGAGCGCGAACAATCTCTAGTTGATATTTTTCGTCGGAAGCCAGGTTCCTCAGGGCTAAGGCTGCTTGGCACTGGACCTTAGGGGTTGACGAATCCATCAACTGAACCAGCGATTGCACCAAGCGAGACTCGGTTTGTGCTAGCTTCTTCCGGTTGGCCAAGTCCACGGCGATGTTGCTCAAGGCAGTTGTGCAGTAGTATTGGACGTCAACGTCCGGAGAGGAAAGTAGCTGTACCAGAACTGGGATGGCACCAGCGATGACAAGCTGCTGTCGGTTCTCATCTATCAAAACAGTACATTAGCGGGTGAGGGCACAAGCAGAGAGTCGGCATAAACCTACCTGAGTGTGTCATGTTTAGCAAAGCACCGGTCGCGTTGCGCTGAACTCGCATATCTTTTGACCTTGCTAGCCTCGTTAGTGGTCCCAGAGCTCCAGACCTTGCGATTTTGGCCTTGTTATCCTCATGCGTAGCCAAGTTGGTAATGCATCCGACGGCATTGCACTGTACTTCAACATTTGGGGACATCATCTGCCGTATTAAAGGAGCAAGACCACCTAGAAGTACGATAGAAACTTTGTTTTCCGCTGTAGATGGAGGTTAGCTTGTGCATTATTTCTGTCCGAGGAGGAACGGAGAGAGGGCATACTGTTCACAGCAAGATTGCCCAAGGCAGCACTCGCAGCCCGCTGTACCTCGATATCTGGGCTCTGAAGAAGAAAGAGAATCGGCTCAAGGGTATCCCGGTCAACTTGGCGGACATCTGCAGTGTGTGGTTAGGACGTATCTCTGGCAAAGAAACGAGGAAGCCTGGGAAGCAAACAAACCTCTTTCCGTTATCTCAGCAAATGTGAGGCTAGCGCTTCGCTGGAGGTCGACATTGTCGGAATAAACAAGGGTGCTAAGGGCGCGGAGGGGTTCGCCAACGAAGAAGTCCGTTTCCACGCGCTAAAGAGAAGAAAACCAAGGTGAGAAGGTGCCCGCCAAAGGAATGAGCAGTGGCTATCCATAAGAGCTGTAACATACGTTTTCAAGGTACTGGAGGAGGTCAGCAACAGCTTCGCGCTCACTGTCCGCGAGGATGGGTTCGTAAAGGCCATCCCTCGATCGACCTTTACATGGAGCCAGAAGGTCAGGAATGTGGCACCAGCGGGCGATCGAAGAGACGGTACCTGTTAGGCAGGAAAAGCAAGCATTTCCCATGCTTTCGAGGGTTGTATAACCCCTTAGGGAAAAGGAGCCGACAGATGGGAAAAGGAGCGAAAGGTAAACAGAAGGGGAGCTAAAGTAGGTGGGAGAGGTGGAGAGCTTCTCAAAATCGTCCTTGGTGGTAAAAGCGAACGATAGAACCAAGCTATCAAAAAGTATTTAAGCTGCCTGGCGGGTTGTAGTTCGTTGAGATGAGAAGATAGTTCGTGCGAGTGTATGAAATGCAGATGGCTGGGTGGATGCAGGGACTGTGGTGGGAGGCAGTTCGTGAAGTTCGATTGGCTATGGGAGAGAAGAACAGGACCAAAACAATGAAGTCATCCCAGGTTCAATGAGAATGGCAAAAAAAAAAGCAGAAAAACACAAAAGAAAGACCCTTGATGATGCTGATCGTCAAGCGACAGAGATGAAGATGAAGCTAGAGCTGGTGGTAGAGAGGAGAGAGAGAGAGCGAGAGAAGAGAAGAAGAGAGAAGATGAAGAAGTCGTCGAAGAACGAGGAAACAAGCAAGCCGCCTGAGAGCGCAAGTCAGCTGGTTTGGCGATGCCAAAAAAGGCCGGCGTGTGGTTGGACGAGACAGAGCTGTACCCTTTTGGGCCTCGCGCTAGTCCTATCTTGGGAGTACCCGCTTTCCAGCTTAGGAAATAATCATGCAAAAATACACGCGGTATGGCTTCTGGTACGCCTTTCGTCATGGACACTGCCGCATGGGGAAATCCTTGCCCCTCGTTTAGGCAACGGGTGGAACCTTGTCTGCTCTTTTTGGCTGAAGATGACCGTGCGGTACCACCTGTTACCATCCCGCAGTATCTTTGACTTCTATATAGATACGATTACACGAAGAGCTTCAGCTTCAGGCGTTTGTACATCTATGAACGACCAGGAAGTGGCCCCAGTACGAATATCTGCATGTCTTGATCATGATCCCCGGCCAAGACTGAGACCTGCCCAGACTTACTGCCAGTCATGTTCGTCATCTGCACTCTGTATGGTGGGCGTTCGTTACGGGGATCGACGCCGTCCTTGAACACTTGCACCAAGAGGTTTCAGATTCTTACCAAAACCGCTTCGCTAAAATGGAGAGAACAGCAGTATGAGAGAGAATTATTCCGGTTTGTGCGACCAAGATTCGGCCCGTTTTAAACGCCCATAAAGAGGTCTGCTCGATCGACTGACCAGAGGTTACACACTTCCCCCCTTTACCAAAGACGTAATGTAGTCGAGGGTATCAAAGAGGTGGTAGATCCCAATGTCATGTAGCCATAATGAGTTTGTCACTCTTCCCCCCCGGCATACATATCCCGATGTTCGCGAGAGAGAGAGAGAGAGGAAAGGGGACCAGGTATTAGTTATTAATCCATGATATAAAGTAATATATAAACCTCAAAAGAAACCCCCGTTACTCCAAACATACGTCATCCAAAACTCTTAACAGAAATAAATCAAGCCTCGACTACTTTGGTGTTTCTAGCTCTGGCACAGCCGGGCGGTCCCCAGCTGGAAGCTCTGTTGGTGAACCATAGCTTTTGTCATGGTAGTTTTGGTAGTCGTTGTATGGTGGTTCTTCTTTGAGTGGGATAAGGGGCATAGCCGCACTTTGGCTTCGTCGTTTTCGTTTAAGAACCAATAGCACCAGTGCGATGATCACTAATAGGCCCCCAATAGCTGCACCGACTCCAATACCGGCCTTTGCACCCGTTGATAGTCCTGAGTCATCTTTTTGCTCTGTCGACGTTACGGGTGAAGATTCGTCGGATGCCGGTGCGGAGTTTGTGGCAGATGTAGATGTAGATGTCCCGGTTGAAATCGAAGTTGAGGTCGAATCTGAAGCTGTTGAGGTCCATGGAATGTTAGTCTGGCCTGCAGTCCAGTAAGGGATGAGCTCGTCCGGTGGCGGTGCGCGGAAGGAATCATCGGTTGGGTCGTCGCAATTCCGACGCATATTCTCGTCCGCGCCGCAACATTTCCATGTGCCGCTCGATTTATCATAGACTACGTCCGGCCATCCTACTGTGTCTAGAAAATGATGAGGCCCGCAGTGCCACTTGTCAGAAAATGTATGACTTGAAATGAGGGAAGGGAGAGAACGACGGTACGAGCAGCGCGAAGCGTAGAGTAACGAATGACGAGTTTAGGCTCTCCTCAGGTAGAATGAATAGTAGGCGAGAGATAAACTCACCACAGCGCTTTGCGCAGGCTAAAGCCGAAAACTCTCCATCAGAGCATCCGGCAGCATAGAAGCCTGTTCCTCCATCGATCGAGTGAGTATATGTACAGATGTTGTTTGAAACACAGACGTCGCCGCGGGCGCAGCAAGGCACGTCCGTCATAGTGCTATTTGTTGGCCCACATGGCACCCCGTTATCCATCCGAAATCTCGGCCATGTGCATTTTTGTGACATTGTGACGATCCTACTCTTGTGTAGAAGAAGTGCGGCCTAACAAAATGGACACTTAAGGAGACGATGAAAGGGCGGCGGTAGAAGCTGATAAAAATTTCAGGACGTCGGAGAAGGGGGATCTGCCAACATCAACGCGAAGAAGAAATCGGCTAGTCCCCCAAGCCTTCCAGCACAGTAGCGTCCTCTGCCGTCCGTTTCTTCTCCACGCAAGGATGAACAGACCCAAACGCTAATCGTAGGGTTAAAATCGGCAGTCTTCAGCCGGAAAATCCAAGCTGGTCTTTGGTTTTCCTGCTCAGGCAATTCCTGATGATCAATATTGATTGATCGTTTTTCTGGCTTCGAGTGACTCGGATTGAGGGTTCTCCCTCATCGCACAGCCAGAAGAGATAACGAAATAGGGCTGGAAGCTGATCGTCAACCAGATCGTGGGAAGCAGGCCCTTCCTGGTGACCTTCTTGTTTAATTGCCCTTTGCATATCTCACTCCTTGTTATTGGTCGATATGCTCCACGCTTGGAGATTTCATCAATCTGAGACGAGCAGGTCAGGCTGAAAACCTCCTGCCAATGGCTGTCATTCCGACCCCCATGTCTCTGAGGTGCATTAGCTTCACGCTAGGAGAAAAGGTTATTGTTCACACTCAGCTCTGAATTTAAACAGAGATGATGTTGGATGGAGGCAGGGTCTGTGGCGAAACCATGAAT
This sequence comes from Arthroderma sp. MBC 929, assembly GCA_030789285.1. Lineage (NCBI taxonomy): Eukaryota > Fungi > Ascomycota > Eurotiomycetes > Onygenales > Arthrodermataceae > Arthroderma > Arthroderma sp. MBC 929. Next base: position 618,322 of record JARJUX010000012.1, on the reverse strand, counting down.
GACTGCATGTGGTGCATGGGTGAGAGCCACAGCATGAACAAAGAGAGGATGTATCACCTCCTCCAGGTTGTGCAACATTCTCGAATGGTATAATTACCCTTGGACCTGCTTGCAAGTGTCCTTTGGACAAAGCCGTTGAACAATATTTTTCTTTCACTCTCAAGGACCCCTTGTCAACCACAACATATTAAACCTCCAGCATGTCTACCGATACCCAAAATGCAGATAAACTCGACCTACGTCTCTACAATGACGATGACGATGAGCTAGACCTGAAATACAAAAAATGGCTTCAAGAATTGGTGGATGGCACCACCTCGCCGTCCAAGATTGCTTCCAACATCGACAGCTGGATTGTCAATGATGCCAGCCAACAGTTCAAGGAGCTTATGAAACGGCCTGACCCAAGGAATCTAACGCCTGAGGAAGAAAGGCAAGGGATAATCATGCGTGCCGTTGCTCCCAATGCTAGCGGTTATATCGAGAGGGTCTTTACATCCATTGCCAAGTTATGTTTTGCATTTCCCCCATATCATGCTGGTCAGAATCGGATTATCCAGTTCCTGGAAGCTCTGAAAACTATGCCGCCGCATCAAGCTTTTGATGGCGTTCCTCCAAAGGATGAAGAGAAAAGTACTGGCGATTACGATAATGTGGTTGACCTTTGGCCATTTGGGGAGCACTGGATGGCGCTAACCGAGATTTTTCGTCGAGAAGCTGACGGTAGGTCTACCTTCGACGATGTGTCTATGCCTTTGCCTGGAGGAAGTAACGAATAATAACGGGACTGACCACTGCCCTACAGATATATCTTACCCCTATTCTGATGTGGAAGTTCCTGGCAGCGAGACCCAAATCCGCTGGCGGAACTGGCAGTCTGCTATCGCTCGTATCACATCATTAGGATTTATTGATTGTGGCTTTCTTTGCGCACTACGTGATGTCCTGCCATCTAGCCCATTCTATCCTGATCTACAGACGCGCAAGGTCGGTGGGCCCAATAGAATCAGCGGGGATATGATTGCGGGGATCCAGTGGCTCTTACCACGACAAGAGGGCCGTTACGTCTACCAGCAATGTAAAAAGGCTGAGATACCAGAGGGCCCCAGGGTGATGTGGACTATGGAAAGATGGAGACAGTTGAAAGATCAGTTTGCTTCGATTGCTCAGGATGACAGGTTTAGCTCGGAGGCACGCGAGGCCGCTACATTGGCAGGGGACCGGATGGTAGCACTTGAGGAAGAACTCTGATTAAACTTGTCCATGTGAGCTGCTAATCTAGAGCTTGCAATGCAAATCTTCTACCTAAGGGCTACTCTAAGACTCTGTGGGTTTCGTTCAGTATATTGACGGAATATGTAAGCTGAACACAAATAGGCCGAAACCACCATATATCTCTAATCAGAAAAAACCCCTAACTTCTAGCAGACCCTGAATTGACCTGTTCCCGTGTAGTCTCTCGCCACCGTATCATGAATCATGATACCACAATAGACCAAGCCACCGTTCACATTGGCATATGCAACACGAACCGGAGTCTTTTCTTGCAGATCCTTCCTGACGTCCTTTTGCCATGCCGCCTGTCTAGCACCCCTCCAGAAGATAGGATATTCAAGCACAGGGTGTGCTCTACTATCGCAGTTATGGACGTTGAATCTGATATTTTCGCGATTCTCAAAACGGTGGGGGTACCCGCTTCTGCCCTCTTGAAAACCGCCGGCTCTAGCTTGTGCACGCGCGTTGTCGGGGTCGAGCCTGAAAGGGTTGGTTGGGGAGTTATTTACCCTGGGTCTGCATAGCACATCTGCCTGAGAGATCTAAATGCGGCATTAGTATTCAGTCCATGTAATGGCTTGAAATGAGTAGGGAGTTTTGGAAGATCATACCTCGACATCGCTGCCCTCCAAGTCCACGGGAGCAGAAAAGGCAGATGCTGTAAGGAGGAAAAGGCTAAGGAGGGTTTTTGGGAAGTGCATTATGAATAGCTTTATGAATGGCAACTGAGGAGATTCTGAGTTGGGGACTGGTTTTTCGCTCTGGAAATCATTGATATTGACTGAGAAACTGACCGTATTTATACCCCAAATGTCAAAGAATGGGGACCCTCCCCGCAGTTCGAAAATGTGCAGTTGTCGATATTACAACCCCCCCTTTCATGATATTTCTTTTGATATTTCTGTTCAGCTACGGTTCGCCGCCGTCTTACTCGCCACGATGCAGGCTACACTGTGTATCCTCACGTCTACATGCCATCCTAGATGAACGAACAAAAATTCTGGCTTCGCCTAGATCTGATGGCAATACAGATGCATGACTCGAGTCAGGCGAAGGCTGGCTGAGCTTTAGCCATGGATTACTTGCAGCTGCATAACTTCCCCGGAGCCTTTTATGCAAGCCCAATTCTTGGAAAATTTTCAAGTGGCGAGACATTTCCAGATGGAGATATTCCCAGCTGTCCCGTTATTTGTTGGTGTAAATATGGGGTATATCCCTTGATGTTGTACAGCATACGGGTCCATGGGGTTCTTCCCCGTACCATATATGAAATATGCCGTCGACTTTGTTTAGCGGCCTAGAGCTCAATTCGACATCGACGTTTATATTTTCCTGATGCTCAGGCACATCGTGTGTCCTTAAGCTGCAGTCAAATGGAATGTGTAATATGAGTATAATCTAGATTCCATTGGCCATAGCCAAACTATTAATCCCTCTTCTTGCACCAACCCCTCTTAGACCTTAGCTATCATCTAGTGGCATAACACAAAGTCGCCTGCCCCTGAGCACTTAGAATCCGCCCTTTGATGAGTTACGACACCACAATAGTCATATCCGCCCCCTACTCTGGCGTATATAACCCGAAGAGGGGTTGCATCCTGTTTATCCTTCTTGACTTCCTTTTGCCATTTCCTCTGTTTCTGCTCTACCCAAAAGACAGGATATTCCATCAAAGTGTTCTGTTTATTGTCGCAGTTGTGAACGCCGAATACAAGGCCCTCACGGTTCACAAACTCGTGCGGGTATCCGCTTTTCCCTTTTGTACCGCCGCCTACTTTGGCTTCGTCCTGTGCATTCTTGACGTCGACTTGGGGGGGCTGGCGTGTGCATTGGTTCGGATTGGGCGTGCATACAACTCGTACCAGCGAAGCCTGAAGCGGGTACATGTTAGCATTTCTTTTATGTGAGGCTCTCTAAGGTGGTAATTAGGCGAGTTGCTAAGCCATACTTCAACGTCGTTGCTCCCCAAGTCAACGGGGGTAGAAACAGCAGATGCGGCGAGGAGAGAAAGACTAAGAAGGGTATGTGAGAGGTGCATTGTGAATAGCTTGATTAGGCCTAATTGCAACAGAGGATAAGCTAAACTGGCGAGCGAGCTCATGGTCTGAACATCATTGAATATTGAGCTAGAGACGGTCTTATTTATAACCCCAGATACTCCAGGTTTGAAAGAATTAGGAACGCAAAATGAAAAACTGTTAGTTTCATTATGCTGATCATACTGCTCTCTCCATCTTTCGGCTACGACTTGCTGCTGTCCTATCCACCACAGCAGACTGTATTATGACCACTCATAGATACATGCTGCACTTGGACCAAAGTGGTCGAGTAAAGGCTAGCGGAGTTTTTATGCAGGCCCAACTTTTGAGATGATTTCAGGCAGGGTGCAATTTAGGTACCTATGGCATATATCCATGGCTGTTGTACGGTATACTGCACTGTGGCGTTTTCCCCCCATCTATTCTAATATGTATGTTCATGTACCTTAGCTTGGTAGTTTGCATTCTTGTGCTAGTCTGATGGTTCAAGTCACCCTCGGACATATAGTCTTGGGCACTAAAAACCTATAGATAGTGAAGGGAACCCACCGAAGCCTCTCGCCACAGAGACATGAGCTGGGCTTCCAGCATACAGCATATTAAACAAGAGCTTAGGTAGAGGCTTCCTCCTCAGCCGCACCCTCCAGTCTTTTTTTTTTTTTTTTTTTTTTAGCTGAGAACCGTTCTATTTGCTGCCACTTGGTACAGGTGATGTGCTACTTCACCCTGCCTCTTGCCTTCAGCTCAGGCAGCCAATGTAGATCTTTTCAATGTACTTGGTAGAAACCCAGTTCTTGTTGCAGAAATGACTGGTCACTTCGCTTGCTACTATCCTTACCATGAGTTGCAGATGGTTCACTGGAATCTTGGGTTAGAACCAAGAAACTCGGTGGAAGTTCAAGACGGCCCGCCCCGAAACTCAGTTACGCAGCCCACTTAAGCCCTACTATGTATTATCTAATAACTGTGGACAAGAATACCATACTATGGAGTAATGAACAACACCCTTGGCTTCTCTACACTTATTATCCCTGGATTTCCTCGTATAATGTACTTCACTGCCTTCTCAATGGCTGGCACATGATACCTGACTCCGGATTCCTGGACCTATAGGTAGATGATCGATGGATTGGTACGAATCTGAGCATCTCTCCGGCGGGGTTGAAGCCCTGAATATTACGACAAAAGTAACCGGGCTATTATATGCTCAGCATATCCGAGTAATTACTACTGGCTTCCATCACCAAGAAGCTCGCCTTTTCTTGCAATATGCCCTTCGGTGACCAGTCACGGGACCAATCTGTATTTGATGACTCATCCTTCACGTGACTCAGCACCCGCCAAGCAAATCCACCCAAAACGTCATTCGCTTCAGGGATTCAACATGGATGAAAAGCAATTCGAGGCTTTCTGTCATTCCCAATGAGAAGCCGGCCGTTGTTAAGCAGAGATGCCGAGCACCCACACACAAATTGTCCAGTTTTCAAGCTGAGACTCTCTCAACACATGCTTTGAAAGCTCATCTTGTGCTGAAACTCGACATGGGTAGTCGACTCCAGCCACTCCCCAGGTTCCCCCTGGAAATCCTGATCCTTATCTTGGAGCACCTTCAAATCTACGACTGGGTACGAGTCCTCCATGCGGTGCCGGTGCTCGCACAATTTCTCCTTCCACGGCATCTATCCACTATTGACCAAGAAAGGAACACCATATTCCACATACTTGCAGATAAAGGCGAAGACCTCCTGCTTGGCGACCTGCTGCTTAAAACCAGAAAGGAGAACCCCAATCCTGCAACAAGAAGTGGTATAGACTGTGGTAACTATGCGGGTCGAACGCCGTTATCCCTTGCTGCGGGGAGAGGTCACGAGAGAGTTGTCAAGTTACTTCTGCGTCGTGATGACGTCAATGTGAACTCACGAGATAACTACGGCTTAACATCACTATCGCATGCAGCTATAGATGGCTGTGAGAGAGTCGTGCAGCTCCTGATAAACCACCATGCCATTGATGTTGCCCCGGCAGATTATCATCGGCGCCAAACACCGATTTTTCTAGCTTCGTCCAACGGCCATGTTAGGGTGGTTAAGGCACTTCTTGCTAGTGATTCTGTGGATCCTAATGATGTTGATAGCAAAGGGCGGACGCCGTTGTTTTACGCCGCTCAAAACAGGCATGAGGAGGTAATCAAGCTGTTGACAAATGGTGATTGAACTGGTTCATGGCCACCCGGCTTTATGGGAAGACTCTCAAGGTACCGTCAGTGTGGTTTGGACCAGAGTTCATACTCTTATTTCAAAAAGTTAATAATTGTACTCTCGGCTATTTTCCCTTTGGAAGAGCGTGGCTACATGCATCTCGCCCCTAATACTGCCTTGGACAATGTACAAAAGTTGAGATCTCATCTTTGACTTGCCAAACTCCGATAGGTGGGATTTGTTCAACTGGGGAATACGAAATCACCCAAACAAGCGCCCGTTTTCAATTCCCAACGGCCCGGGTTCCAAACGCCTTCCACCTAACGGCCAGGGCAATAAAATGAACCCCCTCCCCCTCCACGAGGGCTCAGAACCCTCGCTAACGGTCTGTGTGCATACAACCTGGACTATAATTATACGTTACCCCGGCCAGTGTTGGTGGGGGGGAGCACACGAAGCATAACGCATTTTGTGGCGATGAAATGGGCGAGGGGGAGTTTCAAGCGTGTATAGACAGGGAAGAATCCAACTGCTAACTATGCAATTCATCAAAGGGCGTTACGCAAGCTTCCCGATCGATCGTGGATTTTCTGCTTGTAGACAAAGAAATGATTAACTCTCTGACAGTTTATCTCATTGTGTACGGACCATGGATGTGCTGCCCTGGATCCGGTGTGACGACAGACACTTCGTGTATCTTCTCCCATCCGTTGACGAAGTTAGAAGCAGATGGCTCTTCCAAGTAGATTATATGTCGTACAAGACCGTTTGGACCATTTCAAGGACACGATGTTCAGAGATCGAAGGTGATCCAGCTCTGCTCGTCTTTCTCTTCCTCGCTCAATTCCACATCTCTCCCAATACCACGCTGGATTATCAAAGGACGTCGCATTTCCAAGGAGCTAGAACTCGTCGGTGTATCGACTTATTTGTAATTGCTAGACGCCACTCTCCATCGCACAGTCTGTAAAAAGAAGAAGAAGAGACTGTTCTTCATTCTCGTCTTTATTCTTCACCACTAGCCATTTTGTGGCGTTTTTCTAGCCTGGAGAATCCTCGACGATCTCGCTCTAAAAGCTGCACCCTTGACTTCTCCTCTTTCTCCGTTGCCCAGCCAGCTCGTCTCTCTCACTTTCTCTCTCTCTCTTTTTTGAACTGATTCTCTCTTCTATCCTCTCGCCCGTCCAGACATTTGTCTCGCTAGTTTGTGACGTCTTTTCTCTATCCGAGTTTTGTGACTAGCGTACCCCGATATAACTCTGGGGAATTTCCTCGCCTTAAGCCTGATTTTCACCCTCGAAACCGAAAAGTGAAACTCCCCGAGTCGCATCCTGTCTGTTGGTTATTTTTCGTGGACTTTTTCTCTCCTGGAATGTATGTATTTCATAACCGAAACAAAGCGTTAGTTATGATAAAAGTCCTTATTTAAAATTATCTTTATGCGCTTTCCGTCCTTTTTTTTGTTCTCACACGCTAAAAGTTTGGGTTGCTTAAAAGAGAGTTGCAGATAGAAACACTCTGAGAAAGACTCCAAACTTATGACGACCACAGCACCACCGCCCGCCGGTTGCTCGCCCGATCCTCCACCGGCCTCATCGTCGTTTACCAACCGTCTGAGACGACTTAGCTTGAGACCGCATTCGAACCAAACCGACCGGTCGCGGTCGTATCGAAACCGACTGAGCTGGGTTGTCGGCCTTAGTCAATCCCCGCCCACCACCTTGCTGCTGGATGAGCCAGGGGAGCAACAGCAGCAAGAACAACATCAACACCAACAACGGTCGCAGTCGCAGTCCTTTGGCTTGACATCTCATAATTCTACTTCGGAGCAAAACCTGGCGGAGCTGCAGTTTAGCGCGCAGCGTGATAGCTACATAAGCCGGTCCGACGGTAGTGGGAGCGAATCGCCCAACTCCGAACTACAATCGAATCCGTCATCTACGTCGTCGAGATCCAGTCAAGGGCATAATACGTCTGATTCGTTACCGTCGGGCGAGATGGCACGGGTTCGGAATACGTCTGTCGTGAATACAGAAAGAGTGCAAGCTCAACCCTCCAATAGTGAACAGCCACAACCGCAACCGCAGCCTCAGCAGGAACAGCAACAAGAAGAAATCTCTTCAACAGCCCAGCAGTCGTCGAGTTTAGCGGTACCGGGTAATGATGGCGGTGATCCAGCAGCACGGCAAAATTCGACATCGCCTACCCCCAGGCCCAAACAGCTAGCTACCATCCGCTTCTTTGCCTATCAAGACCCTCATCAGAATGCCAGACCGTCCCTCCCATTCGCTCCCATGACCCGCACCTTACCAGATGAAACCTGTGTGATCAAAGTGGGACGATTTTCGGAACGAGATGGAACACCCGTCACGGACCCCGCTGAACCCTCGTCGGCACCGGTCGGCTTCAAGTCGAAGGTCGTCAGTAGGAAACACTGTGAATTTTCACTCGTCGGCGGTCAGTGGCATGTCAAGGATGTTGGAAGCTCTTCGGGAACCTTCTTAAACCATATGAGGCTCAGTCAACCGAATATGCCCTCGAGACACTACTCCGTTCGAGACGGCGACATTGTGCAGCTGGGAATCGACTTTCGAGGGGGCGAAGAGATGATATTCAGGTCTGTTCGAATTCGCATCGAATGCAACCGTATGTGGCAGCAGAGGCCGAATGAGTTCAAGTAAGCAGCTCTCTCCATCTTCAATACAGCTCTCAGAAAGAAGTTTCTAACAGCGGCGATAGTAAAAATACTGAAAATCTTATAAATAACCTTGGGAAAGGCTCCAGCGGAGATTATTCTGGCTGTAGGGAATGTTCTATATGCCTTGGGTCGGTTCTGGTATGTTTCTTTCGGGTTTATCCTTTACTTTTAATTCAACCTGCTGATCTTTCTACAGCGACCTTATCAATGTCTATTCATGGCGGCTTGTGCTCATGTTTGGCATTATAAATGTGTACGGCGGTTAATACACTCGCCCGAATACCCTATGTTCCAATGTCCCAACTGCCGCGCCTACACAGACCTCAACGCAGAAGTTGACGACTCGACCGATATCTACGACGATCAATCTTCCAAGGAGCCCAGCAACGAGGACACTCCCGTACCAGAACCGGAACCAGTGCTGAATAGTGGGACGGACAACAGCAACACCGGTGATAGCACCGGCAACAACGAAAGAGAACTTTCACCGAATTCTCAAGGACCTTCTGACACCGATCTTTTAGCATCGGCCGCAAACAACCTGAGAATAAACGACTCGGAATTACAGGGACACGAACTCCAGCAGACCACAACATCAGTCGAACGAATCCCACCTAGCCAACCAAATGAAACCAGCGAACCTGTCTCCAGTATCGGCCAGCGTAGCTCAAACATCGATATCCCTAACCGCGACCGGGATCCATTAGGCAGGGTGCCACGAACGAACAACGAACTCGGTGTTACAGGGTCCCCATCCTTCGCGGACTGCCCTCTAACCCCAACCAATGATCTCGGTCCTCTCGCGTTTGACGGCCGTGCCGGGCGGCTGTGAGCAAGTCACGACATAATTCCTTGCTATCACTGGTTTTGCAGTTTGCGCTAATGAACTCCCTCCACCCTATTATCATACGGCGTCTCGAGTGGGATTGGCATTGAACATGAGCCAGCGTATGGAGTACATTTTTTTGGTACATTGATTGGTTTATACGATACGGACTTTTTTTTGGGAGGCAGGATGATGGTGGATGTTCATAACGACTTGTTTATATTCTGGTTTTCTTTATCTAAGTCTTCTTGTCATTCTTTATTACCATTTTGGTTTCTGTCCGCCTCGTCTTCGTCTCTGTTAAGCCAGCTAGCTATAATCCCTTTTCTCATTCTCTTTGGCGTTTTTAGCGATCAAGCAATATTCCTCCCTCTTACCCTTTTTTGGTCTAGCATTCTAATACATCTCCTGTTGTCAAGCACAGCATCTGCACCTGCTTATCCTTTTTTCTACACACTGTAATGAACATAACAACTCCCTTGTTAATACGGAGTAAGATGACGATGACTGAGAGACGACTGCACCTTGATTCATCACATCGACGCGAACAGACATACTGACACCCTGAGATCGCCCAGGATGTGCGCCACCAACGTGCATCGTCAACCGGCCATTCGATGCTTCGGCCCACATGAAACGCACCAGTTTGTTCTAGGATGAGCAGACTTGCAGCTTTCCCCGCCTGCACGCATCCCGTCTCCAATGCGGGACAAATCATCACCCAAGTGATCTTGAGGTGCAGAGGATTTCTTTCTATCCTGTTTTTCTTTTTTATATTATTCCTGTTTTGAGCCGAGGGCGTGCAAATCTAACCCGAATCACTTCTGTCATTACCGATCAACAGCTGTTAAATATCGCCCTAACGGCTCTCCCTAGCTAGTGAATCGGCACCTTGATTTCACCGGCGACCGACACGCAACTCCCCTGGCTCTCCTTTTTTTGAGGCTGGTTGAGATTACAATTTCTCAAAGAAATAATTAGCTTCTCTTGAGCCAGAATGCGCTTTGTCGAGCTGCCTCCTGACGGCCCAGTCCAGAGCTCGGCGTCTTCGACCACGAATGGGCGACATCACGCTCGAAAGCCTACGTATCCTTTCAAAAAGTCCCATCGGTCGAAACCAAGAAGGTAAGAGATATATTAATGCTGTTTATTTGTTCTATCTGTTCATTCATCCTATTCGATTGAATCATGCTGACGCGTTGGAACTTCAAGATGGCCGCTTGTCCTCCGCTTTATCAAGGGAGCTGTACATGGAGCTATCCTGGTCCCAGTGATTTGCCATGCATTGTTCACCGTCCTCATCATCTGCTTGGATAAATACGTATACGATAGCTTAGGATTGCCCGCGACGATCGTGAGTGTTTTCTTTTCTTTTCTTCTCCTCGATTGAACTTGACCAGCATTTGCCCTGTACTCACGCGTGCTAAACCTCGCAGATCCCATCCCTCTCCATCGTTGTCGGTCTCATCCTCGTCTTCCGCAATCAAACCTCCTACAACCGCTTCTGGGATGGCCGCAACGCCCTAAGCGCCATTAACTCCTCCATCAGAAACCTCACCCGCTCCATCCTCATTAACTCCCGCCATCGCAGCCAATCTCTGACAACCGCCGAGAAACAAGACATTGAACGCACAATCCGCACCCTCATCGCCTTTCCCTACGCTGTCAAACACTACCTACGAGCTGAATGGCAGACGGAATGGGGAGCTATTCGGACAACACCCAATTTCATCCTAGGAGGCGACAATGTCGACGAGACCGGGACTGCGAGGGAGGAGTTTCTGGGCCTGTTACCACCGGGGTTTGAAAGCCATGAGGAAGTCGGACTAGGATTACCGCTTCAATTGACGTTTTTCGTCGACGCGTTTATTCGCCGTGGGATTGAGAGGGGGTGGTACGATCCGCCTGGGGCCAGTCAGATGGGGAATCAGGTAAATGCCATGATTGAGCAATATGGGAAGATGGAGACGATTAAACTTACGCCGATCCCCGTTGCGCATTTGTACGTTTCCCCCTCCCCAAGTAATTCCATACGTGTTCCTATCGTTTTCCCAACCCTTGTCTGGAAATACCTGGGGTAATTAAAAGCTAACCATGGTTCGTAACGAACTTTATAGGATCCACCAAAAACAAGTCCTGGCTCTGTTCGGGTGTGTTTTGCCCTTCGCTATGGCGGATGATATGGGCTGGTGGGCTGTCCCTATCGTGACGCTGGTGATTTTCACCCTGTACGGAATCGAAGGGATAGGATCTCAACTTGAAGACCCGTTCGGTTACGATCGGAACGATATCAAGATGGATGCCATTGTTGACGATGAGCATGTTGAGATCCAGGCTATCCTTAATGAGTGGAAGAGGGTGAATGAAGTTATTGTCGAGTCGCCGTTGGAGTCAAATGGGGAGAGAAATGGGAGCCGGAATGGGAACAGCAATGGCAATGGTGCAGGTCCGGCGAAGGAGATGTTCATTCGCCTTCAGTGAGGTTGATGGTGACACCAAGGAATTTCATCCTCGCCTGGGAGTTTTCTGTCTTGTTTTCCTTTTGTTGCTATATTGTTTATATTGTCTGTGTTTGGAGGTTTGATCTCTTTGAACTTGCATGATCTTTATTGCCTTAATAGCATGTTAAACCTGTTTATATTTGGATTTACACTTCATACTGATAGGGATGTACATATTTGTTTTATCATGAGATTGGATGCTGCAGCAAGCATGAGATTTTGGATGAAATGGGATTCATACTGCCTATCCAGCGTTTCGACCTTCCCACTCCTCCATCACATCCAGAAACTCCTCCACAGCACCCCTACCTCTCACAGATTTAAACACTCCTAACAGCTTATCTACAGTCTTTTGAAACTCCGCCTCCTTGACGCTGCGGTAAAAGGCGCTCTTTATCCGATCTTCACATATCTCCAGGGTATCATTCAGCTCAGACAGTAGATCAATCATCCCGTTTTCTAAAGATGGGGCTGAACCCTTCCTGGTATCACCATCGCTGCTGCCATTACCCACAACCTTAGACGATGCGATGAAAAGATCAAATTCTCGCATCCACTGAGCCGTTTCCTGCATACGAGCTTGGTAATTGGAAGTTGATTGACGTCTGGTAGCTTCTGGAAGTGGGCGAAATATATATTTTAGTCCTTCCTGGAGATGAGGTATATTTAGATTTTCTGTCTGGAGGAACTTGAAAGGACGTATTGGTCTTGAAGTTCGTATGGGTAAGGAATATAGCATTTGTTCTGATTTTAAAGGAGTCGGAGCAGAGGGTGGACAAGGAGGTTCGCCTGCTTTCTGCGAGTGTAAAGGGGGTTTAAGTTGATATTGGTTTTGATATCTGGCAAACTGTTCACCACCCACGGCTTTACGTTGTATATTTAGAAGGGTGATATCATTAGAATCGGCTTGCCTCTGGGTTGCAGGATAATCTACCCCTGAATAGGCGACTGCTTGTGCAGTGGGCGGATGTGCTACTGGCTTTGTCACGCTGGGGAAATCCGCAGTGACTTTGGACATCCCTCCCAAGCAAGGCATAATAGAAGCCTGTTCTGGAGTGGCGGCTGGTAGTTGAGGCGTGCCGGGCTGGATTCTTTGAGGATGAGATGATGATACTGGGTCGGGTTCGGTGGGCTTCGGTTTGATCGTTTTGGCTGCTACTGTGCCTGGAGAAGCCACGTAGGTTTTTATCTGCAGTGATAGAATCTTGTCTTGCCACTGCTTGTTATCCTCGTTGGTTTTTAGTGTTATTTGCCTTCAGGTACATTAGCTATAACGTTCATATATGAAGGTAAGGAGGCGGTTCACTAACGATTGAAAGGTAACCAATAGCATAGTGATACTGTTTGTATGCGAGTCCAGTCTCACTCTATAGCCGTCGATGGAACTCTTCCCGAGATCCCAACGAATTTTCAGCCAGTTAATTCGGATCTTTTCCCGAATTCCTGGTTGCTTCTTCTGTTGGGCTTTTGCCAGGCTTGGATCTAGAGCTGGGATAGACTGGCCACCCGAATGAGGCTCAATGACACCGACTGCCTCTTTGTATTTCTTTGTCATAGAATCGAGCTCCTTTAGTGTTGAGAGGCATGACTGGATCATATGATTAAGGCCCTCCGTCGTATCTACTTGATCGCTCGTCCCAGAGCCAGTGATGGGACTGGAGGCGTTCCCGAGAGCTTTGGCAAGGCTTACAGCATGGTTTCCCAGGTGGTTGAGGGAACATCGTAGACTGTAAAGTGAGTCACTGAGCTCCTTTATTTCTGTGGACGCTGTTGTGAAACTTTTCGCTACAATCTGATATAGCTGGATCGTCAGCTTTGTCGCTAGTACGATGTCGCCGACGCTGAACCCAAAAGACATTTTTACAAGCCTCCAGTTCGTCTAGAGAGGGTCAAGGGACCATTTCATAGTGATCCCACATGAAATATCTGCATATTTAACCAGGATCTGCTGTGTTAGCCTCACCCAAAGCCTCATTGGCGATCAAAAGGATTCCTTTGGGCCAACAAGGCTCTGCTGAGGTTACTGGGATGCATGAAGCAGGGTTGACCCACGGTTGATGGTCCTGCAACCGCATTGATGCTCGATTTTCGTATCCAGCTTTGGGCTAGAAGATTATCAGGAGAGGGATAATAAGAAGCCCAAAAACAATGCTGAAGATGCTCCAGATAACATTAAACTTGTTTCGGTTACCCAAGGTTCCCCAGCTCTCAAACTCTTCGTAAATCAGAGAAAGCCGGGTTATACCATGGCATATTGCAATGGCGAAGTAGATTATAGCACACCACCCCCTGCGACTGAGCCGACCTACATGAGATATGTGAGTATGAATTCACCCAGAAATTAATGGGATTGTGTATGTACCGGTACGACTGTTCCTAAGAGGACTTTCGCCGGAAGTACTCACGGCATTAGCCACCTTGTCTGTTGAACTGTTTTAGCAAGCCTGTCATTGTCCAAGAAGGTGTCAGCATCATCAGCGCCGTCATACCTGACTGGGCCCCAGCCTGCTTTTCACAGTCATCCTTGTTGCTGCTCATTTTTGATCAACAGCAAACGACTCGGCTTGCTAGACTGAACGGACGGAGAAGGGCATTCCCTTCCACGCAGTCTTATAGCTGTGCACTTGCTAGGTGTTCAGGATGTTGGGCTGAGCCAGAGCTGCGCCTCGCTGGAGTTTACAGCAGTGTGTTTGGGGGCACTGTTCTTCTCTCAGCCTGCTTCAGGATATGCAAGAGCAGGCTGGGGGTATAGTTCATGGATAAGTGCCCAGGTAACACTCGACTTCGTGGATACACCCGCACAGCGCCCTCTTTAAAGGCGCTAGCTGGGATGCTGGTACAAGGATGTCTGTGTATGCCCATTGACCTGAGGCTCTAGTCCCCGCAGGTTGACGTTCGATCAGCTGGAAGAATATCAGGGTATAAATGCCTGGTTGCTCCCATCAAGCCCATTCATGCGGGTTATGATACTCAACCATCACTGAAAAAGTTAACCATAACGCTTCGAAGATGGCTGAAGAAACAGCGAGAAGCACTGGTGATGCAGAGTTAGTGACAGTTAAAATCGAAGAGTTAAAGAAAACCGGTGATCATTCTGGCGAAACATACACCGAGGAGTTGCGTATCCATAAGGACAAAACTATTAAAGACTTATGGGCAGATTTACAAGGTATGAATATGCCTTATTTCTATTATCAAGCTATATTCAACCATTTCGACCCCCCTTTTTTTTGAAGCTCTGACGATGATTTTAAGCACTGGGATATGAGGCGCCCGATAATCTAAAGGGCAAAAGGAATTGGTACAACGCCAATACCGTACTGAAGCGAGGCCCCCTGCCAGATATAATTGAAGTTATTCAAGATGGTCAAGCTGAAGCTGGGAAAAGTATCCATATGCATGAGCCGCTTATTGTTTTTGCTAATAGGTCTTTGAATGAAGACCTTGAAGTGAACGTTGGCGAAACTGGGGAGACACTGAGTGTCGAAGCAGCTGGATGCGTGCTCAACATGTCATTGCAAAGAACTGCAAGAATGCCAGACGATGAAAAGCTCCACCAGCTTCCCCCTTCTTTCAGCCAATTTCGACTTCATAACGTCAGTGAGTATGCGGATCGGTTCCCAGAGAATATAACCAAAGCTGGAGGTGTTTTTTTCCCCATGTGGCAGAGAGAAGCAACGTGGATCAACTTTGATGTCCATTCAGATACGATGTTCGCTAGAAGCTTCGCGTTGAGGGTATTTGTAGGACAGATCAATGCTATCTCTGGAGCCAAGATGAAGAATAGTGAAGAAGAGAAAGATAAAGAATTGATGGACCAAACCCAGGATTATGCCGTTGTCCCTGGCCAGGAATGGCTTGATGGAATATGTGTTGCACCTGGCGTTGTCAGGCAGTTCGTTGCAATGCCATGTATGTTTAATACAATGCCTTGAAACGTTCTAATACCTTTCCTGATCCAAAAGGCTGACACTCCCATGTTAAATGTAGTGGGATCCGGGTATACTGTCGAAGGTCAAAAGACTGGCGAGGAGAAATTTGGAGGCTTGCAGATCGAAGTAATTCCATCGTACCAGAAGCGCCTCAAGAGATGGACCACGGAGCAAGCAAACCCAAAGTTTGACGGCGGCACTGTTTACTTGGATGAGTTCAAGACACCGTTGGAGCTAGGGCTGGCGCCTGGAGATAAGCTGAAGGCATATCAGCCAAACCCCCCAGTTTCTCTGTGCAACATGGCGGACCTGGCAGAGGACATTTCGCAGAATAACCAAGCGATGGAGGTCAGTCTAATCCATGATAACAGTAAGAAAGCCTGACTGCTTTGGGTCGTACCTAACACCTAGATAGGCAAAATATATTCGCCTTGCACGCTCCGGCTACGCCATAGCTGGCTCTGTTCCGAAGAATAGTTGCTCAGGTGGTGGCTACAAGGAGGTCGAAACGGAGATACGCGCCCGCATACCTACTTTCCCCATGGAATATGGCCTATCGCTAGAAGAGACTGTTCAACCGACCAACCTTCATGCTATGGGATTGGCTGCGGGTGGAAAACTGAGTGAGTTACTAACCAATATCGCAGCAATCGCAGAATATTCCGATCTAATCCTCGTTTTCAGTCCAGGACATCTATAAAGATCCATGTCCGGCCAGAATATGGAACGTAAATGCAGCTAGGATACTGCATATCCACATACTGGATCCGCAGAGTTTTGAAGCTGTGACACACATCGTACCTCAGCCTCCACCTATGGATGCAAAGGGGGCAAAAGAGACCATTCCCTATTTTGTAGTTGAGGAGCAGATTGATGATCGACTTGATGGGGGAGACTTCGACAACGTTGCGTCTGTAAGTGGGATGGACAAGAAGACGGGTGTCGTGACGGAGCCATCTCTCGACCCTTCGAAACCAACGAAGTGTAGAGAGTGCGAGACTAGGTTGTGTGATTGCGTGTAAGTTTCAACATATTATCCCTGAATGTTCAAACCGTCAAGATGCTAACAAGAACCGCTGGCTCTCCTGTGCAATAGAGTCCGGCCATGTGGACATCTATTCTGCAACTCTTGCATCAAGGTGCTCGAGAAAAATGCGCAGGATGAGAATGGGAGTAGGGACTGGAAATGTCCGACTTGTCAGGTTGGGGTTTCTCATGTTGCTGGATTTGCTGCGCCTATGAACCTCCCAGGAGAGGAGACAGTAAGAGAAAGAGTTCCAGTGCGGGTTCTCAAGATTGATGATGGAAGAGTTCAGTTCAAGTCCATACAGAGGGTGAGGGTGTAGTGGATGAACTAGTATTCTTGCTAGAATTCGGGATACATACATGATAAATTCGTTTAAATCAATCGTACAGAAAGAAGTAGGTGCCTTGTGGTGTAGGATGAATGAAGTCTCGACAACGGTGAACCGTACGCACCAGTACCTAATCCCCACAGAACAAGGCCATGGGCAGCAACGGATAGAAAGTAAAAATGATCTTTGAAAAGCCATCAGTCGAAAACCGCCATCGTTAAAGTACGATTCTGTTCGCCATTGCTAGCTCCCAAGTTCAAAAGTGCTGAGCTCGTCATTCAATTCTTCATGTAGATTGAAGCTCGGGGAGCCCTCGTTGTGAATCTGAGGATGGCCGGCGCGTTCAGAAGTGCCGACGCTGTAGGAGCTTGACGGACAGCTAAAGGCTGGCCGCCGGTTTTTGTTCTGGCTTTGCAAGCTGTAGAATCGTCCAAGCTGAGCAATCAGTTCCTTGCTATCTAACAGGAATAGCTCGCCGTTATACCTCGAGCTAGGTGGTTTTATCGAAACACGGTGATTTTCCTGCTCACGTCTTGGAAGTCTGCCTCTGAAAGCATTTCCGGCAGCTCGGCCCTCCAAAGAGAGACGGCTATAGCCATGAACACGGTCATTCGCCATACTGATAGCGGGGGCTTCGGCTCCAGGCATAGCTTGAGAAATCTGGGCTCTAAACTGCTTTTGGAAGTTGTCGAGTTTTGCGCGCGTGGCATCTCGCTGAGTTAGGGCACGACCGACATTCATCATCTTGTTAATGTCAGCCCTGATTCTGTCCATGGCGTCGGTAATCCATGTTGTGCTCCACGCATAATATCTACCGTCAAACGTTTTTGGACCGTGCTGCCGCCAGAAGTCGTAGGCGGCCCTAATATTCCAATAATGACGATGCTGCGGATTACGGAGTTGAACGGTCCATAAGTGATCAAGGAGCATATACTGCCTCACTTGATACCTATATTTCTCTCTGCAGACTTCGCGCAGGCCATCGGGATAATCACAAGGAAATTCTATGGAGGGAATCTGGGAACCACGCCGCGTCAAGACCATGTAAACCAAAGTATGACGGTTCAGACAGTTTGGGAGCAGCTGGCTATGATAATGAGGCGTACCTTGAATATTGGATCGTCGTTACTGTTGGGATTCCGATCCACTGTAAAACCCGACGTGGCAAGCTGATCTATCTCAAATCCTCCACCGCTAAGCTTCTGGCCAAGCGAATCCATCCCTCCTTAGGATCACTTTTGGGCTTTCAAATCTCCGATGCTGAACCCAGGTTTACAATATAGGAATACAGTAGCTCGTTTCCTAGAAGCCTGGGGTAGAGAATAAAGCAGGTGTTCGATGGCGTTGCGAAAAGCCCAGCGATGAAGCGGTGTTCTTTAGTGTAGCGAGATGGGCGATGGAATGTAGGGATAACAGGTTTATTGAGAATATAAGAGACGGTTCAAGAATGATATGGAATCTCCTTGGAAGCTTTATGACATGCCAGCGTCGTGCCTTCCAACGTTAATGCGAGCAGGTTGAACGTTCAAAGTCTAAAGAAACCTAGTCTAGCCGTGAGGATAGTTGGAGAGGCTTAATCCATATATTGGCAACTTCCAATCCTATTTGTCTTAAGCTGGTCGAACATCGGATACTGGAAGCTATATTCTACTTCCGCCTAAATAGGCATAGAAGCAACGAAAATTCAGTCTCATTTGTGCTTCCGGAGGGTTCATAAAGAACGAGGTTATCTTGATGAGAAACTACGCAAAATTGTTTCATGAGTACATCAGCAGGTAAGATGGATTAGGCGGATACAAACTCACTTTGAAGATTCTGAGATTGGTAGATGGACTCTAGTAGCCCAACGTTGCTGGGCACATCAAAGCCAGCGAAAGGGAGACCGGAGGCTATTTAGAGTAGTCCTGCAACCCTGCTTTGGGTGAGGGTTTGAAGCTACCATGGCAACGTAGAGAGAGCATAATGCAAGTTTGACTCGCCAAGATGCCCTTTATAAGGGAGCCTCAACTTCTGATAAGACTTCTTCTATGATGCTATCAGGCGTTGCATCTATCAATAGGGTTTCAACGGCTTTTAGGTTGCTGCCGTACAAAACGCTGCGGTCATCTTTCGGAGAAGAGACAATAATACGATGGCGATATATCTTTTGCGCCGCAAGGGCTACCAAGGAAGGCGGTACATAATTGAGATTATGAAAAGGCGCTAGACATCTAAAAAATGGCTTAGAATACACACAGATTTTGCTTATCGGGCAGGTAATGTATATTACGACGGCTTTTGCTTACCTGGCAAGCTTGTCAAAATGACGACTAGCACGAGCAGATATCCCTCCAGAAACGGCTCTGTTCAGCCTCAAAAAAACAGTAATGTTGTGCAAGTAACAGTTCACGTCAGTGGATAACGTTGTGCTGTCGCACAGCCTCCGAACAGCGTCTATTTCCTACATTTGCAGGAGGTTAGCGGCGGACCAAAAAGGATCAGGGTATGCAGGACTGCTATACCTCTGCGTAAAAGACCGGCGGTTGATGCATGGAATGAGAGCCGCGTGATGTCATCGAAGGCCGTCGAATGATAGAGGCCATTGATGCTTGCCCATCGCTATCGGCGCTTTGAGCATAATCAAGGGGATCATAATAGTGAGAGATGAACATATGGTCGTTCTATAAAATAGTTAAATGCAGTTCATGTAAAAACCACTCCGAGAAGACGTACTAGGTGTTTGTTCAATCTTGATGATAATGGATGGCGGTCCGAGGAAATGATAGGGAAGAACACAAAGTCCTTAGGCGCCGTATGAAGGGCTGTCCGTAGATATATTTGCCTTGAACGTATCAGCTAGTTATTTACGGTCAGCGGAGAACAAGTTAGACAAAACGCTCTAGTAACATACCTCCAAAGCCTGGATTTGGACTAGATCTGAAGCATGGTCGAATTGGTTTGCGATAACAACGTTAACAACTCTACGGTTATCGGGATGGCTGTGCCCCGAGAAAGAGGTAGCATCCCTGGTAGTAGATCCGTCTATACCCTGAAATGACGTGCGATCGTTCTGGAGCTAGGTTAGACGAGCAACAAACGAATATGAATTGTAGATAAGAGGTATCACTATGATGGCGCTAGGAGCATTGCATCTCCAATACAACCATCTGCTTCAAAACACCTGGAAACATAGAGGCCTCTTACCAAGGATGAACCATATGTTGCTTGTGACACCTTTCGAGCATTTTCACGATCCCCTATCAGGATTGCCTCGCAAAATTCATCTAGGGAGGTGCCCGGAGAGCAGTTAACAACGGCATAGGAGAGACCAAATGTGTCACTGACAACCTAACCCGCACTTATCAGTACTAGCACTTGCAAGGCGGGAGAAAAAAGAGCTAAATATACCGTTGCTAACTCATTAACAAGCTGATCAATAGCTTCTAATTCAGTGTCAATTAGGCAGTTTTCCTTTGCAACAAGGCAAAGAAGGACTGCAACTTCAAGATCACTTAGATCTTCAAGTTTGTTCACTACATTATCGGCATGGTCAACCATGATATCCCAAAAGCATGGATGCTGCTATGTTGCTGAAACCTCCATCAAATGCCCAAACTTGAGATGACGTTGAAAGCCACGATCACGTGATCCTATCAACTTTGAGCTCTCCTCCAGCTGCGCATCGCATCAAGAAGTATCGACTGCGGTGCCCGCTTGAGTAATGGTTATTTCCGAACTATTCTATTAAAGCCTAGCTGGGTATCAAGCGTGTCGAAACCCCTTGATTGAGTCGGGCTGATGGCCTCTACGCGAATACCTTCCTCGACCTTGACGCATGGCCTGAAGACGAGGAGCTGGAGAACCAAGGGACTGGATTTTATATATGCATTGATCAATAAAAGGGATGTTCAACGTAGTTACCTCTGTCAAACAGCCTTACCTGATCTTACCTAAAACCCTAAAATATAATTTGTTTGATATGAATTTCCTTCTGGCATAACATACATACTTACCCCCAAATGAAACCTGAAAACATACCAGTGAGAAGGAAACAGAAACATAGCATGGCATGACAGGTCAACAGAAAGAACAGAAAAAGAAGAAGTAAAAAACCACAAGGAAGAAAAACGTTTTATCAACGTCGAGAGGTCGAGAGATCAGGTGGATGGATAGCGTGAGGAAAATTCCTTACTTGTCGGGAGATTAGTAGTTAGAGTGATTTGGTGGCTGGGTCGGCTGGTAGATGAATTCAGAGGAATATCGTAGACCTTTTTGAGTGGAAGTCGGCAAGCATTTCGTCGGGTGTAGATGTGGACACAAGCGCATAGTCTGGCAAGATAAACTTATGACCTTACCACTGATTGCTGTGAAAGGGCGAAGAATAAATCGAAAAATCGAAGAAACCCACCAACAAACCCTTGCATGAAATAAGACAAGACTCAAAGTCGACAGTCTCAGTATCTTCGTTTGCTGCGGTGGTCATCGTAGTCGTCTCCGTCATGGTATCTCTTCCTAGAGTAGTCATCATCGCGTCGGCTATACCTATCCCTATCGCGGTCACGATCACGACCTCGATCTCTATCACGGTAATCCCGGTCTCGGTCTCGGTCCCTATCTCTGTCTCCTCTCTCCCGGTCGCCGTATCCATCCCTCGGCCTGACAGGTTCTCTATTACTTCCCGTCACTCCACGTGGATCATTGGACCGGTCGTATCTGGAGCCTCCTCCACGGTGTCCGGATCCTCTATTATCATCATAGCGCTTAGAGTCCAAATCACCATTCTGTGAACCACCAAACCCTCGGCTTCCACCTGGTCCCAATGGCGCGTTTGGAGGAGCCTGACCACCAGCGCCGTTTGCACCTCCGAATCCACCACGGCCACCTTGGTATCCGATGCCACCACGTCCACCGAATGGTCGGTCATTCTGAAACCCACCACGGAACCTTCCTCTACCACCAAAGCCGCCGCGGAAACCGCCACCGAATCCACCAGGTCCGGAAGGAGGACCAAAAGTACCCATAGGCCTTGAAGGGGTCGCTTTGGTGTATCCACGTCCACCAAGGCCACCTCCAAAACGACGAGGTTTCCATCCCTTCACGGTGCGCCCTCTTTCAACATCCACGAGACATCGCCTATCTTTGATGCGAATCCCATCTGTTTCCTTGTATGCCGCTGTTGATCGAAAGGTGATTGTAAATAGCATTAGTTATAAATTCCATTACCTTTGAAAATAGCTGTTTCAAGTTTGAATGAGGGAGGGAAGAGAGGGCTTATGAAAAACAGGGGTAGGTTTGTAGGATGCAGTACCCTTCATATCCTTTTCACGTTCGTAAACGATAAAAGCGTATCCCCTGTGCGGCTTCTTTGAATTCTGGTTTTTGGTGTCTTTGACGATGCGAATCTAGATGATGTGCTCATGTTAGTCAGGCACACAAGCAGTTAAGAAGAACCAAAGAATCACGTACCCGTTCAATTGGTCCAAACCGTCCAAATTCTCTTTCTAAATCCGACTCCTTCACATCGTAGCTAAGGCGCGACACGAATAGTGTCTTGAATGGGTCACCCCGGACTTGCGAATCCTCAGCTGGTTTGACTGTAAGAAGGTCAGCAAGATGTTGATACAATTTCATTCGAAACAGAGACACGAACATGAAGTTAAATCCTCTGTTAAATGATGTTCCAGTTTTTCCTTCTTCTCCTGCTTCAATCGAGCCTTTCGCTGCAGCCAGCTTTCCGTAGCATTGTAGGGAACCTCTTCGTCGTATTTCTTTAACTCGTCTAGAAACCCTGCAACACCACCTATCGTACTAGACTTGATATCGTCTGGCGCCCTATCTGCAGGTTGAATATATCGCAGGGGAGGACGCGGCGCAAACAGCGCGAGGAGGTTTGGAGGGAGTTTATCCGTCATGGTTGTGGTTGGCTAACGAGCGCGAAACATGGAGCTTCAAGACCAAGAGTGGTGCGAAGAACAGAACAGGCTAAGCAAAGCACCCGAAGCAAAGAGTTATATAAACGCGAACGAGCCGAGAAAGACGTTGTTGGAGTCTGGAGCTTGCACTCCTTGTTGACAGTGAAGTTGAAAAATCTCGGGCGGCCCTTTTTGATGAGGCGAACTCGTCACGCTAAACCCCAGCTGGACCAATCACGTCTCGCTGCTCTCAAAAATTAACTGTCGCTCATCTTCAAGCCTCGCAACGCTGTTGGGTTGAATAGACAAGACAACTACAAGCGGTGGAAGGCAAGGACAGTGAGAATGCCGGTCAAAGGATTGATTTCAAAGGCTTCCAGCCAGGTGAGTTTTTTAACCTCTTCTACCAATGCCAGCCGGTGGACAGCCCGACTAATACCCCTCGCAGAACGGCATCGGAGCATTCATCTTACAATGCAAGCGTCTCGACTTCCACTACTGTGACTGGGCAGGAAGCTCAAAAGGAATGAAGTAAGCGCTACTCCCAGCTCATCCGGCCCTCGCAACCGGCCCGCTCAGTTGGCTAGTTCAGCTGTACAATGGATACAAAAATCTGACATTTGACCCAGTGCATTCCTCAGCAAGTCCCTCGCAGCATTCGCCAAAGACAACCCCCAGATCGAAATCCGCATTTCTCCCCGCCCTCATAAACACCCAATAATCAAAGGACACTACATCAACGGACGAGAAAAGGCCGTCTGCGTCCGGAATCTAGAGCCGGAAGATATTCTACAAAAAGCCAGACTGCTTAAAGAAGCCAGCGGTGAAAAGCTGAGACGGACGAAGAAGCCTGTTCTCAGTACCAACGAGAGTGTTAGAGGTATTTGGAGTCCTTACCATGGGGATATGAAGACGATATAGAGCAACAGCCCATGTTCTGTTTAAGCACAGGGTGTGCTGAAGAGTGTGAACTAGATGGAAAGGAATTTGGGCATTTGGCGTCCTGTGTTGGTATAATGGCATCTGAGATATTGTTTTATAATTCTTTTCCGGTGGGATTTCTGCATTATTCCCAGAAGCTTTTCTGTATAATATTTATCTGTAAAAAAGAATAACACAGCTTTGACTACCATTCACTTTCAGCTTCTATTGATGGAGACGAGTCCTCCCATTTTTTCTCTCTTTTTTCGGATTGGAAAGTCGGCAGCAGTTGAGAATCAATATGCATGATAGATAGACGATGTAACTGTCTGAATTTCTAATGAGTTAAGCAAAATGTACTGAAAATAAGGAAGACGGGGTATTAAAATCAAGTACTCCATATGTAGAATCGTAAACCTTCAAGACGCCGTATAACAGACAGAGCCACAGCTCCATCATATGCCGCTGCAAAACCAAACTCGCTAAAAAAGAAAAAATTACACGGACCCAAGTCGTTATAGGTAGATTTGAAACATCGACTTTGGAGAGCTGACGGGTTTACCACAATCGGCGACCACACATTTGGAGAAAGGAGCGGTCTTCAGTCCTGGAAGCTGTTCCACCTTTTTCGTCCTGGAAACTGCCCGTTGCTTTGTACACAGGCCGCAGTAAACCTATAAGGTGATCCAGTTAGCGAGGAAGATACGAAAGATTGGCAAAGAAATAGAAGTATTGGCAAGGAAGACGAACATGTCCGCAAGGTCTGGCGATCCATATTTGTTTGCGTAAACTATTATCCCCTGTTCCCAGCTCATGGTCGCAGTTTGGGCAAACCACGACGTCTTCTTCATGCGCAGTTCTTGTAAACCCTGCTGGCGCAGGCGGTGGAGGAACATATGGTGGTGCCGACCGTGTTGTCCTCGGTGGGTTGAATCCGGTGGCACTGTAATCAAATATCGGTACATCGCTATCCAGATCTATCGCTATCCCCTCTGCTGGGGTGTGGCCAATCCAGAAAGGCTCTATATTATGAAATGCACGAGCCAAATGCCGGGTCCGTAGCGCAACCTCTTCTCGCAAAAGATCTTCTTGGGCTAACTCTGGTCGGACAGGGTCTGGCCGGATGCCTCTTAAAAAATTCATAAGGTTGGTTCCTCTCATGGCGAAGGAAGGAGGGTTATTTTCAGTAGTTCTTGTTCGATTGGTGTCTTCCCTCCTTGTGTCCCTTCGGACGTTTGATCCTAGAAATTGCACCTCCGGACTTGATTGCTGGCCGGAGCTCGAGGATGGCTGTTCATCGTCCAGATCAATTACATCTGCCATGATATTTCGTCCAAATCGTGGGCCTCGAGAGGCTCTGTTCGTTCGCACTCCATTCTGCACCGATGGCGGTTGTGTTGGTCGTCTGTTGCTGGAAGCTTCTTGCGTCAAATCTATTACATTTTCAGCAGGAAGGGGTGGGATGCCGGTGGACATAATGGGTCGTCGATAGTCGTATCCGTCGCCTGGAAATCTTCTTTGCGGTGGCGGTTCAAGCGTTGGGAGAGGAGGAATGGGATGTGAAGTTACGGCGATCGGTGGTGCACCACTGCCTATATTTGACGACTCCTGGCTCCCAGAGCGTGAGCCTGATATCTGACTGTGATTTCGCTAGATTTAGACCACAGAAATAATTAGTTCTCTTCGTTGTGTTGCGAGGAGTGTGTAGAGGTGACAGCAACCCCTCACCGGTTATGACCTGAAACTCACCTTTCTGGATTCCCGAGCCTGCAGGAGATGGACGTTGGGATCTCTGTTCATAGTAGAAGTATTGTTTGTAAGGATGACCTTGTCTCGCTAGCGAGAGTTGGGCTGTAAGAGTGTTGGAGGCGAGAAACGAAGGTTGAAGCTCAAAGAAGCTGAGATGTGTTGGTCAACCGAGTGAAGATTGGCTTATCTCCGTTATGCAAGGAAACTATGAACACACCAGAATCTTTTGTGTGCAGACAAGAAACTAGCTGACGAAGGATAAGAAAAATTGCCACATCCTGGTGAGGGAGAGCAGATGAGTAAGTGAGTGTCGCAGATGTTCGTGCATCAAAGGCGAGAAGCCGTCAGAAGAAAAGGGCCGCCCAGAAATGTGACCAAAAAAAAGTACCATGTAATCAGAAAGTGATAAAATGTCAGCAAGGTAAAAATTATCGACAGAAATTATTTCATAGCCTAGAGTACACAGAATATCGGGAAAGAGAACAATAAAAAGATGAAAGCATTTCTCCCATCACGATTGCGAAGTGACGGTTGTAAGAATCCCATCTGCATTCAATGCTAAAATACTCTGCGCTGACTTGCCCCAGCTGACGGCGACCGCCGGTACGGCGCTTCGTAACGGTTCGGTCCAGCTCTTCGATGCCTTGGAATATTGCTGAACGGTCAGGCCGTTCGGGCCACCGGCTAACAGGAATTGCCCGGTGTAATCCCAGTGGATTGAATCGACTTTAGATCCAACTTCCAAGACCTTCACCACCGCAGACTTACGAAGATCCCACACAGAAATGGCCGTAGACTCTTGTGACACACTGGCGAGCCAGGTTCCATTCTCAGAGAAGAAAAGAGCCTTCAGCGGTCCAGAAGAGTCGAAATTCGCGGCATTGGTACCACTCTTGACATCGAAAATTTTAATTTGCCCATTCGCACCACCAGCAGCAAGTAAATGCCCATCAGGGTGGAATTGAACGGATGTAAAAGCTGGAAGTTTTTGTTAGTCGCTGAAATGAGGTGACTTAGGAGAACGTCGACTTACCAGTATCACTGAATATTTGTGCGACCACAGTCGATGTCGTCAGGTCGTAGAGTACATAACTCTTATCAACGCCAACGGACGCTAAGATATCCCCAGTAGGGTGTACTGCTAATGCGGTGGCTTCACCAGCGTGTGTGTTGAAGCTGGCAACCTCAGATCCACCCTCAAACACTTTCACGGTACCAGTTGATGTTGCGATGGCTGCTTTATTTCCAACCCACACTGTATCTGTAATTGGGCCACTGCCGCCCTTTAGGGTTTCGAGTACACGGTTCTCAGTGAGAGAGTATATACCGGCGACTCCGTCCACTCCTCCAACCAACGCCAGCTCGCCGGTTGAATCGACGGCAACGGACTTTCCTCCGGGGTAAAGCGGTTCCGATTTGTTGGTGGGTTTGAACTCTTGAATAGTCTCGCTAGTCGCCCAATCTTCTGGTACAGGGCGTTTTCGTCGAGTCTTAGAAAGTCTACAGATCAAGTTAGAAATGCTGCCATGAATATTTGGGTGTCATCATCACATACTTCTCCTGTGTCTCTTCAATTCTAGCAACCGTTGCAGGCGGTAGGCCAGTACTGTCCACTTGCATCGCATCGTCGCCAGATGGTGCTCTGGCAGCTCCCACTGAAACCTTCGAAAGAGCATCACGAGCCTCGTCTCTTTCTTTCCGCAGCCGGGCAATAACCCGAACAGCGGCGTCATGCTGATACAGAGCTGTACTCAATTCCTGTCGTGTCTGGGCTAGAGTTTGTCTAAGTGTGTATGTTTCGAGAGCGAGGGCATCCCATTCTTCTTGGAACACGCCAAGTAGAGAAGGGATAGAAGTGAGGGTGGGAGGGCGCGGTCGAACAACTCGGGCAGATTTTAGATCAACGAGATCATCGACAGTCATCTCTTCTCCAGTAACGGGGTCTTTGCCATGTTCGGAAATATATGCCTCAATAAGGCGTTTCTCGAAGACATTGCCTATGTCATATATTAGCTATGCAACTTGTATACAAATGAGCTGAACATACCGCTCTGGCGCGAGGCGACGGGCACCTGGGGGGCCTCTCCTGAAACTAGAATCGATAAAATTAGCTACAAATCGCGTAAAGTGGGCTCTGCGACACGACTTACTTGCGCACAGCATGATTGTTTTGCCTTGTATCAAGCTTCGAAGCTCCTTTCACGCAGACGGCGCCATCTTCCTTCGTTGGAAATTGCTGATGCTTCAACGCCGGAAGAGAATAATTCCGCTCCGATCACAAATAAATCCACGTGACTACGAGCGCAGCCCAAACGCCTACAACCAGCTTGATACCAACGCTGGAGTTCGCGCCATCCGTTTAATCTACGGAGGATGGTTTAGATACGGGGCTTCTATAAAACTACATCGAATATTGGCGACATGCGCTTCATAAAATCTTTTATTTCTACTCTTGCTGTCCAAGAACCGCTTATCTGCTTCCATCTAAAATGAGCTTCAAGGCAAAAGACCTTGCATATGGTTCGTTTAGTCTCCCACCCAGACAGTTCATAAAATAGATTTCTAACTTCCATTTCTAGAGAAAAATGAACCCGCTTTTCTCCGAAAGCTGAGAAACCAATATGGTGAGGGCGGTGGCTTTCTTCAGTCAAGACCAAACCCTCGACCCGTCAAGCAGCGGGACGCCGATGATGATGACGAACCCACATACGTCGACGAGGAAAGCAATGAAGTACTCTCTAAAGAGCAGTACCTCGCATTGGTGAATGGGGAATCGCTAGAGGGCGAAAGTGAAGTTGAGGAGGGAGCTACCGGGGAAGCTGCACATGGTGATAAACCTGTTGATGGACAGAGCAAAACACAGGCCTCCAAAATTTCACATGGTGTTGAGATAGGAGGAACCAAAAAGAGAAAGCAAGTGAAGGTTGTAGGGCAAGAGGAGAAGGCCGAGGGTTCGAAGCAACAGGATGCAGCTACTGGAGAACCTAGAAAGAAGAAGACCAAAAAGAAGATTAAACTCTCTTTTGATGAGGAATAAGAGCTTCGTATGCTCTGTGAATTGCTGAGTGCCGCATCTATGCAGTTGTTATATGGGATTGTCGCTCCTGTGCAGTTGAATTTTATCCCTTAAATCGATGCGCGGGGTATGGGATGCCTAGCAAGGACTGGACGGGGGTATAACAATCCAAAGGTAGCCTGGTTGCAGGGGATATCAAACCTGCATCTTGAACCAAAAGTTCCAGGTAGTGCATATAAAATTCACTTTAAAGTGGTTGATGAAGGTATCAGACAGCTTAATACCCATCGGGCGTCATATGAACGGCATTGGTCTAGATACAACAATAATTTTTTAATGGCGATCCTCGTATATCATCTATGAAAGCCAAAACTCGAAGAGGTATTCATTCCGTATTTTCCGTAACGCCTAAGCCGAACTCCGCTAAATGCAGTCAACCGATATCCATCTGGTTACCTCGTTCACCACAGGGTATCTCTGAGAAAGGATATCTTCTCTACTCCAACGGGCACACCATTTTCTTACGCATCAACTTCCATTTGCTCTTCTTTCTCTAGAATTTCAATTTCTCCACCCTCCTTGGTCCAACGGGCTTTCATCGCAACTCTAAACTCGGCGACAGCAACACCAAACATCTTCAGCAGGGTCGTCTGTCTTGAGTCCAGTACATCTCCCTCTTTGCAAACTTGATAACCTCCCTCCATCTCTAGGGTAACCTTGCCTTTCACCAACCTAGTGGGAACTCCCAATTTTCGCAAATTTGGCTCGATAGTATGGCTTAGAGGTTCGTCATATTCTGTGGCTACTTCACCGGCGTGTGCGTACACTATACCGCTGGGTATCGTAAAGGAGCGGGGAGCTACGTTTCCGGCACGAGCGAAGTCGGATGGGTGGAAGGCGTTGAAGTAATCAATTACCGATTGAGGCTCGCGAGATGTGAACAGCAATCCGACCGCACCGGTCAGGTAGGGCGATAATTTTTCGATATTAGGTGCGCAGGCAGTCTCCGCGTTGGTTCCAAGCGCAACAGCCATGACCTTTGTCTTTCCAAAGAAAAGTCTATCAAAATGGACTATTAGCGATCTAGGACATATGCGATACCACTTCTTGCGCTTCAAGAGCCCTTACCGACTATCAGAGAATTTAGCCCGGACATCCTTCAAGTATGTATTTCGCATATTGTCGACGGAGAAAACAAAAAGATGGTCATATTCAGCAACCGCATTCTGAACGTTGGTGAAGAGCCGTCGAGTTTGCTCTTTGTGGTTTTTTTTGGCCGTTCTAGACTCATGAATGACCTTTGATCGCTTTGATACAGGCATGGCTATAAGATTTCAAGGTGATATTGCCTATGAGGAGTAGGAAATGCGATTAAATATGAGCTTCTTACTCTTCATGCACTTCTTTCTCCCACAATCGTAATTTTTTTTTTTTCCATCAACAGAAGCTTGCCGGAGCGGAATATCTTTGATAAGAGCGATACTGCATGTGCTTGGTCTAATCGGGTAATTTGTTATGCGCATCGCCGACGAGTTGAACATCCAACAGAACGTTGCGCCAGTCAATCACTACGAGATTGGAGAGTGAATGTGATCTGATGGCCGTATAAACGGTTCTGGCTGCAGCAGTTTCATCACACAATGTTGGATTTTATGGACTACATTCAGCTTGCCTTCTCTGACGCCTCGGGGTGGAACCGTGACAATTCATACACCTCCCTGACAGACAGCGCGCAAGGTACGAAGGGCCTATAATGTACGAGACTGTGCTGGTCTATATGAGATACTAACTTCTGTGTAGCCATACTCGACTTTACAACTCCAGAACGACTCCGCGTTCACCTCTCTTCACTCTCCACTCCGCAATTCGCAACCTCCTACACAATCGGCACAGTCGGTTTAATCGACGGTTCTATCTCTTACCTTTTTACTACTCTCCCTCTCAATGATACCCCCAGCCGGAGCACATTGATACCTTTGCGAAACTTGGTCCCTGGATATCGGCAAATCTACAGACCATTGCCACCGTCGAGTCCCACGTTGACCGAGGAGTCGGAGGCGTCAGATCCGGTCGCGGGAAGATCGCCTACTAGGAAGCCAAAACCATCATTGCTACATGCAACTCTTCACCTACCACCGCCCACGACCCTTACGGCATTGCTTCTTCATCGTCCGTCACCAACAACGCAATTATCATTCGCATTATGGTCAACCCAGGCGTCCCTAACGTCGAAGTCGGGCCCACCGCAGGCCTGCCTATTAACTCGCTTCAGTCAAGATACTGGGAAATATAGCTCGGAGTTTCTCTATAGCACCGATAATTCGTTACTTGGCTTTAAGGGGCTATGGAATTTTGGCCCTGACCCTAGAAAAGCCAAAGCCGAGGAGTCATCAACCACTCAAAGCAACGCGAAATGTCGGAAGACTTCAGCTTCCAATTCTATATCGCTTCTTTCCGCGGGCGGTGAAGCATATTATTCCCCAGTTTCTTCCGTGATTGGCCTTTCCACTGGCCTCCGATTTACAACATTGCCCGCAGCATCAGCACCAACGTCCGTTAGCACCAGCGGTCAACCCATATCCACGTTCCCCTACACCCTAACTCTCACATTAACGCCCTTATCCGGTTCCCTTTCAGCGACCTATTCGCTTCTCGCTTCCCAAAATCTCGCTTTTAGCTCTCGTTTCGGTTTCAACGTATACAGCTGGGAGAGCGAGATGGTGGCCGGTTGCGAGCTATGGCGGCGTCATCGGCCAACTCGCTCAGCTGACGATCTAGAATGGGCCAAGAGGAAAATGGGTCTCCTACCGCTAACGCCACATAATCCATCTCACACTGACACCGACCCATTGGACTCTGGGGCTACTGACCTTGAAGCCCGCCCTTTACCACCCGAAGTAGAAGCGTCTGCAAGGTCAACTTTTGCTACATCCTCCGACTCGGTTATAAAAATGCGCATGGACCAGTCATGGAACCTTCGGTTTCTATGGGAGGGTCGCGTTAAAGACCTCCTCGTTAGTGCTGGAGTAGCACTCGGCCCTACATCCCCGGCATCATCGTCTGGTCCCTCTGTTTCTCCAACTGCTGGCAGTTCGCCGAGAGGATACGGATGGACCGGCGTGGGCGTGTCTGTATTATATTCTTCCTAATCTTCGCATCGCCATATCCATTCAATAATCAATGAAGATACCCGAAAATACTTTATATACGAGGAGTATCAACCTCCGTCCGTCCATTGAATATCGACGCGGTGAATAAATTACATTTGGATTGTTTTGCGGTTTATTAATTTATCTTCTTGTGCATAACTTGTCCAACATCTTTTGGGCACAGTGGTGATATTTAGCTGCTCTTGGAGGTTTACAGCTTGTACGATTCCTGACTGCCATGTATTCATAGGTGAGAGTTGATGATATCGACGACTTTTACCAAATCAATTAGCGATTGTCGCAAAAAGGGAATCAAAAGGGGGAAGCTCTCATCGGAAACTTACATTGCGGCTTCAAGCTTGCGCCTCCAACGAGGAATCCATCAACGTCAGGCTCCTTAGCAAGCTCTCGGCAGTTCTTCTCCGATACACTGCCGCCGTAGATAACACGAACTGAGTCAGCAGCGGCTTGCGAGACGGATTTAGCGAGCCACTCGCGGATAGCAGCGTGGACTTCCTGTGCTTGCTGGGTGGTAGCGACTTTGCCGGTTCCAATAGCCCTACAGGAAAAAAGTTAGCAACTGCATGTATACATGGTGGAGTTGAAGATATAGCCGTACCAGACGGGTTCATAGGCGATGACAATCTTGTCCCAATCTGCGCCGCTAACAACGGCAGAAACAGCATTGAGCTGTCTGGTCACCACATCAATGGTCTTGTTTTGCTCACGTTCCTGTATACATGAGGATCAGCATTGGAAAGGCTTGCTTTCTTCGCTTTAAGAATTGAAAAACATACCTCGAGAGTCTCTCCAATGCAGAGAATAACCTTCAATCCACCAGCAAGAGCAGCCTTGGTCTTGCTTGCAACGAACTATCGACACACCTGCAAGTTAGCAACTGCAATTTAAATAAATATTCTCCCCTTTTTCAATCCCACACACACCTCATCAGTTTCCTTCAAGATGACTCGTCTCTCGCTGTGTCCGACCAGGGTCCAATCGATCTTGGAATCCTTGAGCTGCTCAACGCTCAATTCTCCTGTAAATGCACCATTGGGCTTATCAAAGACGTTCTGGGAGGAGACTCCGATCTTGGAATCGGCCAGGCCACGGGCAAGAAGGAGATAGATGGCTGGTGGGGAGATGACGACTTCGGTGTTTGGGTCGAGTTTGGCGGTGTTTAGGTTTGCGATGATGTCTGTGATGGATTGGGCGGTGCCGTTCCTTTATCATGAAGAATTGTTAACGTAGTTCAGTATTTGAATTGACTTGATATATTTGTTGCTGTGGTTTTAGAATTGGACCTGGGTGTCTGCTGGGCGGTGCGGGGCATGTATGTGAGGGCGTTGTGTAGGTATACTGACATCTTAAAGTTACCGCCGACGAAGAATTTGCGAGCCATGATGAAGAGATGGAGTAGTGTGTATTGATGGGTTAGAAGAGAGTATTGAAGATGCTGACTTTGTGTTTATTCAGTGTTGAGTTGGTTGATGTAGAAAAGAAGAAGAAGCGCCCCTCCGTAACTTTATAAGAGATGTTTTTTTTAGCGGGGCGGGCGAAACGGCAGACGTCGGCTCTTTCAGGTTCAACATGCGCATGTACTACATCTATATATATGTAGTATGTATCTAACTAATGAATTAATAACATCTAGACCAGACAGATGGGCTTTCGTTTATCACCAGCATTGCTCTGCATCCTGTCTGTTCTTGTTGTGGCTTCGTATCTTCTCTTGGGTTAACTTGTAGAATGTAAACATATTATGTACCATGTACATTAGCTACTACAATCTATACAGTGATCATACACATTGTATATCTATCCCGTCTTGTCAAGCTTCTCTCGAAAGCACGGCAGATCAAGCCCTTCAACCTGCCCATCATCGGCTAACCGAAATATGACCTCATCAATCCCGACTTTGCCATAGTGGAAATTATCCACTTGCATCCAGTCAATGCAGGCATTTCCCCGAAGAGCCCCTTCCTTTCCCCCGTTAGACGCTTTTTCTTCATTCTCACTCACGCCAACTCGCCATCGGTTGTCGATTCCGAGTGGATAAAGTCTAGCGTCGACCGGGACCGCCTCGTCCATGGAAGGAGACCCGAACTTCAACATGTCGAATGTCTTGAGCATGTCAACTCCGCGGTTGGTCCAG
Source organism: Arthroderma sp. MBC 929 (assembly GCA_030789285.1). Lineage (NCBI taxonomy): Eukaryota > Fungi > Ascomycota > Eurotiomycetes > Onygenales > Arthrodermataceae > Arthroderma > Arthroderma sp. MBC 929. Next base: position 584,617 of record JARJUX010000012.1, on the reverse strand, counting down.
TTCGATACCTTGAGACCTGGGCCGTCGTCTACAATCAGCGTGACTGATGCTGCGGATGGGTCTTCGCTGTTTGATGTGTAGTCGCCTGCGTAGTTGTCCTCGGCTTGGCTGCGGGCGAGGTCATCTATAGCAGGAATCAATGCCTCCTGTACGGTGTCGAGCAGGAGAGGTACGAGGGTTGATGCGTCCTGTCCTGAACCGAGGATGGTTACGCCGAGGCCATATTCAGGGACCAGCACTATGTATGCTGATGAAAAGGCTGGGATGTCTCCAGACTTGGTGTAATGGTCTACTGGACGTGGCTGTTTCGTGAGTGTTGTGGGCCGGAATATTTCCCAGGGTGCCCCGACGGCGTTATCCAGTTGAGTAGTGAAAACAGCTGGCTTCAACCATTCATTTGTCCTGCTCCGACCCAGGGGTTTGTTGTTAAGAGTGGTGCGAACGAATTCCGTGAGATCATCTGGCGTGGTATAAATCCCGGCAGTTCTTATCTGTGTCAGTGACAATATCCAGACATGAATATAAGGATAAGAAAGACATACGGATTGACATATGCAAAATCAAATTCAAACCAAGGATCTGTATCGACTGGAAGAATTGCACGGGATGGATCAGGCTGTTCTATACCGGTGTCCTTCAGCCCTAGGGGTTCCATGATACTCTTTTTGAGCACATCACTATAGCTCAAACCCGTTGCTTCCTCCAAGGCATAGCCTAAGAGCATGTATGCAACGTTTGAATACGCAGCCTTGTCTCCGATTTGGCCGATGAAGCCGAAATCAAGCACGGAATCCAGAAATTCTATTTGCCATTATTAGGGGGGTCTATACTTTCTCACAGAGCAGCTGGTGTGGGTGCATACCTTCACGGCTACACATGGTATCGCCCGCTGCTTTACCGCAGTTTGGGACTTCCGATTCCTCTACTGGTGGGAACCCCAATTCCATCAAAAACTCCGAGTTGGCACCCTGATCAAAAGCATAGCCTATGCTTGTTAGCTTGCTAGCATGGACCAGCACTAGGCGTACATATGCCGTACGTACCTTCTCGAGGAATTGCAGCTATCTGACTAGATAGTAGGCGCAAAGTCACGTCCTTCCATTCCGGAACATCAAGCTCCTTGATGTATTTCCCAATCGGGTCATCTAGATTCATCTCCTCTTGAAGCATTAGAGCCAGCACGGTGAAAACCTTGGTTACACTAGCGGCTCGATATATGGTGCTGCCATCAACCTTATCAACCCCCGAGTTGTTTCGCACGGGAGCTGTATAGTGATAGGTGAAAAAGGTACGGTCGAGTGACGTTGCCGTCACGGAGAAGGAATGCGTAGTTGCATTCCAGCCGTTTTCTGTAGCGGAATCGACAATCCCGTCTAGGATTTCAGTGAGATTCAGCGGTAGATTCTGTGATGTTATATCTGGAGGAGGAACAAGCGGGCCCGTTGGCGGGCATATTTTAGCAATTGAAGATCCCAACAGGAGGAAAAGGGGTAGAAATCGAGTGAGAAACATATCAGCCTGGTCTGGGGAGGGTGATGGAAATATCTAATGATGGAGGGACTGATTGACATGTTCTTCCAGCAGCAATCAGAACACAAGTCGGATTTTATAAACATGGACGAAAAGCCCAAATATAGATCATGGATATCGGTCTGGTCAAAAACTGCGTTGCCTGGCTTCATAGCCATCTTAATAGATGAGAATATTCCTCGTAATACGAATAAATGCATACTCTGGATGGACATAACCGACTCGAGGCAAGAGTTGAATGGACAGAGTGCGGCGTCTTGCTATCGACATCGATCGAGTTAGCATCGCCATGCCCCAGGCAGATACATTCTCATTTTTGGTAGATGCTTCAACACAAAGAAAAACCAGGCGAAGCACCCCTTCAACAGGCCTATGAACTAGACTAAAATAAACGTTCTTCGTATTCATGTCCCAGACTGCACGAACAGGGAGAGGACACGAACTTCCAGCAGAAACATGCATCTTAAAATAGAAACTGAGCGTTCAGTTTTTTTTTTAGCATGAGAACTTTTTCACACCCTCAGGAAACAGCACGTCTGGTGTGAATTTCTAGAGCTATTCACGTTAGCAGAAACTCCTAATTCAAGGCGTGGACAATTCATGCTAAGTGTCAAGGAGCTTCTCCCTGGACTTTAACAAAGACATCGCCTGCTACCCCTGGTCAAGGGTAACACAGCGACCTTAACGCATGCTACTCGCGATTTGAAGAGCGAAGATATATTACGAGAAAGGTAACAGTTCATAAAGATGAATGATATGTCTGTTTCAAACGGTGCTCACCCAGACACTATTATTCGTTCGTTGATATCATTCAAGCATCGCTTTCAATTATTCATTTGCTTGGTTTACATAGCAAGAAAGAAAAACTGTAAGGAAAATACTATGGCAAAGAGAAGTACTTGTACATAGTACACAAGTTCAGTGAGAATTTCACCTTTTGGCTCTGTCCAAGAACCGGAACCCGAATATTAAAACATAGCCCAGAAACCCTGAATGCCCCCATATGATAATGCTTCCTATTCCCCCTTTTTTTCCTGGCACATGCCATGCCATGCCATGTCCTATCCTATCATCTTCCCTAGCCTTTCCATGCCTCAAGAGTTCCTATTTTTCCGGCTCATAAATCCTGCCAATTCACGGGTTCAACCTCGTATGTTGCCGGAATAGTACATTGAAAAACAAATGAAATAATAATAACAATAATATCACAATAAAGGGGTATCTTTTTTTGGTCTTTTCTTCATCCTCATATGCCCATGTCTCGTTTCTTACCACATGGGTGGCTGTTGGCCGAAACGATAATAGTCGTCATAATCGTCTGCAACCTCGTTCATAAGTGGCGTGTCATAGCTGTCCGCATAGGCCTTTTCATCATACTGTTTATACGGGTCAGGAATGGGGCGACCGAATCCATCAGTGAATGGCAGAGGTGATGGAGGAACAGGCGCAGCAGGGGGTGCCGGCATGGTCCGGGGTGTTTTGCTTTGGTCCATGGACTTTCTTCCTGGTATCTGTTTGGGTCGGCCATGTTCCTTGGCCTGCCTTACTTTCCTGCGCTGAGCTTCTTGCTGGTCGGAATAGTGACGGTAGAGCGGCTCGCGTCCATTTTGTTTCTCATGCCACTCTCCCGTTCCTGGGAGATCCTGAAGGGCTGTGGGATGGTTGCGCAGAGCAGCGGAAATAGCCTCAGGGGAGGCAGTGTTGATGTAATCTCTTGGCTTCTGGGCTTGGATGAGCTGGGGCTTTTGGCGCTCTCCGTAAGAGATGGTATTGGAGCGTTTCACCTTTGTGACTGGCCTCTGGATAGTTCTAGCGGGTGTCACTTCACCATTCTCGATGCTGTACTGTGTCCCAGACATTGAGCTACCAGAAGTATAATACTTTGGTCCGGGGCGTCCGTGGGTACGGTACCCTCCTGCCTGGTGCCTCTGGAGTTGAAGATGCCTTGTAACACGCCGCTGACGGGAGCGAACATCTGATAGTGCCGATGCATTATCATCGAACGCATCAGAGTATAGGCTACCCTCACTAGTGTAGCTGCTGTCGTCTTCTGGGTCGAAGAGCGAATCATCACATCCATTACTGCTTACTTCCTCAAGATAGCGCTCAAGTTGCCCATTATTATTATACATGGCTGATCTCCGTTTCGGAGTAGTGGGTTCAGGATGAACAATCTGGGGAATTGAATAATGTTGCTGAGGTGGCGGCGATGGTTGTAATCTCTGCTCCTGTTGCATATTCTGTGTCTCTCTCATTGCCCGCGGCTTTTGGTGGATGCGGACTTGGGGTCGCTGCTGTTGAGGCTGCGAGGGTGCTTGGGCGAAAGGTTGGGTGGGCTCCGGTTGCTGCAGGGGTGATGTTTGAGGTGGAGGTGGAGGCGCCTCAGGATATTGATGATACATGGTTTCAAATAGATGTTGCTTGCTAGGGGTTGTGTGAACTTGGGCTGGGTCTGCAGGTGCAGGTGCAGGAATGTTGGTTTGGGGTGGCATCGAGAAAGGTCGTTGCACATTCTGTTGCACCATTTCTGGCGTTGCTTTAGCTGTGGAATGAGGAGGTTCCTCAAACCGTACCCTTGGGCCGGCGAAGGAATTTGGCTGCGCACCAGGCGTGTCCTTGGGGCGGCGTTCCGCCGCTGGGAGCAGCTCTTCTCTTTGGCGATCGCCTGGCTGGGCAACCACGCGTGGAACAAAATGGGGATTGGCTCCATGGGTAAATACTGGGTGCATGGGCACATCTGTGAATGGGATTTGCACTGCTGGTGGATCTTCAATGGGTTTCACGTTCAGTTCAGGCTCCTTAGCCTGTCTGGGTTCCACTGAGGGTGCAACTTGGGTATGTCCAGCGGCCAAAGAATGGCCATCCTTAAGTTTCTTCATTAATACTATGTCAATAGAAGATATTACATGTTTCTTATTGAATGGACCGCCAACTTTTTGGATGTTGGCGTGGAGGTATTCGCATATCCAGTCAAATCGAAGGTCATTATCTTCTTGCATGACGCTCTGTATGAGGTCGTCGACGTATTTTCGTTTTAGTGGGCTCAGATCCTCGAGCTCTTTGGCAACGGGTTTGCCTTTTCGATTGTTGATAATAGCAACCAGGTCTTCTTGGGATTTCTTCATTTGGATTGGCTTGGTTGACTTCCAATTGCGCTCGCCAGACGATTCGCCACGATGCAGGGTCCAGCCCTGAAGCAATCCATCTTGCAATTCTGGTTTAGATTGAGTATCTTTTGCGCGGGTCTGGTCCTTGGTTGTGCCGTTCCCTTTTGGGGTGGTATTCTGAGACTTATCAAGCCCTAACCTCTTGAGTCGTTCATTCAACTCCCTAACTTCATCATGGTAAGGAAGTGGAGAAGAAGGCATAGCAGCTGAGATGGTATTTCTTCGCTGTCGCTGGCTAATATCCATAGCGCGGTCTGGCTGGGAGGGGAGAGGGTAAGCACCGGGAAAGCCGTGTGGAATCTGGTCTGCTGGCCCGGCAGGGCGCATGTTTGGATTCATGGCCGCGGTAGCAGGCGTGTCTCTCGGCCTTTGAAAACACACTACCGAACGAAATGGCTGGAAGCAAGCATAAAACATCAGCTAACAGGCGCAGAAACACCCTGTCATGCTAAACGAAGACCAAAAGACGCAAAACTAGTCAAGACACAAGGTGGCAAGTGCTATAAGACTGCATTGGAGATGAAAAACATATAAATGTCATGTTGGTACCTTCTAGACGTAAGCACTCCGACAAGGCAAAGACGTCTCCAAACAGTTATATCAGGTTCAGGTAGAGAGTGGCGAGGGTATCTTGTGGTGATATACAATATCTGGCGTTGAAAAGGGGCAAAAACACGAGCGGAAAATGAAGAAGAAGGATGCGGCGCAACAGGCGGGGGAGGGGCGGATCTTTATATAAAAAGGGGGTTATGAGGATCAGATAGCCGATTATATTGATGAACAAATACGCCTAGATATTTATGAAAGAAAGTCTGCCTTTTCACTGCTGTTGAGGGTGGGATGAGCCGCAAGAGGGCAAAGAGTCATATCAAAACTGTGCCGCATAATATGCATCTTTCTCCAGGCATCAGCATCTTATCCTTGCATGGCTTTTCTTCTCGCTCTGTCTAATTATTTTTCTTTTCTTTTTTTCCCATCAAAGAACAGGGAACAAACGAGAGAAAAAAAGTCTCCTCTCTTTTGCTCGTGTTTTCTTTGCTCTTCGCTTGTCTTCCTTCCTCCATGACAAGGGGCGGCGCAAGGCTTCCCACCCCCTTCAGCTGGGGGCATTTTATTCTGGCCTGCTGCCTTGTGGCTTGGAGAGAGAAAAAGGAATAATTACGCCGCTCTATGCAGGAGCCTAACGCCAAGCATGTCCTAGAAAAAACTCAATCGAGATACAAAAAGCAGTTCGAACGAGGCGGCCGGGCGGGACGTCACAGTCTTTTTTTTGCTGCTGGTTGTGAGCCTCTTGCTGCTCGTCATCCTTCTTGCAGCACGCCCGACCCGCATCTTCGCAAAAGAAATAACAAAAGTCTGGAGCCTGGAGCCTCGAGAGCTTCCCGTTCTCTGTCTGGATACCTGCATCGACGTGCCACAGCGTCGGCGGGAGAAGGATTCGCAATATCTGGCCAGGTATCTACCTGTCAACCTGGTGAAACTTCCTTCATATCGCCCCGAATGTATGAGGGTACATCTTGTTTCGCAAGTAAATATAGAACCTCCTCACTTGCGCCATCTTGGGGTGGAGCCTGCATCCTGAGCTCATCTCCGGATAATCTTCTGGAACTGACCCTGACATGTCAATATGTACGAGCAGCGTCTGGTTGTATCTTGACTGGCTTCAGTGCTTCTGACATGCTGCGGTACAGGCATGCTGCAGCGGTTCACCGCAAGCGTTCTTTCATTGGCTTCATTGTCGGAACGAATCTTCTCCAACTGGCTGGCCTATCAAAGTTTGCAGATGTGGAACGCAAATTCCAAAGAGAGCAAAAGGTTTCATGCTGAAGAAATTGGAGAGATCTTTTCTCACTGGACTCTTTTGCTGCGTCCGCTGAAAATTACGTCGTCGTCCAAATCTTCTTCTGCGCATGCTATGCCAACCAGTAGCTTCTCGCAAGAACAATTACGTGGCTGGCCACCCACTGCAGCTTAACCGAATAATTGGTCAGGTCTATATCTTGATCCCGATTTTTCAGCTGGTCATGGGAGTAACTACTCATTTTTCGGTGGTTCACAGAAGCGAATCAAGATGGACTGAAAGGCTACCAACCGGATTGCAGCCTCGCCACTTTGCGGCATCCATTCCAGCTTCGAATGTTTGAACCCTATCATACATACCTGAAAATTAAGGCTCTATGGATGAGATGGGGGCCTTTTGAGCTTCACAATCATTCACTCGCTGCCTCACTACGTTACAATAAGGTGTCGATAGCCCTCCTACCGCACCCTGTGTGTGGTGTCTACGCGTGAAACAAAGGCACCTGATATGAAACTTTTGTATGGCTCTTCAACCTTTCAATACCCGGTTATCAGGGGATGCTGTCTCATGGAAGCTTATACTACGGGTAATCCAGGGAACTGAAGCGCATTGGTTTGAATAGAACTTACAAAAACAAGCGATGATAGGGTATTTTTAGATCTACTTCCCCATGGTATCCAACGAGCGATCTTATTGATGATATCAATACTTCGCCGCTTCGCAAAACCCCACAAGAATGCGGAGGAAGCAGGGCTTCAGTATCAAAAATAGGGGAAAGGAACAGGTACGCATCTACCTTCAACTCTCCAGTTTCATAAACATAAACGTCTCCTATCTACAATGTATCGGAAGTAGAACGTGTATGGCGAAATGTCCGATCAAACACGGCCAAGAAAATTCGCCCGTATCCCTGAACCAAGGACAGAGGATCTTAAACCCTAGCCCCTTAACTCACATTTCGAAGAGAGCAATGTTGGATGCTCATATGGTGTTTTCCGATGAGAAGTTCCCTCAATATCATTGCCCCCAATTAGCTACCAGCAATATCTATCTTACACCAGCTTGCAAATGATGGCGCACCAAGTTCGTATCCCAAAAGATAAGATGCTTTCGGGCTTCAAGTCATTCCGATTCTTATTACCATCGTCATTATCAATCATTATCAACTCACGCCATTTCCCCGTCTTATTATCGCAGTCAATGACGCCCCAACACCACCACCCGAACACCCGTTATCCCTCGTGCGACCAAGACCCAAATCCTGTGACTCCCCTGTATCCATCAGAAATCCAGACATGGTATACGCACTCAAGTATAGCTGGAGAAGGTATGGTGCTCCCCAGCAACGAGTGGAAGATTCCCTCAACTTCCAACATCAAAAGAAATATTTTAAATTAGCAAGGCGCCCTGCATTGCAGTCGGGCGCAGAATAGACTTTCGATGCGGGACGGTCAATTGGTGGGGGATGTTGCCCAAGCCGCTAAGAAGGGATCTTGGGCGTGTCATTCGCTGGGCAGTGCAGAGATCGTGGGGAGCGGGCTGCATGATGGAGGTCGCCGTTGACGCAGACATGGCTTCTTGCGAGTATCCAGTCTCATCTATGACTCACTGTTCTCACTCACATCCTGTTGAGTATCAAGATCCAGCTCAAAGGTTGCAATGATGGATGCTAGTGGACGTTTGGTTGATAAATCCATGCACCAGAAGCCGGTCACATGATTAACTAGACAGGAAGCATGCGTCGTGCTTCCAGTCCTGCTTCCTGATATCCGCAGCAGAACGTCATCTTTCAGAGAAAGCAATGATGAAAAAGAAAATATGACACACATTAGTGGCCCTACGTATGCCCTTTGCTTCGATGCGGCGGGCCGAAGCGTCACTGAATCTCATGCCAGCTGCAACCTCCCGTACCCGGAGCCTCTTCCTTGAGCGATGCTCCTTTGGCCAGAAAGAAAACCTATCGGGTAGTTGGACATTGCCACTTTGGCCTCGATTATTGCGCTAATTTGCGAGCCGGATAAAATACCAGCTGCACTGCAAAAATGGCCTTCATCTACTATTGATGCTCCGCTATCTTGCAGCATCCTTTGAGGAGTCATTCAGCATCTCAGCGAGGTCATCATAAGGGAATTTTCATCTTCCAACTACAAAAAACTACTTTTATTTTGTTTTCTTTGGAATGCCAGAGTTGATTGTTGCATATATAATTCCGGCGGTGAGAATTATTACGGCTTCACCAAGCGTGATATCTAGTTATGAAGTGCGAGTAGCTATTCCAGCTCGGAACTTTTTGCAGTTCAGCACCCAAATATCTTCTTCACAAGTAATCTACATTCATTGCTGCTCAGCTAGCAAAAGATCCCCATCTGAACGCTGATTCACCGCTCTCTTGGACTGGGAGGAATTCAAGTATGCTTCACATATCCCCTTTTACCCTCGATCTCCATTACCATACCCAAAAAGGAAACAGAAGATAAACTCACATTAAGCTCATTTCGGCTGCCAACCGATCGAGGTTGATATCAAAATTTCTGTATTCACCCACAAGCTGGAGCCAATACTGTCCAATATCAATATCATACCAATGCATGCATGATCCACCCTGCATCTCATACGTGGCGCGATCACGGCCTGTCCAACTTTACTTTTCCACCTCTGCGCCTCAACGCGTGGTACAAAGGCAGCAAGCAGGCATTAATGTACGGGGTACATATGTATGAGGTCAAGACGATGATGCTACGGGCCGCCCTATTGCCAACATATGCATCTGTCATTCAACGAGTTACATCCATCGCCGGCATGCAGGTGACGCCAAGTGTCATAAGTGCCTCGCTGATCTCCCAAAGAAAGAAATATCGACCCGCGAAGAGCCTCAAGTTCTTAACTGGTGGAATCTGGAGAGCTGCATGATATGACATAATTGCTTTACGAGTGACGTATTTGTCAACGACAAGCGCCTCTGTCGACGAGGAGAGACCTGGTTTCACGACTTGGGATGTCTAGGAAGAGAGTATTTTCCAATATCATAACGGCTAAATGAAGATGAACGTGTCTGTTGTTCTATCGCCTGCTAAAACCCCCTCCTCGCTAATCTACAAGCTAAAGAAAGCTAAGCTTCCCCGCATATCGTCAATTTCTCCACTACGGCCAACCCAAAGCTCGCTACGGGGTTGGTTGTGGATGGGGTTTGAGTGCTTATTACTGTGCTCCTCGCTATTCAAGACTTTTGCGTCTCCAATGAGTGGGTTCTAGTAGCTGGTTGTCCTCGGCACGAGTTACATGGGGAAGTATGATGGGAAACGCCCAACTAAAATCTTCTTCTTCTTCTCCTAGATTGACACCGTCGTTTAAGATATTCTAGATCTCTAAGTTACCCATATTAAGTGTCTTGAATTGCCTCGGGCCCGGAGGAACGCGATCTATCTTCCCCATCCTTCGGTTATTGATTAGCAATGCATCAACCGAGCCATTGTTCGGATATACATGTACTTGATTCAAAATGTATCATATAAGAAGATGCCTCTCCATACAAATTATATCCTGGTTCAAACCGCTCGTTTGGGTAGCTGATTTCACACCATTACTGTCTGAATGTTAAACCGTATCGACCGTTGATAACAAACCGGAGCATCTCATTAGAAGTTGAAAGATACTTAGACGGCTTCACAGAGCATAGCAAGTTCATGATGAACCGCTTCGTGCCTAACGCCTTCAACTTGGCGGTAGTCATCTTTGTAGCCCTCGGCTCTACAGCCTGCAGCTATGGGATGGCCATCATCAGCTCGACCATTGGCCAACCCAGCTTCTATGCGGACTTCAATCTCGCCCAGCCAGGCGAACCGGGCTATTCACATACCTCCGGCCTAATCGGGGCTATGAATGGGCTTAATTCCGCCGGCTCAGCTTTCGGATGCGGGTTTGTGTCATGGAGTGCCGATGCGTGGGGAAGAAAGCGGTCGTTGCAGCTAGGTTCGATAATATTGATAATTGGCGCTGCCTTGTGTGCGGGTTCGGTGAATATGGCTATGTTCCTGGTAGCCCGGTTCATTGCTGGGTTTGGTATCGGTATGCTTATTACTGGAATACCAATGTAAGTGAACGGAGTCATCCAGGTCGGGTCAGGTATCCGTTGCACAAGACTGACGCTTACACTTCTCCGCTTATACTCTAGGTACCAAGCTGAAGCATCTGCTCCGAGCTCAAGGGGTTTCATGGTTTCAATGCATGGCGTGATGTTCGCTGTTGGGTATTCGCTAGCGTCCTGGATTGGGTTCGGATGTTATTTTATGTCTGAATCGGGCTCCAAATCGTCCTTCCCATGGAGATTTCCTCTTGCGTTCCAGGGTGCTCCGGCGCTTTTGCTTCTGCTTGGATCGCCATGGATACCGTTTTCTCCCCGCTGGTTGTTGCAGCAGGGACGGGAGGAGGAAGCACATAGTGTGATCATTCGTCTTCATCGAACGAAAGACGATCCGAACAATGTATCTGCGGAAAAGGAGTTTTATCAAATGAAAAAGCAACTGGAATTGGACAGACGCATTAGCCAAAACACCGGCAAATTTGACTTGTTCAAGACGGCACCAAACAGGAAGCGAGCTTTTGTGGGCTTTGCCTTGATGTTCGGTAATCAGTTCACTGTGAGTATTGTCAAGGCTCTGTGAGGAAGTTGGTGAAAAGTTGGTGAGGCTAACAAATCCATTAGGGAGTTCTGATTATTGCAAATTATGGTGTCCTCCTCTATGCCTCGCTTGGGATGACAACATTCATGCCGCTGCTTCTTTCCGCTCTCTGGGTTACTGCCTCTTTTCCCGGTAACGTGTTCACTGCATTCTTTGTGGACCGCCTGGGCCGTCGTTTCTTTCTCCTCACAGGGTTGGGGGGTATCCTCTTCAGCCTCATCATGGAATGCTGGACTCAGGCACGCTACCTAGGAACTGAAAATGTGGCAGGCCAAAGGGCTGCTGTCTTCTTTCTTTTCCTCTTCATTTTTTTCTGGTCAACCTTCATCGACGCAACGCAATATCTGTACCTGTCCGAGATCTTCCCTACTCACATACGCAGCCAGGGCATGGCCTTGGGAATGGCCGGAACTTTTGTCGCTTCCATCATCCTTCTGGTCGCAGGACCAATCGCACTGGATATGATCAAGTGGAAGTTCTTCTTGGTACTTATATTTCCCACTGCGCTGCACTTGGCCGGAGTCTATTTTCTGTACCCGGAAACAAAACAAAGAAGTTTGGAAGATATCAACGCTGCATTCGGTGAGAAGGTTGCGGTTAATTTTTATAATGCGACTGAGGAAGACGAGGAGATGTATGCAAGGGCTCTCGCAGGTGAAGAATCAAAAAGTGATGGAAGTATCCCCAGTGAAAAGAAGGCCGCCTCTGATAAATCCAGCGCACATATCGAGAGTGCATCAAGCTGATAGACAGGATACACCGAAAGTTTTCAGCTTACGGTATGAATCCCCATGGTCTTGGTCTTGTCTATTCACTATACAAATTTAATAAGCTCGTCTGTTATGATCTCTACCTTCTTTGCAGAGATTGTGGTGTTGATTATCCCATCCTCAATTCTGTAGTTTTATAGGATGGGAATAGATTCTGTTCATTGTGCACCCTCTTAATTGTGATTGTGCTTTCGCCATTCTGTCCTGGTGCTACACCGTTCCTTGAGTGCGTCTGGTATGTTCAACCATTTGAGGATCCGGGTATATCATTTCTTCCTAGGAGACAACAGCTTTAAAACCAGAGCGATGAAGGCGGCAAGGCGGCGGCAGGCGCTAAACCCCGCATCACGTGATAGATAGCTCGGTAAATTCAAGATGCCGGGAACCCCGCGTCAGATTATGCCGAGATCGCGTCTCGCAAGTCCCGAATTCAACCCCTTGAAAAGGACTAAAAAGTGGCCATGAAACGGCGAATGCTTATGATCTTGAGCAGATGTTGTTCATACCTTCCCACTTGAGAGCTTGAATTACAAACCGGCCAAACCATAAATCATGAGTAGCCATCTATCTTTCGATCCTCCCTCGCGCTCCCTCGCTGGCAAAACCGCCATCGTTACCGGAGCCGGCTGTCTTGGTGACGGAATTGGAAACGGTCGTGCTATTTCTATTCTCCTCGCAGACGATGGCTGCAATGTAATTTGTGTCGACATCAATCAAGAATGGGCTTCGAGAACAGTTGAGATAATTGAATCGAAACCCAATCGTGGGAAAGCGATCGCATTAAAAGCAGACGTTACTTCAGCCGCTGATTGCGAAGCTGCAACAAACTTGGCCCTTGAGAAATTTGGAAGGCTGGATATACTGGTGAACAATGTCGGTATTGGCGGTGCTTCTGGTACTGCAGTCGACGTGGACATGGAACAGTGGGCGAAGAGTATGGAAATAAATGTGGCCAGCATGGTGCGGATGAGCAAATACGCCATACCTGCGATGAAGAAAAATGATAGTGAAATAAAGGGGAGTATTGTCAATATGGGAAGTGTTGCTGGTTTGAAGGGCGGGACGCCTCATTTGCTATACCCGACGTCTAAGGGAGCAGTAGTCAACATGACTCGAGCCATGGCGGCTCATCACGCAGATGACGGTATAAGGGTCAACTGCATCTGCCCAGGAGTAGGTTGTTTGAATCTAGTGTGATTTCTGATGGAGAGTTCTGACATTAGTTAATTAGATGCTCTACACTCCGATGATGTACGGTGGTGGAATGAGCGAAGAAGCCAGGGAGGCCCGACGGAAGAGAAGCTTGTTAGGCATTGAGGGGACAGGTTGGGACTGTGCTTGCGCTGTGGTGTTCCTTGCAGGGCCACATGCTAGATGGATGACTGGAGTAGTAATGCCAGTAGATGCTGGTGTTACCGCAGCCGTTGGAACTAACTTGCCGAAAGGCGCGAGTGTCAATACGTGAGGGAGTTAGAATGGCAATGGTTGGAATATCGGCTGACGCTATTCTCTGAGTCTGGCCGTGTTTGTCTTGTTCTTGATATGCCTTTCCTCGGCGCTCGAATAACCATAACAAACAATATGCATTTCATAACTTAGTGTGCTTCGATGAAGGAGGATTTGTCTGGGCCAAAATATTGTGTTGATTTAGCTTTGGCCTTGCGTTATCGATAAGCCAAAAATAGACTAGTGTCGCATCGAGCTCTGATCGCGTTCGACCTTGTGAGAAGCTCTTCAAAGAGTCTCAACTAGGAAGACAACTGCTTCGGCTTGTGTGAATTACAACTCGCTAGGGAATTAAGATGGGTAAAGGTATGTGTACTACAACCCGCATCCCCCCCTTCCCAGTAATTGATAATCTAACGTGGCACTGTTATATCTCTAGGAACCGATAAGCTCTATGTACGCTCCCCAGAAATTTTTGCGCGAGCTCCAAGCTAACCAGTGATTATTTGAAACAGATCACCCATGCAGAATGGGCATCTGAGGGTGCATACTCGGCCAGTGTTGGTGCTGGCGCCGCAAAACCGAAGGCTGGCGCTTCTGGTGCCTCTTTTAGACGACTTCCTTTCAACTTCTGCTCGCTCTCCCTTCAACCTTTCTCTCACCCCGTTTGCACCTCCGACGGTATAATTTTCGATCTACTACATATCTTGCCTTGGATCAAGAAACACGGCACGAATCCCATCAACGGAGAACCACTAAATAACTCCGACCTCATAAAACTAAAATTCGCGAAGAACGAAGCCGACGAATATGTTGACCCGGTCACATTCAAGGTGTTTACCGACAACACACACATTGTTGCGCTAAAACCTAGCGGAAATGTCTTTGCTTGGGATACGGTGGAAAAATTGAACGTCAAGGCTAAGATGTGGCGGGATCTCGTGAGCGACGAGGAATTTGGTCGAAAGGATATAATCACGCTACAGGATCCTCAAAACGTCGAGTCGAGGAATCTAAATTCGTTTAAATTTTTAAAGGATGGAGAAACGGGAGATTTGGGGCGAGCAAAAGAAGAGGAACAAAATATAAACTTGAAGGCTATGGGTAGCTCCGCGAAGATCTTAAAGGCGAAAGAGGCTGTTGCGAAAGCCCGAGCAGAGAGGGATCAGAAGTCAGCTTCTGCCGCTGCTAGCGCCGCATCTAGTGGGAGAAATACACCCAACGCGATCGCGAGAAATGGCGCTGCGGCAAAGCCTGGAACAATCGATCGCGATGGCAAACGAGTTCCCTTCAACGCCGCCAGACACACTACAGGTTTAGCAGCGGCTTCTTTCACGAGCACAGGACTAACCCCACATACATCTGCCGATTTGGCCATCCTAACAGACGAGCAATACATGCTAAAGCGCGGCCGAGTTAATATCAAAGGCTACGCCCGTATACTCACAAATCTGGGGGATCTGAACCTTGAACTCCATACCGAGCATGCACCCAAGGCAGTATGGAATTTCATCCAGCTAGCCAAAAAGGGGTATTACAAAGGTGTTTGCTTCCACCGCAATATAAAGGGATTCATGATACAGGGAGGCGACCCTACTGGAACCGGTCGAGGCGGAGAAAGTGTCTGGGGTAAAAATTTCGAAGACGAAATAATAGGGCCCTTTAAACACGACGGAAGGGGTACGATCAGCATGGCGAACAAGGGGAAGGACACAAACAGTAGCCAATTGTAAGTGAATGTTTTGCCTTCCATATTCACCCATGTGCTGATGAAGATCTTCACACCCGCTACGAATCTGAAACTTGTTAACATTACGTGTTTTACACAGTTTCATTGCTTACCGGGCTCTTCCCCATCTTAACAACAAACACACGGTATTTGGGCGATTGATCGACGACCCATCACCTTCGTCAACAACCCTTAATTCTATGGAAGTCTCCCCTGTCGATTCATCTTCCACAAACCGACCAACTACTCCGATCGAAATTTTAGATGTTGTAATTTTCGTTGATCCGTTTGAAGAATTCTTGAAGCAAAAACGCGAAGGAGAAGGAGATCAACCAGCGGCATCGGCCTCCAAGGCTTCGAAAAAATCAGCGCCAGCCACTGGCAGCACTAATGATGAAGACGAACATTTGACATGGACAGGTAAAAGAGTACGAGGCTACGGCCCGCAGGGAGGGAATGACGCGTCAAGCGGTGACCTAGGGGTTGGGAAATATCTCAAGGCCGCTGCGACCTCGAAAGCCGACGAGGATGAGATCGTTGGATTTGTCGACGATGAGCCGGAGCCCGAACCTGTCAAGAAAAAGTTCAAGGGTATGGGTAGCGGTGGGTTCGGAAACTTTGACTCCTGGTGAAGAAAGGTTGGCTCGGTTTATGTGAATATTGCGTTTCGAATTAAGGCGTTATTCAGGAAGAGCGATTTTAAATACGGGCAGTTTATGGGTATCCCATTTATGAGTAAAAAAACAAACTATATTAATAACATAAATGATATAAAATCAAAATAGAACATGCGACGAATAAACGTTAATCACATACGGCCTTCCTCGCAGATCCAAACGCCGACCCTCAACAGCATATTACGCTGAAGGTGTCAATTCAGTCTTCTGTGCCTTTCTGCGCCCAGGGGGCCGCCGAAAATCCTCTGTAGGATGATCTACCCAGTGTCCCTGAAACCAAGGCAGACCCGCCAGCTCCGAGAGAGTGGCTCTATCTCCAATATTCCTCGCTAGCAAAATCCTCAAGGCGTCAACGCAGTCCTGTGACAAACGCTCGTCAATTGGTAGCTCTTCATTCATGATTCTAACCCTTCGGTCAAGAATATATCTCATTCTCAGGTCAGTCTTTTCCAGGTTATATAGCTCTTTTACCTCTCCGATATTTCGGTCGTATTCAGGTGGTTCCCAGGGCGAGTAGCCATGGAGCAAATCGTACACCAGAACACCGAATTTCCAAAGATGTTCTATTCTGATATCATGCTTGTAACCAAGCGAGGACGTTAAGAGGGAGGATTTCGACTTGTTATATGGGTGTTGGGTGAATATCAACGCTGTCTCGGGAGCCATCATGTATTCGAATGCTGGGATATGAGTCCATGTATGCATCATGAAATCCTTTTCCTTTTCGGCGATATGGATGGACTCAAGATCGATTAGTTGTACCTGAGCCAGTAAAAACAAATTTAGAGATAAAAAACACTTCCAATGGCAGGGCCTTAGGTGGCAGGGTTTTCGCTCACATTGAGGTTCTTATCCACGAGATAGTTACGATGGCTCAAGTCATCATGGGTCATATTCATATCCATCAGATACGTCAATGCCTCCAGGAGCTGTGAAGCTATTTTGCAAGCTTGGATCTCAGTCAATCTCACCCGCTTTTTGTGCATTAATTCCTCGCCATTGTAGCCGCGAAACACAGGTATCGGATGTCCTTCAATTGACGGAGCGGTTTCTCTCTCTACGCTCTGGTCCACGGCATCAGCAGACATGACTATGGATGTATAGTTTCCATGAATATAAACTGAATCAATCCTAGGGAAACGGTCGGATTCTGCGACGAACTGCATCGCTAAGGCTTCTGAAGGAATATATCTTGTTTCCCCGGTAGAAACCTCCTTGTAATTGGCTACGACCGCTCTGAATCGAGGGCCCAAACCTGCTATGCGTTTGTAGTCCTCTACCTTGACTGCATAATGTTTCACGGGAGCGCCGTCTTCCGATGAAGCCTTGTCTCTAGCAGCTAAGATGTATCCGAAAGCTACAAGTAAGGTTAGTCACTGGCTAGCAGATTGGAAATCAGGCCCATATAATAAACCGAGCAGTAAAGGGAAACGTACATCCTTTACCGATTGCACCGTAGATGGTGAACCGCCGCTGTATCCTATAGCACAAGTCTTTCAAATATGGTATCGCATATTCCACTGGGTTCGGATCATAGTTGAGAGTGTAGCCCGCGAAAAGGTGTGCGTCCATCGAATCTAACCGTCCTTCCGGCCCCTCTGATCCTCCCTCCCGTCCTGTATCGAGAGGATAAATATGATCGCATCTCGACAAAATTGCAGGGCCAGCCCTTTTCCTCCTCTGAAAAACCTCTTGGTATGATTTTCCCAAAACTCCAGCCAGATATTTGTTTGTAGATCGGCCGATATCCATGAGTGGACGTGGTTTTCCAATGTGTCTCCATAGGCGGTCTGATGACCTTTTTTTTCTACCAGCACGAGTCCTTGCCATGTCGTCGTATGATCTATTAGGTTGGCATAGGCTAGGATGCAGATTTAAGGCGTGTTTTATTATCCAGCTGTAGTCAAGGTGGACTAGAGAGCAGCCATTCGTCTCAAGCCATCTCTATATATTCGGCATCCAGTCATGGTATAATATATCTGACAAAGGGGCTAAGATCGTCTCACGCTGATTGTTCCAACCCAGGCTGAACAATGCCCACAATGCGATGAAATATTCAAGAAAGAAGTAGCTGGAATATTCATTCCCTGTCTTGTAGATTTGAATGGGCAAGCGTGATCCTCCGACTGAAAGCTCACAATATTGCCATTGCGCTGTTGAAAGAACAATCAAGTCAGATATAAAAGGGAACGTTTCAGGGATTGAAGAAAAGAGCCCTGAACATAGTAGAATGATCCTTTCTTGACTTATAAAGACGAATTGTGCTTCAGTTGGCATTGTTAGGTTCTGGTGAACAAGGAAGGTCTGGTGGCTAAGGACGAGATAGAAAGTTGAAATAAAGGCTTGCATCCACCATTTTGGATGACTCGTCTAGCGGTATCGAGTTCAGGAACGGCCGAATCACCCGAAATCAAAAGCCGTTCAGTCAATGGGAATTGTATGCTATGAAGTTTAACAGCAATTGGTATATACACGGCCGCATATCTTGTTGAGCAAGGTATGTCGGCTTCAAATCCACACAACCCAAGTATTTCGGAACCTGTTCAGAAATTTTGAAGGGCGAGAAAGTGGAGAGAAGGAAGAGAACTTTTGATTCCATGCCGTCGTTTAAAGTGCCAACAGTCCGTACCCCGTTTCCCAAACCCCTCCCAACGCTATGTAATAGTAACAAAAAAGGATAGACGTCTCATGCGCCGCA
This sequence comes from Arthroderma sp. MBC 929, assembly GCA_030789285.1. Lineage (NCBI taxonomy): Eukaryota > Fungi > Ascomycota > Eurotiomycetes > Onygenales > Arthrodermataceae > Arthroderma > Arthroderma sp. MBC 929. The sequence continues at coordinate 566,120 of JARJUX010000012.1, read as the reverse complement.
AAGAGATGGAAAGCCCTGTTCATAATTATGATCCTGTGTAGAAGCGTAAAGGCACAACCCACTTCGTCCCAAATTCAACACCATGGCGTCGGCGAGTTCCATATTTTCGCCAGGCAGCTTGACTAATGCCGACGTCGGCAACTGCCATTTGCCAGGTTCCGCCCTCGCCAGACATCAGTGCTTGTAGGAGGCCGGTTTTGGGCGCACCAAGGCAGACGATGTACTTTGGAGAGATGGCCAATCGTGATCCTTGGGAAATAGTTGTTTCGCCTGTTGTAAAGAGTGAGTAAAAGTACCGAAAGTGAGACCGTAAGCAAGGGAAAACAAGGTACAAACCTGTAGTTGCTGAAACTCCAGAAGGTATGTCGACAGATAAAACGTCAACGTTGCTCCTATTCGCCCATGAGATTATTTCAAAGGCAGTGGCCTGGTCATCTGTCCGTAGGTCGTCAAAAGCAATATGCATACCGAACAGGGCCTCTACCACAAGCTCGGGGATGTAATCGGCTGCGGCTAATCTGGTTGAAAGTTCTTCCCATCTCAGCACCCGACCGCCAGATCTTTTGAAGATATCGACCTGTTTTCTAAATCCATCTGTGAATTCACTTTCTCCATCACTACCTAAGATGCAAAGCGAAACCCGGTATCCCCGATTTCGGAAATGCCGTGCCGCAGTCACGGCACGAGCCCCAGTTCGGTGATTACCTGCAAAGACAAGTATCGTTGATGAATGGCGAAGCTTTGTGGCCAAAGTTACCGCAGCTTCTGCGATACCTCTGCCCGCATTTTCAGAGATTATATCGTCTGTCAAACCAAATTCGGAAATAGCCAGTTGCTCAACTTCTAACATCTGAAGCGAGCTCACACAGGGGCAGTGTCTACCCGTAGCTGCTATCTGCAGCGACCCAGAAACAGAGCTCGAGGAGCCTGTTACGGTGGATGCAGAATGAGGGAGCGGACTTCCGGTTCGGGTCGAACTTAATTGGTTTCGGCTAAGGATAGTATACTGTGCTGAAGTTGGGGTCGGTACTGGGATAGTATTGCTTTTTCTTGACGATTGGGGCCGTATAGACCCTCTCGATCGAGCCCGGCTGGATGTCCTTTCATTACTAAAGTGTTCCTCACTAATCTGGTCTTCATCCGTTTCCACAGATTCACTGGGCCACGCCATATCTGGCTGAGGGGTAGGGTCTAAGACATTTTCAGTGTAATGGAGATTCTTCCCTCCGTTTGTTCCAGGCCTTGGCCTCCGATTGAAATGAGCTAGTCGGGCTTCGACAGGAGTTAAGTCGTCATTTCGGATTTCATCAAACACCCTTCTTTTATCAAACTTTGATAAATTACTCTGGAAATCAAAATCCCCCATTTCTTGAATATCAGTCGCATCTTCTGTTGCCCATCCATTTTGATACTCCTTGTGTTTCCTTCCGCTTTTCAATTTTTGTGGTCGCGCTACCCTAGATCTCACTGAGCTTGAGGGCACAGCATTGGCTGGTTCCACGAAGGCCGTCTGACGCCAGCCTTTTCCAGGGGGAGCTTTGTTTCCGGAAGCGGCGCTAGCCTGGAGGGATTCGGAGTATTCCTCAGCCATCTGTACCTCTGCATCCTTTTGGGATTTACCCCGACCACCCCTTCGACTCCGCTTTCCAGTGTATTTAAGCGGTGCGGCAAGGGAAGCAGCATCTTTTCGAGTTTCCTCTTGGACCGCAACTACTCCTCTTGTCACTGGTATATCGCCTCCTGTGTTAACTCCCAGGTCACGAAAAGGTGCCACCAACGCTGCGACAGTGGGGTTCGAAACGGCACTTGCTGGCTGGCTGCTGGCTAAATTCTGCGCGATAGGCCAGGATTGAACAGCACGCTGTAGACTGGGTATTTCAGAATCACCAATCATAACAGGTGACGAGGGAAGAAGTTGCGTTTTTGTAGTGGGCTGCTCATTTTCAGGTTTTATATCAGAGGGTCTATGGAAGCTTAGGATTGCAGGGTCGACGAAAGGCTGCGATGCTTGGTGCTCGCTCGGATATTGTTTGTGACGCTGGTGGTCCTGCTGCTGCTGCGGCGGAGGAGGAAAGTTGTTGGTATTCTCAACATGGTGGCTATCAATTGTTTGCAAGGGAGGTCGAGTCGTGCACTGCGAGGAGACCTCCAAGTCTGCGATTCCGGGAGCGTCGATATGATAAACTGGAAAGTGTTGATTGTTCCACAAGAGGGTCACTAGACAAAGGTTTGGTCAGATATGCATACAACACACATGCAACACGGATATATCAAAAAGGAGCCGGCTTAATCAAATTCACTAACCATTCTGCAACGTCAATCGGTGTCCAGAGACATCGGCGACCACGCCTTGGACTCTGTAATTTGGTGGGGATTTGAGGGTAACAATCACAGTACAGCCAACAAATTCGGATGCCATGGTATGCTAGAGACCATAAGGATGCTGTTATAGCCTAAGAGCTAGAGATGCATCGTCATATAGCCAAGGGGACAAAGATATTGCTTGAAGATTTGAAGCTCGCAAAGAAACATTCAGGATCAAACTTCTGAGCTCCAGCGGGGAGCACGTGATGGCCATCTATCACCACAGCGATGGTCACCACGAGTTAATTAGACGGTCAACTATGATATAAACAATAGATAAACATCGAATTCATTGTCACAGTGTAGCTGAGAGATCAAGAATCATTATACTAGTTATCCCATGCAAGAGAGAACTCAAACATTAGTGGAGATATCCTTTTCCATACTCTTTTACCCTTGTTCCTGGCAGCTTGAGGGCTGAGGAAACTTGATATATCCATTTTCTACTTCACTAACAACTCATATCGCCGGTCGGGCAGTGCTATAGCTACGTATCTCTTGTCGTCTTTATAGATCCTGTTCGGCATGTAGCTCGAGTATGGAGGTTGAAAAACGGGTTTCAAGAGCTCATCTTTCCATGAACAAACTAACTCAAATGATGACAGACCATCAGAAATAATATGACGGACGAAGAAGCTAACTATCCACTATCTGAACGGCCTGAACTTCAGAGGTCAAATCAAAAGGGCTCCCCCTCGGCTCTGAATGCCCTCGTTCTGGCCGTATGAAGCGGCTATTCAGAAGTGCCACAGTCAGCCATCGCGATGTTTGACCAAACGGATATCCGTGGCATATCTTTAGTAAGAGTAGTTTCCAGCCATTTTTAGCGACTGACAATAAATACTTGACGTCTCGATCAGTCTTCGTGAGTAAGAAGTCTATCCCTGCTATGGGGTACTTAAAGCCCCTGAAAAGCCAAGTCAACAACCTCACGACACCAAAGAGTTGCACCTCCCCAACCACCTTGATCCAAGAGACTAGTTCGACATACAGCGACAGCATCAGCAATCAGAAGGCGGAATTGCAGTCGAACTTCGACTACCGACTTCGTTTGGCATGGTAGCCAAGGATCCTCTATTTTTATCAGCATAACCTTTAAATTCTGCCCTCGTTTTGTCCGGCCACAGCACTCCCCCCCAATGGCCCAGAGCTGCTTTCTTTGCGGGATACGCATCGGTAATAATAATCCCAGCAGGCAAGCTCAAAATTGGTTGGAGGAATTTCGAGTCATCTATGCAGAAGGCTGTGACTGGGCGTCACCTAAACTTTCCGGCGTTGGGTGCTACGATCCACCTCGTTGGAACGTTCCCATCTCCCCCAAAGCCCGCTACGATGACCCAGGAATGCGCGGAAGTGCGGGTCTCCGCGAAGTAATCCTCATGAAATTTCATGAGGACCAGCTCTGGGGATACCCTTTTCACGAAATATGTTGGCAGTTATTATCACGAGTTTGCTACCCACTTACCGTTGACGTGAGCGCTCTGTTCAAGTTTTGCAGGTCTCATGGAGTGTACTTTATGCGCCATGTCTGGAATCCATACAGTGGCCGAGACGACCTGAATATCGACTCCCTTAAACTATGCTTGGACAACCCAATGAAACCCCGCCCACTGGAGCTCTTATATCCCGAGGCAAAGAGAGATTCCCCAGGTAACTCGATAGGGCCCCCAACTTCGGGCGGTGAGTATCATGGCGATTCCCGTGATTTTCGTCTCCTGTCGCTTTCAGCCGATCCATTATTCAGCTTACCTCTTGAAATCCGTGATTACATTCTCCGCCTTCTCCCGTCAAAAGATGCATGCTCGGTGCGGCTTGCGTCGCGGGCATTCGCCCAATTTACCTCATTCTCTCAGGCATTTTGGTTTAGCCGATTTTTTCCTCCATTTGAGCTTGGCTTCATATTTGAGGCTACGGACTCGTCCCCGAGTCTCTATGATTGGAAACTGATGTATCAACGGCTTCGTCATAACAATGAGCCCGCTATAAAGGACAATCATCTCTTGAATCGAAAGCGAATTTGGACCTTGGCGTCACCCTTAGCAAACGTGCTTCCAAAACTATCTCAGACCGAACTCAATGGAGAGCCTATCGCTACTGCTTATGAGCCAGAATTGAATGGCCAACTGTATGAGGCGAACCTTCTCCGACGTTTTGACGCTGACGATCTGTATTCGGAGAGTAGATTGCCAATCAGCGTTTTCCTTCACCGTGGACATGCACAGCCATACGAAGGAAGAGGTGCTGGGGTCCTACTGCTCGATGAATGCTGTCCACTTCCTGGGTGCAGACGGCTTTTTTCCCGTGCGGTAAAGCTGCCCCAACAACTGACAGGTGTTTTTGTATCAGTCATAGCTATAGGCGGGCACAGCTATGTTACTGGGCTACGATTTGTCGACAAAGCGGGACTCTCTACTCGATTAGGCTTCATACGGCCCCAAGACGAAATACGCATTAAACCGAAAGAGAATATTAACAATGGATCGAGTTTTAATCTTCATGGGTTTAAGCTTGCTATTGATGATAACACCGGTGTCCGTGCTTTTGCAATAGCGACAGAGTCAGGAAAGGTTTCGTCATGGGCGGGGGACCCTAAAGGAGCATATCGATGGTTGGTCCCATTTGACGATGCACGCTCTATCAGCATGCTAAATGCAGATTTTGACGTTCGTAACATCGAATATATCATATCTATTCCCCATCTTTACCTCCATTCTTATTGCTAATGAAGATAGTACAGGCTTACAAACTTCTCCGTGTCTATACGCCAGACGAAAGACAAAGTTTTACTTCACTGAGGACATCAGTCCCCTGGATGCCCAAAGTTCCTCCTCTGAATTGGTGCTTGAATGAGCCAAGCTATAGAACATCGTCCAGTGATTGCCTGTTCATGAGACGCCCTTTAACACATGCACATTTCGGTGGGCCAAAAGGCATATATCTATCCCATGTGGCATTCCTAGCCGTGTGGATTCTCCGTGAATCCACGGTTATGGGAATCGAAATAGGGTATGACACAGATGACCTACCAACTTACTCCCTAGGGCTATGCACACAATCTCAGATTCAGTCTCAACCGACGCGTGATAGCACGGGCCTTAATAGTACGGGACAGGATATAAAACGAATAGTCTTTGACATTAAAGGGTCAAAGGGCGAGTATATAACCGCGGTATACGGCAGTAAAATGCTAATGCGGATGAACGGAGTACCTCTATTTAAATTTCGGGTAAGATATACCCGGGGCGGTCTTGAAAAGTAAACCCCTTCCAGCTAGATCGCTAACCATTGCTCTTGAGCAGGTTCACACCAATTTCAGCCGAATCTTGGAGTTTCCACCACCTGTTCCGGGAGACTTTGAACTAAAGGTTGAATATGACTACATGGGCCCAACATTATCAACTACAATTACTGGATTCTATACCGAGGTAAGAGTGTACCCATCTTTCTTTCTTTTTCTATTTCTTTTTTTTTTTAAAAAAAAAGTAGCAAAATCATTGCCATTAGGATATCAATAACTGACAGTATACCAGCCATCAACACTGCAGTTGGAAAAGATATGGGTGGTATCGGAGGAGGTTGACCATATCAAACCTAGAGGCCAGTCCTACCCAAATGGTATACAAACACATGGATAAGATAGTTTAACCAGTTGTTATCAACTAATGACGCGACGATGATCAATGATATGATTGTTTGATTACGGATGCCTTTTCAAGCCAGGAATAGAGTCGCAGTTATATATACCCTGGCACCCCTTCTTAAGAAGGCCATGAGAAAATCCTCCCCGTCGACCTCCTTCCGCCAGCACTTTGCGATGAGTATAGCTAGAGCTCTTTTCAACAGTAATCCCTAAGTATTCTTCTCATAACAGTATTGGCAAGTGGCTAAGCAGCATGATCAGGTAATAAGGAGTAGAATCATGTGTGGAGGGTATATTATCATTATTATAATGTGGTACCATTATCTCTATAATCACATACGTTCTACGCATGCATCGCTGCAAGAATATCCGCATCTAGATCGTCGAATTCCAGATCATCGTTTTTCGGCGGTGCAGCTTCCTTCCCACTGCCGTTCACTTGATTGATGCTGGAGAGATTCGCGTAGAATTCTTTCACTTTCGGATGTACCATCACCTTTCTTGCATCGAACCGAGAAACCTGCAGTCCATCCTTTGACGTTGCTCGACTCAGAGCAACATATGCCTGACCTCTTTCAAAAACTTTTCCGAGGTCGACTTTGACTCGCTCCAGAGTTTGTCCTTGGGCTTTATGTATCGATAGGGCCCAAGCCAGAATAAGCGGTACTTGTTGTCGTTGCGCCTGCACTTCGCCGTTTGGAAGCTCGATTTTCCATGATTCTGGGGGGCATAGGACATGCCTTTCATAACCCCCTGGTTGGGCAAACCGCACAAGGGGCCACTTTCGCGCGGTTGAGATCCCACCCATCGGTTTTATTTTCTTTCGTGCACGCATATCTGCGTCATCACCACTAGTATAACCAGAATCGCCACGGAAGGCGTCTTCATTTTGCTGGTAGTGGTCGAAATCGTTTTCATCCATAAACGCTATTACAGTCCCCAGCGATCCATTTACAAGAGTCTCGTCGATATTTTTTATAAGCATGACCTGCGCGCCCTTTTTGAGATGAATGGCGGGTGGCGCCATACAGTTGGCTAATAACCGCTCTCGAGCCTTAGTGTCCTGAATGGCACCTGAATCTATTGCTTCAAAGGTCATTTCTGCCCCGGAAAGACGATGCATCCGCGCGAAATTTGCGTTATCAACTTCCGTTCGGGTGGGAAATCTAATGACCCCAGTTAGTTATAGCAGTGGAATTCTTAAAACTGTAGGATAACTCACAGCTCTGTTGCCTCAAGGCGATCATCGAAATTCAAAGGCCGTGAGAGCTTCCTGAAGGCATCAATTGTAGACTGGCTTAATTGACCGAGACGCATTTCATTCAACATTTGTGCAAAATGCGGGTCTTTCTGTCTGAAGACGTGTGTTAATAGAATTGTATGCTGAATCGAGGTATTCCATGTCCCTGCTTCGAAAGCAAATTTTGCAACTTTGTTAGAATCAGGCACGGGCGGAAGTTGGAAAAAGTCGCCCGTGGCCACAAGTTGTATTCCACCGAACGGTCGGCCATTGTTTCTTATTTTGCGTGCCAGTTCCTCTAGCTTGTCGAAGAACTCTCCATCAACCATTGAGATTTCATCCACAATTAGTACTTTCGTTTTCAGCCAGCGGGTTCGGGCTTTTTGATTTCGTTTCACCTAGAGATCAAAGTATTAGATATGTATGCATGGGATTCAAGAAAATGTGCAGACTGACCTTCTTGGTAAGTTCTTGGACGGTCTCCTTCCCAAGTCCAACTCCTGCAAAGCTGTGGAGGGTCACACCTTCAATATTACAGGCAGCAAGCCCCGTTGAAGCTGTCACAGCGACTGCATCCGGCTCCTTTCTGTATTTTTCCCGGAGCTGCCGGATTATATCTCTCATCAAAACGGATTTTCCTGTTCCTGCAGACCCAGTATAAAAGATGCTCTTTTGCTTTTTCACAATAACTTCGATAACTTGATTCTGCTCTTCACTAAAAAACATCGACGGGACTTTAGTCGGCAATTTACTTTGATTCAATTTCCTTTCATCCGGTGTTCGACTTTTGTTTTGCCTTCTTAATTCTTTGCGTTCCTCTTTGATGCCGCTCATGGTCATGGTCCAGGGGCGTGACGTTTTGGAAGCTGGCTTTTGGCCATTTTGCTTATGGTTGACGCTGCTGTCCCAAGGAAGGCTTCTTTTTGGTGGTTTCGTAGGGGCAGGTGCGGCCTTATTCGGTGGGATTTTAGGGGCCGGCGCGGTCTTTTTTGGGGGGGTATCAGGGAGTATGGTTGGCGGGGAGGATGACCATGGTAGGGGAGCACTGCTAGGCGGAAGGGCGTCTTTATCCCCTCTTATCACTGGGATATCATTGATCGTCGATATAGGTGGTTGTGATGATTGTTCAATTACTTTTTCGATTTCTATAAAATCCTCGTCGTTCAGGTCATTGTCGAACTCAAGGCCGGTATGTAAGTCGCTGAGGGCGCTTCGTGACTGCGGAAGCTTGGGAACTGGTTTAATATCGGCTGTTCCACTGGCTTTAGTTGACAATTTGGGGTTGAGGTGGTCAAGATTTGATTGCAATGGCTTTGCCGGTTGCGAATGCTCTTTCATGGCCTTTTTGAACATATTGACCTGCCGCGCATGAAGAGAGAGTTGCGAAGCGTATGTGATCAACCCAGACCCGCGATACAGGGATAAAGATGACCGCTTCCCCAATCCCAAGATAGAAGACAGCATAAACCGTCGTATAGCAAGATCTCGAAAGTGTAGGAAGAGTTCAGAAATGCATCAATCCAGATAAAATCAAATTGACAAAACGCGAACACGCGCTCATGGTTTACGCGTCTTACTAACTCGTCATACTTTAATGTGGGTTTATGCGGGAAGATCCTGTGTAGATCAGCTGACATCAATATAATGTAACTACCATCCTCATGCGAGCCAAAGCTTATTTTCACGTGATCTGCAGGTACCCCCTTTTTTCCCACGGCCTTCTTCGTATGTACACTCACAGTTGATATCACGATCAAGAAGATGCAGGAGATATCTCGACATGCAACTCTACAGGTATCACATTTCCGTTTTTCAGCTGCCTTGTTGATCAATAGCTTGCGAGATTGGAAAGGCCACTTTAATTGAGCCCGGAATGCTGCTCTTACCATGACACTGCATGCGTCGCCGAGACATGAAAGATCGTACAAGCATCCTACCCTTGCTCAGCATCAGCCCTATTATCGCCCAGTGACCTCATCCACCTCATATAGTAATAACTCATTGAGATTGAAATCGAAATTATTCCTTTGGTATCAACGCTAAACTCATGATGTACAAGATGCAACAAGCCCCTTTTTATATCTACACCATGTACCGAACTCCTTTTTTTTATGAAACTGTACCACCGACGACCTCGCGCAATGCAATACATGAAACTGTACAAAGGTGGTGTGATATATAAGGACTCCCAGGTTGTCAGACGGTTTCAAGGAAACCTACTTGACCTCGTTCGTCGTCTGTTGTTCTGATTATCCTGTAAAGTGCCTATAACCAGTTTACGCCCCGCGTCTGAAGCGGTCTGTCCCTGTTCTTGGTCATTATCATTCCGTGGCCGCTTGGTAATGATTTCACGCATAGCAGCAGCATCAGGGTCCTCATAACCCAGCTGGGTTAAAGCCGGTGAATCCGTCTCTATATGACCATTATCTGCGGATTCACGATGAGTAGAATTGTTTTGAAAGATAGCAAGGCGGCGCTCTAGCATTTGTTGAGCCTCGGTTCGCTCACTGGTACCCTTGGGCGGTGCTGAAAGGAAGCTAGCTGCTTTACTAGGGTTTTTCGAGGACGGGCTATCGAAGCCATCTACTATGCTGCCGTATCCGTCCTCGTTCATTGTATCGATGGAGCTGGCGCGGGATATTCCCCGCTGCCTGTCGCTTGGAGCAAGTGTGGATGCATTGGAGTTTGCTCGTCCAAGGAGTCTACGGCGTCTCTGGGGGCGTGGTAGGTCTTCCTTCCCAGATGCACTTGGTGGCTTTGAGCGCTCGCGCTCGCGTTTTTGTTTTATAAGGTCGTCCAGGGCAATGTCAAGGGGTGTTTTGGAGGGGATGGAATCTGCGGGTTTGGGAGCAGGATCGTCCTGCGAAAAAGGCATGGATGGTTCGGGGGGAATAGTGGAAGCTTTGAGAGGTGAGGGTGAACGCAGAGCGTGAGGTGGGGAGTTTTGGGATACCTGGGGTAAGGACGCCTTTGGCAGACCGCTAGAGCCGTTGGTGGCATTTGATACCCTTGGCTTAGAGGTTGGCTTCTCAGATTTGCGTAGCGGAGCCTTTGGTTGATGGACACTCCCCGATTGTGGCAGCGCTGCGTCGGCGATAGGTGCAACATCGTGGGCTTCGGTGTTTGATGCGGGACGTTTATATTGAATAAGATACGGGTCATACGGCTTTTTCTCCCCAGTTTGTACTGATATCCATAGCCAGTCCGCAATTACAGCAGGAATATCCCATTCGTGAACGTGTCTTAACTTTTCCGGATTTGGCTTGGTGGTATTGCATATGAGCACGGATGCATTTGAAGTGAGGTACTCGTCGTATATCGCACCTGTGTTCACAGTTATTTTCCTGGCATGTATTCATTTGACAGGGTGACACCTACCTAATAAATTGACGAGTTTGGATAAATGTAGTAGGTCAATACCTGTGAACCCAGTCGAGCATATCCTCATGTCGCTGAAAGCTGTTCACTGTCAGCGAAGTTATTTGAAAGCGGGCAAGTGCTACAAACCTGGAATCGGAAATCTAGGGAACGGGGTGCTGGTGATATGGGCTTCCGGCGGGCAAAAGGAGCCACTATGAAGGCACCTCTCGATCCACATGTCTGTGACGAACTCGGGTTCGTCCTCTATATCGTCGAATGAAGGCAGATTTTGCCGTGGCATATCAAATGGTACAAGCACGAACTGACGATAATTCTCCTCGTTTGCTAAAAGTTGTTTCAAGGATGGTACAATCTTCGCATCATGAGCAAGAAGGTGAGACTCAAGAATTCCAGTCTACCCAAACAGTTAGCCGCCATACTGGGCGAAATCTAGATATTTATTGGAAGTAAAGCTTACCTGGCTTGGAGTAAATCCAATAATATGGAATTTCGAAAGATACCAAAAACCACGCCTTTGCTCTTTTGTGTTTTGCAGCGGTAGGGGGGTGTTGTCTTGAGGTGTGTTTTCGGGCGGCTCAGTAAGTCTATTCTCAGTTGCAAAAGATTTAGCTTGCTGTAGAACTGGTCGAGGTGCACTGGACGGGCGTGGCTCCAGCTTTTCAGCAGGTTCCGGTGCGGAATCTTTATTAGGCTTCACCGAGTCCCTGCCTGTGATGTCGGACCAGATTCCCTCGGTCTGATCCCCGAGTTTCGTACTCGCTACTCTGCGGAGTTTTCTAGATCGACGCGGTCCGCTTTCTTTGGCTATGCGCCTCTTAGACCGGGTGGGAACATTTCGGTCCCACGCACCGACGCCCTGTGATTCCACGGGGAGTAGGGGATCGTAAAGGCTTTCCTCAAGAGCCATGCCCCGTTCAAGGCTATCGTCGAGCCACTTTAGGCTAACAACTTTGATATTCCACTGCATTGCGAATTGATATTTTCGGCCCTTTGTGACTCCGGCAATTAGGTGGGTAGCATCCTTCGTCAAGTCTACTTGAAATTCGCCTCCATTCGTGGTTACTCTTTTTTCAAGTTGAGACCTAAAGGGAACTTCCAAAAAGTAAATATGCGACTTGTCAATGTATATTTAACTGTTTAAAAGGACTTACTATCATGAAACCCAGTGACGGATATAGATAGCCCGGCAAGCGCTGGAAAGCGGTATTCCTCCTCTAGGGCTGGGACATCTGTGTCGCCTCCCAGCATCCATGATGAGCGTACAGCTTCCAACCACTCTGCGCGGAGTACTTTCACATCATTCCGCCCCTTAGCTACGAAGTTATACTTTGGTGTTTTTGTTTGGCCGACAATTAGGTGCGTGACATCGGACATGAGATCGTGCTTGTGAACGGCGCCCATTTGGGCCGCAGTATCAGCTATTTTAGACTTGAAGCTCGTCAGTTTGAAGTTCAAAAGTGGGATAGAGAAAAGAATAATGGCAGATACTAACCAGCTGTTCGAGGGGAATCGAAGTACAGCAGAGAACCACTCCGGAGAGCGGAAGCTCCTTGTCTACCAGAGAGGAAGTTCAGCAATTAGAAGTCCCTGGTGGGATCATACATAGCAATTTACATACTGTATTCCGCATCCTCTGCCATTCTTCATCGCCCAGCACCGCAGAACCATGGTCTATCGCTGTAGAACCCGCAAGAACCTCCAGACGTGCATGTATTTGCTGTCTTGTCGACCTGCAAAACACGCGAAACCGCGATATCAGATGACGAAACTAAGAGCCGAAAATACATGACTAAGCGGCATGGGCACCGCATGTTTGGCCGTGTCGATGTTAAGGATTACTATCATACAGCACGAACTAGATTTCAATTCAATTCGCCAACCGGGATAGATATCGAGTGTTATTTTAAAATGTATACTGGAGAGAGGAAATATCGGGGGTAAATGTAGGTGATTATCTAGGGTGTAGTCATCTTATTTATAACCCTAGTGCGCCAACCCACATTACTCCTTGTTGGAAGGGGAAACCAATCGTTAAATCATGAGAAAAATGCTTTATGAAGAAGGGGTATTGCCAGCGGTTAAGGGGGAGAAACAAAGAAATAAATCAGGAGAGGAGCCCCGATGACATTGTTGTACAGAAAAGGGGGGTTAGGGAAACGAAAAAAATGAGACTTGTAAGTAGAAGACCTCCAGTACATAAAAGCATCTTAAGCCGCCATGAGTCCAGGAACTTGGGCTTCAAGGTCTATCTGTTCGACTGACCTTCGATTTTCGTCGCTTTCACGGAATAGATTTGAAAAGTATTTGCGCGCAACCTCGCTTTCGTGCTTGACTTTTAGTTTTTCGTCCTTTCGTTTTGATAGTTCCTCCGTGGCTGCTTGTAGCGTTGTTTGTAGCCTAGTGGCAGGTAGCTGGAGAACGCGGGCTACCTCTGAGCTGATACGATGGGCATTTGAGTGAACGTAATCCATCTCCGCTAGGGTGGTTGCGATTTTCCGGGAGATGCTGGATGGTAGGGACGTTGGGATTTGAGATGCTATATAGGCCACGGCCAAAGCAGTGGCACCGATAATGCCTGGTACCAGCATCCTCCGGGCATTATTCACCCCAAGTATCTTCATAGCCCCAAGAATTCCATCGAGCCAACCAACTCCGCCCAGGGCCCTCCCGCCCACAACACCAACAACTGTCATGGCCACGCCGGTACCGGCAACCTTCTCTTGCCGTTCCCATAAGCCTGGGATATCAATGAAATCCCAAATATCGAGATCGGTGGTAATCTGTCGCACCAATCCATGTCGTTTCTGCCTGAACATGACATCGGCGCGGAAATTGAGGTTCGGGAATTTATCCTCCCCTACGTGCAAAAGGCCAATGCTTTGGATCATATTGACACTCTTGACGGTTTTGGCGCGAGCGTATTCCTCGCAATGTGTTACACCGGCTGTGATCTGATCCAGCATCGAGAGTTTGAGGTCTTCTGCATATTGGAATAAGGAGAATATGCCGGGATAATCAACACCTAGATCACTCTGGGCAACGTTGGAAATTGTCTTTGAGAGAGTGGAGCGGGTGTAGTTGTATACATCCTCGCGGGAGTCCTCCGTCGACGTTTGCAGCTGTTCTGATATTTCGCTACGTTGCGTTTTACTTTTTTCATAGGCTGGCTCCAGGTGTTCAAGTTCCTCTAATGCATGGTGGAGCTCGGAGGAGGCGACGTTGCAATTGGCATCAGCAAGGCTATGCAAGTCGGCGAGAATATTAAGGAGGTATGTCCGTGCCGGTGCTAGCTTGGAGCGTGACCGCTTTTCGAGAACGAACCGACGTAGAGATTGTTCCAAATTTTCAAAATCCTGTATTTTTTCTTTTTCTTTACCCTTGCCTTTCCCTTTTCCAGAGTCGTCGTCCCCGTCGTCATCTCCACCGCCGGGTGCCGCTGGAGCAGTTGGAACCGCATTGCTTGAAACGAAATGTACCAACTCGGCAGACTCCTTGTAAGTTCTCGGGCTCATGCCAGATATTTGTTCCAAGATCATCCGCTGGCAACGATTCGTGTCTCGAATGTTATCAAAACCGTTAACAACAATAAAAATATATGCCTTCTCACGAGCAGCATTCATTATGAACTCCCGCGAAGACATTGTGAAATGATTTGCGGCGGAAACCACAAACACAACAACATCAATCTCTTCCTGCCGGGCAAACACCGCCGTGGTTTTAACAGAATCGGAGTTCAACCCTGGGGCATCAATGAGAGCGATATCAACAACTCCATTGTTAAGGAGCGACTGGTCAATCGCTCGGACATCCTTCACGTAGACCTTGCACTGCATATATTTGGTGTTGTCCACGACAATGTCTTCCAAATCTTTCAGAGCATAGACGTCGTATGTACTCTCATCGTTGCGGTTATATATCGTATCCTTGTGGATAGCATGAACTTCTTCAACGCCTCCATTTTCTCTCGCATCAAGCACTTCGCAAAATAGACTGGTACATGGTTGTTGGTCTTCCGGGAGAACCTTGCGTCGTAATAAGGCGTTGCAAAACGTCGACTTGCCGGCGTTTAAATCCCCTGTGACTAGAACTTTGCTCGATGTATCCTCTATCCTGTCACGGAGTGACAGTAGGTGTTTGATGCTCTGGCTTATTTTGCCGTCCATCAAAGAGGCTATCGAGGCCTTCTCCAACGAATGAACGAGTCCCGCCTGGGACTGAGCACCAAGCTTAAGATCTAGCCCCAAAATCGAGAATTCCCGAGCAACCTGCGCAGATAGCAATCTCGGTTCTCCCTGACTCCTCCTCTCTACTGCGGAACTGCCCTCGGCCACATCAGCACCATCGACGGACGTGACTGCGCGACGTATTTCACCGGGCCGTGGTTGATTAGCCGGCAGGCTACTACGGCTAGTATCCTCGTACGATCTCGCTTGCGGAAAGTTCGGTCTGCGGGGCTGGGGGTGAGGTTGGACCTCATCGCTTATGACAGATGGGTAGTGGGCGGGCCACTGGCGGTTCATTCGCTGAAACTCTTTCAAAAGTTCAAGCGTTTTCGTGATGGACCGGCCGAGCTGAGTGCGGTTGGCGTTACTACGAGGAGTTAACAAACGCGTCGAAAATTCTCAGAGAAGGAGGATCCATACTATTGGAGTTGATGAACGTGATTCGCGATGGCTTGTCTCTCATGCTGGGCTAGAGGAGCAAGAACAACGGTTAAAATATAACTCTATACCGCTGAGAGGGGATGAGGGCAAAAGCAAAACTAACCTGCCAAATTGGATTGCCCAGGAAGTAACGGGGTATGCGACGGTGTTGGATGGTCCTGCATCAGTCCAGCATGCCAGTCCGTCGTAGAGTCAAGCGCTTCACCCGCAACACTACCTCCATATCCCGAGTCATCATGTAATGAAGCTATAAGAGACTCTGCGTTTTCGGAGGTGGTTCCAGACCCTACCACCATATAATCAGGGACGTAGTTCGGCGCCTGCGGGTCGGGAGATTGACGTGCATTCGACTTCGAGGAACCCTCCCCAGCAGACAAATCAATGTCCGTGGGAAAGTACTCTTGACTCATTTCGGATAAATGATGGATATCGTTAGCTAAGAAAGACGAGCAGTCGAGAAGACATAGCAACTCTTGTATGTCATGAAAGAAGAAGCCTTTTTTTTGTTGGATGTTTGCGATGTTCCGCGGGTGTTTTTTATCCGGCCGGAGAATAGATGAGCCGGAGATCGCCCACTCGAGTCTTGGCGCGCAACCACCAAAAACGTCACTTTTCGCTCCAGGCGGAAACTTAAGTCAGAGTCGAGGTTCTTCGTTCTTCGTTGCTCTTTACAATCAGACGATCAAATCGCCTTGGGAGGCTTTTGTTGAGAAAGAAACTCGGCAGAAACCATGAATGTAGGTACTGCCTTTACATCCCACTTGTCTAGATCTTGTTCTTGTCCTTACTCTGTTCTTTACAGATCGTCGAATGGGCCTTCGGGAAGCGCATGACCCCCGCCGAGCGCTTGCGGAAGCACCAGCGGGCATTGGAGAAAACGCAGAGAGAGCTTGACAGAGAGCGGATCAAACTCGAGAATCAAGAACGGAAGCTTGTTCAAGATATCAAGAAAAGTGCGAAGAACGGGCAGATAGGCGCATGCAAGATCCAAGCCAAAGATCTAGTCCGCACTAGACGGTATGCGTGCCATTATTTTAAGTCGATTGAGTGTTGAGATTAACTCGTTTGCCACGGTACAGATATATCCAGAAGTTCTATTCGATGCGAACGCAGCTCCAGGCCATCTCCCTTCGAATCCAGGTACGCTTTCCAAGCTGGCCCAGAGCCGTGCTGTGGTTTTTTGTGAGCTTACATGTTAATAATTCTTAAATCAGACCGTCAGGAGTAATGAGCAAATGGCCCAATCGATGAAAGGTGCAACGATGCTCCTCGGAAGTATGAATCGGCAGATGAATCTACCAGCGTTACAGAGAATCGCAATGGAGTTTGAGCGTGAAAATGAAATCATGGACCAGCGGCAGGAGATGATGGATGATGCCATCGATGATGCAACCGGGCTGGAAGATGAAGAAGAGGGCGAAGAGATTGTCAAAGAAGTATTAGATGAGATTGGAGTAGATCTCGGGCAAGCGGTAAGCGGCACAAAGGGTCATATTGTTCATGCCAGAAGATTAACTAACAGCTGCATAGCTCGGCGAAACACCAAGCGGTATACAGGGAACTGCGAGCAAAGAAGCCCGTGTGGCGCAAGCAGTCGGTGGTGGAGGTGGAGGTGCAAATGTAGACGATGACGACCTTCAAGCAAGACTGGACAGTTTGCGCCGATGATTTATACCCTAGAAAGCATAACCTTGTCAGCGGCGGCGTTTTGGAGTCCTGTGGGATAGCCGGTTCCCTTCTATCAACTTTCTTATTTCCTTTCTGTAGCTTCCCACGACCAGGTGCCAGATGGTAACAAGCCCCATCTCAGCTTGCCTATACGCCATACAGAAGGCATATATCACTGGTGTGTGTGATTGTAAATAACGGATTGGTTTCTGTATCCTGCACCAATAGCTTTATTATAGCAATTGTATGTTTTATCACCTTTGTGACCAACCACAGCTGATATCTTTGACTTGTCGTTGTAAGTACTACCTTGCGGCCGACGAAAATGATCGGGATACCTACAGGTCTATACAGCCTCGAGATGTACAGATTTTTAAAGGTGAGTGAATCTGTGCATGCCGTTGGCTGAGGAATATCTCGATCCAGAGTGGCAGCAGGAGCAAATATTTCGCGGCCGTCACAAAAGCGCCAATAAAGTCATATTCATAATCTTTCTTATAGTTCTTCATCTGCTCTAGCATGAGGATTGATATAAGATAGAAATCAACTAGACTCTGTAGGCTCTCCCATGTCGTCTCTGCCTGGTTAGCGCTACCAAGCAAGCTATTTTTATCGTGCATTTGCATCCAAACCCCAGACTTCTTACATATTTAACCCAGCACACCACCACCATCTTGAAACAAAATCCTCCACAAGATAGATCGGTGCAAGCTACGCCGGCTAGAATTACTTGCAACCTGCTGTTGGTATGTTTTATGTTTACCCGGTTCCCCAGATTGCTGGTATCAAGTGAATCATCGCCATCATTAGAGGGGAACACGAAACGTCATTCAAAGAACCCTATTCACCCCATGCCCGCTGGCTGCTAAGTTGGATGTCAACTCGCCTGCCTCAAAGTTGCTGATACACTCAGATATATTTGACTTGTAGCAAAGCCACTGACAACTGCGAATTGTCCTTAGGTCATCTCGCTCGAGTTTCTTTTGTTGCCCTGTATCCTGTGGTTGCAAGTCAAGCTGGCAGGAAGCAAACGGCGGAGGTTCACCAGTCAGGGCGGGCTACTGAACAGAATGTTCGGGGGCTCTACAAACCCTCCCAAAGATAAAGTCGATCCTCTCTCCTCTACGAGCGCTACCGGTGTTACTGTACCCACGCCCAAAAACGACATCGGCGAACCGGCCATCTCCCGCGACGATAAAGTTGTTTCTCTAGTCGAGTCGCCGAAGCGCTGGGCCCAGATAACTGATAAGAAGAACAAGAAGCGGAGAAGTAGCTCTACGGCTAAAGCGGCTGCTCTACTTGCCAGTGCGAAGAACACCCTTCACTTTACCAGCAAGGACAGCCCGAAGGAACCTCAGTTGGTAGAGACGCCGCTTCAAGCTCTGGGGAAAATGGACCCTGCTCTAAACGTCCCCCAAGGTTCGCTGAACAATTCGGCCGGAGAATCGGTGCCAACATCTAGCTCGACATTTCGCGTTGGTGTGACTGAGGATACGAATAGAAAATGTCGGCGCACAATGGAAGATACTCACGCCTACCTCTATCACTTTTTGGGCGCTCCGATCTCTCCCAAAAAGGCTGATCAGACCCCGCGTACCGACCAAAAACCGGATGAGCTTACAGCATCGATAGAGACGTCCGAAGGGACACAGTTTACCGAGACTGATAATGGTTACTTCGCTATATTCGATGGACACGCAGGGGCCTTTGCTGCTGAGTGGTGTGGTAAAAAGCTACATCTTATCTTGGAAGACAGTATACGAAAGAATCCCAAAGCGCCGGTACCTATGCTCCTCGACCAGACCTTCACATCTGTTGATCAGCAACTGGAAAATCTACCCGTGAGAAATAGTGGTTGTACGGCAGTAACTGCAGTATTAAGATGGGAAGACCGAATATCCAGCTCTATCTCCCCAGCACCAGAAACTACGAATAAGAAATCGCCAGATTCGGATCTTGAGAGAGAATCGACCTCGAAAGTTCCTTCTCCAGAATCGCTGAACGTCTCTCGCCAGGCCTCCGTGTCCAACTCTGAAGAACATACCACTCGCGCGAGGGTCTTGTATACCGCCAACGTTGGCGATGCGCGGATTATCCTATGCCGTAACGGCAAGGCATTGCGCCTATCTTACGATCATAAAGGCAGTGATGAGAATGAAGGTATCCGAATTACCAATGCAGGCGGGCTAATTCTCAATAATCGCGTCAACGGTGTTCTTGCCGTTACTCGGGCTTTGGGAGATACATACATGAAAGAGCTCGTAACAGGCCATCCGTTTACAACCGAAACAATTATTCAACCAGAAACAGACGAGTTTCTAATATTAGCATGTGATGGGGTAAGTGCTATTCTAGTATAACCCAACCTTTCTCTCTAGACACTCCGGCACTAACTTCACATATCCTAAAGCTCTGGGATGTTTGCTCCGATCAAGAAGCCGTCGATCTAGTACGGGACACACAAGACCCCCAAGCCGCATCCAAAATCCTAGTCGACCACGCGCTCTCTCGCTTCAGTACGGACAATCTTTCCTGCATGATCGTCCGCTTCGACAAACAAGCCATCTCAGATCGACGGGCAAACTCAAAACCGGCCGAAACAAATCCAGGGCAAACAACAGTAGCCATAAGTGAAACCGAGAGTTTGATAGAAGCTGCAAAGGGAAGCACCAACAAGGAATGCAGAACCTCATCGGAGTCCAACAACGCTAAAGACACGCGGTCATCAGACGGTACAAGGCAGACAGACAGTAAAAATCCCGCTGTGGCATCTGAATCAAATATTCAGAACAACGCAAATGCCGCCGGTAGTGGGAACAAGCCCATCTCCAAGTAACCCAGTATTACCCCTGGGTCCATCATTATTGGTTGGTTCACCGAGTAACCATCTTTTCTTTTGGCGCCATATTCATACAAATTTCCATCGGTTATATGGATAATAGACACCGTGAACAGCTACTCCATTTTGGAAATGCAGGAGATAAAAAGAAGAATATCTGCTGTCTTCTGTTTGGCTATTGAGCCAGCTTTCTTTCCGCTTGTCGTTTGTCTCCTTTTTCTTTTACCATATGGCCCTTGTTCATGACCAGACCATTAAATGTCGAGCCATGCTCCTTATTTTACTTCACGATCGTTCGTTCACCCCTCCTATCTCCTTGCACTTTTTTCTTCTCTAAACTGATGCCCATCATGTCTATTTTTTCTATTTTATATTCACCCCCTTTTCCTGCTCATACTTTCTCAGCTTCCATTGCCTAGTTTGGTATGGCTTGTCTGTTCGAATAAGGCGAGTTGGTTTATGATTTCCCTTCTCCCAAGTATGCATGTTCTCGTGATATTACAATTTGTCAAAGTCACGATCTTATTTTTGTTCCTATTTTTTTGATCTCTGGATGGTCGAAGCGACGGCGATCTTGTGTGGGTATTCTATACTGTATGTATGTAGATAGTCGGAGGAATTCATAGTATATCGTTGCAAAGAACTGGGAGCAAGTCTAGGCGATTGAGCGTTAAGTGAAAAGGAAAATTTATTGTACAAGCTACTCTAAATACAAAGTCTGTAGGTAAGGTAAGATACATGCTGCTAAGCCAATTAAGCAAAATCAATCAACACCGAAGAAGCATGATTTTATATAGAGAAACGCCAGGCCAGCGAGTAAAGGGAACTTGAGTTGTGGTATAAGCGCATTGAATCTACCAGAACTTCAGTCGGTTTATTCCCGACTTGTCATCCTTCTTCCCTTCGCTTCCTTCGGTCGGAGCACTCTGCTCTGGTTGTGGAGGCTCGCTTTCAGAGGTGCTTTCCGGCGTCTCCTCCACCGGTTTGGCATCGAATAAATGCTTGTTAGTGGGTTCAACCTCAGCATGTCCAACGTTACTCGGCCACGAGCTAGCATATTGCGCATCCTGCAAGTCCACCCACATCATCCGAACCTGACCTTCAGGAACGCTCCCTAACGCGCCGTCCATATCGATCTTGGCCTCGACCTCGTCGGTGGATATCATTTGCTCCAACTCGGCAACCTTCTCCCGGACTCTATGCTCAAGCTCCACGTTCTGTCTCGCTGCTTGTCTAACGCGCTTTTGCGCCTTGAGGCTCAGCTTCTTTTTCTGCGTCACTTCCACCCCTTCCTCCTGACTCGCCGCCTCTTCTTCCTCCTGCTTCACCGCCTTTTCGCGTTCGTTTGCAATTTTCAAAGCAGCAGCAATATCAGCAACGCTAGTTGCTTTTTGGTCCATGAGCACCCTAGCCCGTTCCTTCTTCGGCATTAATTGGCCCTGTCGCGCATTCCATTTTTTATCCCATTTTTCAGCCTCGTTCAGATCCCTGGGGCGTTTTCGCGCCATGGTCTCTTCGGACACGGTTATTATTTCCTCTGGTGGTGAGAATTGTCGTTGCTGTGAGAATTCTCGGACGAGCTTATATGCGTGTAATCCGACTCGAGAAGATGAGAAGTGGACCGAGTAGTATGGAATCCACATGTCTTTGCGGAGTTGTGCAGGGACGGTCTTTTTGCCGTGATAGACAAGCTGGCTGAAAACATGGTTTCGCTGTTAAGAGTATCAAAAGGTGTTGTTAGAATTGACCTCGTCTTTTTTTTTTATTGTGGGCTGGTACAATGAGCCACTTACGTCCAAGTTGCGACTTAGAGAGTAAACCACTTGGTTCGTTCGCATATTGTAGTATGCGAAGATGTTTCTGCCATGCGTGATCCTTTGGAGTGACTTCTTTAACCTCGCCGACTCCTCCTGTACGAAATGTATCGCCGCCCTTGAATTCGGAAATCTGGTTCTTCCCTGGATAATTTTACCGCTGATAGAGGGAAATCGAACGGCGTGGTGAGATGCGAGGGTCGTTGGGTCAATCAGCCGGACGACCTTGGTCGCCTCTTTGGCTGCGACCTCGGAGGCCATTGTGGTATTATCGGATTAGAAAATAAGAATTGAGTGGAAAACGATAAACGGCTATGTCGTCCTTAACCGGGTAGAGGTATATAGCATTATTCAAGCGAGCTGTGGCATGCTGCGTGACGAGGTTGAGGTTCAACAAGGTGAAGATGCTGAACCAAGAAGCAAATTTCAGAGTTTGGCAAAAAAACGCCTTTTTAGATGTTCCGGAACCACCAAAGAACCACGCCGAACGCCAAACCACCAAACAACCCCGAAGGAGTGCAGTCTTTTGGCACCAAATAGTCGAATCAATCAACCTGACGGGGCAGGATACTGTTGGTCTGCAGCTATGTCCCATGAAATCATCTGTTTTGGCCGTGCTTCTTGAACCCTGAGCGGAACCGAGCCTACGTTCTATGGTCTTCATAGTTCTATGATGATGTCCCAGAGATTATGCCAACAGCGCTTCCAACTATCAGTCGACGATGGCGACCATTGCGGATGAGTTACCAGTCAACGACGGTTTTCCGGAGAGACGTCGCCAGAAACCATGGCTGCTCCCATCGGTAAGGGTTGTCTGGAGTATGCCCCTGGGTGGACTTCTTTGCTAACCGATACAATATAGAATCGCAAGCTACGTCACCTGCAAGGCATCGCTGTTCGCAATCTTATAGTTACAGCTCCGCCGACTAACAGAGCTCGGAAGAACACGATAGACGACCACAATGTCCCAAATACTCTACAAACTCCGGCAAAGGCGCTCGCAAAGCGTGAGAATCGACTGGTGTACCATTCACGCTCTGTGACCGATCTGACACTCGTAAATGGAACGCTGGATTCAAAAGCGCCGGTCAGCGATAACGAGAAAGATCGCAGACGAGATGGATTTGCTACGCGGAGGAGAAGCACTCTACCATGGGCAGGAGCTAGCCCTATCATAAGACAAGCACGGCTGGAAGACATTGCTGGAAGCAGAATGGCCGACAGCTGGTTTTCCCTACACTGCAATGGTGTCCTTGATCCGGTCTATATAAGTGAAGTTGTTGAGAAGGCTATGAATCCCAGCTTTAGATACTTCGATCTAAACGCTTGCGGCCCGGCCATTTCCCGTCGAGGGGGCGTCACGATGAAGTTCTGGGTAAAGACGGATCGCCTGCCCAATTATTTTTTACTGTTGGATCTCCAGGTGGATTTCAGGTCGTTGCAATATATCGGAAAATCGTTGGACAATTTTTACCACCCTTTACCTCCCAATTGTATTATATTTCATTTCGTTGATGGTGTTTATACCAACCTTATCGACTTACCGCCGATCGAACGACCGCTAACTCCCCTCACGGCAGGATTGGAGGGTTCCGGTGCTGATCGGGCGAAAACGTCATCTTACGACGATTTGATGAGTCTAGCAAATCTTGATGATTGCATTCAAGATGCCTCGGCAACGAGGAACCGACTAGAAGTCCAAATCAACAATATGTTAAAGGAGAGCAGACAAGATATAGATCTGCTTGACCGAAAATCACAGGCGAAAGAGAGGCTGATGATGGTTAAACGTGCAGTAGCTGGGGAGAAAACACGTTTGAAACAGGCCAGCGCCCAAAAGGACAACATCATCCGAAGCCTCAAAGCAAGGAGGAGTGCGATGGCCGAGGGACTCTCAGGCCAGGAGAGCACACAGTCTCATCTGTTAGATGCGCAGGATGTGAAATCTTCAAGCCAGGAACTTCTGAAGAAAACGACAGAGGACTCGATGGGCCAAATTCACAGAATATGCGAGGATCTACACAGTACCTTTCCCATTGAGCCTATTGCCGGTAAACCTCTGGCGTTCACCATTTGCGATCTTCCTCTCCCTAATTCTTTCTTCGTTGATATTGACAAGGAATCCGTGGCTGGTGCACTGGGATATACGGCACAAGTACTATACCTCCTCTCCTTTTACCTTTCTATACCTTTACCATACCCTCTTCGACCATACCTTTCAAACTCAGTCATAGAAGACCCTATCTCGCTTGGCCTGGCGCAAAGGGTGTTCCCATTACACCCCGTAAACTCCCACTATCAATTTGAATACGGTGTTTTTCTCTTAAACAAGGACATTGAATACTTAATGAACCGACTTGGACTGCGGGTTCTGGATATCCGTCACACCCTCCCGAACCTCAAATATCTACTATACATTCTTACCGCCAGAACGAACGAACTACCCGCTCGAAAAGCGGGAGGGATCCGTGGCTTGTTCGGCGGAGGGTTTACGCCCAGCCTATCGCGACAACACAGCAAAGACAGCCTGGCAAGCAACGACACTGTAATGTCGAGCCATAAACGGATCTTCCCGTTTAATCTCCCTGTATCTTCATTCTCCACCCCAGCTTCCTCGACAAATGGCGCTCCGCAGAAGAGCCAGTTGACTCCGACGATAGGAAACGGCCAGGTTTCTGTGTCCATGACAACCGCAACTCCAGTCATTGTGAACAACAAGCAAACCAGCAAAGCTCTTACACCTGTTGATCAGGGCGAGATCCAAAGCCACGTGTGACATTTAACATAAATGGCACCGGCATTCTAACCAACCCCACTGGCCTACCCTTGTGGGGTTGAGGGTGAATCCGAGCTCGTTTTCAATGTTATTATGGAGTTTGGCCAGCTGTGCATGACTCGTTCCTGATGGGGGGGCTTGGTTGATATGGCTTATTCCCACCCGATTTTCTGTATTTCTAGAAATATGGCCCCTATAACGCAGCCCTCATACGACCACTTGGCGTGCAGTTACATTCGCATAATGCATAACTAGCCAAGGTTTTTGGATGTACATTTAAATAATCTTAATGGTTTTTCTTCTACTATCGAGGAATTTGATTTTCAGGTCTTCTCAAGTCAGATGGCTTTCTGAGCTTTGGATGCGGCGAGAAGAAAGAACAGACCATTCTCTGAAACTAAGCTCAATATTAAAGTAAAAGACACCAAGCTCCATGCTATCGATATTTCAGACCAAGTGCATAAGCGCTTCCGCAAATGATTGTTCCCTCGGACTCCGAGCAAGAAGTCCAGCTGAAGAACCTTTGAGGTGCATATCCCAGCCATAACGGGCCCACTAAGGCCGTGTTAATCCCCAGCCAACCTGAGAAAGATACTTGGTCCCCACAGCTCAGCTTAGGTCAATTGAACTTGATACCCTTCAATGGGAGGCGAGTGCTCGTTGACCCGACGTTTGGTTGATAACAATGACTCCAAGAGCAAGACAGGAATTGACCAAAGGGTATAAAAGGACGCTCTCGACCTTGTATCCCCTCCCGAGATTTAGTCCAGCAAAGGTTTCCAGGCAGATAACCCTTTCTATATAACATTCCCCTCCCGATCGGCTGCTACCTTTCTCTCACCTCTGCTACCCAATCCTTGACACGGTCGAGATGCACTTCATCAAGACAACCGCAGTTCTCCTCGTGGCTTTGACCTCGCGTTCACTAGCTGCTCCAGCGCCTGCGAAAGACGGCTCTAAACATCAATTGGCTAAGAGGTGCCATCCCTGGACGTGCAGTGCATCGGTAAGCTATGCTCCTTTCCCTAGCGAGAAAAGAATCCATAACTAAACACCTTTATCCGCTCGTAGTGCGCATTCGAGAACTTTCCCCACGGGGGCCGCTGCATGTATGTCGTTGTCCTATCTCACCTCGGAGGCTTTGCATCCTTCATTTCTTACAAACTTTGATTGCCATTTCCTGACAATCTTACAGTGACGGAGTCTGCAAGTGCTGCGTTATTTGCTAACTCCTCGAAGGTTAGCCGGAGGAGGTACGATATAATTACTTCGCGAGAGCCGTTGACGAAGACGAAACCAAATCCGAGGCCCCTGCTGCCTGGAAAGTCTAGATCGAACAATCCTCATTGTTAAGTCCTGGAGAGATTGGTGTTTCACGCCCTTTGCTTCTATTCGCATATACGCCAAAGGTCCTTTAGAAGCAGACAAATAGATAATAGAAGCGATTGGGATAGTTCAACCTTAAAATTGTTTTCAGCCATTCGTTATGGTATACGGAGACGGCTAGGATATTAAGTCGACTATCAAGGCTATAACAGTCGAACGCTTGAAACTCAAGCTTGAGGGATATTGTACCCTGAACGTCCGCTACGTCTCGGTCTACAGTGCATCAATCTTGCGGAGATATCAGGCCGTTGGGGACGGGTGACGATCATGAAGCAGGGAAGATTGATCACCACTCACCCATACGTACATCCATATGTAGGTACGAAGTGAAATACCCGGTTCATAATATGTTTAAGCGACCCACTAGCAAATATCCGTTATAAAGGGTCGTTTAGCGGTAAGAAATTGAGGGGGAAATGCGGAGGATGTTAGCAGGGATAATTGGCCACCACCAGCAGGTATTTGCTTTGCGGTTCGCGATGTTCATACGCCAGATCGATCATCTGGGGCTACAGCTGATGTTCTGCTTGCTTCTCCATTTCATCAATGCCTTTATCTGTCAACCAAGCTGAAGGTCGCAGACTGTTCCAGTACAGCGAGTAATACCAGTATGGTAGTATGACGAAGGGCTTCACGACTTCCTTTCAAGAGTGAGGCCTTCAATTCCACTCGGATCAACCGGTTCTCTTTCAATTAAACCATCGTCATTGACGGCCTAGACAAGGCTGTGGAATCCTCGCAAACGATCATTTTGATATTGATCGAAATCTCCGCCTGCATATAATTCAGTCTCAAATAGGAAATTGCAACGGTCATCTGATCACCCCACACTTTAGTATCACGTGGTCGAGTGGAGGCTCCGCGCAAATCTACTTGGTACAACAAACTAAAAAGCTGAGGATGATAATAACTGAGAGAGATGAGAGACTTGATATTAGGCCCTCAACTGATTAATTGATGATAATGGTGATGATTGCCGGTTAATTGGAAGTGTGCCTAGGCTGAGGATCTCGCGTCTTCCTGACACGAACGGCGCTTCAACTCCATCCCGAGTCAGTCTGTTCGATGTACGCTGTGCCGTGGATGGGCAGTGGATGGGCATGTGAGATGGGGTAATGGTGCTTAAGAGTTGGTTATGGAGCCTTCCATGTCTCACCAGCCCCAATCTATTTAAGCGCAAAGACCTAATTAAAAAAGCTGGAGAGAGAAACCATCTCAAGAAGACGCAAGGTTGACTTGATCCCAGGATTTTCACCCCAGAATGCCCTTGGCGTGCACAGGCAGGAGTCTTTGCAGATGGATGCATGTCAGTGATCATGCCTTAGTCGCCCTCTAGTGCCGTTTTCCAACCATTGACGATTGCAGGACACGGTCGGTTGGTGGAACAAGGGGAAAAATCTTCATCATTCTAGAAACACGTTCGGATAATTTCGTCTAAAGTTGACCTTTGAGGCTTTGCCCTTTGGTGCATCTCTGCCCTTGTTCGTCTTTGGCCCTTTTCTTACGCAATAATAACTCGGAACCCCCTGCTGGCGCATCCAGGTGACAGCAAAAACAAAGGCCAACAGCTCCTCCACCGTTCGATAATCCTTCATGGCTCTCAAGGAACGAAACACCCGTTGCTGATTGACACCGTGTGGGACAGGTCGAAGCGGGATCGTGCTGGGTTTTGCATTTTCTCCGTCATCAAGACATTCGTTGGTTGCCTGGACATGTACTCCGCATATATACACAGTATATGTATCTGTACATCTAGTTTAGTGTGTCCCTCTGGATCAGATTAGCAGAGTTTTCGACTGGGATTTTTCCCGAAGATGGAGGGCCGGTCTGGCGTATATAGACCAACTAGCGACGGACAGGGTGGTAATTCAACGTAATATTAAATAAAAAGAAAAAGCCAGCGGGCAATAATCTGATCGCGTCTCTTTCGTCCTTTTCCAGGGTTTGTTTGGACTTCTTTTTTTTTTTTTACTTATCCGTTTCCCGCTTGTTCATTTGCTCCATATTAATCGTGATCGCCTCTTGCTTGGGTTTCTTCCACCAAAACTTTGAAGATCTACCCAAGAAAAAACCCATCCAAACCAGATGCAAGCAGGGTGGTTTCGACCAGGCAGCGTCTAGCAACTTCGGCGCATTTAAAAGAAAAGAAGGGAAAAAAAAGAAAAAAAGAAAGAAAAACGGCGAAACGAAGCCAAAGATAAGAGAAACACCGCCGACTCGTTGTTAACTGGCTTTTTGCGGCTGGCATCGGCTTGCTTCAAGCGCATCTGCAGGCGAAGGGAAACACAAGGAAACGAAAGACGAGAGATAACAAATACCACCCCAGCTAGATGGATGGGATCAGGATGTCCACCGCCAGGCCACCTGCTGCTCCCTCTCCATCTTCAGTCTCTCCCGCTCCGCAGTCTGCTGCTGCTGCAGACTCTAACAACCCCAGGTTCTCCCCGCAACGGGCCAGCTCTCCTCCTTCACAGCACCGGCGAGGCTATCAGGCCTGCGATCCGTGTCGGAAGCGCAAGGTGAAATGTGATCTTGGAAGTATGTAGTTCTAAAAGGACAGAAGTCCTATATAGTGTTTACGCCACCTGTCGTGTTCTCCTCACCGCTAACCTCTTGTTCCCTCCAGGTGTCGACAACCCACGTCCTCCTCCATGCGTACGATGCCGTCGCGAGAGCAAAAGATGCGAGTTCTCAGCTACGAGGAGGAAGCGAAAGGTGTCTGGGGATCCTGACGATTCGCCGGCTACAAATGTGCTGAAGAGAGACAAGCGCATGATGGTCGCAGATGGAACCATCCCACCTCTACCCCCCGTCGACTCAAGCAACAGCAATCCCAGCCATGATTCCAATGGCGTCACATCGCATCTACGGACGGGATCAACGTCGTACGATGGTGATAGCGGACACAGTCTCACCTCTGCACAGCGTAAGTGGTCTGAGGCCGGTCCCAGTCCACATCGAATCTCCATCCCTTCAGCCAGCCAGCAATTTCCCGGTCCAACATCTGTACCTACTTCAGATCAATACCGAACCCAACGCCAGAGCTTCTCGAGCAATGGGCGTCCTAGCATCCCTCCTCACGTCCTAGAGAGTGGCCAACATATGATGAATAAAACAGCCGCCGAGCTGCTATCTCCGGCAATCACCAATAGCCACGATGCTTTGCACCTCTTGTCGGAGGCGGCTGGTAGGACTGAAGATCTGAATAGGCAACAGTTAGAGTTCTCTTACGCCGCCAATCAATCTTCTTCGTCGGGCTTCACTCCAGCGTCTGTCTCTCCAATGGGTCAGGTAGGAACGCCGGGGAAGGTGAGCAGGTCCAATTCAAGCAACCACCATGGCGGCGCACCGGTGGGTTGGTACCAGCAGGGAGCGGACTCGAAAAACATGGATACCGTCGCCGAGGCTACTGATGCTGTGTTAAGTCCTCCAAAACAACCGGAAGATGTAGGCTACGCAAAGGCACGGCGCGCCTGGTCGAGGCTACGATTCATACGGGCCGGATGGTTTAGCGTTGATGAAGCGATGGCGTACATTACATAGTAAGCACGAATCCATCTGAGTGCGTTCTACCATTGCGCGTCTACTTGCTAACTCGCTCTCGTTTCTTAGTTACTACGAAAACCTTGCGCCGTTGAGCCCAATTGTATTACAAAACTTCAGCGCACCATCCACCCATCTCACGCTTCTCACCGAAGAACCGTTTTTAACTGTTACAATGCTCACAGTCGCCTCTCGCCATATGCAACTCCAGGGTAATGGCGCGACCTCCCGTGCCTATTCGATCCACGAGAAGCTTTGGTCCTATCTTAGAGGCATGATTGAACGGTTATTCTGGGGCCAAGAGGAATTTGGTGGCAGCGGCACTGGCACGGGCCTATCTGGTCCTAGACAGTTCGATTTATCGACTTCAAGCCAGCCGTCCAGCCCACCTAAACTGAATGGTCATCTCAGGTCGTTCGGGACCATCGAGGCGTTGCTCTTACTCACGGATTGGCATCCCCGGGCTTTGCACTTCCCACCTGGAGACGACGAAAACACACTGTTGGATATGGACCCTGAACTATTGAGCCAACTCGATAGGGACAGAGAAGAGGAACAAGAATCGGACCATAAAAACCAAGGGGGGGCTAGTGAAGGCCGCGTGGCGTTCTATAAGTGGCTTGAACCCGTCTGGAGATCTGATCGGATGTCTTGGATGCTCCTCAGTACTGCCCAAGCTCTTGCGTTCGAGCTCGGCATTTTCGACGAAAAGAACGAATTGAAGAGCTCCACCGATTCAATTCCCGAGCGAATTCGTAAACGACGCCTCCGACGGATGATTCTTGTTTATGTTTCTCAGAGCAGTGGTCGTCTAGGAATACCTTCCATGCTTCCATTGCCGCAGTGGAATATACCTGCAAACTCAACCCTGCCGGAAGAGCTGCAAGATCACCATGTGGACCAGATGCAAGATTGCTGGATGGACATCTCCAAAATTATGTACAACAGCAATCAACAGCTGTTTCTATCAAAAGAACAGACTACTCACCTGATTAAGAGCGGTCAGTACCGTGATAAAATCGGCGAGTTCATGCCGGGTTTGATGAAGTTCAAAAAGAAACTCGACAGCATTACAGCTAGTAAGTCTACAGTTCAATCCGTGGTCCGAAGTTCATGTTCTAACGCACTACATCAGTGAACCCCCACATGCGAAATGTCCTAACAATCGAGTATGAATACACTCGTGAGTATCCTCAGTGCTGCCTCGCTCCTTAATTGGGATTATTGTTTTATTAACTTCCTTTAGGACTCTATGTCAACTGTTTAGCCCTACAAGCCGTCGTTGAACGATGGACGACTATGGCCAATGAGAGCGGAGGCTCAAGTCAACCCAACGGTGGAAGCAATACAAGCTCTGGTGCTGGAACGGTCCCACTGCAGATGCTGTTGGAGCAGTACGAAGTAAATGAGCCTTATATTCAAGAAGTTGTCGATGCCTCTCGTAGGATCTTGCACATTGTCCTTGATGGACTTGTGCCCGGCAACTACTTGAAACACGCACCTGTGCGAACCTTTTTCCGGATTCTGTCCGGGATGATTTTTATCCTCAAGGTGCGTATTTTTTGAATCCCCAGCTTCTCAGCCAAGGGCTCAAGCTAAAGTGGTTCATAGACTTTTACCCTCGGCGCAAAGGAGGATGATGTACGCGTATCGCTAGAGCTACAAGACCGTACGATTGAATGTCTACGAACTTGCGTTGTAGATGATGTTCATCTCAGCGTAACTATCGCAGACCTCCTTCAACTCCTGACCTCCAGCATCAGAACTAGATTCTTACGGTTTGCACCCGTCGATCGTGCCGGCGAATCTGGTAGCCGTGATCGCACACCTATCGTGTCGCGGCAGGCTTCACCTCGGCCTGGC
The DNA here is from genome assembly GCA_030789285.1 of Arthroderma sp. MBC 929. NCBI lineage: Eukaryota > Fungi > Ascomycota > Eurotiomycetes > Onygenales > Arthrodermataceae > Arthroderma > Arthroderma sp. MBC 929. The sequence continues at coordinate 534,942 of JARJUX010000012.1, read as the reverse complement.
GAACAGCAATCCCAAGCCCAAAACGACTATCGATGGAAACAAAATAACAACAACACAAATCACCATGGTAATGGTGGCTTCCCATTCGAAAACTCAGCTCATCCAGTGACCACCACACCAACAACCCAGAACGATCCCCTTGCCAATATCCCAGTTCAGCCAATCAACCCGTCCAACTCCAACGTATCATTCATGCCCCCTCCACCCTCTGTCTACTTCAATTACTACGATCCAAATTCGACCTCCCCCAAGATGGAAATCGATGAAACAACCGTCGCGCCACAGGCTATCACCAACAGCGCGACAAGTTCAGCACAACCAAACTCAAATACAATGTCCGATTGGTTTGCCCTGCCGCTGGATCAGTTTTTCAACAACTCCACCGCGGGCGTCGATCAAGGTCTGGGAGGCACGGGTCCGATGGTCGGTGAATTCGATATGCTCGAAGTCCTTTTGAAAGAGCAATACACAGGTGATAACAACGGCGCCAACGGTTCTAGCGGTACAGGTTTACCGTCGCAATTCTTATAATTCATACTTTTTCTTCCCGCTCTATTCTTCCAGCCTACCTATACCTATTCAGGACCACGATTTATTCCATTTTATTATTTTTTGATTTTGTTGTTTTCCTGGAAATGTAAGCCTTCGAAAAAAAAGAAGGCCACAGAGAAGATCTTTTGATTACCTCATTTGAAAATACTTTCAATATGCTATTTCGCGTTCGGCCAGGGCTGCTCAACAGAACCCGACAACAGCCTATGATTCACCATTTGTTTTTTTGTTTTGATGAGATAACGAAAAAAAGGAAAAAAGGAAAAAGGAAAAAACAGGCAGATGGATGCCTTCGAATATATATATTTACAGTTGGGAAAGTGTTTCTGCCTTTTTTTGAGATTGGCATTTTTTTCACACCCGGGGGAAACGAACAATGTGATATACATCTATATATCCATTGTATGTATGTACGTATGGGCGTTGAAGATCAGATCAGATCCTGTGATTTTTGAGATCCAGGGTTTTTTCATATAATGATATATACATGATCATTTTTCAAATAGAGAACGTTGAACAGTGCTCTAATCCTATTCTTGGAAGCATCCACACATATCTGGAATTTTACCCCCTAGACAGAAAACTAAGCTAAATTCAACATCGTAGAGAGAAACAGAAGGTTCTAGACGACTGGTCGTAGCCAGGTCATGAAGAATCGCAGATGAACAAAAGGGTATATGATAGTTCCTTTTCTCTAGGAGATGCTAGATAGAACATGGCAGTAAACGTCACAAGACGGAAAGAAATAATCTCACAAGCCTGGCTGGCTATCATATCATGTTATATCCCAATACCACGCCAACCACAACTATTTCCATTACTGCAAAGAGAGAAATGGTTCAGGAAATCTACAGACAAAAAGCAATTCACCACCTCCAGACACCATCGCAAAACAACATTAGAGTAAAAACAGCCATAGCCACGCCTAAGATACGGAGCAAATAGAGGGGAGAGATGGGTATTATAACGGCGTAGAAAATAGTAGGGATGGGAGGGCGTAGGGAGGTAAAGGGAGGGAGAATAGCAAGTGGACGGTACTAAATCTCAGCCACATCGAGTCCCCATACCTCCCAGTGCTTTACAACCTCCCATCCAACGCGTCGTACTCGGCGTCTCCAGCAGTACTCCTCGCCCGCATCCGCATATGTTTTCTTAGTTAGGCATCCGGCGAGTCTTAATCTGGCTTCTTCAGGGATGTTGGGGCAGAGATTATTGATGAGTGGTGTAAGGTGTTTATCGAGAATTGCGGCTCGGTCATGCGAAGCGTTGATGTTTGAGGGTGTGTTAGTATCGGCTCGGGTGGCATTGCTGGTATTAAGTTGAGGAACGTGGCATTGGTACTGGTTTTGTTGCGGTTGAGGTTCTGCGCATGGATGTGTGTGCTGGAAAGATGTAGATGGTGGGGAAGCCTCGTGAGAGCCGTGCTTACGTTTCCCAAGCGTTGATGATAATACAGGCCAACCGTTATGTGGATAGCCATGTGTCGGTGGTGGATCAGTGGATAGTGCAGAACCATTTATATTCACAACTGGAACCGAAATCTCAGGGGAATCAGCAGCTGAAGCTGTTGGGTTGTTGGCGGCATTTGCTGGATCGGGCCCAGTGTAGGTACCTCCCATGATACTGGAACGGATTAGCGACCAATTAGTCGCCAATACCGACTCGGATGTTGGGACTTTATAGAATTCTCCCAGCTCCCAGGCTTTCCAGCCAATCCCTACCACTTTTAGGTTGGCAAAGAGCTCTTTATCCCCCATCTGGCAGGAAATGGCTTCAGTATGAATACGGTCGTCAATGTTGATCATCTCTGTAAATGCTCGCACGGTAGCTGGCAGATGGTCCTGCAAATCGGCTATGGAGGGCGTAGTAGCCGTGTTCCGACCAAATTGCAATATGTTTGGGTCTACCGAATTGTTCTGTTGGGTGGGGATCAGGATACGAAGCGCGGCGAGCTTTTTTAGGAATGGGATTAAGAGACTCAAAGTCTCAAAACTCGGAAATTCAGTGGCGAAAGCTAGTTGTTCGAGATTAGGACAATAGCGCACCAAGCGGGCGATTGAGTCGCTTGATAGGCTCCATTTTGATGGAAGCAGAAGGTGCTTTAACCTTGGCCCATGGTTGGCAGTAAGCATATGTATATGCATATCGCGGGGTGCGGGCTGAGTAGGTATGTTAGGTGAGGCTGATGGGGTTGAAGGAGTGGTAGGGTGGGTGTAAGCACTGCTTCCGTTGGTAGCAGCGGTGATTCCGGAATCCATGGACGGTGGAGTCAGGGAAGCTGAGCTCGGTGTTGAATGTGTTCTTGGACTATTAATCATGTCCACAGCGTCGCGGACATGGTTGACGAAATAAATCTTTTCCACGTTATGCATCTCGCCCAAAAATTCACAAGTTCTCTTGTCTGTCCTATCGTTTCTGAAACTTTTGACGGAGAAATTGGGTTGCGGCGGCCGCCAGCTAGCTTCCACGAATGTCATCCCTGGATTGGCCAAATCAAGAGCCCCTGGGCTACTTAACATGACCACCTCTTCAACTGTGGTATGGTCTATCGCCGCTTCGAATTCGGTGGTGTGTAAAGCATAGAAATTATGGAACGCGAGCTTCTTAAGGCGCAGTTTGGTTTTTGATGCTATGCATTTTCGAAAATATTCGTGCAGCGGGACGCTGGGTTCCTGCGCATCCCTCATCCGCGGTGACCAGTGCATTCTCAAATCACGTAGCTTCTTACTATGTAAAAGCAGCATAGATATATCATCAGGGTAACAGAGAGGATCTATGTCGGTGACCTTGAACGCTCGAAGGTGAGGCATCGGCGGGACAACGATGGTGGGTCGAGGATGGCGACTGGAGGGAAAGCGAATGGTTAAGGACGTCAGCTTCGGAAGCTGCGAGAGGCCCATATACACAGTCTCCAACATCTTTGTGTTAAGTTCCCAGCTTCAATAAGTCAGCGCAAGCGGTCCAATACTTCACAACCCCCCACCTCGCACAGGAAAATTGACCCGGGAGTGACATTTATTACCTGAAGGTTTGCAGCTGTGTCATTTTATCTATAGCCGCCCGGATCGCGATGTTCAGCATCATAGATGAATCCGGTACTCTTCCCACCCTGGCGTATTCTTCCAGTGTATCCTCCCTCCATTCCCCACGCAGCCGGAACGACTGTATCAAAGACGCAACATTCCGGGTAGCCATGGCGTTCAACCCCATCGAAAACGGACTGGCGCTTCCATATCCCTCGGGTACGTTGTCAGTATTGTATCTGATCTTGTCGTAGGACGTAAGAGTAACATTTTTGTAAAGCAGCGGAAGTGTCATGTAATTGAGAACCCGGCTGGTTCTGCAGAGACGCGATAGATCAACGACATCCTCAAGCTGCAAAAGAGCTATTGGCATAAGTAAATGCGATAGCTAAATGATTCTCCTGACTTGGGGCATCAACCTACGTGAGAAATAATCAAGGCAATCAGGTTTAACGGGAGCGACATCAATGCTGGCCTGCGAATCCGAGCTTCGCGGCTGACGCCGGCATCGAACATGTTCGCGTTGATCGTACTCATTCTCAAGAACTTCGTCTGCCGTTCTGCTCGAGGTCGTCTAAGCCTTCACCCATTCTGTATGGCGAGGGCCAAACTATGGAAAGCCAACAGTAAGGGAAGCGTGGTGTCCGGTCGGGATTTTGGTTCGTTTATGAAAATTTATGAAGCTTGACAGTCAACGCATTACTTGGGTGCCTGTACGGAGGAGAACCTTGCCGACCCAACCAAAAAACCCAAACGCCTCTGAGAGAACAAAGCCGCCGTTTCGCAATAATGCTAACCCAACAAGGGCACAGCACGCCATGTCCGCATGCATCAAGCCTCGGATCAGCATTGGCACTTTATGCAAATCAACGGCTGGATTGTGACTGAGGAATTCTCCAAAATAAAAAAATGACATAACGTTATGGTTGCACATCCAAATGTATATATACGAAAAATTTTGCATGACCAGAAATAATATGATAACATGAAGAGAAGCCAAAAAAGCCTTTGATTTACCGTGATCCCTTGTTTTCCCGAAGATGAGCCCCCCGAGAAATATACCGACAACGCCGCCCTGGATCCAGATCCTAGCCTTGCCTGAGAACACCCCGCTAAATGCCAAAAATACCCAAGATTTGATGTCAAGAAAAGAAAATGAAATATATAGACCATAAACACAAAAAAGGACGGGGAAGAAGCCAACACTATACTGCTATCCTCGTCATTCAGGAGAAGACCGAGGGTTTGAAACTCGAGAAGGGGATGTAACTGCATCGTTTATGGATTGCTCTTCGATGCTGTGTTGATCGTTGGATGGCCTGGGGGTATCACTTTGATGGGCAGCTTCAATACCCTCCCTCTCATTTGGAATATTGTGCAATCCTGGAGGAGCCGAATGAGATTGCCGCTGTAAAGGTTGATCGTCCTCGCCATACCATCGAACTCGCCCATCCTGTTGAGGTGTTGTCCGATTCGCATGGTTGATAACGGCAGGCTCGGGACTATCAAAACTGGGAGACTGCATGTTCGAAGGGGTTTCTGTCAGGCCAGCAAACGTAGGTAATCGGGAGTCATCAGTTGCCTGAACCGACCATGTCCTCGACGATCGTGGCTGGGCCGGTATAACCATAACCGGTAGGGGACTGTCAGTCATTTTTCGCTCATTAGTATTGCTTCTCCGTGGGCGCGAATGAGTTACGTTGTCTGCAGGGCGCGTTGAAGCCGAGTGCGCACGTCTTGACCGAACAGGAATGACAGTAACAGGTAATATATGGGGGTCAGAAGGGCGACTGCTGGTCGAAGAATTTCCTAAATCACGGTTCAATAGCGAGGTAACCCAATCGTAATTGCGTCTCAAGTTCCACCGCCCTTGACACGGCTCAGCGGACCCGTTTCTTGTCACGTTTGGAATATTCCCTTCCTCTGCTTGGGCGGTTGCTACTTCCTGCGGTGGTGAAGCCCGTCGCCGCTTGAAAGGATTTGCTGCGCTCAACCACCCTGTTCCACGTTTTCGCGAAGGTGCAGGGCCTGACATATTGTAGACTGTTGTGCCGGATGTATCTTTGCTCAAAACAGACGACAGAGATGGTAAACCCTTTTCTTCTTGTTCTTCACCGGGAGGGATATCGGGGGATGAAGGGGTTGGGCTGCTAACAGAGTGATACCGAACACGATAGATGGTACTGGCAGCACTCGTCGTACCTTCTCGGCTGATAGGTGTTACGGCGTTAGCTGGAACAGCGGGACCGTCATTTGGTAGCACCCCTTCATCGAGGTTGTTAGGATCCGAATGGCGTTGCCTCTTCCGTCTTTGAGACTTAAAAGGAGCACGTTTGTGGAACAAGCGTCGAAAGTGAGAGTTCGATGCACCACTAAACCAACTAGAACCGCTGTCACCACCTTTTCCTCCCCCATCACGTCGCTCACCACCTCCGGAATCTGGCCAACCCGCTTCTTTTGATGGAGTCATTTCGAGCATTTCATCGCCATCGAAAACCTCTCGACCTAGAATCCCGCCTTTGCGTTCCTCCCGCTCCAGGGCCTCAATTCTCTCGACCCATTCCCAAACCACAACACTTGCAGCTGCCGCTCCCACCCAACGAATATATTCGCCCCATCCTGCCACATTCGGCTTCGTTACGTCGACAATAAAGAAAATAACTGGTATCATGACAGCAGCTAGAGATAGTAATGCAACAAGACATATATTCCGCATTTTTTGGTGGAAAAAGGCGAATCGATGTTTTGAGATAGAGTAGAAAATGACCCAAGCGGCATATAGCAGACTTAGGGAGAATTCAAAAAGATAGTTTAGAGCTGGGATGGCATGCGCAATACTCCCACGCTGGATAAAATTGCTTTGCGGACTGATAAAGCCATTGAGAATACTGAACAGAGTATCCAGCACAATCAAGGCGAAACCCACCCATTTAATGATAACTTTTTCTTTATGCCGCGGGAACAGGCGGATCAGCGTTTGTACCTGCGCAAGCCATAAAAATGTGCCCGAGATGATGCGCACGATCCGTATCAGCAGACCATTAACCACCTCGTCCGTCAGGGCCTGCGAGTCCATATATCCCGAGTAGTATTGTTTTTTCGCAACTTCAAAGGAGTCTGCGGTTGCTATTGTAAGCGATATAGCACCTGTGAGCGCAGCTACTTTTTGCAGCCAGGGCCTTCCGCCAACACCAACCACAGAAGCACTGCCGTACGATCCACTGATCAGACCATGTCGCCCGAGAAACCCCCCGCGGCCACCGATAAAATATGTTCGGGGCGTGATAAAGAGAATGATCACTAAAACATAGCAAAGGACCGTTGCCACTGCGATGGCATACATTTGGGGGGATGTGGACGCGTAGAAGGCTTCATGGAAATCCAAGATCGTCGTTGGGTCTCGTGGTTGCGCATCGGTATCAACCGTACAGGGTGGCTCAAAAATAACATCCTGCGACAAGGTAACCGAATAGCTGTCATTGAAAACCAGTCGTCCTCCCGTTGTCAGCCGCATTGGATCACACGGGCGCGTCGAAGTATTGCGGTGCTGGTTATTCCAGCCCCATAGCAAGCTCATTGTGTGAAGTTCCCAGAGAATCCCGGGGCTTTATATTCTTCGAATGCCATTCACACATCCGTCTTAGCTTATCGTAGCGGCATCGGATCCTATGTGTCTGTGCGGTCCGTCGAGGTTGCGGAGTGACAGATGGGCATATGTCAGGGGAGGTCGAATGCGTTCAACTGTGTATTCCCGGTTTCTCAGCGTCTAGCCGGCTCAATATAATCGAATAACGATGCCTGTGTTAAAGTCATATAGCAGACCTCTTGAGGGTCGAGGGAAAAGAGAGAGGTGGGAGTTAACGGGTGAAGTTGGTCGAGGTCGAGGTCGAGGAGCCGCAGGCTGGACCAAAGGCGACAAGTTGAATGCGGCTTCGAAAGCACGACCAGCTAGAGGTGAGCTGCACAGCGGAGCTACAAGGCGAGATCTATTGAACCGAACAGCCACGGCGAGCAAACGAACAATGATGCAGGACGTCGTTGAATGAAGGTCTTTCTCGTTCTCGAACGTCCAAAGAAGCGAGAAAATAAGATGGGGAGCGAGTGACGTGATTGGCTGATTTAGTGGCGGCTCCCCTCGCCAAGACAAAGCCAAGTTCGTGTTAGCGCTTATTAAGGCTTTGGCGTCACGTTACTCACTTTCTAAACGGAAAAAACTAGATGGAGAAAATGCATATTTGATAACATGAAGATCCGGAGAGCATTGGCATTCTGTGGCATATAACTGTCCAGCATCGAGATATATACATTAATTGTCATGATAGGGGTAAAGTCCCGTGGTAAGTAGCGTAATGAGCAGCATAAAAGGACGAAGTAAAGCAGGAATCAAATGAGTGTGGTGAAAATTGAAATGAGAAACAAGGAATAGGAGGGTTAGAAAAAGAAGGTGAAGGAAAAGAAGTAACGTCTAGACCGACAAAGCCAGAAAGTAAAGAATAATATCGCATCAGATATCATTGTATCTGTACCTGAGACAGGGAATCATCGTAGCCAGCCTGTCGTGAATCAGTAAGTGAAATAGGATATCCAACACCGCGGTAAACACCGTATATACTGCTTCAGGACGCGCCGGAAATGATAATTGGAAAATAAAGGGGGAAAGGTTAAAGGAAGGACAACGGTACAGGATTGAATGAACCATTTTGGTATCAACCCCAATCCATCAGACTTGAAATTCGTTCGTGATATGATTCGGGTATAAAGTGAGTGAGTAGTGGAGTGGGGATGCTTGGTATGCGGACAACTAACTCGGTATCTGCGTTACCGAGGAGGAGGGTTGAAGCTCATATGACCAGGAGATACATATGGGACATTGACTGGAACACCGCCAGCTGTCCGCGCACGTTCTTCTCGCGATTTGATCTCCCGCTCATCTTGGATGAGAGTGCAGCATGTGCAGCAGGTGGCTCGAACGCAGTCAGACATGATCCCACCGGAAATACCGTATGCCCTCCTCGTCCGATAGTGTTGGATAGTTGCCATAAGCCCTAAGAAATCACCAATCAGCACAACTGATCCTCATAGGAATCCCCTTCTTTCGAGGCCACAAGAAAGAAAAACTTACATTGACAGCCGCAAAGTAGTGCCATTGCCGTACAAGAGGCGTTACAAGTTTCATATCCAAGAAGATTCGTTGGGTCCTTTCGCTCCGATTTCATCGACAGCCTATATTGCGTCCGGCCATAAAGAATGCACGGACACCACATACCCATGCAGCATGTTCCTATGTCCGAACAGTCGCATAAGCTATGCTTCCAAGTCCCCCCTTTCAGCTCTTGCTGTGGATGCATGACTTGACCTGGCGTATGGCTCATGCGGTCATGAACGAAGGTCGAGGTTGTTGGGATGCCTCTGGGTGTCGGGTTGGGATCGTAGGCTGGGGCAGGGGACTGTGTGAGCGGATTATGGTCCGGCTCGATTTCGAAGCGTGTGTCTCGTCGATTCTGGGGTTCAGGAGTCATAGGATGTTTGGCGGGTAAGGGCCCGGGCGATACTGGTGGCGACATAGAATACGGCGGCTGATATTCAGGGACCTGATGGATTATTTGCGGCTGCTGATGGTAGATGATTTGTGGCTGCTGAGGGCCTGGGTCAGGGCTATAGTCTGCATATGGAGCGAACTGCGCTGGGTGTTGAGATATCGGAGGTGGTATAGGTATGATGTGGGATTCGTTCGAAGGCTGAATGAGGTCTGGCGACTGGGGAGCCGCTCGCTCACTCACTGACGGCATGTAGGAAAGTGGTCGGTTGCGAGTTGTGGATTGTGGTTCTGGTTCATGTATGTCTTGATCATCTTGTTGATATGGCGACGTGATACCGTCACCATCATTGCGGGACGGGAACACCGCAGTCTGCGCTTCGATCGGGGTTGGTAAGTATGAATATGGCCGTGATGTCTTCTGGCTGTGTTGGCCCGAGTCGACGTAAAGCGATTGCTTGTCCGGCATACTGTGCGATGAACTATCACGTTAACGCCGCCGCACGGTCGATGAGAATCGCTGGCTAGTCGCCTATCAGATAAGGCAGCTTCCCGCCGTCTATAAAATCATCGATATCTAATCGATAGGCTGGGTATGTATTATATCTCAGACCAGCCAGATTGGAGCAAGGCTGAGTTTGTCAGGAAACGGTGGGAAGAAAGGGGCTGCTCCAGGCGCAAACAAAAAAAAAAGGATTTCAGACCCTGACAACGAGGAACTGAGAAGGAAAGAAAATACCCCCAAATAGATCGACGTTCTTTTTCACAATATTTCTCCTTGTAAATAGAGACATTGATCGCGCTGCGGGAACTCGGGAGAGAGGCAGCTCTTGCATTCGGCGCTAAGGGCAGCGGAGTAAACACTGCAAGGATCGCTGGCAAGGATTAAAAGGAGGCTGCGCCACGCCTTCGCTGTGATTCCCTTCGTATCAGATCGTGTTCACAACCCCAAAAGGGGTATTAATAGAAGCACAAAGGGGCCGGCGCCAGATTTTGATACATAGCCTCAATAAGTAAGAATGTCAGCTGGAAGCCGTTTGGACAACAACGACTCAACTTCTCGGCGGCTAGCACCATTCACTCCACTACCCACAAAAAGTAAGGCCCCGGATATATGCCGTCAGGCAAGGTTGGTCACATAAAATGTGACCAGCGGGGGCTCCCTGCAGCAGCATTGACAATGATTCTTTGTTCAAAGGCCGATTTTCTCCTATTCAGCCAAGTTCATGCCCCTCTGAAGGGCCACTTGCATCGGGTGCATGATTCAAGGGAGTCGACCAATGGCCGGCTGCGACAGGTATAAGCAAGCGGACTTTTGTATAGTGGAGATGAAGAACCCTGTCATCTTGTACGACGTTCCCAATCAAAACGGCATTTGTATGATTGTACTTGACAAATGGAGAGGCGAGACGGGGTAGATTCTTGTGGTGATGGCGTTCCCAGCCAACCAGCTCAGTCGCAGCATCGCATCAAGAGAAGGGAGTTCGTGATCTTTTGTGGATGGGGAAAGCTAGCCCGGCTTGGCTTTTCTTGGTTTTCAGCAAGCGAGAGTAATACTCCGTGTCTGATATATCATTATTTGCTTTGCTCCTTATGCAGGACAAGCTTAAGTGACGTTGGTGATGGGGCGAGGAGTCGCATCGGTTGCCCCCAAGAGCAAGCTGATGCTTGATCAGAAATGAGAGCATTGCTGATTCTTGAACTGAACAAACACCCTTGATAACTATAAGAATCGCCACTCGACTAACCACGCATATCCAACGCTGTGCAGACGTTGTGCCCATTCCCCGGTCCTTACCCCATGTCCGTAGCACCTCTGGGCCAGAGATATACACCCTTCCTTGTCAAAGATACGATGTGATTTGTGATTATGATGGCGAAAAGATACGTTGCCGGACATTCAAATTTCCATTCGATTGCTACTCAGATAACCGCTGCGTGTTTTTAAATCATAACTCATCTTGGCTGTAATGTAACTCAACCTTCTTTACCAATGGAGCGCAAAAGCTGACCGAACTCCTTATGGATCCATTCCACATACGCCTTCCAAGTATGATGATCATTCGACGTCTCAGCCGCCGGGAATGCCTTTTGAAGCTCGCGACTGATTTTCAAAACTCCAAGCGACGCTTCCTGTGCCTTTTCTAACTCCTGCTTGACAGCTGACTCCTTGAGTTTGGCAGACAAAATGGCCCGGAATGGCTCGCAGAATGAGTCCAGGCGGGACATTGTTTCTTCGGGGGCTAATGTGATCAATTTCGAGATCATCAAATTACACAAAGTTCGGATGTCTTGCTCATCGCTAATGCCTGTGATGATTCGGTCGAAGATTACTGTGGTGTTCATTGTAGAGAATGCCACGTCGAGACACGAGTAAAGCGTTTCATATGCACTCTATGGCCGGATTAGTTGCTGTTACACCTTAGACATAGGTGAAAAGGGGGGGTAAATAATGTACCTTGCGGAGCTCTAGGCCATCGTCGACCTTGTGCCTGAACGGCCCCATCTGCACTTCTCGCACAAGTTCTGGTTTGATCTTGGTGTCTCCTACTACCGCAGGCAATATCTCATTTAGGTGTGGAAGAATAAGACTCGTCTTATTGTGGATTGCGGAGTTAACAGTGGTAAGAGCAAGGCGATGATTACCCAGATCGCTGTCGCTGAGCATCATGACCAGCACTGGAATAATGAGTGGCTGCAGAGCCTCATTGTACGACGCACTAGAATCAGCAAGAGTATAGCGGAATGCTGCGATCACAATCCCTCTAATGGTTGCGTTTGGGTTCTTGAGGTATTCCTACCAAAATATTAGCAAAAAAATCGTTGTCTTGGGATATAGATTTTAGGAATTGTTAGAATTCTTACCTGGATCTGTGGGATATAGAATGCTGGATCGATCAGGGAGAGTCGGCCTATACATTCTGCACCAACTGCACGGTTATCTTCATCATCCGAAGCAGCGAGCAATATTTCCCAGAGGCGCTGCGCGAATGGTGATACGTCTTCTCGCACATTTTCGGGGTGTTGGAGGATCTCCTTCAAAGAATGAAGCAATAGATATTTGGTCGATTGTGAGTTTTCCAGTCCCTCGAGAATAACTGGGAAATAACTTTTGATATTACTTGCACCAGCATTTCCGAGAGCTACGGCGGCGGATAGTCGAACCTTCTCTGAGGTGGAATCGAAGTTTGAGATGAAAAGGTCGGGTGTTAGCGACGAGCTAGAACCCATTCGCAAGCCAATCTCTCCGAGAATAGCAAGCGCTAAGCACTTTCGTTGGTTATCCTGGGCGGTCTTGAGTTCGCTCAGGAAATCTTGGGTCTTTACACCAACTTTCGGGCCACCGTGAACAAGAAGAGTACCGATAGCCCTGCCAACAACTGAGGGATCACCATTGACGCCCACATCTTGGAGGAAGGACTTCATAAGCGTCGCACCAGCTCCTTGCTCTCCTATGACTCGAACCAGAAGCAGATATGCCTTCAATGCGTTTCCAGTTAGAGGTCCTTGGACAACAGAGCACAAACCTCCTTTCATGGTATCATTAACCAGGTTGGAGCCATAGCAAGGGAGTATCCTGGCTAAAATGATAAGAGTAGGTGTGAGAAGGTGAAGGTCATCAACACGCAGAAGCGGCAATAGGGAGCTTGTTAAGCTTTCAATAGTCTGTTTATTGAGGTGGCTTCTCGTATGGGTATTGATAGCAATACTTTTCAAGGCACTCAGGCATACGTCCCTCAAAGTACGGTCAACTTTACGGAGCTGAGTACCCAGTTCTAATGTTACACCGCTGATCCATTCCGTAGTGACGTCTTTGTCGCTACGAGACAAAAGAGCAATATCATCAGTAGCGCGGCCAGCCGCAACCCTTGTTGTTTCGTTCTTTAGCCGCTCCAGAATGACAGACAGAGCTCGATGTCTTTGGGTGGGCGAGATAAATTTGTCTCCTTCAGGTCCAGAAGTTCGACTCAGCATAACCGCAAGAACATGGATGGCGCATTGGCGAACCTCCAGGTCTGTGCTGTTATCCGTAATTTTATTCACCGCCACATCATACAACTTTTCTAGCTGCAGCCCAAGATCTTGGTCATCTGCGGAGACTCGCGGGGGGGTCAATGCCTTCACAATCTGTTCCATGGCCCCGAATGCCTCACTCGCCACTTTGTAATTCCTATCATTCACAGATCCAACGACGCCCGGCACCAGAGCTATAAGGAATGGCAGTAGAGTATTGGATGTGTGTGTTTCTGATATTGCGGCGACAAGGCCGAGTGCCTCAATCTGAAGGTTCCCAGCACTGACAGAGCTCATACCTGCAGAAACGCTAACCCCGCCTGACACACCGGATGTTTTAAGCGCGTCGGCAATTGGGTCCTCGATGCGCTGAAGGAAATCGGTCAATCCTCCATATCGAACAACTGCTAGGGATTTCAATAATAGAATGGCAGCCTGTTTAAGGGGCACCGATGCGCCTTTCCATAATTTGATCAAAGACTGTACAATTCCAGGAGTGAGCTTAGCTAATTCCGCCTGGGGGCCATCCTGGGGTGTTGCCGGCTTGGCTATAGGTGCTTCGACTTGATAAAAGGTTGGGACATCCACTTCAAAGTCAGCCATAGCGGCATTGCTGTCCTGTCGCCTCCTCTTGCGGGACGACCGCGATCTAGCCTCAGACAATACAGCATCAGGACCGAAGCCCCTTGAAATTTCGCTCGTTTTCTTAACCAAGCCGGTCATGGTTGCCACAACTTCAACTTTAACACTCTCTTCCCGTTCTTTGGTGAAGCGGGTAAGTAGCGCAGGCGCAATCTCATTGTAGATAGTACCATCATCCAAGGCAGAGGCCTGGTTTGATATGATTGTGTATAGGACTTTGGCTGCGCATCTCCTAACCTTCCAGCTCAAATCATCGATATCACTATAGCCGTCCTCTTCTTCAAAATCGTCGTCGTACGTATCGTCGTCATCGTCGGGATCTTCAGTAGCACCATCATCACTGCTTTCATCTTGGGTTCCGCCCATCTCTTCGTCTTCAAAGTCTGCCACATTTGGGTCGTACTTGAGGAGTCTGATGGCTGCAGTAATGGCATCCTTCAAGTACGGCTTAATCTCATTACCACAGTTGTCGATGAGCGTCTCGAGTGATACGAGCGCAGCCTCTCGTAGTTCATCCTGTTTGGGATCGTGCTCTTCAGCGTCAGACATATCGTCGTCCATCTCGTCAAGTTCTTGCTCGCCGATCGCGGACAGAACAAATGGTGTCAGTGTCTTGAGATACGGCCCGAATTTTGCTGGCACTGCCCGAGCTAAAGAAGCAATCGTTGCAATCAGGTGGCGACGACGGTTGACTGTAAGGTGTGAAGAACGGAAGTTTTCAATAAGGCTAGAAACCAATGCACTTAGCTGGGCGTCTGAGAGGTGAACAGCAAGTGTAGATATCGCGGTCAACGCGCGTTTGGTCACAACCGTTCCAGCGTGGTCGTTGTCAACAATGTGCATAACGGTATCTTGAAGGTCAGCCACTTCAACGTCTTTCAACATCGGGCCATATGACCGGACAACCTCGATTAACACGTCGATAGCATCGCTGCTAAAACCCTTTGCCGGATCGTTCTCAATCATGCCCTTTTGGGGCGCCGGTTTCTTCGATTTGCCTGTCGGTCCCACCAACCGAGGAATCAAGACCTTGGAAACAGCCTCATAGCTATTCTGAACCTCGCGAGACGTTATCGAGTTGATGCTTGGGTGTGGTAAGGCAACCAGTACCATTCTAAGTGCAGTATTCGGAACAGAGGTATCGATTGTTTGGGAATGTGTGAGCAGGGCGAGTTTATCGATGAATGGAGCGAGGATTTCGGGAGGGACACGAGCTGCTAGAGGCGCAATGCTACACGTATAAGAAGATATTGTCAATTAGTACTATTCACCAGAAGAAAACAAGAGGAGCTTCAGCTTATAGCCATGTGACGGTGGCTCACCATTTCAGAGCTTGGTTTTGTACCTCTCCATGCTGGTCTTCAAGTGTCGTTAGGAGCCCATCGACGATTCGTGTGCATGAGTTATGGTCTTGAGCAAAGTAGGCTGGATTGCAAGATTCAATAAGACCGAGTAGGTCGTTCAGGGACATGTATCGAATGTCAGGATCAGGGTCACTGAACTTTGCGAGGAGGCTACTCAGGTTGGCCTGTATGGATTGCTTGTCGTACGCCATATTGACCTACCACTGCAAAGACAGGTCGGGGGTTGGTTATGAGGAAGAAAGAGAAGAGAGGGAGGGAGGGAGAGAGAGCGAAAGGACGAGCTTGAGCTATGATGACGGAGGGAAAGCGGTCGTCCTGAGCTTACTTATCGATGGCGGGGCTAAGTTAGCGCAAAAGAGCCTCCAGGCAGCCAAACTAGAAGCCGCAAGCACCACAAAGTTGAAGTGGAAGCTGGAATTACAAAGTTTTGTATTTAGATATGTTTATGAGGTTTTTTAGAGATATTATATTTGTATTTGCGCCGTTTATCTACTTCCCCGCATACTATCCAAACAGCCGCCATGGCTGATTAAGATGGCGAACGGCGATTATCTCACTAGTAGAAGATACACACTCATACATGCCCGTATAACAAGTCTCAGCGTGACTTTATTTATCAATCTTGGACCAATAACTAAATGTATTAGAAACTCGCAACTTGCTCCAAGTCGACATCATCAAGAGAAACCGAGGTGTTGGAGATGGAGATGGTTGAATATATTGACGTACTCAAAGAGACGCTTTTTCTCTATATTCAAAGGCAAGGTGGCCGAGTGGTTATGGCGTCACGTTTAGGCCGTGATTTCGAGAGATTCCCGGGTTCGAATCCCGGCCTTGTCAACATTCATTTCTTTTTTTTTTCCTCTTTTTTTTTGCTTTCCCTTCGAACGCAGAACCATGAACGACGCTGAAAGCTTGTAGAAAGCAGAGAACTTAATTCTCATAGAATGATCAACCAGAGGGAATCTATACAAGCACCATTGGCCATAATACGAATAGATCTATCATCAACCGTCTTGCACGTTGTTTTCTCATGAAAAATGAGGCTGGAAGCTCACCATCACGTGGCCCGGCATCTTGAGCCCTCACACCCGACCCGCCAATCTGAGAAACTGCTCGACTAACCCGCTCATCGTTCACCTTCAGCTTCATTCCCATCACCACTAGCCATTGGCCTCTAATCGCTCTCTCTAAATATCTTTCACCATGGTTGTTCCCCGCGCCGCTGCTTTCCGCACACTTTTCGCGGCTCCCTCTAGAAGAATAGCCGGATCCAGAGTTCCTTCGCAAGTATGGCGACAGGTCTCTCGAAGGGGTTATGCCAGCGAGGGTGCTCACGGCTCTAAGCCCAGCAGCGATATCCCATGGTACGTATATTACTATCCATTGAAATCCTATCTACTAGCCTTTGCGGGTTGAAATCCTGTTTGTAAGCATTGGGAAAGTGAAATGCCGTCCTGGATTTTTGTTTGTGCTGTATGTCTCCTAGAGCTGATGAAAGTTTTATTATAATCTCAGGATCATCGGCGCTATCGGAATCACTGTTCCATCTGCGTATTATCTCCTCCAAACCGGCGAGTCGCAGGGGCACGGACACGGACATGGACATGATGCCCATGAGGAGAAGCATGAAGAACCCGCTGCTCCCGAAGAGGTGAAGGAAGAGAAGGAGCCCGAGCCAGAGACTAAGCCTGCTGAAGAACCAAAGGAGGAGGTTGCAGAGCCAAAGGAGGCCGAGGCCGAGGAAGTTAAGGCTGATACTACTGCTGAGGCTGAGACTCCTAAGGAAGAGGTTTGTTAAACCAGTTTCCTAGAAGAAGATACTACCGATGGATTCAGCATTAACCTTTCTACTAGTCTGCGAAAGAAGAACCTGCCGCTGAGGCCCCAAAGTCTGAAGAGAAGACCGAATCCGCCTAGAGAAAAGCTATACATACTATACCATACAGCCAACATCCCATTGCGAAGCAAGCCATTTTGTGCAGCGTTAAAAGCATCTCTTGTTGAGTTTCCTTAAAGATGAACGAATAACAAACTAGCCGCCATGCCATTCTTCTTTGTTCACATATCCCTTTGTACAACACCTTTTCAGTCAAGTCTGGTCCGGATCTTTTTCTTCTGGGCAAATTTGGGATAACGGATAGAGGAGATAGGATGGGATGTATTGTATACTTGTTGAAATATATGATAAGAACTGCTGATCGTTGGTTTATATGTTTCATTTCATAAGAACAAGCAAACTTTTTTTTTACAAGAGTACAAGCGCCCGAGGCAAGGAGGAATATGTTCATGTTTCGTCTATTAATTTCTATTATAAAGTAATAATATTTATAGGGTGCATTGGCCGTGAAGCGTAAAAATGACCGCGACGCCGAAGGTGTACCATCAGATCAAGGGTGCAGAAACGTTGAAAAATTTCAGTCGTAAGTTTGGCCGTCTTATTTTGTTTTCTTTCCGTTTGAGCTGGACGCCGCTCTATGTTCAGAGGTTCCGTTATGGCCGTTGGAGCCGGAAAGGGGGCCAGGTGCTCGGTTCTCTTTGGAAGTGTTACGCTTTGTAATGCCAGTTCCATCTGCTAGCAATGAAGTAGCGTCGGCACCAGGTCGATCGTTGACGGCATAGTCATCAGGAGCTGCCTCCACTCCATCTTCATCCTCATCCTCATCTTCGTTATCACTCCGCTCGTCCTTCTTGACGTTGCTTATCACATAGTTCTTGGCAATTCGGAGGATCAAAAAGAGCCAAATCAGATTGATGGCTTGGAGCGAGCCGAGGAGACCGAAGGTAATATATTGACTTATCCAACATTTGTATTGCTGGGTCTCCCAGTTCAGCTCAAAGGGTCCGACCGTCTTGAATTCGGTAAGAATAGCCCAAAGAATGCGGAGGTTGAGGTAGTGGCGCATGTATATCCAGATGCAGATGAAGAGGCCGAAGTAAGGTCCAATGATTGGCGAATCTAGATAGTTGAGGGTTTTGGAGGTCTGGATTGTTCGAGTATTAGCGCGAGAAGGGGATGTCATAGTAAGGTGGGTCGCTTTCATGACAAGATGACTGGGAGAGGCTATAACTTACCGCGATGAAAAAGTCGGAGATATCATGAGTGATGTAGACGGCCAAACCAATGTAGGTGAAGTGGAAGCGGTAGCTGAGGTAGATCAAACTAAGGGTAATAATATGATGACCAACCAGCTCCTTGAAGTCCTTCCTTGGCTTCTCGAGCTGTAACAGCAGTACAATAGCCTGCTGGGCCCAATAAGCAGCTTCAAGCAGATAATATGCCTTGAAATCCGCCACATGCGTCTTGTGCGGGAAGTTTTCGAACATGGCAGTTGTATTGAAGTACCAGATATCGGTTTGGCGCATAACGTACAATCCAAACGGACCAAAGATCGCAAAGTAAATCGCAGTGTACACCTGTTCCATAAAGCGCGCCATCTTGCCTTTGCCCTTGATTCCACATCTCACACCCCATGGTTTGATCAGTCGCTGCATGATAAACTCGCGGGTAAATGAGAGGACGATGGTGTAAAAGCCGACAAAGGCGAAATCAAGACGACCCTTCCCATACATAACTGGCCCGCCTGGGGTTTCTGGCGGAAGCGGGTATGACAAGAATATGGCATGGTGGATAGGATTGGACTTTGTCGGATTCACAGCGTATCCAAGGAGGATTATTATAAGAAGGACCAAGGGGAGAACCCAAGTGTGCTTAAGGCAGACAGCCTTTGAACGACGTAGCCATGATCGACCCCTTCGTTTGGAGGTAGGTTTAGGGGCTTTTTCAGAGGACACGGAGCGTTGGGTTCGCGCCTAGAATCATTTGCCCATTAGAATATGTCGGCGATCAAGATCCAAGACTAAAGGACTTACCCTTGGTGAATCTGGGGCTGAAGACATGAGGATGGCCTTTGAGGGTGGTCTCTCTCCCCACCCACAGAATCAGATATCTCCCTAACACCCCCTTAACAGAAATGCTGAACAGTGATTATCGGTAGGATGGCTCTTGCCCGGGGGATGGAACGGGAGCTGCTAGTTAAAGAGAAAGCGAAAGCGCAACTCAAAGGGAACAGGATGGAGCAAGAAGCTTGAGAGCCAAAGTATCTCAAACAGCAGACTTTTGTCTTTGCGACTGGATGAAATGAGAAACGAGCAATCAATCCGCCTTTTTCTTTTTTTCTTCTCCCGAAATGCAAACTAAAAATCACCAAATTTCCATGCGAAGTTCCGCCTCGGAGCCTACATTTCTCCGTTGCCATGCGCTTCACGTGAATCTCTCAGCCCCTGAACAAGGCTGAGCTTGTACAAACAATGCAGGGCAGACTCATCAGGAGGGTGGGATGGACTGTGTCTCATACTTGTGTGTTTGATGCAGATTAATATAAGGCACATGGGTGAGATTGCCAATATCTTGTTGCAGCGAGAGCTTATACCACTCAGCCAACGAGACTGGTCCTGGGTCTGCTATATAACGAGATTAAAGCTAGCCCATGGCAGCAACATTTTATATTTAAAGCTATCTGAGCCAGCTCTGATCAGCTATCCCCCAAGTTGATCATCGGTAGTTCGGCCATGTGCAGCTTTGCTGTGCCATATGGAACCAATTCAATCTCGAATGGCTCCCCAAGGCACTTCCGCTTATCCTTCAGCGGAGGGTTGGGAGCATACCCCTTGTCACTGGTCAAATCCCACTTAATTTCACAAGCCTTGATTGTAAAAGAACCTAAAAATCCATCACTCTCCTTGTCAGTGCTTGCCTCGGCCCAGAGAGGGTTGGGAAGAGATGTAGACGAGTCAGATCGCGGATTGAAGTTAAGCGTATCGAGATCAACTGCCAGTCCCCATTCCTTCTTGGGTGTCATAGTATATTCAAGTGCGTTCTTGGGTGCACCGGGGTATTTTGAAGGTACGCCTTCAACATCAGGATCCAATGGGATGGCGTATAGCACTCCGCCGTTATAAATGGAAATTGTATCGTTTGCACGGGGATAAACCCAGACTTTGTTTTTCAAGTTGTAGACTACCCTGTGCTCCCCTTTGGGAATCACCAGTTTATGGAGACCGGTTTTAGAGTCAGCCTTCACAGGTGTTACAGCTTCAGAGTCGATACCTATCACAGACTCCCCTTCATTGATCCAGTCAGGAACCCTAACAAAAAAGTTAAGGGGCTCGGTTGTGTCGATGCTATAAGTCAGCTTCCCACTGAATGGATAGGCGGTGTCGCAAGTGATCTTGACTTCTGCACCTGTCTCGAGAGTCAGTTCGAGTTCACCTGGCCCAAGAAGGGTATGGACGACTCCTTTGTCGGCTGGGCTCCAGGTAAACATGTTGGAAACGAACTTGGGATAGCCCTGCGGATGATTGACAGTGCAACATGGGTAGTTCGGTTCAAGCCCGAATCTCTGCCCATCAGAACCCACGTTATAAAATGGCGTATTGTCTATTTCGTGGGAAACGGGCTGGTTGGTCTGGGTGACATACTGATGAGCCCACCAGTCCGGGGTAACCATAACAGGAAGCGCGTTGAAGGCCGCAAGCTCGCACAGTTCTGCAAACTCCCTGTCTCCTAGTGATTGGAAGAGGTAGGTGTATGAATACATTGTTTCGACGACAGAACAAAGCTCAACTCCTCGCACAGGGCTTCGCCCAGACAATCTCTCGTCCGCAATTATGCCCCCAGATGGAGTCCCATGATAAGTATACGTCCACCGATACCCATTATAAACAGATTCAAGTAGGGTATCATTATGCGTGAAACGCCTTATAACGGCTCCCGCTTTGAGTCCCTGTCCCGCATTAACGCCGTGTATATAATGGTAGAGCTTCTCGGTGACATTGGACGGAATCATATCCAGGTCCTTCTTGATGAACACATCTTCATTGAACCAATATGCCCAGTCATGTGCCCCCTGACGGAAGAAATCCATACACTCAAGTAGCTTCCTCTCCCTAGCTCGTGGGTAATAATCGTACAACCACTGCAAGCTGACAATCATATCTGCCGCTCGGGACCGTCCCCACTGCTCATCGAAATCATCACCAGGCTTCGACACAAGTCCCTGTAAATTATCGGAAAGCATGGAATGCATCAAATTGATAAACTTATACATCGAGTCCAGAATACGGTCCGCATATTCCTCATTCCCGAGACTTTCTTCCGCCTCAATCATCTGAGTCAATCCAAGGAAAAGAGGATATCTCGCCCAGAAATTTCGTTGGGAAACATTCGTTTCAGACCCGAGCCATCCGTCTTCTTGCTGGTGCTCGATAATATAGTCCACAATGCCTCTGACATGGCCTATGAGCCGTTTATCCTCCATTGAATACGCAAGCGGTACGATCCCATTGAACCAGTAAGGTAGCGCCTCATGGAGTGCGCTGTACTCTTGGTCACCGCCTAGCCACGGGCTATCGCGCACGATACGGTAAAAATCGATCTGGTGTCCGGCTAACCCATCGCTCATGAGTTTTAGTTGATCGCGTAACCAACCCCGGGGCTTGATGGTTCCTAATGGAAGCGGCTCAAATGCGAGCGGAAGTAATTCATCTACAGAAGCAAAGGAGTCAATTTATATGTCGTAGATAAGTTTTTTCTAACACATACTCTGTTTCACAGCGCATATTTTATGTCCACGAGAAGAGTGCCGACTATTAATATTGAGCCCGCTCTCATCTGCCTGGCCATTGTTGAAATCGAGCTTGTTTCTCGCTTCTATCGTGGCGATGAAAGACAGACATAGTACTATCCAAAACCAACAAAGCGAAATATCGAAATTCAATTTCATTTTCCCTCAGCAATCGTCAATCCATATGCTCCTTTGTTACTGATTCACCACATTCTCCCGTGGTTCTGCAATTTTTTCTGCCTGGACCTGAAAGAGCCGAAGAAAGTGGATGGAGCGGAAGTCAAGTCTCTCCACCGCGTCGAACAATTGCGTGGTATTAAACTACTCAAGTATGAAGGATTATCATTAGTTAACCTTACCTAACGGAGAAGGCCATATGCCGGCCCATCTGCTAGTTTGATCATAAAATTGTCCTGTGTGAACCAGCAGGTGGAGTTGATGTGACTTTGGACGGCCCTCATCCCTGTCGCGGGCTGCATGTGTCATGCCTCAACAGTCGCTGGAGCTCATCTGATCAATTTGTGCCAACGGTTAGTTTGTGGTTCAAGAAGAGCGGGGTAAATAATTGATAGGATGGTATTATATTTGGTAAATATATATATGTGGTGCTCTAACGGAAATTATACAATAAGGTGCGATGGCGTCAATGAAAAAATCTGGATACCTCGTAAACTGGCTGGAAAAAATACAGCTTGACCATAAAAAAACAGGAGGGAGAATCGAGCGTGGGGTAGAAATAAACATGTAAAATCGCAAAAGAGAACCAAGATGAAGGCGAGAACGAGAAGCGCTGGAGAACCTGAGCAGGTGCTTATGGGGTATAATTGATTCTTCCTCGCTGATAAAGATAGATCATCCGCATAGATATATTATATACTCGAGATGATCATTGTATTCTCCGCACATATTTAGTCCGCCCTTGAAGATGGGATACCGCCCGTCGATGATAATCTGTGAGTATCCGGAGAGCCAGGAGTGAGTACACTCGGCGTGTGTTCTGATACAGGAGAAAATGCGCGGGGGATGTCGTTGCCAGGAGAGCTTGGAGGCAAACTGTTCCGAATTGGGGAGACAGCGGGTTGCTGGCGATCGACTTCGGTAGCTGGTAATTCAAAAGCTGGTTGCGATGGAAGTTCCTGGACCTCAGGAGCAGGCTTATAATATCCTTCAGCGGGTAACACTTTTGATTCATCTTGTGGTTGATATTGCGGCTGATATTGCGGCTGATATTGTGATACAGCTCCCTGTAATTCATACGGGTTGTGACCTTGGGGACTTCCCATCATTTGATTATGGTACACAGGCACTCCCGCAGCACCCATTGGAGCGCCGGTCAACGGAGCACCTGTGATTGGATCGACTGGTGGTTTGTATTCTCGAATTTCAGGACCTTCTTTCCCTGCGGGGGGAGGTGGAGGTGCGGCAGCGGCGGCGGCGGCGGCCGCAGCAGCAGCGCTATCTTTCCTCGCCTTGCGTCTCCGGTAGAGGAAGAACGCAGCTATTGCAATGATTAGAGAAACAACAGGGACCACAACACCAATTGCGGCTTTCGCGCCGACGGAAAGCCCGCCATTGCCATCCCCAGGCCCTGCTGTCGGCTCTGGTGTCGATTCAGTTGGCTCGGATCCAAAGCTACTAGTGCTTCTGGAAGCTTCGGCCGTGTTTGTGACGATATGTACGGGCACCATAAAGTCAAAGGCGATAGGTTTTTTCCCTCCCAAGCTTATTGTCTGCGTCATGACGTTGCAGTTCGAGCTATATACCGTGCCTATGAGTACGTCGGGTGACTCCATGCTCGTTTGGCATGTTATCTCATCGAGGTAATTGCAAGAATAGCCCCTGTTATTGATCGTAAATACGAAAATTTAGTAAATCAAGATACAAATGATAAAAAGGGGAAAAATTGAGCGCGAATAGGTATGGCTTGGATCTTCGCATCCATCTCACCACCATGCAACAATAAAACCGAATCATTCACTCACCTTGGGCAACACGCGACATCAATTTCACCAACCTCCAAAAGCGACAGTATCTTGTATTCGGCGTCCGTGGAGGCGATGATGTTGCTATCACTCCTCGTGAATCCACAGGCCGATGACCAACCTGACGGACAAATGGTAGCAGATGTATAGATCGGGTGCCATGTTTTTAAGTCTCCAATCTCAAACCCATCGAGTGATTCGGGAAAGCAGTCAGGGTTGGCAGTTGGGAATCCATTATCGCACATTTGTCCATATTCGCGAATAAAGCTTGTCGTGGAGGAAGATAGCGTATATATATGGGGAGTAAAACAGGTCGCATCTGGTGTGAATGTTGTGGTTAAAGCACCCAGCACTGTGCGAGTAACGTCCTTCTTCGACGACGACATTATTACTCAAGAAAGAAGTAGATAGATGATGTGGAGAAATTGAAGTGTAGTAGCAAAAAGATAGAAGTTTACATCAATTAGTCCCGGTTAGAAACAGTAGAAAAGAGGAGTCAATAAACAGAAGGTAAAAACAAGACGAAGATATAATCCTATACAAGTATAGGGGTCTAGCCGTCAATGGATAAACGAATGGTGTTTATTGTACGGAGTATAAATTGAGGGAGAGAGAAGAGGATGAAAATATTTCTCAATTTTCACAGCTCACATCCTCTAGTTTGAATTAAAAAGAAAGAAAGAAGAAATGGGAAGACATAGGGCCGGCCTTAGTTAAATGGGAGGAGCCGCAGATGCAGAGGCTGATTTGAGAAAGTTGGGCTAGCGTTGCCCATTATTGTCTTCGTCGCAGCCAGCAACGCTTCCATCCATGCGACAAGCGAGTCCGGATGTCATGCCCCCTGAACCATCAAAAGCTCAACTGCTGTCTCCCATAACCCTAGCCGCCAAAGCTCCCACTCTTATAATCTCAATAGCCAAGCGGCAGCGAGAAGAAGCACCACCCAAGAGCGGGGCGAATCGACAACTATTTCACATCTCATCCGCTGTCAAAACTCGATGTCTGAACCCCAATAAGTTCTCCTTGACTTGGGACCATGTGCGGATTTGGTGCATCTCGTATTTGGCGTCGTTTTGAGTTTTTTTGGCTCAGAAACAGCGCCTTAAACACGAAGGGCTGATTTCTTCAACACCTTCTCATTGGCTGAATTCTCGTTTACTAAGAATAGCATGTTGGTGTGAGCTCGTGTTGCCCGCCACGCCATCGCCAGGGTGATGGAAGGGCGACCAGGGCTGTCGAGCAAAGATTCCCATGTGGTGAGGAGGTGGTGAAGTTGTTGTTGTTGTTGCTGTTGTGAAGAGGAGAAAGACCACCCATCCGGAAAGGGATTAAATTTAGGGCATAGGGTACAACACCGGACTCTACTTTGGGTTTAGCTTACGCTTTCCTAATGCGGTAAGAGACGATGGTCAACCTCAAAGAAGCTGGCGACAACTTCATCTTCTGCTCATCTTCATCTTTCTCTGCATTCTATGAAGCTATTGGTGTTGGTGATTACAAGAAGAAGGAACTTATAACGAAGGACCCTGGTAGAGAGATGAGACAGGTTGGTTTATTCAACTAGACTTATCACTATGTATAAACAGGAAACTCAAGGGCCTTCCTCCCATATCCTACCGCTCAGCCGACAGCAGAGGATTCTGAACAGGCGCACACGCCCTACAGCTTCTTGTCAATATCGGCCTCGTGTGTCGCAACAGCGACACCGTCACCCTTCTCTTCATCGGTAGTACCGGTCTGTTCCAAGGCAGCAGCACGGTTGAACTGCGTGGTTGTCTTCCAAGCCGGAGTACCAATATATTTGATTCCATTGGGGTTGGTGAAGAGCTCTTCGACTTCTTCGAGAGTTTTACCGGCAGTTTCGGGGAACATGAAGTAAACGTGGATCATCATTGTGAAACAAAAGGCAGCGAATACAATGTATGTCTTCCACTGGATGTTCACGAACGCCGGTGGAACAAAGTAACCCAGAGCAAAGTTAAAAGCCCAGTTGGAAGACGTGGCTAGGGCGACGGCCTTACCACGGACACGGAGTGGGAAGAGTTCGGGGGGATAAATCCATGAGACGGGGCCCCAAGTTGGAGCGAACGAGGCGACGAAAAGGTATGTTGCAGCAATGACAGCCTTGCTGGCAGCTCCTCCAACTTGCCATGATTGAGCTTCAATACCGTCAAGGCCGCCCTCCGGTGCTGGCTTACCCTTTCCAACCAGTACAGTGGCATTAATAAGGAGGAAGGTCATCATGAGGAAGGCGCCGATCAAAAGTGGCTTTCGACGTCCCCAGCGATCGATGAAAAGCAATGCGGGAACAGTCATAATGACGTTCACGACATAATTAATACTACTGGAAACGAGTAGATTATCACCCGTCATTCCTGCCATTCCAAAAACATACCTGTTCCAATGTTAGCTCTGTGCACTTATACAATATTGCAAAACCTTCTAGGCCGCAAATATGCCCAAGGAAGGACCAATGGTGATACTTACGTGATGTAGTACATCATGACGTTCATACCAGTCAACTGACTCCAAATCTGAGTGAAGATACCCACGTGGGTTCGGTTGATCATGTTAGGCTTGAAGAGCTCAAGATAACTGACGTCGGCATTTTGCCGTTCGAATTCGCACATCTCCTTGATCTCTTCATATTCGCGTTGAACAAACGGTGAGTCTGGATCACCCTTGCCGTGGGCTAGAACGAGGACAGCTCGGCAGTCATCCCAGCGATCCTTTCGCGCGAGCCAACGAGGGGATTCAGGCAAGAAGCACATCCCGACTAGAAGGAATACAGCTGGAACAGCCTGTAAACCCCATGGAATACGGAATGCAGCGGGTCCATCGACAAAGCTGGTGCCATATGATATACTTTGAAAAGGTTAGCTTTTGGCCTTGAAAGGCAGTATAAAGGGCGGCTTGGAGCACAACAAAAACGAGTGTGGCTGTGGCAAGACACTTACTAGAACATGATCATAATACCCCATGTGATTGCCCATTGCTGACATCCGACGAGACGTCCACGTTTGGTTGGGGGTGCTATCTCGGAAATATACACTGGAACTTGAGCGGAACAGATGCCAACACTGAAACCGTTGATAATACGGCCAACAATCAACATCGCGATATTCTGAGAAGCGCATACGATTATGGAGCCGATAATCCTGGGATATTGTGAGAATGATTCAATGAAATTAACGAATGGCCAAACACGTACCAAATGACAGCGCCCAGCATAATGGCCCTCTTTCGGCCAAAAATATCAGAAACGAAACCAGAAACCAAAGCGCCAAGCCAGGAGCCACCGGCCATAGAAGCAGTTATACCGCCTTGTACATCGGGCCTAGGACCGCGGCAATCTCCCCCTGGAGGGGTATCATATTCATCGAAATAACAGAGATATTGCTTGGTTCCGATAATGGCGGACATGGACGAGATATCGAAACCGAAAAGACCACCACCGATGACGGCGATGGCCGCAATAACGTAAATGTTACCGGTTTTCCACATGATGAAGTGTCCTTATCCCCCAAGTGGCAGAGGGTAAGGTTTTAGGTTGTATTACTGAGGTTCTTGGGGCTGGCAAAAGCCACAGCTCGAATCTGCAGTCGAACTTGGAGAATGAAACGCAGGGAGGTATGGGAACGGGGAGGGTGGCCAAGACGCTCAAGAGAGCTGAGGGGGATTCAAGGCTATTATTATATACAGATTCTCTCCTGTTGGAAAGATTACAAAAGGGTTTCATTTTGCTTTTTCCCTCACACCTTGAAAATTTTAATTTGAAATGACAGGGAAATAAGAAGGGAGCATGACCGTGCGATCTCTACGACGGCGATCTCATTATTCTTTCAATGTCTTGAAAATACTATTCTTTACGCTAATAAGGACGGCTCCACACTCCGCACCCCATTTTTACTTTCAAGCCTGGCCCGATGAACGTACGAGCTTGTAACGTGGTTGGCTAACGACTGGGGGTTGAGCTCAAGGGTTGCAAAAGGATGAGCAACGTTGGCCTCAAACAGAGTGAAACTCCGAGAAGGAGGAGAACGAAGGCAAAAAAACTAGCGAATAAGGAAATGACAAGGGTGGAATGAGGAGAAGTCAGATCCATGCTGTCAGCCCAAGCGAAACTAGACAATGCATTGTTTGGCTGTGTTCAAGTACATATACATATATACATCATTGAAACTGG
The DNA here is from genome assembly GCA_030789285.1 of Arthroderma sp. MBC 929. Classification (NCBI taxonomy): domain Eukaryota; kingdom Fungi; phylum Ascomycota; class Eurotiomycetes; order Onygenales; family Arthrodermataceae; genus Arthroderma; species Arthroderma sp. MBC 929. The sequence continues at coordinate 507,017 of JARJUX010000012.1, read as the reverse complement.
GCTCTTTGGGATTTGTTCTTGACTAGGAAAAGGAAATCCCTATTCCCACTACCATGGAAGGCTTCCAGCCATGAAACTTGGTAGCATCTCCCAAATTATCTCCAGAAGCAGCAAAGGAACGAAATGAAAGCGCAACAGAGTCTGGAGCAACCAGACATCGGACATGGCACAAGCACATATACACACGGTTCGGACTCGTCCGAGGCCAAGGGTCGGAATCCCGGGCACCAATCAAAAGCTGTCTTGGCTGTGGAAGGATATGTGTGGTTGTATGCGGTGGTGCCTCATCCCTGTTTTTGTGCTGCGAGTCAAAAGCAGCCAGCCAGTTGTCAGGCTCGCAGCGGTGAGATCGACGTCATCTTTCCTTTGTTTGGAGGAAGAGATGAGCACAAGGTTGCCTCCACCTTCTGTTTCGCTTGTTTTTTTGATGTATTTGTCGCATGCGACCCACGAGGCTGTTGCGTCGGTCGCCCAATCGATGCAAAAGGATGGTGTGTCCAGGAGAGGGTAGGAAATCAGTGTAGCAGAGAAGTGATCGACTCATATGGCACGTGGTTATTTTCTTTAACATCTTCACACTTTCACCGCCTACTCCGTACGATACAGAACGGTGCTCGAGCACATGTCAAACGCCCGTTTCCCTGAACGGAGTTCCTCCTTTTCCAAGATGCGGCTACTCCCAGACTGGCCTCTGCCCACTTGGTGGGAGGGCCTAAAGGCGCTAATCCAAGAGAGTTTACGGCTTAAGGTATAAGATGCGCTCGGTAGGATATGGTCCGGTGGTGTCGGCTCGGAGTCTGGCAAATTTCGCCAAGTTTTTAAAGTTGCATGCCGAGTTAGTTCTCTTTGGCACGGAGGATATGCGATGTCGTAGTGCTTAGCCCCATGGTTAAGTGGAGAAAACGCGAGAGCTTTGCAAAAGAGGTTCTCTATGGGGCAAACACCTTAATTCGTGACGTCGAGGTCCACCGCGAACAGGAGCTTCCTCAACACAATTTCTCTGGCAGGCGTCTCTACCGCTCGAACAAGAGCTCACGGTCTCTTCGAACGAATCATTACGCTGCCGTTTATCGGACCGGTGACGTTGAACTAGCCCTCCAAAAGGTACCGTTGAACTCGAAGACTCCATTTAGCCACATGTGTATTTCGGCCATTATTCAAGCTTCAACCCGTCAATCCTTGACCTTGAATCACACGCTCTCTTCTACCCTGCCAAAGCTGTCAAATCAGGTCCAGGAAGGGGCAAGCAACGTCACCTGCAACTCAGCCGTGGATTGTATCTAGGGAATGTCTTTTATATCATGCTGGACTTCTAAATCGCCTTCAGATGAGCTCTCCAAGATTCACTGATATCAAAACCGTGCAAGACGAATCAGATTGATAACCGAATCGACATGATATGATGATTGACATCCACTTTCTGCTCTCTTCTATTTTCTCTTATTTTAAGCAACGCTTTTTATGCCAGCACCTTCTGCTTCTCCCCTAATGATGATGTTTCCTTCCTCCCACAAGGAGAAAACACCCTGAGGCAAGGCTAGGCTTTGCAGGGGAAGGAGCCCAGTGCTGCATATGAGACAGAGGAACCGTTCGGGAGGCTTTAGGGTAGCTTCGCCTAATCCTATGTCCTCAGCCGCCGGTTAGTCGAGATTGAATATATAAATTCATACCTGCCATTCTCCCACATTCGCCGAAGGGCATCCCCGAAAGAAATGTCGGTTTATTCTCGTTGATGGAATGCGAGACCTCCCGAAACACATTTGGAGCCGTATTCCTCCCACACAATCCACATCTCCGTCATCAATCTTGCTTAAATCCTTTGGGGTTCCTCTGAGCAAAGAGACGGCAAAAGATCTCGTCGAGGTAAAGGACAGGGGCCCCTTTCCGCTGGGTTTAAGCTTCTTCGTATCTTCTTTGATCTCTTTCTGCTTGTTCATATGTGCAGCAAACCAGCGTTGACGGCTCCGGTCCTCGCAGGGATAAATGACCATCCGCTGCTGTGTCTTTGAGTGGGAGTGAAGTCTCAACGAACCCATGTCATACCACCCGAGAACTGTGTGACCTAACCGTTGAGATAGATCAGCAACCAGCGGCGTCGGCTTGGAGAAACCTGATGATGACGTGACTTTGGACGACGAAGGAAACACACGCTAACCTCGATGCGTGCTACGATTCACAGGAGTTTGAAGAACAGTTACATATACTCTCTTTGTTTAATTCCGAATTCCCCAAGTCCTGAGCTCACGCATTCATCAACTTGACCCTGCTCCGAGTGGTTTTTGGATGCAATTCACATATCTCGATATGTCTACAGGGGCATTAACCGTGCTTCACGGTCTTGTCGACCACATTCCTGATAACCGGTTGAAACTTTTGCTATATTTACCTTCGGTTTTCTCTAGGTATCCTCTCCGGTGAAGCTAGCTTTTCAATCTTCGTATTCCACTCGAAAACAATTGATCATGCAAGGGAAGCAGCATTGAACCAGCTGCCCTGCATCATCTTTCGCTGCACAACGGCGGACAGAAGCGATTATTTCTTTGGCAAGCACGTAACGGACGTATATACCTATTTCTTCACACGTATCTTGCAGAGTATATCACGATTCATAGAACGGTGTATCATCGGAAACACAAGGACATTGGTCAATTAGTTGATGACTATGCAAACGTATTTGATCAACTCTGGCACCAACACATATGGCGAAGCAAACGCGATTATCGGTCATCCTTGCAGCCCATTCAGTCGCTGAGCAACGTGGAAGTAAGATAGGCATGGAGTGAATGAAGGTGACAGACTGCCTATTTTTCTTGCCCGGTTTGGGTCGACCAGGTGAAATCCACTTCCACCGGCATGATCTATAAAATCCCCTTAGCTGCCTACCTTTGCTCCAGCCGGCTCGTCCAGCAGCAAGTGCATCACAGCATATCTAATATAACAGACGAACCACTTTACTCTCACCATGTTGTTCTCCACCTTAACCGCTATCAGCATTTCGCTTTCGATTGCAGCTGCTATGGTGAGGATACCGCGTGCTGGAATATTACAGTTTTCGTCTCTAGCTAACAGTCATGTATTTATTAGGATATGGATACTGCAAATCAGCATGCAACCCAAATTATCAATAACATCGAGCAAGTTAGCGACGGAGTGGTTCACCTCGGTGATGACGGGGTCCTGCGCTCCTTCGACGGCGACATGAGAGTCATTGACTATGTTCAATTCAGCCCAGAGCAGATCGAACAGGCCATCGGTGGGGATGTTGGCGACACTCTCCAACATCTCCGTGGGGTTTTCGATGGAGTTGATGGTAGAACGGTAACCGATCCTAACCAGCTTCGGAATCCCGCTCCGGAGCTACTGCCGAAAACTAGTCAGGGACAATACCGCGGAGGGGAAGAAGATCAGAACACTGGAAGAGAGCTGAAACCTGGGGCAGAACTCTTCAAAAAGGGGGAGCAACGCTGCCCGGAGGATATGAAATGCGAAAAGAAGGCAGAATGTGAGCGTGTTTTATGCCGCACTTGCTTCAAGAGGGACGATATCGTATTTGGGAAATGCCAATAGGATGCCCTAGCCACTTTGGTGAGATGTTTTTCGGGGTGGCCTGCGATTGTCTCTGGATGACCGCCACTTTTTTCACTCTTAGGATACCAGTATGAAGCTGTGGGTTAAACGTACCTATGTAACGGGTTGTTACGGCCATTCGTTTATATATCCTATATTTCGTATATGCAATCAGCTTTGCCTCTGTATCAAGAAATATTTCCCTCCCAACTTTACAGTCATGCACTGCCATCTAGCTGGCTAACTAGGTAGCTGCATGGCCACTCTTCGTTTTTGCCTGGCTGCTCTGCCCTACCACATAGAGATCTTAGAGGCTTCTACCACCAACCCCCTTGAAGTGGGCAAGCCATCAAGACGAGGCCGTTCGCATTAGTATAAGAATGTCAGATAAACCGACTTCAAAGCAAAGATAATCCGACTTAAACCGTGGTGTGTTGGCGACTCAAAGTTCGCTACAGTTATCGGGCGACGCATCTCTATGGCTGACGTCCTTGAAGGGTGCGTCACTTGTATCCCTCGTTGCTGGGCCCAAAAGTGAGCAGGCTGGCAAAAAGAAGTCACTGCAGAGATATCTGGTCTCAGATATCCTTATATTTTTCCGCTCTCGTCTCCTTGGATATCATCATTAACTACCTTATTGACGAGGGCACATGGGTGAAACCAATTTTCAGCAATTCTTTAGCCGGGATAGTGCCTGGAAGGCCTAGAGAAGCTGCATGCCTTGAATTCCCTCCTGATATCGTTTATTTAGGACACATACTCCGAGATATTCACCGCTGATTCCCTCTGCTCAGGGGCTCGATTAACCCTTTTCGGTCGGCAGCAAAGAGGCTCTAGATCACCGCTAACAGTGTGACACTGCAGTGGCGGGTATCGGTACCGTGAATTTCGAGAATTGGCTCGGCCTTGTTGTGCTTTACCCACGTGGAGCCCGCACATCAACACGAGAGCCGCCTCAGTGGCCGCGTTGGACCCATGTTGGGAAGTTACCTAGGCTGAAACTATGGAATTAGTCAATACCCGGCCATTTGTACGGGGTCAGACGTCTGACAATCGAACAGTCACACAGAACGTGGCGTGAAAGGCTACCGTATTCAACTGGCGAGGTCTGGACTAGCCTGTACTCAACAACTTGCCCACACTGTAGGATTGATTGAGATCCTTCGTTGAGCCGTTCGCTTCAGGTATCCAATAACTCCTCCACGTGCTTCAGGGCTTAATTTATCCCAAGGTGGCCAGGCGTTCTAGTCATTATAGCGATATTCATCCGGTACTGTTGGGCTATAAAGAACTCCCTCCTTGGCAGATCAGAGGCTCGAGGGACTAATGATAGTCTATGCTGCAATGGGAGCCTCTATTGATGTGCGAACAAGCCCGCAGACTCAATTGTTGGCCATTGTTTAGGTATAATGAGACTGAGCTAGCACATGCCGGCCATATATATCAATGCCACGGCTTGTATCAGAGTCCTTTGATAGTCCATGGAGTTGTCGAGCTTAATACCGAATCCACGCGTCAACTGATGCCCAATCATCCACTAATTTGGTGCACGAAACTGGTCTAGCAGTGGAAGTGAAGCATGAACCGCTAAGAATAAACTCAGTGGCAGAGTGCTAATCCGCCTTGGAATACCTATGTCATGAGGGCCAGCATCTACATTGGCATTTTGAAGGCGTATCTATATGGCTTTGACGTTGATTACTATCGGTTGACGCTCGGTGGGCAATACTTCGACTCCGTGTTTCTTGTTCAGACTTGAATTGAAGAGACAATCCCGTTGAAAGACCCTACTTCTATATCACGAGGTTCAGTTTATCTCAACCCCTCCCGTCGCTGTCCAGAACAGGACTCTTTTGCCTTAAAGAGTCCCATGCATACACAGGCCTGCCTAGATTGTTTTCAAGTATCCTTGAAGTCACCACGTAGCAAGACTTGGCGATTATGACCTTTCCTCCTTCAAATCATCTGTCGCGTTTGTCCGTGAGGGTGGAAAAGACGGCACTGGGGAGGTGGGGAGAAGAGTAAGGATAGGGATTAAAGTGTGGCTAAAATGTACGAACCGGAGCTCCAAGCGCTAGGGTCTGAGTCGTCGCTAGCTTTGAGCCGAATCAAAAAGGTAATTACTATTCTTGAGTACTCCCCACTGATAGTACGTTTGCGTGCTTCTTTTCTAACTCACGTCAATTAGAAGAGGCAAAATCTCACAGTATTCAGTCCTGTGAATCCTTGCAGTTGTCTCTGCAACGACATTTAAACAAACCGAGTTGTCACTCCATTGCACCATAATTGCTAATATGATAATCTTCATGTGTTGCGGGAGATTATGGGATTGCGTACATCCTTGTGGTTCCCCTCAAGATTGGTAGAATAAGGAGGTGATAAATATGTGCCGTCCGTAGATCCGCATCCATGCCACCGGCAAAGCATCCCCACCGACTGCTCGACGACACTCAACCAGGCTTTGGTACTGGGACTCTGATGTGGCATCAGCCAGCCATTTATCACGGAATCCTAAACCTATGGCTCAAGCTACATACATACATGTCCAAACAAGGGACGAAGTGGGAGATCCTTGGGATGAATCGGTGGCGCAGCTGAATATTCTACCTGGTCATTCCAGGTTTCTAGCCTAGAGAAGTTTTCTCCGCGGCTAACCATCCGAGCCATAACGCGGTCTCAACGAGTCGCTGCTCTTTGTTTGTTTGTTGCCAAAAGAATTTAAAGCAGGCCCGAGCGGCGGGCCGCCCCACATGCCTAACTTTAGTTCCCGCGGCCCCACATCGCCCGCTGTGCATACATCGACGTATACTCATCTTTGTTGCTGCTTCCACGGGTATAAACAAACAAGACGAGGAAACGGTCAATTGAGGATGAATTACAATGAGGGTTAACATCCGTATGAGGAGTCAGAACCACTGGTGGAATTGTTTTGATCTCATGCCATTGAATTCTGCGGGGAGAATCGCCCATGCAAAGGTTCATCTAAAGGAGGGAAGCAGTGCCATCCACACTCCCACCTGAAGTGTTCCCACGTGCATAGACTTCTAACTTACTTCTCTATTAGATCCAATTGGAATTGAAGGGTCGGTTTGAATACCACACCTTCAGAGATGCACAAAGGTTACATTTGATCCCAGGTTGTTGCTGAGCTCCAGCGTGAAATGAAATAAAGGCTGCAACTACGTGATGTAATCATGTCATTATCTTCTCATAGAGAAGTATCAACGTGGCTCCAATAGATTGAACTGTTCTAGACTTGATCTTCGCTGCCGTGTGGACTGTGTCAATGATGGAGCACGCAAGAAGAGCTGAAGGAAGAGCTATTTAAACGCCGTATATTCTGCTGGATTGAACGAGATAGTCCCTTAGAGTTGTCCAGATTTACTACACCAGCCTTACTACACACGAACTATCAATTATTACCTGACAATTATTACTATTGCAAAATGGCTCCCAATGACTACCCTGAGCAAGCCGATGTCTTTGGCGAAATTGATATCACCACTTCCCTTCTGACGTTCAGATTATCGATACCAAACATTGCTCTCAGCGCCAGTAGTAACTTCCCCAACAACTATGATAGGCCAGAAAAGGGAAACTTTTCGTGTGTCACATCCTCTCTATCACCCTGCCTATGGTTACTTTATGCTAACAAGACGCTAGCGGAATCCTCTACTACAAAGACAAGCCCTTGCTTCAGGGATCCCACAGTGGAGATCTGTTCAAGGAGGGTAATGTAAGTTTTGCGAGCACTGAACAAAACTAGATATGTATATCTAACTAACGACTTTCAAGACTCTGCACGTCAAGGTTTACGACGGAGATGATGACCCTCTCCGCCTCGGCGAGTTTGTGATCAGGGACTTCCCCTTCGAGGTTCCACAAGACGCAAAGGGCTTTGTGGAATTTTCTGGGCTTTAAGTATCAGATTGCAATACTTAATTTGAGCGAGGTGGTGAGAGGAGGACATGCGAGCCACTAGTTTCTCTGTATTGTCAAGAAGCTCAGAGATCTGTTCCAGATGCTGAAATAACTTGAATTTCTATCATAATTTGTGCTTCTTTTTAGTAAACAGAAAATATAATAATTCCCAGGATAGGTGTCTAGTAGAATCAAAGTAAATATCCCACTTCACCAACAGAAGGTACAGGTTTCTCATGCCCTATTTCCCGGGTGGTAAGTGACAGTACCTCCCACGCCGCCAGCAATTGGGCCATGTCAATTTGTAGGGTCAAGACACACGGTATATATATATCAGTGTGTCCCGGCATGCAAATTCTCAGTCCTATTTATAGCGTGCATTTATTCATTATCCTCCATAACCGAGAACCAAAAATGTCAGTGTAAGATGCAGTATTAACTTCAGATCCTACTGTACCACATTGTGGTACATACAACCCGAGGCGCACGTTAAAGATCCATGCATGACATGCATATTCGATATGATTAGTCTTGCTTGCCTCGTGGCCATTCCCAACTGCAAATAAAAAAGAAAAGAAAAACTCAAAGAGCGTCAGTTACACATTCGAGATCTCTAGACCGTTGGAGCTTCTCCTGTTCAACGTTGAAAGCTTCACCAAGTTCAACTTCTAACAGCAGAGATGAAGCTTTCCGTTCGAACCTTGAAAGCTCAAAATACTCCTTCTTCTGACAGTATCCAAGGATGATGTCGTTGTCCAGCCTGTCCAAGATTGAGGAGATACTCTAAAATGTTTATGGTTCAGAATACCTGCTTAAATACATGCACTTGAACCTGTTGTTCGAAAGGGAGACTCTTCTCTCAACTCATCACTAGAGCTAAGATCTAGTATCTGGAGAAGTGTCTTTCTCTTCTCCTTACCTCTAAAGGCTTGAGATACTGTGGATATTTGCTCGACTACAGGCGTAATCTCTTGTATTCACTATGACATCGCTATTCAAAACATGGAATGCTGAGAGTAAGCCTCTCTTTTATTACCCTAGAGTCCATCTTCTATGTTTGCTAATGCCATGCTAGGAGATCAGCAGCCGCTCGAGGCAGAGAGCACCGCTGAAGCAGCATCCCAAACGGAGGCTGAATCTTCTAGATCCAGCTTCTCTCTCCTGGAGGCCCAAGAGCCGGCCCCCTGGCCCCCAAGAGAGGAGCTCGAAGACGACGTGTCAGAAGAAGCAGCCCTACCACCAAACAGGAGACGGTGTGAATTACCGCCAGCTCCAAACCCAGCTCGCTACCAGCTCGTGACCCTCCAGGTCTGCGACCGTCGTTTCACCACGACGGTAAATACACTCGTGAGGGGAAGCAAGTTCTTCGCCGCTTTCTTCTACCACCCACGCGACTATGATAATGATTTTGGCGGTTATGAGCATCCCTCTGTCGTACCAAATATGCCGTATCCATCTAAGCCGTTCATGCAGCTGCAGGAGGACGGGTCGTATTTCCTCGACGCAAACCCGGACCATTTCGCCCATATCCTCAATTATCTACGGCTCCAACAGTATCCGATCTTCTACTCGAAGAATACAGGGCATGATTACGGTGCTTACTTCAGCATCCTGCTCGAGGCCCGGCGCTTTCAAATCCGCCCGCTCTTCCAATGGATTCGCCACGCCCAATATAATCATTGTGTCACGACGCGTCGTGATGTTTACATGGAGACAGTTAGCGATGAGGCTGGCCGCCAATATCGAAGCACGTATAATTCGAACCAGGATGAAGAGGTGCATTCCAAATGGACTACGGAAAAGGTATATGTCTGCCCTCGGGGAGTTGAGGTGCATAAGGGCCGGCCTGATTTTTGTGGTCGGGCTTGTGAAAATTCACGCCAATGTGGTGATGGGGACTTGTATGAGAGGAGGCCTGTCGTCAAGAATGTGGTCATTCGTACGGCCACGGATTTTATGCCCTTGGACTCTGATCGTTTGCTGGCGAATTAATATGGATCAAAGATGAAACTAGAAGGTGACAATAAAAAATTAAAAGCATGGTAAACTTCTGTTATGATGAGCCGTTCCAAAATTTCCTAGCTTGCACAGGGATTCCAGTAATATCTCATCCTATCCTATCCCATCTAGTCCAATCCTGCCGTAACATGTCCCCTCTTCAAATATTACCGTAGATAACGCCTTTAACGAAAAAGAGGGAGCAAGGGAGAAAGAAAGTAAGGAAAAATAGCAGAAAAGCTATGTATAAACCAGTGATAGAAGATTAAACAAGCGTCCACTCTGCAACGCCACTGAATGCATAGGACACCTTGCCCATACCGTCATTAAACTCTCGCGCCGTTAGCCCACGCATCTCAGTCCGATTTCCGAATTTCGTGGTCTCATATATCATCAATCTCTGCCCCGAAGTGCCTAAAAGTCGAGCATCGCTAACTTCAAGATACCAATAATCACCACTGCCATTGGTACCCGTACCGCGAACGTGGTTGAAGGGCATGTATTCCTTCTTCCGGCCATCGAGGCCATGCGTTCCGAGCACAAATAGGACAGGTGCACTGTGGCCGAGGTCTTTACTGATTGAATAATGAGGGCACATGAGGCCGAAGCGGAAAAGAACCGGACGACCGGCATTCTCATTGATAGAGATTGCTTTTGAGGCGGGGGTAAATGTATCACGCCCGATGCCATGTTCCTTCTCTTTACCGTCAAAAACCACTGGCGGCTCGAGGGTTCCCTGCAGCTGCGTCACGACTCGGGCGGAAATGTAGTCTTCCCAGGACAGGTTGGCGATTACTGGATGGCTGGAATATAGATTTGCTCTGTCTGACGGGAAGTGAGTGAGAGTGAACTCTTCGTTGGACTTGTTGAACCAAGAGGGATTGAAGCCTTTCTCGTAGCTGCTGTAATCACAGCTGACACCGCCCGCTCCCCAGCAACTATCTATCAGTTTCCATTCACCGTTGTCAATGCGCACGGCATTCCAGGCGTGGTTGCTGTCAATGGCGGGTATAGGTGCTCCTTGTTCGATAGGAGCATAACCAAATCCCTTGCCGTGTCCGCTGATTAGTTTGACTTCGAGGCCGGCGTGAGTTGCGAGTGTTTCAAATAAACCTGCATAACCGCTGCAGACAGCTAGGCCTCGTCTCATAGTAATACTAGGGTCGGGTGACTCCATCTTGCCGCTGCGGTAGCCAACGACATCGTATTCGACGTTGTGATGGAGCCAGCAGAATATGACCCGGGCTCGGTCTGTAGGTGATGAAAAAGGGGCAACAAGTTCCCCGGAGAGCCACTTAAGGTCATGCGACGGGAGGGTTTGGCGAGGATACCGTGCAGCGTGGTTGTCTGGCGCAGAGAAGTCGCGGCATTTTAGACAAACATCAGTTGGAGAGTTTGAAGTTGTGTTGAGGTGATTATTAGTGTAATTACTATTAGAATAAGAGGGTGAAGGAGAAGGGAGTTTTGGTTTGCTGGCGAGTTGAGCATCTGTCAGCTTCGGCCGTGATGCTAAGGGTATTGGAGGCGGCGTAGCCTGCGCGCCTTTCGTTAAAGGCTCTGCTTCTACTTTAGATAGAGCTCGTTTGAAAACACTTCCAGCATTACTATTGCTGCTATCGTTTAAACTTGAGTCTGATTTTTCGTTGGCGACGGAATGCTTCAACGTCGCGAACGAAGTGCTTTTGAGCCTGTTCAATGCAGCTCCTTGAGGCGGTGGAGGTGGCAGCTTTCTCTGCTGGGATGAGTTTGACTGTGTTTCTGGCGGGTTTGGAGACACCGCTCTGCGTTCTGGAAGCCTTGGTGGCAGCTGTGGCACTGGCCTCTGGCCTTTCTGTTCTTCCTTGATGATAGGTGAAGAACTACCACGAGCTGGAAGGCTAGGTCTCACCGGCGGCGACGGCACAGAGGGAGACGCGGTTGCGCTTTTCTCGCCAATCAACTTGCGTAGTGATGCTACGCTGATATTGCTGTTGCTGTTGTTGTTATTGTCCCTATCAGGTACACTATAGGCCCTAGGCTGTACCTGTTTGGGCTGAACATTCTTATTGATGTCGTCCCCATCGTTCTTGTATACGTCCCTTTTTGTAAGACTGCTAACCCGAGTTTGCGCGGCTTTTGGCCCCAAACTTTTACTGTTGTCATTCTTTTTCCATGGGACTATTGGAGGTAGTTTAGCTTGATCCAATGGTGGAGCACGCAATGGATTTACGTTCGACTTCTGCGCTCTGGCTGGCGGTGGTGAAGGTGGGCTTGAAAGCCTCTCTGGGCTTGTTGACCGCGTGCCATTGGAAAATGCAGAAACAGTCGTGTCGCTAGATGTGCGGATGGAGGATTCTGACGGCGTTCTTGGTGGGAGTGATGGAGGGAGTTGCTGGTAGGACGCCTTTCTCACTGGGAGCGGCGGCGGGGCCTGCGACGGTGATGAAAGGGAAGCAGGCTTTGCGACCAAGAACGGCTTTGGCTTTGGTTTTGGCGGAAGAGGCTTCTGGCCTGTTCTGGTGATGGTGGGAGGTGGTTGGATTTCTTTGCCTCTGATCATCGTTTCGAACCTTCAGATAAGGTCACTGGAAGACGAGTACCGCGAGAAGGAAGAGAGAGTCGTGACCACGACGTTCATTTCAAGGACTGTTACTCAGGATCATGTCGTGCAACCTCCTATATATGACCAAAGGAGACGGCGAAGAGGCTGTACAGAAGACATCTGCAAGCATCCCCTGGATGTACCAGGATAGATGAGTCTTTTATATGCGGCTCCACCGCTGACAAGCCTAGTTCTCTGTATCTTGCAACGTCTGGCTCTCCACATGCTGTTTCAGCATCGCGGTGCTAAGTTGATCCAGCGGGTTAGCTGTTGGGGGCGAACGATAGTTTGGAGGCGCAGAAGTGTCTTTGGATCGTCGATTTGAACAACTGAAAATACCCAAAATGGTTAATTTCTCAGCCTCACCCTCGCAATGGAGTCAACGGATAACAATAGTTCATTTGCTTCTATAACGAGAGCAACAAAATAAACCACACTTTCCAAGCCAATTCATTAAATACACCCTTCTCGCACAAGGAATCCAAACATGAAAAACCGATTCATCTCACATTTCCAAGTTGCACTATGCACCGCCCTTCAACATACACAGCAAACCGCTCAAGGCTCCCTTCAACATATACAACTCCCCGCTCTACACCCTGATGAGCTTCAATTGGCATTGCATATGTCGTTATCACAGGCTCCAGACACTCCATAGCCAGTATATAACGTATCCGGATGGCATGTTGCGCCAGTGCCATTCTCCCATCAATTGTCGGGATAACCATCAATGAAAAACTATACAGCGGGAAGCTGAGACTATACTCCCGTACAGTCTCTACCACTTCATTCATCCTCCGCCTTAGATTATCCATCGATATGGGCCCATCTATCATGGGGATTGGACATGCTGGAATATGCCCCATAATCACGCCGACAGGCGAGCATATAGCTACCACAGCTCCACCCTCCGGGTTATCCAATCCTACCCCGCGCAGAGCATCGCCTTGATGGAAGGGGACGAATTGGACTCGGTTTTTATCTAGCTCGTAGGCTGTCCCGGCTCGCAGGGCGGCGTGGAATCGGCTTCCAAGTACAGCGCTGCGCGCCCCGGTCGGGGCGGCGGGTGATTCTGAATGTGTCGTGTCAGATCTGGCCTCCTGTTCTTGTGGTGCTGCAGCTCCGGATGATGATGGTTCCGACGGGGAATGTTCGACCCGGATAGATTGGTCCGGAGCACTGCATTCTGCTATATTCTCCTCGTCTACTTGCTCGAGCCATTGCTCCTCTCCTACACAGATCCGTTAGACTTGCGTTCATGCTTAGGTCTTTCATACCCGGCTCACAGCTTATTACTTACGTTCTGCCGCGCCTGACTTCCGCTTTCGAAGTCTGGGCATCAAGCAGCACGCTTTTGCAGGATGGAGTTCAATAAAGAGTGTTCCAATCTCGGCTCTCTATAATAATAACTAGGCCAATGGTATTGCGTATTAAATCTACAGCGGGAAGTTAAGCCACTGTGAAGAGCTGCCTTATATCGCGTGGTAAGTCGTCCCTTCCCCAGGTATCTGATAACTGGTGGTTAAATGAACGCCCTTAAATTTATTCTTCCTAACACCCAATTCACCTCTCTTCTCTTGATAATTACTCAAAAGGAACGAACGTACATATGCCCCAAGCATGCCCGAGAAAGAAAGAGAAAAGAAGAAACTATCCAGACAGGGATGGTAAAATAATAGCTAAGCCGCCCGATGCTTTGAAAGGTAAAATAATGAATATACACCACAATCCCCAACCCCATCGCTGATAAGATGGAGGTGCGATGGCAGAATTGAGGGACGCTATGATATGTGGCATCATGAAAGAGGTGGGGGCTTGGGTGCCTAATGAACAAATATCTGGGATGAAGACTCGCAATTTCTGTAAGATAGATATCACGCCGCCGTGCAACTTGAGTCGAATATTTCGGACCCCCCAGGAGTAATCAGCCGTTCATCACATCAGATAGCCTCTTTCTTGATGCTCAAAGTCCCGTTCGCCAATATTAGTGCCATTAACCAGCTGGTGGGTCAATTGGTTTAGAGCACACGCGCCGTTACCATTTTGACGTGGTCTGAAGCTTTGTTCCAACCAGCTACGTCGTCAAACGTTCTGATAAAGCAGTAATGGTTCGCCGATGTTTTCGATTTCCGGAATCGTGCATTTTAGATCAAAGGCCTTGCTAAGGACGATTTTGAATATCTATTGAGTTGGTTAGCGGCTGTTTTATCTCAGTTGAGAATTGGTGAAACTCACCTTTTGTACATTTATACTGTGGCTTGTGCTGCTGAAAATTAAGCTCGCCCTCATAGCTTTGGCAAAACGTTTTGCCTGTGACGCCTGTTAGACCAAGTACCAATATAAGAGTTCCTCTGAGAGAAATCCGTTTACTAACCTGTATCGAGATTTCCTCTTGGTCCTCTCGCGGGAAGTTAACAAAGTGGTCATATTTGGTCCCGACCAAGAAAGGAATGGCCGTTTTGTTGAACCCCCGACCCTGTCGATACCATTCTTTGATTGAATTGAGCGTGCTTTTTCGCGTCAAGTCAAACATGAACAAGATAGCAACAGCGTCATTGCATACAAGGGGCAGCATATTGACGAATTCTCGCTGACCACCTAGATCCCAAATCGAGAACGTTATCTCCGTATTTCGGATGGAGATTGTTTTCTCCATGAAGTTTACACCTTTGATGTATCATTAAAAGGTTGTCCTAGCTCGGGTAGAAAGGCCATACATTCACCGTGCATGGGAGACTTACCAAGAGTTTGAATATAATCTTCGTCCCAGCTGCCTTCGACGTATTTCACCATTAAGCTGGTCTTGCCGATTTGTGCATCACCAACCATCCCAACTTTAATCACGACACTGTTCTTACTCGGTATTGCTGGTTGTGGTTGTGGTTGCTGTCTTTGATTTTGCTCTGGGTACGATGACTGCGAGTATCCGTATCTGTCGCCTCCACCAGAAAGCCCGGAACCCGGACGAGACGCTGGCTGAGAAGGTTGTTGGTATTGTTGATAAGACATGGTTGGTGATGCATGGTTCGATAGACCCTCGCCTTCTTGCGTTGAGGTGGTAGGCGTAGGCGACTGCGCATATTCAACAGAATGAGGTGTGTGATGTCCAGATCGCCCGTTACCGTACTCGTAGGATTGTTCGGGGGACTGTGGCAACGCCTCCCCTGAGCGTTGCTGCATGTCTTGCCCTAATTGATTTATACTCTCAAACGTTGGAGTTGTTTCGGTCGAATATTCTTTAGGATAGTCTTCCGTAGGTGGTTGCTCAGGTTCTATGGGCGAGCGTTGAACAGGCGTTTGTTCAACTGGTACTTGTTCATGGGGTATTGGCTGATGGGTTACTTGCTCGGAGAATGCTGGTTGGCTCGGTTCGAACAGAGATTCAGGCTGGTGAATCTCGCGCTGCTGGGGTTCTGGTTGGTGAGTATACGATTGGCTCAACTCTGATTGGTGAATTTCCGGCTGCTGAGGCTCTGATGGTTGTCGAAGTACAGGTGAATGGGGTTTTGGGTGATGGAAATCCAGTTGAGGCTCCGGTTGATAGGGTGCTGAGCGGAAAGGATCAGAATAGAAAGACTGTGCCTGAAAAGGATCAGCTCGATGTGTCGTAGGCTCGAAAATGCTGCGTTGCTGAGAAGGTTCTTGCTGGTGATGCTGGGTTTCTTGGTAGGGGGATTGCTCAGGCGGAGCTGGATCAACAGGCAGCGATTGCTGTTGATGCGTTGTCTCTCCCTCCTGCACCCGAAGCCTTCCAACTCCACTGGTCAAGTTATCCATTTCCGAGTCTTATTTCCAAGCCAATGAAAGAGAAAGTCTTATGGAACGGTGATATGCCGAGCGGTAGAAGCCGTAAACAAAGAGGCGAGGCGCCGAAAGGAAGGGAAGAGAAAGTCAGTTGTTGCACCTTGACATACTCGAGTCGCTAAGAGAGGATGAATCGGTGCAGTGAGAGCAATTCCCGTCTAACAAACGAATCTCTTAGGGGTCAATATGCTGCCCTGAGCCTGAAGCGTTGGGTTGGCCTTTGATGAGCGATGATCGAGTTCCACGCGGGAGGATAACAGCGATAGCGACCCGAGAATGGTAGAAACGATCGTATAAGGAGTGTCCGGTATAGCAGAAGTAAAACCGGCTAGGAAAAGCAACAAAAACAACAGATTGACTTGATTCTTCTGATATAAACAATCGACGGTCGATTCCAAGTTGAACTTCGGGCGGGTTGGAGCCGCCTGCCCAGAACGGTTTAGCGCCGCCCCGCCGCCTCTCACGGAAACAAAAAAAAAAAAAAAAGATTTTGAGATGTCAAGCTGGAGAGAACAATTTATCCCACAAGCACACAAGCTAGAACTCCAGGATACTGGCTTTGGGTAGAGCTTTACTTTCTATTATATATCTATCAAAATGGCGAAACGCGGTCCTGATGCAGAGGACGAATCAATGGCCGCCTTGAAAGCGGGTGAGCGGCCAATGACAGATGCTCCGCCTAATGAAATGGGAGACTTTGAAGACGAATTCGAAGACGAGTTTGAAAGTGAGGATGAGATAATTGAAGCTGGAGTCGATGGTCGGCCAGATGCTGAGCGTGAGGCCGAGGAGCAAAGGGGTATGTGGCTGATCTAGAGCCGGCGCGTTGCGGGTGGGCATTCCCATTGTCGCAAATTGCACAGAAGATACTGATTCCCTTCGGTTGCTGCAAATTAGATGCCATGGAAGTCGACCAACAGACATTCATACCCGGCCGAACGAAACTAGCACCTGGGGAGACACTGTCGCCCGATCCCTCGACATATGACATGCTTCATACACTGAGCACACCTTGGCCGTGTCTATCGTTCGATATAGTGAAGGATAACCTGGGCGATAATAGAAAAACCTACCCCGCGACGGTATATGCAGTTTCGGGAACACAGGCCGAAGGGTCTCGGTCCAAGGACAACGAGCTCATGGTATTAAAACTAAGTGGGTTGAGCAAGATGGAAAGGGAGAACCAGGAGGATTCAGATGATGATTCGGACGACGACTCCCCCTCAGAACCTATCCTCGAATCTAAATCGATACCTTTAAACTCCACCACCAACCGTATCCGCTCTCACCAGACACCACACCTGTCAGGGGACGGCTCAAAACCTCCTCAGACAATCACAGCGACTATGCTAGAAAATGCGCAGGTCCTCATCCACGATGTGTCACCATACCTCGCCAGCTTCGACAACCCAGGCTTAATAATTCCTCCCTCTGCTTCGAAACCTTTGTCTACCCTACGAATGCACAAGTCAGAAGGCTATGCGCTGGACTGGTCGCCGCTATTCCCACTAGGCAAACTACTCACAGGTGATAATGATGGCCAGATATTTGTAACCACTCGAACTGAGGGCGGCGGATGGGTTACAGATTCACGGCCATTTATCGGTCACTCTTCATCCGTCGAGGAAATCCAATGGTCACCTAATGAGCGCAACGTATTCGCGTCAGCCAGCAGTGATGGCAGTGTGAAAGTATGGGATGTCCGATCTAAATCGCGGAAGCCCGCAGTGGACGTCAAAGTTTCCAACACAGACGTGAACGTGATGAGCTGGTCAAATCAAACGTTTCACTTACTCGCAACCGGCGCCGATGATGGCAAGTGGGGAGTCTGGGACTTGAGACAATGGAAACCTGAGCCCTCCAAGGGGTCCTCACAACTCCGCCCAAAACCTGTTGCATCATTCAATTTCCACAAAGAGCCTATTACTAGTATAGAATGGCACCCAACAGACGACAGTGTTGTGGCTGTAGGGTCTGATGACAACACCCTTACCCTCTGGGATCTCGCTGTTGAACTTGATGACGAGGAAGATCGTGACTCTTCCCTGTCTGACGTGCCTCCTCAGCTACTGTTCGTTCATTATATGGAAATGGTTAAGGAATTACACTGGCAAGAACAGATGCCAGGTACTATTATGGCGACCGGTAGTAACGGCTTCGGGTGAGTTAATCTATTCTTCAATTCTCCCATACTCCTCCAAATATCGTGAAGACTTACTAACATACATCCCTTTAGTGTGTTTAAAACAATCAGCGTTTAAACCTCTTACCCATTGGGAATATAGTGATGATATGGACGATCAATAAAAAGTCAAGGTTATATCTCTTTCCTCATTGCCCTTTAGCACCTATGATTGATGAAGTAATTAGAAAATGGCGTAACAGGTACAAAACAAGAATAAAATTGGTTGTTCATTTATATACTAATGCTGTCTTGCAATCATTGTCAGTTCCTGAAGAGTTCATGTAGTTACTGCAGCCGATGAGGACCGATGACGGTACCAAGTGTGCATTCATGGCAAGCAAGATAGATTTCCTTTTGAAAGAGCACAAGAACACCCTAACACGGTGAGCATGCGTAACAGTCTGTGAAGCCTGTCCAACGAGTCATAGAGCCCTAAAAGTGCATCAATCATGACTGCAAAGTGATGTGGAATGCTGTCACATATCAAATAGACACTGGGCATTGCCGGACGTGCTACTATTTATACCCTGATGAGCATGTCCTGCGAACTATCCAGCAACACAACAACATACTCCAACCTAGTTCACGACAGGCTTCAAAGCAGAAGTTGAGAGATACCCAAAGCCTTTTGGACACGTTTTGGAAAGATATCAAAGCCATCCGTCTACATAGGTAGAATACCACAGGCAAGTAGGTGCGGCATGCCCATCACCTTACGTTCATTTTAACTATACAGCATACAAATTTGTACTAAACATGGGACAGATATAAAATACAGACCCTTCCAAGGAGCTCCGAGGTATCAGCTACAAGCATGACTTCAAAACGGCTCCATACACGAAATACAAAACCACAGAATGACCCGAGACTTAGATCTCTCATTGGTACGATGAAACGACTCCATTTAAACAAGAGGGCAGTCCTTCAAGTGTCATACGAACAGACACAGAGAGGAATTGAACCGTCCCTGGAAGTGTGTATCGAGGAGAGGAACCGAGCAGGATCCCATCAGCATGCCGTGCACCGTCCCAAGTCTGATAGAGGTCGAATCCGCGTTATCAAACAGGAAGTCAAGGTCTGTGTCAAGCCAAAATGGATATATGTTGAAACGGAAACACCACGTATCGTGCGACGATTGTATCATGTCAGGCTACTTCAGCCACGACGATTCTTTCGAAGCTGTATTTATTCCTCAAAGTCGAGGAAGACAGCGGCAGACTCCCCTCCAAAAGAGGATAGCTCCACACTTCGTCTTCGAGGTGGAGGTTCGGGGTCATCTAAAAAAAAAGAGCGACAGCCACTAGGAGATGATGATCCTATTCCTGCACATGTCTGGTGGTTTGCTGGTGGGAAACCGGGGCATAAGCCACCTACTAAGAACCAAGTGAGGCGATGGAAGGAAAGGAGTCGTGGTGATTGGGATGAAGGGAAGAAGCGAGGATTTTTCCAGGAGATTGCCTATGTTCTTTCGGATGGGAGGCATGGGAAAGATCAACGGCGGCCTCGGAAGAAAGAAAAGAAGCAGAACGGGGGGCAAGAAGGAAATGGGAGGAGCACGCAGGGTAGTAGTGTTAGTTATACCAGTGACGAGCGTGTATAATCTGACGGGTATGTATATTAAAATATATTAAGGTACAAAATTGCAATTAGGGTAGGGAAAAGAACAATTCGCGGCATAATATCTGCCATGTTTCGTCATGATAGCCCACAACTTGTCTAGTCTTCTGGGATCGGCTTGGTATCGTCGTCGGTTTCATACACATATTTGCACCTATAATCGCGGCAAACATAGCCACTCAAAATTTTCCTATTTCCCCATCCACCGTCAACGCCGTCGAAAGCGCCAAAATTCATCCAGACTGAACTCCGGTCCGCGCGGCCGCCGCAGTCCTCTTCGACCTTGCAGGGCCTGTCCTGGATTGTAGCCCATGGAACACATTTACCAGCACCCTCCCCAGTGTAGCATTTTAGCGAATTGGTACAATCACCCTCGTTGGAACAAGGCTTACCCACGCCGTTTGGGTACTTAGGCTGGCAAATCTTCTTGGGGCCATTCTTCCCGTCCCCTGGCCCATCCACACATTTGTTTTCTTCCTGACATACATCGTTGTCCTGTGCACATGGCTCGCCGACTCCCCCGGGTGTTGTTGTCCCGCAGAACCCGTCCTCGACACACCGATCAGACATGCATTGATCACGCGCAGGGATATTAATCTGGCCGATCTTCACCCCACACGGCGCGGAAGCAGGCTTCTTGCGCTGGCATGTAAACTCGGCAGACGGATCGCAGTAGGTAACTTTTTCGAGGCATTGATATTGGCCCTTGTCGTCGAAGCATTTACCGCCGGGGCTTCCGTCGGCTTTGAACCCACGTCTGCTACATGAACCCTTCCAACACATGGATCCAAACTGACAGGAGTCTTTATCTGTGCATGTCTCTCCTACTTTTTTAGCAGCAGGCATTTGACAAATTGTATCGTAGCAGGTTTTTGATTTGCAGTCCTCGTTCTTGCTGCACTTTATGCCAATTTTCCTCCCAGGCTTGGTGCAGCCAGGACCAGAACATGGCGCTGCACATCTTGCGGAGAATACACTTCCAACGCAGGATTCGGATAAACAGTTAGAGTCGAAGAAGCAAGGCATTCCTTCCGAGAATTTTTCTACGCAGTGCTCCCTGACACCGCAGAACTCGGTGTCAGTGCAATTGCTCTTATCAAGGAAGTTGCACGGTTTCCCGCTCAGGTAGTCTGGGACCCGTAGCGGGGGGGCGGCAAGGACAGTAGTTATCATTGGTTGGACGGTAAGCAGCAGCAAGGCTGCTGATAGGGTTCTCATCGTGAGGGTTGGGGGCAGAATGATGGCCTTTGTTGTGGTACAATATAAAATGGGAAAGAAATATAACCTGAAGCTCTCGATGATCGAGTAGAGGTTCTCGGGGGAGGGAGCTTATATAGCTTTTGATGGCAGCTAGTCAGCTAAGAACACACACACACACTCTCTCTCTCTCTCTCTCTCTCTCCCCGCTGGATGGTAGGGCAATATCGAAAAGCAATGCTTTCAGTATTGTATCACCCCCCGTGCAGGATTAAACAAAATTTATATCGGAAATTACGATCACCAGCGATCTATTGAACCATATCACACTCCTCATGGTGCCAAAACGCTGCTGATCATGCAGTTTCTCAATTATGAGAGTAACTTGGCGTCGTATACCATCTAAGCATGATCTGTGAGATTGTCTCAAGCGCGATCGGATCGGAGCTGTCGACCCTTTGATCGACGGTTTAACAATCGGTCGGCGCAGAGCTGCTGGTGGGTAGATATATGAAATATGACGTTGATATGCGAGCTTGAATAGGGGAAAGGATGACGGCGCAGCTGAAGACTTGGCAGACAGAAGATGGTATAATTTCGGGGGAATTAGCCCGACATCAACTATTGAAAGTGGCAGACTGCCTCAAAATTCAGACAGAGATTCTGGAAGGCTAGCGTAATGGCGATCCGCCACTCTTTGGAGACAGCAAGCAATAGTTATTTGACAATCCTGCTTAGAGATAGGGCTGAAGCCACCAATGTGTGATGAGTTTTGGTATTATTATGCAAGATATCACACAAATGAAGTCGTGTGATATAGACTGACAGAGTAAGTATTCCGAGTTGGCTATTCTCGAGGCTGAACGCAACTCGAGAAGTTCATTCACTACTCTATGCTGTCGGTAACCAACGTCTTTTAACATCTCACCTCTGGTAGCTTTGTTGCGGTCCCATGGATTCACCAAGAACGTGTTCGACGCGTCAGGGCCATGCTTTTACGTTTTACGAGCCGATGACAGCAACGTTGAGAAGCTCGGTTAGCTCGAGTGGCGAATTATCAACCAGTAACCGATTTGGCATAATGAAGCCATCGGCGAGCTGCCATGGTTGACCACGAGCCTTATTTCAGCAATGACACGGAGCCGATCGACTCCAACACGCTCTTACAAGGAATACATGAATGCCAAATGAACAGTAGATACAAAGGAGAATCAACCGGCTGTTTGAACCATTTACTGATATACCCAACCCCATAGTCCTTACTTCCGCCCACTTTCTCAAACCTCAAGCTCCCCCCCTTGCAAAGTAAGGGCAAGAATAATTGGACCAAGGCTTGCCATGTCATCCGCTTTCTCAATATCCCATGGCCCGTACTCCCAAATTCTCATCAGCGAGAGGCTTGAAAACAGAGCGCTCTTTTCAATATACTTGATGTAGTTGGAATCGTATGTTGCAACAAGTAATCGAATTTGATTTCGTTCCTGAAGTATCATTGCACGTCTAGAGGAATAATTTCTTCATGTTAGATAATTCCATTAATATTTTATCAAGTGTAAAGCCCCGGCAACTCACCTATATAGGGCCAAGTTTTTATTCTCATCTGGTTCATCAAATATCCATGCAGCCATCTGAGCAGTGGCTTGGTAGATCACTTTATTGCTCTCGAATCGATGAGTGGGTTTAACCTCAACTATCATCTGTGCATTTGTTTGATCCGACATGCCTGGCAGGCTTAGCTGTCCATCGGTTCTCGCTTGAAAGAGATAATTGTCCCCCTTTCCAAAATTGAATGCCTTTCGAACTGGAGACCACTCTGACTTGATATCTCTTGCGTGGAACACAAGACTGCCGAGAAAACCAATCAGAAAGTAATTTACAATCTGCTCATCCTCCACTTTTGGAAGATATTCACGAGCTAGCTCTGTCGTCATATCCCAGGGGGAGAAGTCGGAGGTGTTAGAAAAAGGAGTTTCGCCAAGGTTCAAATCGTCCATGCGGTCTGTTAGGCTTTTGGACTTTTTGGGGGTAGATGGAGGATCATGATGTGATGCGGATCCGCCTTTTTTGGCCAGAGGACTCATTTGCCCCCGTTGCCTGATCTTCTCCTCTTTCTCTCCCCAGTTCCGGAGTCGCTGAACCATTGGGGTGAAATCAACCTTTGGTTTATTATCGACTTCTCGAACTCTTTCTATCTGCCGGCGTGCAAAGGATGAAAAAGGGAAACGTCCCCATTTCGGGCACAGGGATAGAGGTGTCTGGGTTCTCGAGGGATGCCAAATAGTCGTTCCAGTCGCGTCGGCTGTTTAGCCATGCAGCCGCTTCAGCAAGTCCTCGGACACCTATCTTCACGAGGTCGGCTGAGTTTTTTTCCTTCCGGGTCCACGAGCTTCGGAGAGATAGGTACTGGGCTGCGCCAATTTTGGAAGCTGAGACATGATTTTTCAAGTTATAGATGCTGGTGTTTTCGACGCCCTCTTTCTTAGCCAGCTGCCTCCACCGAGCTAGATCAGTTGGGATTGGTTCCATTACGTGGACGGCGTGGGAGCAGAATAGAACTGCAATTTCGACAGTGCAAGCGGTACTTGGTATGCTTAAGATAACTGCTAGATTTTGGGTATAATGGGTCTCTAGATTAGAGAGTGTAGGCTACTTTTATATGCCCAAGTTCTGCCAGGAATCAAGCCCGCATCGATAATCACGCGCCGTATCAAGAAGCCATAAACGTCTTGTTTGTCTTGCCTAACATAGCTCTTTCGCATGATGTTTTCTGCGTGCACCACCTTTGCATGAACTTTTGATAGATCGGATCCACGGCCCCTTGTCACAAATACCCGGGCTATCGTATTAAGGGGAGTCATGAAAATATGCCATCGGCCTCCACAGTACAGCCCCCGGGTTTCAGGGCTTTCCCATCATGGGCGGTTAGCATCCTGGATAGCAGGGGTTTTCGGGGTTTGGTCATCGTGGGTCTCATGAACTGAACCCCTATTGTTCTCAGGTATCTCAATCGCATTGAATTCTTATTTTTATCTTTTTATTCTATTTCAGGGCAATGCATTGAATTTTGTTGTCAGGGTCCAAGGCAAAAGCATCATGGGAGGTTGAAAATGGTTGGTTGTCAGGGCTCGAGAGTCGGTTACCCCTGACAACCCGCACAATCCACAGTGTCTGTTAGCGCCGACGTCTGCGAAGGGCCAATGGCACCTCCACGCCTGCGATCGTCAAGAGAAGAGACGAAGGGATATAAAGATAACCAACCAACCTCGACATCTATTGACAAGAGTGTGCCCATTAACTCCCTTCACAAAATATGTTACCCCACCGCCACCCAACCCATTCTACTCCCAAGTCATAAACATGCTGCCCAAAGACAGTCCAGTTTATCAACGAAAGAAAGACAACTTTCACTTTCTTAAGGAGATACTTGAACAGCTGCACTCTATTCCCCAAAATATTCATTTCTCTTCAACCCAGCTTCAATCATACCATGTCAATGTATCCCCACTTGACCTCGAGGCTGATAGAGCCACTGTGAATGGGAAAACGCAGTTCTTCCAACCAATGCCGGCCTCGCAGTATGGGAAACTTCCACGGCCCGAATATAAGAGCCCTAAATTTGGAAGCGATGATTTTGGGCTGTCCAATTGCCAACAGCTTTGCATAAACCTCTCGAATTATATGAGAGATGAACTGCCGGAAAATGTTCGGACCGAAGAGCACAACCAGTTGCTTGAGTTTAGCAAATGGCAAGGAGGATACTAGTTAGTGCTCTCTCTGGCTGACAGCAGTGAAATAAAATGTTTAGCCAACGGCGTGATCATCGACTTGGTGGCAACGAATATGGATTGCACCCAAAGGAGCAGCACGATTGGCGCTTTGACGAATGCTGCGATACTGTGATGGATGAATACCCGCATGTCATATCCTATACCGCGACTGGATTTTATCCAGACGCTGAGACTGAGTCGCAACTTACGCGTGCTGAAGTGATCATGATGATCGATATTATATTGAAACGCATGCCAACGGGTAATCTGGCTCTCCATGAGAGATATCCTGTAAGCTTCCCATTCTGCATCATTAAAGAGATGAGCTACTTCTGACACTCCGCTAGATTCTTATGATTTCCTGTTTCAGCCGAAAGCTCCGCTTCATCCAGGGCTACTTCGATGGACAACTGCATCTCCAATTCAGCAAGTTTCTTGACTTTACCAGGTTCAATCAGAAAACACTTGATCTCTTCACTCGATGGGCGCTGAGCGAACCCGTTGGAGATACAAAGACGCCTACTAAGCCTGTTGCTCGCAAGGAGGCTATGGTTGCCCACAGCTCAAAGTCGCCTATTCAGTCGCAGCGTGCGGTCGGGGTTCATTAATGGTTTTACTTTAGTTCTAAGTTCAAAATATGAGTGATGATAGGGTTGTTTACTAGGTGGCGGGTTAGATGGTGGGATGGCGTTTATTCTTTGTCTATGGAAACTTGACGGCGTTATTTTGTACTTGAAACTCAACAAATTTTAGCTCCAGATTGGTTTTATCCACGTCGGCCAAAGGATACTGAGAGCGTGGGATGGTTCGACCCCATATATTTCTATTCTGTTCCTCTTCGATAGGGATGTGCTTGTCCCGATGACGATAAGCGGCTCCACCCCCAGACCCCACGATGTACTAAATTAGCAGTGAAAAGGGAAATTGCCCAGAAGAACCCCGGGGCGGGCTTACCCATACAGATAGTTATATATAAATCCCATCTTTACCTACAGTATACTGACGCACTCTTGGAATGGTCTTGAATATGCCCAGCTTTTGCCCTTTTGGCGGCGCTCCATCGGCGGAGTCCGTGAGCCAAACCTTCCCGATTCCGCTGAAGAGCCAAGACATGACTAATCCGGGACTCCACAAGGGAATGCTATAAATTACGTATTACGGCGGATAAACCGTCACGGCGATATTCCCGTTGTAATATACCGTGGCGGAACAGTTCGCTGTATTAACCACTCCGCGCCAGAGATGTATGTAGATGTATTTGGTGACTGTGGCCAAAAAGAAATGTATGTGAACTGCATAGCGAGTGAGGTTGATCGCTGCATCGGGAAATTATTCGAGAGCTCGTTTCACCCAGTCGGATTAAATTTCATGCAGCTTGTGGTTGGCACAGACACAGATCGGTAATATATCTCGAGAACTGAGCGGCTTGCGTCCAATAGCTAGTCGGTCACCTGTTACCATGTTTGGATCGGTTGGAGCTGGAGTCGCAGAGCTCGTTTCAGTTTTCGATCATATCTCGATATTTATGCTAAGCGCCCGAGCCTGGTTGATACAGCCTCGCTTGTGTCATGCAGGCATCCGCTTCGCCTTGAGTTTCGAGTCACCATTCGGCCGTGTTATTTCATGCAAACTCCGACGGGGATAGCTGTCGCTCAATATTGCTTGTTTTCTATACTTTTTCTCTCTGCTTGAAGGCTAGGCTAGTCTCCGTAGCGTCCGTACTGCCCGTCACACCCGCAAGGCGAGATGGGTGGCTCTGCTTGACATCCTTTTTGCCCTCCCTTTCCTGATAGTCTTATGGAATGATATTTCGCTATTTTCTGGCCAATGGAATGAAGCTTGAACGATGAGATGTAACGATAGTATGCGCATCAAACCGCCGAAAAGGTATGGGTGTTCCTGGTAGGGTATGGTAACGTGACCAGGGTTCAACTGCGAACAGGGATGGCCCGAGAGTTTCATGTCAGCAAACGGGTTCGCTAAATATAGTTTGCCGGAGCTGGAAGAAGGCGGTGGTTGGCGATCATCATAGAGGGTGATGGGGAGAAGCAGAGTCGTTTATATCCAAGAGAGGCTTGTATGTATGTTTTTTATATCCTCGAGATGCCTGGCGAACCGCGGCTTCTGGGGATGCCCGAGCGCGGACTTGGCGGTACCGAAAGGGTATGGTTCTGTATTCGATACATACAGGTACGGTCACCGTACCTTAGCGTGGGTATTGGTATGGTACGGATACAGCTGTTTACTGCTCTACCCTCCTATCCTCCATCCTCTCAACGTCAGGATGATACTATATATAAATACCCAATAAAGGTCCTGACGAGCTAAGCCAGCAAAGAGCACCGGTAGTCTGGATAATATGTACAAAGAAGACACCATGAAATATGTATATGCCATCGTATTTCAACGTGGAATCGTTGGTACGGTACCCGCAAGCTAGGGCGGTAATACGGGAACGAGAAGTGGAAACGCCAGGACATGACACAGGGGAACCGCTCGCATCGCTGGTACCGCCACCAATGGGATACTTAAGCCTCAGCCAACCTTGACATCGCTTCTTCAACCTCGCCGGTGCCTTTCCCTTCTTCCTCTTCTTCTCTTCTTCTCTACTTCTTCTCTTCTCTCTTTCCTCTCTTTTCGCCTCTCATCTTCTCTTCTCCCCTCAGCCTCGAGCTTCAGGCCGTCGTCTTCCCGCGTTGCTGCGACTTGCCTGACGTTCTCCTGGTTCGGGCGTTTTGGCTGAAACGACACCTGCCTCGCATCGCTATCAGCCACCGCCATACTTACCGGCTGATGCTGGCGTTGTGCAATTGAGGACCGTCAATATCTCTTTTTGAAAGAGCTGCTCCTCTCTGGTGCCTTGCCCGTTATCCTCTCTGCTGTTCACCGCATGAACTACCGGCTTTCTCGGCCATATTCTCCCGTGTAACTCGCGACCGTTTACATGCGAGAAACAGCTCGAAGCCTTGCGCAGACCGTTCATTTTTAGTCTTCATAATTAGAGCTAAGCATAGTATTCATCTCAGCACCCTATTCATCCAACTTTCTTTACCGTGGGCGCCAGCAACACCCCTTTCCACGACCTTTCTGTCCTGAATTCACTTGGTATGTCGTGTCCTGTTTGTAGCTATTTTAATTCCATCTGTGTCCGATAAACTGTTTGGCTTGCGCTCTATCCACTTGTGCTTTGTATTCATTGGCTAACCTTGACTCTTATTCTTAGCCTGAATTGCTAGCCTACGCTCACCGCCCGTGCTGCTAGCTGCTAGCTACTCGCCAACACACTCATTTCCTTTGCCGAGCTGCGACCTTGTTGTATCATCCCGTTTCTTATAGCTAGCTACGCATCTCTACGCACTATATTGCTGCTGCTTATATACGGTAAAGACACACGAGTAGCGCATAACCAGAACCCGTCGTGGTCTTCATATAGCTCTGCACGCGACATTTGATACACGGTTTGGAAATTATGGCAGATCATATACCCGTCAGTAATCATCCGAGTCAGGACCTCGCGGCGATAAGCGAAGTTGTGCAGAATGGTCCCGGTAAGGGTCACAAAACGAACTGTTTAACGGTTATCTACTTTTCCCCGGAAGGTGCTTATTATTTATTATCTCAGTCTCAAATACAAGCCAGCCTCCCTCTTCTAAGGATAAGACCCAGAGAGCCTCTAATCCCAATGTGCCTCCCCCAAAGACAGATAAACCGCGGCCTCATATCTGTACGACCTGTACTCGCTCCTTTGCGCGCTTGGAACATTTGAAGCGTCATGAACGCTCTCACACCAAGGAGAAGCCATTCGAGTGTCCCGATTGCACAAGATGTTTTGCTCGCAGGGATTTACTGTTGAGACATCAGCAGAAACTTCACATGACTACCGCCCCTTCTCGGAATAAAAACCCTCGAAGGGAGAGTGTCAGCAGTAGTACAACACGCGTTCGGAAGAATTCAATCGCGAACGGTAATAGCATGAGGCCTAGGGCCAATACGATAAGCCATGTTGAAGGCGCAGCGGTAGGGCTGTTATCAGGGAGTAACACTTCATCTAGACCCTCACACCATGCTCATCATCCCAGCCTTGGTAATATTCCGAGCGTCCCTAGCCTTGACAACTATCGCGGACTGGGCGCAGAAAATAGACATAATACCGCCAATGGTTTAACGAAAATTGATACTGCAGGCTTGTCTGCTAATTTCCCAGACTCTTTACGAACCGCGCCAGTCATGGGAAGCTTTGACGTTGGGTTTGGAATGAATGATATGCTTATTGGTCAAGGAAGTACCGTTAACCCTGCTCAGCTACATTTCAATATATCTCCGCAAGGGTTTGGAGATACCCCGACATCCCCTTACCCGCCGGCCTTTCCCAACGCATCCGCTGCTCAAAGTGCTATCGAGGAAGACTTTAAGCTTGACTGGTTGAGCACTTTTGATAGCACTATGGCCTTCGCGAAATCAAACGAATCCGCTGTTGGATCTTCTCCATCAGCCATGAGTACTGGTAGTCCGAGCGGGACTAGCGAAGCTATTCTAGACGGCTCTAACCACACCTCCGTAACAGTAACTAGTGGTGGTACTTGGTCGAATCCCTTACTTTCGCACACTCAGCCTGCTGCACAGCACCAATACAGCATTGGCCTCGCGGATTTTCCTGATTTTAGCCAACCCACCGATACAGTATCTCCAAAGTCTTTATCATACTCGACTTCAACGCCGATTAACTCCATGGGTGTCTCGACTCTCTCCAGCATGCCCAGCAATACATATAACCACCTGCCCACTACTAATGGGGCGCCAGGGTATCCGATGTACAATTCGAATGTACCAGCTTCGCTGCCCTACGCTGCCTCCATTACCGATACCACCCGTCAAGCCTTGATGACTACTTTACAGCAGCCATCTAACTTCACGAACCGAAGATACTCCCAGCACTCCATGGGTTCATCGATGCCTTCACCTGGCCTACCCGGTGCGAATATGTTTGATTCCAATTCATACGCTATACCCAGCACGTATGACCTACAACGGTACATTGCTGCGTACGTTCACTACTTCCATCCCCACATGCCATTCCTCCACATCCCCACCTTGGACTTTAGTGCATCAGAGTACGCGAGCAACTCCAGATCCCCTGGTGGCCATCCAAATGTTGGCGTACCGAATCTTGCCATTGGTGGCGGATGTCTTATCTTGTCTATGGCTGCAATTGGCGCTCTTTATGAGTTCGATACAGCCGCGTCAAAGGAGCTGTTTGAATCTGCAAAGAAAATGATCCAGCTATACCTAGAAGAGAGACGGAAAGTAGATATGTCAGCCGCGATCAATCGTGCAAATTCGGGCCGTGACAATTCGATCCAGAACACCCCTCTCTGGCTTGTGCAAGCAATGCTCCTTAATGTTATCTACGGCCATAATTGTGATGACAAGACTGCTGCTGACATTGCGAGTACCCACTGTGCAGCCCTGATCAGCTTAGCGAGAGCGGCGGAACTGACGCAATACCATCCTCCTGAAAACTTGCCTCCGGACCAACTTGGCTATCCCTCCTTTCAGGACATGAGTGGACTCAACTCCGACATGTGGGCCGGCCATCAGATGGACATGCCTAATGAAAGGAGGGACTGGCTTTATTGGAAAACCGTTGAAGAACGGAAGCGCACTCTTTATGCTATTTTTTCGTTTTCGAGTTTGTTAGTTTCGACATATAATCACCCCCCTGCACTCACTAATTCAGAGATCCGTTTAACTCTACCGTGTGAAGAACAGCTCTGGGCCGCTGATTCTCCCGAGTCTTGGATGGCCTTGGGTGGCGCAACCGCTGCGGACCATAACGCCATTGAATTTTCAGAAGCGTTAAGAACACTCCTTGTTGCTGGACAGGCTTCCCATGATCAATATGGCCCAACCCAAACTCACGGACTGACCCCTAGCGACCTTAAGCCTAGCACTTTTGGCTGTTTGGTATTAATTCACGCTCTTCATAATTACCTCTGGGAAACACGCCAGCAACATATGGGAAAGCAATGGACGCATCACGAAACTGAGGCCATGTTCATCCACATTGAGCCTGCATTTAGAGCTTGGCAAACTGCTTGGAGCAGCAACCCATTCCACAGCTTGGAGCGCCCGAATCCCTATGATGCCGGGCCCTTGTCTGCGGATAGTATACCCTTGTTGGATCTTGCATATGTACGATTATATGTCAACCTTGGGCGATCGAAAGAGTCATTCTGGCAACGCGATTGGCACGGCATGTCTGATGAGCTTACCAAAGCTGTCCAGAGTCCCCACCATTCAGAGAATAGCCCCGGATCGGATTACGCAGATGAAAATGCCAGGAGGCGACGGGACTCTATAGCTGCCTACGCCGTGGCAGAGCTTAGCATATCGGGCTCCCCCAGCCATGACAGTTTGTTGCATGGCGCACCCAATTTCATGTCCCAAATTGACATGCGTCCAACTAAAAATGAGCGTCTCTTACGCAAGGCCGCCTTTTATGCTGCCGATTCAATGTGTATGGCAAACGAACTTGGAAACACTTTTGCCGAATTCTCCTCTCGTGAACTACCTATCCAAACTGCCATTTGCCTCTTCGACTGCGCCCAAGTGTTGGCCGAATGGGCCATAACGGTACAAGAGCGAATCGGTCCATACCTAGGCATTCTAGGCCAGGATCATATCGATTATAATCTGGGTCCGGCTCTGATTCTTTTGGAAGATGAGGATAGGAAATTGATCAATAAGATTCAAGATATCTTGAATAGTGTCGAGAAGAAAATGAAGGATATTGTGCCTCATATCGGCGTTGGGGTTTCGGAGTCTTGGAACTGTTTGCCAAGTATGGTTGAAGGAGGATATGCAACGAAGATCGCATTCTCAGCGGCCTATCTACTGAATAACGCTGGCGTTTGGCAAGGTAAGGGTCACATCCTAACTAACAGCAAGAGCAAGCGGAATAAATATTCGCTAACAAATGATATAGTTATCAGACTGATGGCCCATGCATTGGAATCACATGGTCATTCCTTGAAACAACGAGCTCAAAACTCTGTTTCTAGATAATGTACGACAATCATTGCGGATATTACTGACGACTTCATTACTTCTATGTTGGGTTACGAATTCTAAACCAAAATACCGAACGACGACAGGTTAAATTGACCATAAAATTTATGACTTGGATAGCATGATTCCACCGCATCTCAACCGGCGTTCGTGTATTTCATAAAAAAAGACAGCTTTATACCCATCTTCTGCTCACAGTGCAGCTTAATACCCGCTACATATTCCTATCGTTAAGCCCGGATTTAATAAAGAGAAGGAAGGATATTTCACGTCAAACCATGGTCTTCATTTTGTTGGTTCGGATTCATTCTTGAACTTTCTTGTCTCGTCGGTTCGCCAGGCCTTTGTTCTCCTTTCTTACATACCACGAGACTAAGGGGAATGGGGTACGATCTGGCGTTTCTGGTTGCATATACACCTGTCTTACTGCATTGGGGTTCGATTTATTTCCCCACGCTCCCATATTTGCGGCTTTCAATCTTCGTCGATATTGCCACTTACTGGCTCGGTTGCACCAAGTTCATCGCCCGGTTTCCTTACACGGAGTTTTCGTTTACTTTCCTCTGATCTCTTTACTGTTGACTGCTATTAATGTCCCGAGTTCTGTATTTGCATGATGATTATACGGCCCCTTTTCCTTTCTGAACACCTTCCTGCAACTTCTACGAATATATAATGCCTTCCAATGTCCTGTTCATTACCACTGTTGTTGCTGATGTCACTGATTTAACCGAGTTCCTCGCTGAATCCCCCTATCTGTCTGTTTATCTTCTCTTTCCCAATCACCCAATGTTTGGAGTTGCATCGTTCTTCTGCTTTCGTGTTATTGCAGCAGCTTCTCACCTGAGCTAGGCCCTGCTGCATATGCATGACGGATTCCAGGTTTTATAATTTCCTACTTCCATCTACCGCTTTTGTTTGTCGAGCTTGAGTTTGAAGAAAGACTTATGTCCAAGTCTAAGTAAAAAGAGGAGGAAAACGGAGAATTTTCACACGGCATAGTTGTTGTCTGATTGCGAATCGTTGTTTCTTTTTCTTCCCATCTTCTTTATTTTCCCTTTTCTGCTCTGATTCATTCCATCTCTTTTCGAGATACCACTCTACACTACTTTAGCTTCTTGGTTTTTTGACGACTAATTTTGCTTTTCATCATGAACCCATCTGTTCATTGAGAATACGCATGTTCCCTTTTAATATCTCTCATTTGTCAGCCGTTCGTGAGTTTCAAGTTACGTTAGTGTAAGTAAGTGCGTTCGCGAGTAAGCGTAATGTATTCGAGATTCTTCACCTTGAATATACATCTGTTTCATTGGGGTTTGGGGGTGGAAGTTGAGAATCAATATAGCTAGCACGAAAACTGGGCTTACCTATCGATGCCCAGACATATATAGAGTATCACGTCGTGTTACTAGAAAGACAAGGCATCAGCCTGATAGATAAACATTTGAATATCCATAGAGTCATAGTATAGTTTGAAATTTTGAAATTTTGTCATTCATTCTTTTTTTTAACCCGGCACCAGACTGAATTTATGCTACACGGCCGGAAAACTCCATATCAACAACAAGCTCCAAAAACCAAATATACCTCTAGCAAAGGCAGACTAATTCCATTTTATATCACGATTCTTTCAAACGAATATTTTCCAACGGCCTTTCGCTTCAAGTAGCCCATTTCACGTGAACTGCGAGTCTTGACCTCGCCTGTTCGCTTTCGGATTTTGGTCCTGGTATGATCATCGCCTATTATTCCGACACCTGGCAAGTCATCGGTCATCCTAAGCGAAAGAGGTAGCACTTTGGTATTGTTTGCTGACACATCAGCGTTGACTGAGGCTGGGTTGTTGTCATATACGATGATTTTAGCTCCGTTGTGGCGTTCGGTGCGCTTGATGTGAGCGTTGGAACTGGCCGTATGTTCAGAAGAGGCTTGGATTTCCTTGGTGCTCTTCTTATCCTTGATTTTCTTGCTAGATGATGATGAGGTGGTGGTTTCACAGCACCGGATGAACTCTCGGAGCATACCCTTGAGGTATGTGGCTTCTTCGATCCCGGCCAGGGCGGCAGATATTTCACTTTTCATGTCTGCGATTAGCGAGGCTTCGGAGCTGGCTGAGCTGGCGAACCCGGCTGCTGAGATCCAGCCACTGGGTCCGACCGCATCTATAGATGCGGTGAGGAGATCGACGATGGTGGATAGAGGGAGTGTTGGGATTTCAGGGCTAGAGAACGCAACAGGTGGCTCTTCGGTGAACCGGGCTGTGTGGCCGCCTGTCGCTAGAGCGTGGCGGAGATGGTGGATGATGGCGAGTATGTCGGTATTGGAGAGGGTGGAGTGAACGGATTGGGATACGCGTGTGACGGGGTGGGAATGCAGCTTAGTGAGCGCGAGATTTAGGCCAGCCATGGCGTTGATAAGGGTCTTTTCAGACCCGTGAGAAAGTTTTTGGACGGACGATGCTTCTCCAGCATCGTTTTGGCCATTGTCTTCGGGATGGGCTGAGTCGGTGAGAGACTTTTGGGGGTTCTCGGAATTTGTAGCGTGTGATCGAGCGACGTCCAGGAGAATTTTGATTGCATGTGTTAACTCGTCTGGGGTTAGGTGAACTGGGCATTTGAGAACTCTGACTAGGAGCTTCACTGATGCATCGTGGCTCGCAAGTGCCTGGACCAATGCCCCTTCTGGGATAGTGGTGAGGGCATAAGTTGCACCGGACCGTCGAAGGGCTGTTTGAATGCTTGTCACGCTAAGACGACTCGATTCGACCAGCCATTCAAAAGTCGCAGGTGGTAAGAACGCTATTTTGAGCTTATTCGTATCGTTGATAGAAAATATTTTGGAGAGCAAATATAGGATTATCTCAGGATCCACAAAGTCCTGCTGGGATGGGAGACTTTCGGACTCGGAGCTGAAGCCTAGAATCTTGCAGAGCTTGGCCTTAACAGCGGAGTCAAATTTGGCTGGCTGGTTGTTCACTACCAAGCCGTCGAGTTTAGTTTTCAATTCGTTCCATCCATCGGAGTTCCCCCTTGAAGTAAGACCGAGAGGCCGCATATATTTCGACGAGCCTTCGTCAATAAGTGCCCCATTGATTGCATTGCTATCTGTGCTAATTCCTTTGCCGATAGCATCAATGAGGAGGTTGTTTTGATTTCGCTTTCGTGATACGGTACGTTGGTTCTTGAGCGTATCGAGGTCGAAGCTAAGAAGGTAATTTCGGTAGGCTGCAACAGCGACACCGAGCTTTGAGAAATAAGACACAAAGTTAAACTGTGCTTTGTCGCCTTGGAGTTTAACTCCAGCAACCCGGGAAAGTTCCTTCAAAGGTAGTTCTGCCTGTAGGGACTGGTATTTAGCATCGTATACGCGAATTGCTGACTGCCCTGCGCCAATGATAGACTGCGAAGATATGCGCATAATTGAAGAGAGGTTTCCGTCTTTGATTATGAGGTGTGAAGATACTTGCGGGGAGAGCTGTGAAATGTCGTAGCTAATAAAGCCGGATGGAAATGACACGGAAAAGTCCCCAGAGGAAAGGTTAGCGCTCCATTGAACTTCGTTGAGATTTAATGGGACTGCGCCCTCTAGAACGGGCAAGTTTAGGGTCATGAGGTGCCGTAAGCGTTCAGATTCCCGTACCACGAAGCCGTCCTCTGGGATTTGTGAAGGGACGTGGAAGAAATGCAATTTCGAATCACTTGGGAGTAAGACAGTGCTCTTCTTGGGGCGGGAAACCATTACTAGGATGGTCGAATCGTCGGGGTTGTTGCCGAAGGCGTCGCCCAACACCGAGGCAACAATGTCCTGTCGTTTCCTGAAAAGGATTTTGCGGGCTTCCTCAAACGAAACTGTAAAGCAGGATCCCACATCATGCCCGCCCAGAACGTCACCCGGCGTTGATTTGATAGCCCACCTTTGAGTTTTCAAATCGGCTGAGAGTCTTCGAATCTGACCATCTTCGTGAACCACAATGACATCAGAAAGCTCGGAATCTTGCTCGGAAGGCAATGTAGCGGTAACAGTGCCAATAAAAACAGGATCAGAAGCTGCGTCGTTGATACCAAACGATGTGGTGGAGATGTTTGCGCTGGCATCAGAGGTTGGCGATTCATCTAGGAAGCATTTGATCTGCTTTTCTGGCAATTGTATTGCGCAATAAGTCCGTCGGACCGCATGTGAATCGCCAGGAGCTTTCTGGCGTATGGAGCAAGGTGGGCAGAGGTGGGAGGCCTGGGGTGGGATAGCATATGAAGTGATGAGTCTCGGGAATTGAATCTGGAGAAATTGGTTAGTATAGCAGCATAACGGCCAGCAGAAGAGCGCATACATTGTAAAGATTCACAGCTTCACCATCTATAGCTGCAGCAATTTCATATCGCTTGCGCTTCTTCGAACCATGCACGCCGTGTATCTCTGCGAATCGAACTTTTCCTTGAGCAGCATTACCGAGCGGCTGCGGCATTTGAGCCAGCAGCGACGGCGGTTGGAGAGCCATTGCTGTCCCTTCTTTAGCCTGTCTGTGAGAGGTAGAAGCAACGTTGAAGCAGACCGGCTGTGGTAAAGAAAAGAAGCGTCTTCTTCTTCGCTTCGTCACTCTGTTTGCGCTCTCGATTTTCCCGGTGGAGACAAAAAATTTTGGTGAACAGAAAAGCTTCATCGGCAAAACATTTGGCCGAGCAGGCGGCGAAACGTCATTTTAAGACGCGACGCGAAGAAACACCAAAAGGGCGCGATGTCGGTTTGGTGAAGAAGAGGCAAACAGTTTGGATATAACAGCCTGCGGTGACAGGCTCTCGTGCACTGGTGAAGTAGTAGTATATACTGATATGGTATTCTCCATCAATTAACCCTTCTCGAACTGTTTTGCTCTGGAAGCCAGGCTTGGGCGGATGTTTCCCCTTTGAATCACCAAGCCATGGGCCAGACAGAGCAACAGACTCTACTTCCATTCTTTGGGAAATGTCCGTCCACCACATTGTACAGTATTTCCAAGCTTGTATCACTGACACTCTCCTTAGGTTCTTCCAACCACCCCTGGGATATCCCCAACACTCCTATCCCGCAACCCAGCCTACCAGACCATGACACCAGGATATCGTCCCCGAGAACGGCGGGTCCCCAATTACCATCTGAATATAATAACACAGCCGACAGCAAGTCACAGTCATTCTTGCCCGGAAAGGATGGATCCAGGCGAAATGGATTGATAGTCCTGAAAACCAACCTAACAGAAACCAACAGAGCGAAGAACGACCAGACTAGTTCTGCTGAAGAGCATAATGGTCATCGCAAGAAGAGACGAAAAAAAGATAGCCCGAAGACGTTTGTATCGATTGTTAGTGACACACCTGTGGTAGAGGGGGGGTCAACTGTCCAAGATCCACCACTTCCCGAGCAGGGGACAAAGGCTACGGGTACCGAGAATAGCTCGTTAGATCTGATGGCAAGTCGGGAAACAGGAGATACTGCCTCGAGCAGTAAAGAACCCAGGAAAATAATGCGATTAAATCCAAACGGTAAACTCCGGAGCTCTCCACCTCTCGAGGGGAACTCTTCTGATCAGAGCCCGTCAGGGGGTTCTCGGAGGGCCTCGTCCCGTATAAAAGCCCGGAAAGAAGCCCTACCGCCTACCAAGCTTGTTACCATATCATACGGTTCGGGTAATAAACCTCGACAACACCTAGGGAAACTGATTAATGATATTATGGCTGGACGAACTCGACATACTCAACGACCGACGGTGAAGCAATCAAAGGCGCAGAAAAAGTCAACCCACCCGTTCTTTCTGCCTAAATCTGCGCAGAACACGGCAGTACCTGTTGATAACGGGGAGAATTTGCCCCAACCCTCTTCCTGTGCTGCAGTCGAAGGGGGAAATGCCCAACGGACGACATCTACGACTACCAAACCTGTAGATCTTGCGCAACTTTTCCCCAGTCGAGCAAAGAAGGCTTCTGCTTTCCCCCTTCTTTTACAGAGGCCTCGTCGTTCGGACGGAAATGAACTAGTCAATCCACTATGGCCGCCTAGGGAAATGGTGCATGTTCAGGATGTTGGAGATTGGAATCGCCATGATACCTTATATCTACCGCCTCTCAAGAAAGCAAAAGACCGTGCCCTCTTCATTGATGAGTTAGAGGATGTGCTTTCAATCAGGGCGAGCCGTCTTCGCAAGTTACTTCATGAGGACAGGAACAAGACATGCGCCCGGAATATCCTATATCGACCGAAGAAGTGTCGTTTAGCGGGCAGTGAATTGCAAAGAACAGTAATAGACAGGCTCAGCAACGGGACCGTCACTAAACTTAGAGGAAACCCCGGGGAGCCAGACAGTGGCTCCCTGCATCCGGCATTGGCTAAATTGATATCATCGTTAAAGACAGCCATAAGCTCCTTTGATCATGGAGGGTTTGAGGAAAACTCGTGGATTCACAAATATTCACCAAAGTGCGCAGCAGAGGTTCTCCAGGCTGGCTCTGAAGCCTCTGTACTGCGTAATTGGCTACAGAATCTTGTGGTATCTTCAGTGAGCACAACCGCAACAGGAAAGCCCGACTCTAAGCAATTGAAACAGAAAAAGGAAAACGCTGGGCGGAAAAAGAAGAGAAAGAAACCGAAAGACCTGGAAGGCTTTCTTGTTTCAAGCAGTGACGAGGCACCTGTAATGGACGAACTCGGTGATTCCGATGAGGATGAATTGGCTGGTGGCTGTACGATCTTCAGCAAGAGATCAGTTATCAAGCACGATGGACAGGAACCGGGCCTAAAACCCGGAGCTCAACGGCGACCGGTTTCTAAATCCGTGCTTCTCAGTGGGCCATCTGGCTCTGGAAAGACCGCTGCAGTCTATGCAGTTGCTAATGAACTTGGTTTTGAAGTATTCGAGATCAACTCTGGCTCTCGTCGGACTGCAAAAGACCTCGTTGAGCGCGTTGGAGACATGACTCAAAACCACCTTGTGCATCTACTCAACCAGGCTGATGCGAATAGTATGAATGGAATAATCACGACTTCGGAGGCACCGAGCGAGACTGCCGACACAGGAAAACAGAGCACGATGGCTAATTTCTTCAAAAAAAAGGAACCTCCGGCAGAAAATCAGCATAAAATCATCCAGAAGACGCCTGATAAAGAAAACCCGAGCCATACGGCAAAAGATCCACGAAGCCAAAAACAGTCCCTTATCCTTTTAGAAGAAGTCGATGTTCTGTTTCACGAGGATAAGCAGTTCTGGAGCGGAGTCCTTGCCCTCATTAGCCAGTCTAAACGGCCGGTTGTCATGACATGTAATGATGAGAGCCTGATCCCCCTCGATGATATAGACTTTCATGCTATTCTGCGTTTCAAGCGGCCAAGTTCCGACATAGCTACTGACTATCTCCTTTTACTTGCCGCTAACGAGGGACATCTCTTGGATCGAGGGTTGATATCGAATCTTCTCACGGTTCATAACAGAGATATGCGCGCGACGATTATGCAATTGAACTTCTGGTGCCAGATGGCGGTGGGTAGCCGAAAGGCTGGCCTCGATTGGTTAAACAACCAGTGGCTCTGCCGTGGTGGTACACTTTCCAGCTCGATACCTCGCACTGTGAGTTGCAATACATATTCAGGGAGGACAGGGTGGTATTGCACGGACACTTCCATAGGCGAGCCAGATTCGCACGAAAAAAAGCTCCAGCTATTAACCGAAGGTATGGAGCAATGGGGACTTGGATTAACGGAGTGGCTTGAGAGGCGCCAGGATCCTCTCAGTTGTGGCGAGTCATACGGTATCAATGCCCTCGAAGAAGCAAGTTATATGGCTGATATGAGAGGCGTTTTGGACCTCCTTTGCCAGGGTAGCAGCGACAACTGGGCAAAGGTTAGTTTTCTCCTTTCCTACATTGAGTGAAAATGATGCTAATAAGAACAGCACTCGCTGGATCATTCCCTACCGCCTATTCCGGACAAACAGCGTCTGGATTACATCGAAGGGCAACAGCTCCTGCAGTCAGACACATTGCCTCACCACTCAAACTTGTCCATTAGCATAGGCGCCTCACTGAGTATTCTCCTGGAAGAGTCGCTGAGCTCCAATTCCTCAATAGGAGAGGAAAGTGACATCACGACCCATGCGTTGGAAAAATCAAACCGGCCGGTACCGTTACAGCCATCTACATTTCGACACGCCTTTCAACCAATCATCGACCCTCCCGATGTATTTCCTCCTGCATCTGGTCATAGGCCACTTACCTTCGATAACACGGCAACGATTGCGGTTGATGTTGCCCCCTTCATCCGGGCGATTGTTGCATTCGACATGAATTTGGAACAGCACAGAATCAGGCTCGGTGGACTGGTTTCTCAGGATGGGGTGCCGCCGAGCAAACGCATGAGGACAACGCGAGCGAGCAGAGCAGCGCTCGAAGGAGGCGACAAGGAGAACATAAGGCGGGAACGATGGTTTTCGGGCAGGTTACAACCAGGACATATCATGGCTACCGGCGGAGAGGGATGGGATGAAATTCTACAGCGTCAATATGAGCGACAGTATGGCGTCGGTGAAAGTTGCTCCGCTGGCGAGCATTCGCAGCATTCAACTCAACCCCTGGATAGCTCGAGTGAAGGAGGGATATAGGCATTAATCTAGTTGCTTGTATATTATGGATAAATAACGTTTCCCTGGGGTAGATATAGAATAGTTTTCATGAATATATGCATTGATGAGGTAAATAGCTGAGTATATGGATGCTCTTTCATCAGTATCTAAATTCAGAGAAATGCCTGTTGGTGGTTAGTTCAAGCCGACGGTGCTCCGGCTGATTGGCTCATCATGCATGACGATGTGCCCAAGCTCCGGCGCGCCTCCGCCTCAACTCCAACCTCACCAGCGACACCGTCCAAACAGCTCATCACTCTTCTACTATCACTTTTCCTTGTTATCATATACGGTCGACTTCTCTACGCTTGAGAGGAGCCTCGGAAGGCTGAGTCTCACGCCAGTTGCTTGGCTTTCAACCGAAAAACCCAGCCCCCAATACTTCACCTCGTTCCAACCACCCTCCCCTCAGCTCAGCGACATACTCCCGTTTCTAAGCCATCTCTGATATAAAGAAACGATACATACAACTATCACGATGTCATTATTCGGTACGTCGTACGACGACGCCGAGCCCGTCATGTCGAAACACTCGCCCTCCAAATCCAAGTCGTCCCTCTTTGCAGAGGAGCCCGCTTCTTCGCTCTTCGGCGACGAGTCTTCCACAACGGCAGTGAACCAGGAGGATAACAGAGATGATATGCCATCACCTTGGAATATGTCGATTCGGAAAAAAGGCGGGTCGCGACAGGCGATTGTGAAATCGCTGCTTGCGTCTGAGGACGTCCCCGAGAGTTATGTTGATGCGTACGATTCAGCTATGGAAGCTAGCGGCAGAACAGGGACTGGCGCGGGCGTCAGTGTGGATGTAATAAAGGATTTATTGTCGAATTCTCGCCTTGCTCCGGATGAGCAGGAGAGTGTACTTGGGATAGTCGCCTCGGGTGGGCAGCAAGGGCTAGACAGGAATGAATTCAATGTTCTCATGGCTCTTATTGGTTTGGCGCAGGAGGGTGAAGATGTGACATTGGATAGTGTTGATGAAAGGCGGAAGAGTAAGTTATCATTTCCTTTTTTTTACTATGGAGCTATAAACTGCTATGTAGGTGTTTGATTGCGCGACTAACCGGTACCCATGATTCTTTTTCCAGAACTCCCTGTTCCTGATATACCCTATATTGAGCGGCTGAAGAATCGGAGCCAGGCCGACGGGGCATCCACGTTATCTCCATCGCATGGACACTCCGCTTCCTACTCGCGCACGCCGCGCCAAATACGACAGCATACGTTCGAGGACCCCGAATCGGATCCATGGGGCAGCCCTACATCGCGTCGAGTCCACAGTAATAGTCAGTCTAGTCTTAATGGTAATGCGACCGGAGGAGCTGGAGTTAATGGTTTCAATTCGACCGAGCCTGTTGAGGGGGTAGCTACAAGGACAAACGATGGGTTCAACAACCGCACCGAATATCATCCCAGAAATAATAGATCAGGGAGCGCTAGCAACCCTCCAAACAGCGCCGGCTCGGGCTGGGGAGAGGGTTACGGCAACCCGACAGGCGGTGGATTTGGTAACCCCGATCAAGCTGGCCTGGGTGGTGGATTTGGACAATCTGGCGATGACCAGGGGAATTCTCAGCGAGACAGTCTGTCTAGATCGCTAGGCGGCGGCCGCGTGATTAGTCCTGGCGCCGACGATGTCGTTACGATCAACATGCTCCCGGAAAAGGAGGGTATTTTCATGTTCCAACATCGGAATTACGAGGTCAAATCTGCACGAAGGGCGAGCTCTGTTATTAGGCGATACAGCGATTTCGTCTGGTTGGTAGACTGCCTGCAGAAACGGTTTCCCTTTCGACAAATCCCACTACTACCCCCCAAGAGGGTTTCAGGTACGTTAGAAGCTTGATACAAGCTCGCCTAAAGTCTTGCTCACCATAAATTTGTAAAGTCAATGGCACTCACCTCGCAGCGGATTCCACTTCATTTTTGGAAAAACGCCGTAGGGGCCTCGTCCGTTTCGCAAACGCGCTCGTTCGCCATCCTATCTTGAGCCAAGAACAGTTGGTTGTAATGTTTTTCACTGTCCCGACGGTGAGTTCGATACAATAAGCTATTTATATCCTAAGATGTGTTCTAACCGATATAGGAACTGGCTGTATGGCGAAAACAAGCATCAATCTCAGTCCAGGAGGAATTCACCGGGAAGCAGCTTCCTCCTGACCTGGAGGATTCCCTGCCCCCTAATTTGAATGATACATTTGAGACTGTTCGTTCCGGAGTTAAGCGCTCCGCTGATATCTACATCAACCTTTGCAACCTTTTGGATCGACTCGCGAAACGTAACCAAGGCCTTGCAGCTGATCAGTTCCGTGTGGCCCGCGCTTTCCAGGCATTGACCGATTGTACGCCGGATACATACGCAGCCGACGCCAATGATGTCCCGCTGCTGAACAATGGAATCAATTCTTCTGCGAAACATTTAATCAACAGTCAAGGCTTACTAGATGATGAGGCCAGAGCGTGGGACTTGGGTGTTCTCGAAGACCTCAAGCTTCAGCGCGATGGTCTTGTTGCTATGCGAGAGCTCTTTGATCGAAAGGATCGCTATGCAAGGGATAACATCCCGCAGCTGGAAAAGCGGATTGAGAGCAACGAAAAGAAGCTTCAGGAATTGCGGCTTAAACCCCAAGGGACCGTCAAACCAGGGGAAACAGAGAAAGTTGAAGATGCTATCATCAAGGTGGGTGCATATATTCTGTCTTTAATGTTTGGTTTGCTATCCATTCCCGCGCAATACTAACAAATCTCACGTTTGTAGGATAAAGAGTCAATCGTACAACAACATGCTCGCGGTGTGCTAATAAGAGAGTGCGTGCGTGACGAACTATTAATATTCCAAAGAAGCCAGTACCACATCAGCCGTTTGCATCAAGACTGGAGCCAGGAGAGGGTCAAGTATGCGGAACTCCAGGCCGAGAATTGGCGTTCGCTAAGCGACGAGGTTGAGGCGATGCCTACATCAGACTAGAAATACCGATATTTGACTGGAACCCTCCGATCATTTATGAAACCGCTGGATTGTATATTTGGTTTGTTCCGACCCAGTTTGCGTTTGGAGATATACCCCCGATATCTTGGTTGGATTTATTGAGCTTTCGCGCCCTTCCTCTCTCTCCCCCTTTCGCTCGGTTTTTATATGTTCATTTCGTTTATAGTCCATATCTTTTGTTTTCCTGCTCCTCGGCATTCGTTGAAGCGTGTATACATCATTCGTTTATTAGAATACATAATGCAGAACGTCTTTCAGTCTATCAGCTCCCCTTGTGGCCTTTGCGGTGGAAGGACGTGGTTTTAAGGCGCGGACCTTTTTTTCCGCCCCGGAAACCACGCCAAGGATTATATCAGCAACGGGGAAACGCCTCGGTCTTGGCGAAATAACTCTTTCTCTCCTTTTTGGAACTTCCGTGGCGATAAACCAATTAAACGCCGCAGAGCCTCCGAGTGCGAAGAGCCGCCAAGGGTGTTTCTCTCCACCTTCTTCACGTTTCCAAGCCTTCGCATGCTTTGCCAATAGTGCTTGAACGAGCTTGTTTATGATGTCTGCTCTGGGTCTGGTTGATCAGCCTGAATGACACAATCTTAGATATATAATCGCCCCCTACACGCAAGAACTCGACATCTCGAACCATCTCCTCCCCAGAGCGGGAAACAAGACGATAAGCTCGCAGCGCCCGCTTGGACTAATATTGCAGATCCCTACACAGGAGTTGAATGAATGGTGGGTCTCCCTTGGCAAATCTCGTCTTTCCCTCCAGCTCGTTCCGACAAAATAGTTTTTTCGTTCCTGTTCAGAAGTTTCACACAACTAAAGTACCGTTTCTTTTTTGTACACAGGAAGACTTCCCTGTTCCTCACGCCCCCTGTTGCATGACGCGCAATCACATCGAGAACACCACCGAATGAATTGAATCGATGAGGACATGCTGGGAATCAGGTCTGGATTTCGAGGAACATCATCAGCTAGGGAAGCGGACCGAGCGACGGGAATTGGGGGTGATTCCATTGGACGACGAACAACCGGATTGATACTTGTGAAGGAAAGCGAAACGCGTGGCGAATCAACATCTTAGGACACCGACCGGTTGTTCCCGGGGATAGATTGGTGAGAAAGCTATTAGTAGGCTGCGTGGGTACTTCACTGTCCCTATTCGCGTCTTAGCTGTGAAGATTATCTTTTTGAGTGCTTCATACTTTCAACAGCAATGGCTTGGGACCATCTCGATATCGACAAGCCGCATGTGGCATATATGATCCTGGGAGGCTTTACTAGTCTGTTTATGCTGTGTTCGCTCTTCGTGAAGGAGAGATTATACATTGGTGAAGCAACAGTCGCTACATTATGCGGTGTCATATTCGGGCCGCATGCTGCCAACCTGTTCGATCCGATATCTTGGGGAAA
The DNA here is from genome assembly GCA_030789285.1 of Arthroderma sp. MBC 929. Taxonomy (NCBI): domain Eukaryota; kingdom Fungi; phylum Ascomycota; class Eurotiomycetes; order Onygenales; family Arthrodermataceae; genus Arthroderma; species Arthroderma sp. MBC 929. The sequence continues at coordinate 462,269 of JARJUX010000012.1, read as the reverse complement.
TGTCGATAAAATCACTCTGGAATGTTCGCGCATTGTGCTCGTCGTCCAGTGTTTTGCTGTGGGAGTCGAATTGCCGAAATCCTACATGGAGAGACATTGGCGGTCTGTGGTATTGCTGCTGCTTCCGGTCATGACGTGGGGCTGGCTGATAACTAGCCTTTTTATCTGGTGGATGATCAAGCCGCTAACGTGGTTGGAGAGTCTGGCTATCGCTGCATGTGTCACTGCCACCGATCCCGTCCTTGCCTCGTCGGTCGTGGGTAAGGGTAAATTCGCTAAGCGTGTTCCAAAGCATCTTCGAGACCTTCTTTCTGCAGAATCCGGGTGTAACGATGGAATGGCTTTCCCATTCATCTATCTGGCGGTATATATTCTGCATTATCGACCCGATACTAATGCGGTGGCACTGCATTGGTTCTGTGTCACCATCCTCTATGAGTGTATCGTCGGCGCTATCTTCGGCTTCAGTATAGGCTATATCGGTCGACATGCAATCAAATTTGCTGAAAGGAGAAGCCTTATCGATCGTGAGAGTTTTCTGTCCTTCTACTTCGTCCTGGCCCTCTTCTGCGCTGGTGCTGGCAGTCTTCTTGGAATGGATGATCTGCTCATTGGTTTTGCTGCGGGAGTTGGGTTCAGTAATGATGGCTGGTTCACCGAAAAAACCGAAGAAGCCCACGTCTCTAACGTTATCGACCTGTTACTCAATTTGACATACTTTGTGTATTTCGGCGCTATTATTCCATGGCAACAATTTAACGCACCGGATCTTGGTATTGTTCCTTGGAGACTCGTGGTTATCGCAATCATGGTTATCTTCTTCCGACGCCTACCGATCATGTTGTTGCTCAAGCCCTTTATACCGGACGTTAAGAGCTGGCGAGAGGCCCTGTTCGCTGGCCACTTCGGCCCAATTGGAGTCGGCGCTATCTTTGCTGCTATCCTGACCAGAGCCGAAGTAGAGACTGGTACCACGCAACCGCTTGAGGTCCTTCCAAAACCCGGCGATCACAACTACTTGCTCGTTTCGATCATTTGGCCAGTCACTTCTTTCATGGTTATCTCGTCCATTCTGGTCCATGGTTCATCAATCGCCGTGTTCACTTTGGGCAAGCATATCAATACATTAACCATCTCATTATCTTATACCCAAGCCAATGACGAGGGCCCGTCTTGGATGAACAGGCTGCCACGGATTCAATCAATATCGAAGAGTTCCCTGTCTATGCGAAAGGACTCCATGGAATCAGACAAGGATACGCCTGACTTCCCACCAGGGACTCTAGGTCCTATCGGTATCCCGGGGACCTTTTTGCGGCGCCAGAGAGATGACGATGACAATAACGGGACAAACAGTCGCTCTTCTAGCATGAGACCTTCTCGTCGACGTAAGATCGGAGCTGGTGGCCCAGTAAGCGATTCGGCTATTGCACCCATTAGGCGGCCTGATATTCCTAACGTTGATGGGGGACCCGATACTCCCTTCCAACTGAAGATTTCTCCGCCAGAGGAAGAAACCTCTGCAATGACAACGGGTGCGGAACCGGAAGTGGAGGTATACCAGGAAGGGAATAAGATGGTTATTGAGGATGAAGAAGGAAATGTTCTAAAGACAATAGATGTCAGCGGTCTTTCTCCTGAACAGCAAAAGGAACATCTCCTAGAACAGCATAAACGTATCCGTGAGGATAAGTCCGGGGAGTTCGCCAAGTCCAAGTCCCAGCCGCATAAGAAAAACGAAGGCGAAATTGCTGAAGAAGCGGTTGGCAAGGTGGCGGCACATCCTTACCAGAGTATCAGACAGCGGTTGTCGCGAGGTAATGGTGCAAAGGACAAAGGAAAAGACGTCTCTACTCAAAAAGCAGAAGGGACTCCTCCTAAGAGAGACCGTGAACGTCGATCTGCGCGTGCATACCAGTTCGCAAATACCGTCATTGTTGAGGATGAAGATGGCGAGGTTATCAGAAAATATACCATCCCATCAGAAAAACGGCCTGAAACTAGCGAAGAGGAGCATCCTACCTTTGCCAGCCGACTTGCACGACTGGGTAACATGATGGGAATTGGAAACCGGGGCGAATATTCAGAGTCAGCTCAGAAGCATGCTGCCGAACAGGAAGCAGAAGATGCTTTAGACCAGGGAATTCGGTTCACGGTACCGGAGCAAGAAAGGGGACGCCATGGGCTTGGAGGACGCAGGATGAGCAAGAGGGACTTTATCGATCAAATTCAACATCTCGGCCCTCAGGCTCGCCACCAGGCTCATGTAGATGATATCCCAAGCCAGCTGATGAACATGTTCCGACGCGAGAACCGACAGCGAGCAGAAAGCAGCAAAGACGCACCACTCTCCCCCGGAACAGCAGATACCCCTACAGGTGAAGAAACGCCTAGCTCAGATGAAGTCCCAACGCATGATGTTGCCGCTACCCTCGCGCGCTACTCAGGACAAGATGTATCGGCCGCCGAAGAAAGACGTCGACGACATTCATCGACGCAAGACACCATGCCAGATTTGTACGCCGAGCATCGACGCCGAGACTCTGAAGATGATGGCACAGAACGCATCCCTCCCGCCCGTCTCCGTCAACTCACGGGTGAATCCACTATGTCCTCCTCATCCGCAGCTCGCGGTAAGGGGGTGATGGAATCCGACAACGACGAGACGCCCGCTGAACGGAAACGAAGACTAGCTGCCCTGGGCGAGCTGGGTGATTCACTGCGTGGATCACAGCCAGGATCCCGTCACGAGTCAGATAGCGAAGATGAAGGCGGATTTCGAGCTGTGAAGGGTAAAATCAAATTTGCCGATGGGACACGGCCGGCGAAATCCAAGTCGCCCACGACGCTTACTCCGTTCCCTACCGTCCCTCCACCTGATAGGTCATCATCATCTACTTCATTTTCCCACAGCGAGGAAAAGGGTGAAGGTAGCAATTCGGGCCAGAGTTCCGGGGATGGCGATGAAAGTGGCAGCGGAAGCGGAAGCGGGAACGGTGATGGCGATGGCAACGGTGCTCAACGCGGTTCTGCATCAAGGATATCCTGGGGTGGCGAGCGCGGTCGGGATGCGTAAAAAAAAAGTGCTCCCACCAATATGTGGATCTTTCTGAATTCTGTACCACGATTAGATTGTTTTCTTTCTTTTGCTTATCTGCTGTTTTTGTTCCGAACATTGTGCAGCGATTTACATGGGTTGAATGCTTGTCTAGCTTATATATCCCGCTCTCTTGCGTTAGGCTGTTTATAATGACCTTTTTTTCTCATATGAAGCCGTTGGGTGGATTTGCATGGTGCGTTCAGACTGCTATGTATTTAAGCGCCAGCATTGAATGTTTTCATTTCCCTTTTTTGAGGCTATCCAAGACAAAATTGTAGGCATATGCTTGTTCATACCACTGTATAACTCCAAGGCTCAAAAAAAAAAAATCATCGGTATAATTCCAAAATGCGATAATTATATATCCAATTAAAATCTCCTATATAAACTACCTGGGGACGACGAAGGGAAAACCACGCTTGCTTTTAATATACCGAGTTCATTATAAGACGCCGCCTGGTAATTGAATAGTAGACGGAGTCCTTAAGCTGGAGTTTGACTGCATTCCTCCACCACCCCCAGGTATGGGGCCACCACCGAATTGCATAGATTGTCCGCCATCGTAGCTTGCTCCTGACAACCCAGGATTACCGGGGGTAAAACCCATGCCTCCAGGTGCTGCTGGAATGCCGGGATATAAGCTTGTAATCTGGCCGTCGATCATTTGAGCTTGTTTCCTTAGCATGAACATAGGTTTCCGGCCGTCTTTTTGAAGTTGTTTAAATAATATTAAGGGTTTTTCTTCGAGTCCTAGGCAACGCTCCTGGTCGCCATAGACTATATATAATGCATATAACCGCCAGTCTTCGTGGATATTATATTTTTTAAGAGCGGCGGGGAGAACTTTGTGGCAGGGATCCTCCATTGAAACCCGGAAGGATTTAAATACTTCAACACTCGGACCTGATGGATCGCTAGCGTTTGTATTGCCGTTGCGGGCTGAATTGGGCCCAGCATTTCCAGAATTCATGGCCGGGTCTTGTCGGTTGAAGGAAGCCTGGGTTATGGTATCGCCTCGATCTCGGGTTGGCGCAATGTCAGAGTCCTCATGTTCATACATTGTGCGATTTCCGTTTGTCGAGGCTGGTTCACGGGAGTAGGAACGGGATGCTAGCGTTTGTTGGCCGTAAAAACTGCCGGGAGAGGTAGGGGAAGGTATGCCCTTTGGTGATGGTTGGCCTCCAGTCATGGATGCTGTTAGGTGGGAAGAAGCAGCCATAGCGGCAGCTGATGGGTCGAGCGTTGAAGTGTCATTATATGCCCTTCCTTCAGGTATTGATTGTGGGACATGGGTCGGGGAATTATTTTTTGGGGTAGCACCACCAGCGAAGAGCCTTTTGGAGAATGTTCTGCTCAGGCTAGTTCCGGATTTCTCCTGGGCCGGAGGAATTGATGGGGATGTAGCGGGTTGGTCCTGGGTGTTGTATTGCTCGGATGTGAGGGTAGATCCTCCCCATGAGGTTGTGGGAGGTTGGTATGGCAAAGGTTGGGACTTATCCTTCGCCATTTTGAATACAGGTAAGAGCTCTTCTCGGAGCTTTCGATAGTCGTCCGCCAGCTTTCGTAATTCTGCCTCGGCAGCCATGAGCCTTTCGTCTCGTTTCCTTATAGACATGACCAGGAGAGCTACATCGTCCTGAGTTGCCGGATCCTTTGTAGTGTTTGATTCGGCAGCTAAGAGATTAAGTTAGAATAACACAGAGCTTAATAGGGAGCGGGAAACCCCTAAACTCACAAAGTGGCACATAGTGGTCTGGGTCAAAGGGAACTCCCTGTTTGACTTTCGTCTCATATACACTTTTTAAAATCGTCAGGCGGTGGCCAACACTGTTTATTCCCATCTCTTTCAGCTCATCATGCTTCAATGCTATGAGTGCTTCTCCAACAATTTCATTTTCTAACCGAACAGAAAAACACAGCTAGTCAGTAACAGATTCGCAGGCTGCGGCCATTTGTTTGCGGATGGGATGACGAGTCTCACCGCGAAAGGTTTCACAGTATTGCAACAGTCCGAGACTCGCGGAGAACTTAACACACTCGTCCACTGTCCATTCCGTTATAATCGGCTTTGGTGCTGTACGATCGTCACTAACGTTCCCATGTGCAGTTGTCGGTGTATTCTCTGTTGAAGGGGCCTCTGAATCCGTGGGTGAAGTCTCGGAATCATCAGCGAGGTGGGGTGATATCATAACACTTCGTTCATACTCGTCGTCCGCATCGGAGTCCCCCTGATAGGACCCCCCGAGTATCATTATTCTGGTGGAGGAATAGTTCCTATTAAAACAATCGTGTATTGCGGATCTCTTTTTATGATTCAGAGGAAATGACGAGACGTTTGAGCGACGAGATCGATAAGAATTGGCAGCATAAGTTATGAGATAGAGAGAGAGATATCAAGAAGAATGGCGTGAGGGGGGAGGTAGGGTCGTAGCGGCAGGAGATGTATACACGGGAGTGGGGGAATAGAAGCGCTCTGTTGACGTAATTCAATGATAGGAAGGGGAGTAAAGGAGAGTCGGAGTCGGCCAGGAGAGAAGGGAGACTAGGTCAAGGAAGATGGCGAGACAGGGTGGTGAATCAAGAGGACTGATAGGTTACGATGAGGGTGTCGAGCGAGGAATCAAGCAACGGTGGGTAGGATTCGACTAGATGGAGGACGAGGACAGGACGGAGCGTATACGAGCGAGCGGTAAAAAGAGGTTGGTTCGGGTGGAGGGAGGGAGAAAACTACAAAGGGCTGTCTTGACAAAACCCACGCAGACAAAAGAAAGGGATTGACGACTGGAGATGCCAACAGAGTAAGACTGTGTATAGAGAGCGATGGATGAGCTGAACGACTGAGGTTGAGGATGTTTTTCTGCTTGTCGCTTTTTTGCTTAGGCGTCGGCGGATGCCCAACTTTGCCCTGGAAAGTGGATGGTTTGGGCGGCGTCACGTGGGGTCGATCTCCAGATAGCGTGTCACGTGATAAGCCTTCTTTGTAGCGCGGGCCGAGAGCTAGTCTATTTTAGGCATAGCGCATCCCGCTCTAGACCGAATCTGTTCTTTTGGCCGCTGTCACGATCACGACGTGATGTGCAGAAGAAGAAGAAGAAGGAGAAGAAGAAAAAGAGCTGACAGAGTACAGAGCGGAGGTGAGAATGAGCTTTCACTACACTCTATCCCCCGAGAAAGACACTATTGCAACCACGAAACCTCAATCCAATCTACCCTCCGCATTGACAAGGCATGCGCATAGTCCTCGATAGTTACACCGCTAGACAATTATCCATGCATCCCCTGCTATTTTTGGAGCCACCAAAGGAGGGTCCATTATTTAATTTATGCCATACTTTTCTTCCTGCGCTCAGCCTACTAAACTCGCGCATAGCTCCATATCGTATGGACCATAAAATGTATGTGTGCTGATTTAATATGTGTAGGGCAGCGAGATGGGGTCCAGAGCCGTGCCTGAATGGGCTACTGACCCAGGAACACGGCCCAGGCGGTGACCACAGCCACCCCATACAATCCTACATTGGAAGTGTCATGTAAAGCTGCCGAAAACCAACGGTGGAATATTCGAATTTTCTTTTTTTTTTTTCAGGCTTCAATATCCCTATCAAGGATGCCCTTTATATAAAACAAAGCCGCGACCTGGACCAAGACGCAGTATGAGAATCCAGAACCATGGATATGTCATTGACCAATGATCTGCTGCATAATCAATGAGCTTCAAGCTTAGATGAATATTCGTATCGGATCTTAATCTGATGGCAGGAGCATATGTAGCTCCCAATCACACATTGTCGACGCTCTTGTATGGGAAAAAAATATAAACATATCTATAATCTCAGGCGGCGTGAACAATCTATGCAAGCTCCAATGCTAGAGAGAAACACAGCCGCCGAATCTCAGCGTTCTTAGCTTAACTCGAAATTTGGGGTGAGTTCTTCTAGATAGGTGCGCTGCCACTGCGACGTAGTCTCTATGTTAAAGCCTTGAGCTGAGACCTCTAATATGACCAAAGATGGAAGAATTGTAACCCAAACACCACGCAAACACTGGACATAAACAGGTCACCCATGGATCGCAGCCTGGGTGTGCGAAATGGCGTAGTTGAGACCCAGCCCGCTGCTCAGGATGTTGTATTTCTTTCACACTACAGTTAGTGGACAATATCAACATTTGACTAGCTGCTTTTCTCAGGTCTCCTATTGATTTACTTTCAAATTGATCCCACTGTGCTGTTACTTGCTGGCTGGCCATATAAAATGCTCTTGCGGCGGGAATGCGTGGTCTTGGCAAAATGACATCCTTTTTTAAAAGCCTGAGGCTCATGAACCTTAAAAAAAAGCATCGCGCTTGACGAAGGGACGATGACGAGGAGGCTGAAGAGTTACATTCCCCAAGGCACAGAATAGCAAGCGATCACCATCTTTAAATACCATGCCCTCTTTCAACTGACAACGCCACAAAGAGTACTTGTTGGACTGTTGTCCCCTCCCCTCGTCAGCTGGGGGACAATTGGAAGTGGACCTTCTTTTTTTTCCCGTCGACTTCGCTGCCCATGTTGTCAATAGCCTATTCACTGGGGCGACAACAATGAGCTATTGCTCTTTATAATACCAATGAGAACTTCTGGTCTGAATATCTCGAGCGTGGGATTGCAAACCGCACCAGTATAAAAGTTTCCCTTGAGCGAGTAAGAGCTCTCTCTCTCCTTTTTTCTCCCTCCAGCCCTATCCAACTACGAGTCACTGACAAATCTTCGAAGTTCGAACTGACATTCTCTTCCCTAGTACTAGGGGATAGTCGTATAGCACTAGCTAGAATCTCTTACAGTTCCAGTATCCTCTGCGCCACACACATAAACCTACCACGTTTCACAAGATGTCAAATTCGTCAGAAGCAGTATCAAACGGCGCGCAACCGGATATCACAGAGGCCGTTCTCTCGCACCTCATATCTTCCCACAAAGTCGATGACCTTCACTCCTCCCTTGTCAATTCTCTAGCTGCGGTTGGCTGGACCGACCGGGTGCGAAAACTGGCCTTTGACCTTCTGCGCGCCGAGAAACATAACCACTTCGAGGACGTTGTCGACAAGATAGTTAGCCTGGCTACAGCAGCGGGCGATGGAGACGGTATATTGCCCGCGAAGCGCAAACGGGAAGCTGAAGAGTCAGATAGCAAACTGCTGAACGGGAATGGCAAATTGAAGCGCCCAAGGAACGGGACATTGAACGACAAGGGCGACACTAGCTCCCGAGCTACTGTAAAGCAGGAAAACGGCGAACCCAATGGGATTCACAACGATGCCGATACAGATGGTGATTTAGAATCGGAGGTTCGAATACCTGCGCAGGTGGTGAATGATGGTGTTAGGTTCTTACAGGATGCCATGCACGACATCTTCACCTCGGACGATGAGAAGAACTCAGACGAAGATGACGATGCTGAGTTCGACGAAGAGGAGTACGTGGAGGAGCAAAACGATCTATCAGAGACGACAAATGGGAACTTTGCAGACGTATGACAATGAATCCAGTCATACCCCATGGTTGCCATATATAAAGGAGTTTTGTACGGAGCCGGCGTTTCGTGGCGTTCTTTCTCAGTGCCTTGCGGATGGCAGGCGGATATCAAGGGCATATACATATATCGCATGTGTTGATTCTACGTTTCTACGGCCTTGATTCATTTCTTTCTCTTCTTGTACTTTTATCATCATGTGCATTAGATGCTATTCGATATTGACAGTGTTTGCCACATCATCGCCCAGTATCCAGTGTCCCGTCCTCTCGAGCTCTGCTGTCAGCTTCAACAGGCTGCAGCGCTGTCGTGTTCTCTTTATCGGCTTGATCTCCAGCGGTTTCCAGAGGCTTCCACCGCCCAAGGCAGCTGTCTGGATCCTGATTGGTCGGGAGATACCAGCTGATTATTAATGCTCTGTTTACACTGTTTGCACATTCACGTGACACTAATAATACAACGTCATTGGTGGGAGGCACGGCTGACTAAGCCCCAACCGCCGCGCTGAAGAAGAGCTCAGCAAAGCCGCCGCCGCCTTTTTATCTGCATTTCTGGCTCTCAAACTGTTCTGCTTTCATTCATCTTCAGTCTGTCTTGAGTTCTTCAGCTCGTCTCGTTGTTAGAAGACATCAAACTCAGCTAGTTGTCTTCTCGGAGACCTTGTTTTTGTGATCAAACCACCTTAGCTTCAAGGACCAACATTTAGGCATAAAAGCTACCTCCCCGTCTCCACTACCTCTCGCTCTCTCGCTCTTACAACATCAACCCCGTCACCTCTTCAACCTCCAACTTCCACTCAACCTCCCCTCAACCTCCCTTGACGAAACCTGCTCCCACCTTTTACGATTCTCATCTCTAGCTTTATTTTTGTCTGTTGATTTATTTCTGCTATTTTCAAGATGTCTGCCGAACCAGATCACTCGAAAAAGCCCAAGTTAAAGTGAGTTCCGCTGGTCTTCCGAACTGCGAAAAAACGTCAGGGAACCTTGTGCTAACTTGTATTTTCCTCCTCTAGTGACCCATCCGGTGCTGATAAACCTGAAGTGAGCTAGGAGATCCGCTATGCACCTTGGTGGTGTTGTGATTACCGTAGCGGGATATGCTAACATGGATGGTTGCCTTGTAGGAGCTTGACACAGCAACCGCTATTCTTAAGAAAAAGAAGAAGCCAAACTCTTTAATGTAGGTCTAATCATATGTCCTTCTGAACGTATCGATACTGATTATAATCGCTGCCTAGTGTCACTGATGCCGTTAACGATGATAACTCCGTCATTGCCCTCTCGAACAACACCATGGAGACCCTCCAGCTGTTCCGTGGTGACACTGTGTTGGTCAAGGGTAAAATGCGAAGAGACACAGTTCTGATCGTTCTTGCCGATGATGATCTCGATGATGGGAGCGTGCGTCTTAACAGAGTCGTTCGACACAACCTACGGGTGAAGCACGGTGATGTCGTCACTGTCCATCCCTGCCCTGATATCAAATATGTAAGTTTCCTTTTCGCTACGGTTTGCTTGAAACTCAGTATTAACAGTGAAATCAGGCCAAGCGAATTGCTGTCCTCCCCATCGCAGACACGGTCGAGGGTCTCACTGGATCCTTATTCGACGTCTTCCTTGCTCCATACTTCCGCGAGGCGTATCGCCCTGTTCGACAAGGCGATCTATTCACTGTCCGTGGTGGTATGAGACAGGTTGAGTTTAAGGTAGTTGAAGTTGACCCCCCAGAATACGGCATCGTCGCTCAGGACACCGTCATACACTGCGAGGGAGAGCCAATTCAACGAGAGGATGAGGAGGGTAACCTCAACGATGTTGGCTACGACGATATTGGTGGCTGCAGAAAACAGATGGCTCAAATCCGTGAATTGGTCGAGCTACCTCTTCGCCACCCACAGCTGTTCAAGTCCATTGGTATTAAACCCCCTCGCGGTATCCTGATGTTCGGTCCTCCCGGTACCGGCAAGACCCTGATGGCTCGTGCTGTTGCGAACGAAACCGGTGCCTTCTTCTTCTTGATCAACGGTCCCGAAATCATGTCCAAGATGGCTGGTGAATCCGAATCCAACCTACGAAAAGCCTTTGAAGAAGCCGAAAAGAACTCGCCAGCAATTATCTTCATCGACGAGATCGATTCTATTGCTCCCAAGCGAGACAAAACCAACGGTGAAGTCGAGCGACGTGTAGTTTCCCAACTGTTGACCTTGATGGACGGCATGAAGGCTCGCTCCAACGTTGTTGTCATGGCCGCCACTAACCGACCTAACTCCGTCGATCCCGCTCTCCGCCGTTTCGGTCGTTTCGATCGTGAGGTTGATATTGGTATTCCCGACCCAACTGGTCGTCTCGAGATCCTTCAGATCCACACCAAGAATATGAAACTGGCAGAAGAGGTTGACCTAGAGTCGATTGCCGCCGAGACCCACGGATATGTTGGTTCCGATATCGCTTCTCTGTGCTCAGAGGCTGCTATGCAACAGATTCGTGAGAAGATGGACCTCATCGATCTGGACGAAGATACCATTGATGCTGAGGTGCTCGACTCCCTTGGTGTAACGATGGAGAACTTCCGATTTGCCCTCGGTGCTTCCAACCCATCCGCTCTTCGTGAGGTTGCCGTTGTCGAAGTACCCAACGTCCGCTGGGAGGATATCGGTGGTTTGGAGGAAGTTAAGCGTGAGCTTATCGAGAGCGTCCAATACCCAGTCGACCACCCAGAGAAGTTCCTCAAGTTTGGCCTTTCTCCATCAAAGGGTGTTTTGTTCTACGGTCCCCCTGGTACTGGTAAGACTCTTCTTGCCAAGGCCGTCGCGAACGAGTGCGCCGCCAACTTCATCTCAGTTAAGGGTCCAGAGCTGTTGAGTATGTGGTTTGGTGAATCAGAGAGCAACATCCGTGACATCTTCGACAAGGCCCGTGCTGCTGCTCCTTGCGTTGTGTTCTTGGACGAGTTAGACTCCATCGCCAAGTCCCGAGGAGGATCTACTGGTGATGCTGGTGGTGCTTCGGACCGAGTTGTCAACCAACTGCTCACAGAGATGGACGGTATGACCTCAAAGAAGAACGTCTTCGTCATCGGAGCCACCAATCGACCTGAGCAGCTCGACAATGCTCTCTGCCGTCCCGGTCGTCTGGACACCATGGTCTACGTGCCTCTTCCCAACGAGCCAGAGCGTGCCGACATCTTGAAGGCACAGCTCCGAAAGACCCCTGTTGCATCCGATGTCGACTTGGCTTTCATCGCCAACAAGACCCACGGATTCACTGGTGCCGATCTTGGCTTCGTTACCCAACGCGCTGTCAAACTCGCTATCAAGGAGGCGATCTCCCTTGATATCCAGCGAACCAAGGAGCGCGAAGCCGCCGGTGAGGACGTTGACATGGACGAGGATGTCGATGACCCCGTCCCAGAGCTTACCAAAGCCCACTTTGAAGAGGCCATGAGAGACGCCCGCCGATCAGTCAATGATACTGAGATTCGCCGATACGAGGCATTCGCCCAAAGCATCAAGAACACTGGCAGCAACTTCTTCAAATTCCCCAACGAAGATACTAACGCCCAGGCCGGATTCGGAGATGCTGGTAATGACGACAGTCTCTACGACTAAGCCTTGTCATGATGTGAATGTTTTTCTCTCTTATTGCCAGGGCGGTGCTTCTCTGAAAATGCTTTGCTATGACATCTAGACCTGGAGCTTCGGGTTTGTATGGAGCGGGGCGATGGGTTTTTGCATTTTTGTTTCGATTTTATATTGCTCTTTTCTTTTACTTTTGCTATGCCTATAGTTACTATAAACAAATGCTATGACGATCTGCAACCTTTTACATATTGTAATGCTTATGCTCCCTATTTTCAAGTGTTTCCTGGTATCTATATAGTAAATGCTGATAGGTATGCTTCCTGCGAGGTTCCTGGGTGGCCTGCTGGACATATCCATGGTTCTCAAGCAACATGTGCCTGGCAGTAGGCCTGTATTCCCGTCTTGTCCTCATGATGGCATCACTTAGAGCTTGTATAACTCCGGCAGATGCTATCATTGACGTGTAAGGGTAACTTCTCTGAGAATCCTTAAATATTACCTGTCACACAGTCACTTCTAGTTTGAGGCCTCACTTTCCCTCTGCTCGAAAAATCACACACGTCCTCAAAAAAACTACATTGCCGATATAAATAATAAGAGTAAATCTAAGGAGGCAAAGGTAAAGGGATAGCTCAAGGTCTGTCTACCCAATCTTCTGTCGGGGCATTTGTATGGAAGAACTATATACCGATTACGACTACGGGAATACAAACTAGGTCGAGGTGGTGGGATGTTGAAAGATTTCTGCAAGGGGAGTGGTATTGTGTTCCTAAGGCTGGGTGTGACTTTAGTTGGGCTGTGGTGATGTGAAATATCTTCCGGAATGTAGGTCCGGCCCAACGGGTTGATGAAGTGAATGGCTGGTTTGTAGTGAATGTTGGTAGAACTCACTTCAGCATAAAGAAAGGACAAAGATTCTGACAGAGGAAAACAAAAGCGTTCAGATCGGCTGAAATATGGGGAAAGAAAATGAAACGAAATACTTTGGAACAAAGGTTGCTGTGCAGTTTGAATGCTCCAGAGACTAAACAAAGCTGCTTTTCATGTCAATTTAGATATACCACTTGATAGTTCCTTTGAAACCATGGATATCTTGCCTTCCATGCCTTCACTATTCCTGCTTCCTGGCTCATGGAAATTCTCTGGCATAGCTATGGCAACCTGGGGACTTCTCCGGTAGCACAGCCATGTTGCCTGTAAGCAGTTACTGATATTGGAGAGTAAACATATTAGATATAAATGTTATCCCAGCCACCGGAACTTCCACTAGAAATACACGTATCCCACCACTCTAGCTGGACGCTAGACATCTCTGTCTCAGATCCGTGCGGGAGATGCCGAAACATAGATCCAGACTGGACGTTAAAACAGGATCAGAAGTAGTGAAGGCCGTGAGTCAACACTCGTGGCCTGCCCGTGCACGGCGCCAAACCTGATATACGGTGGCGAAATGTGTTTGAAATGGGATAATGCCGTTTTAATAGGACTTTTTGGAAGCGGGGGCTCTTATAAACCCCTTTTCTGCTCCCGACTTAAAATCCCGCTGCTCTCCCACCGTGCAAACGGCATTGTTTTCTGCGGGGGTTTGTCGGATCTGTCATATCCTCAATTCTGTGCATCTAACTGTGAGCGGATACTGTAAGTGAATTGAACCTTTGTCTAGAGGACCGGGGTGCCTCTCGGCGCTGTTGAAGTATAAAAGAGCACGGCACCGTACTCCTCTCATCAACTTGTTCTCAGTCGGTGAAGTTCTGAGATGAAAGTATCAGCTACAGAGTGAACCACTGCACCTTCTGGATAAGAGACCAGGTGAACAGGTTAGATAGCAGTCACCAGCTACAGAGTGAGATTGCCATTCCTCTCTACTTCTATTCCTCTCTGGGCTTTCTTTCCACTGTGCTAAACTCCTGTCCCTTTTCAGAATTGAAGAATTTGGTCCTGTTTGAAGGATTGATTGAGAAGCAGAGAGAGTTGCTTGATTGCTGTGGTAAGTCTTGATGTCCTGGTACACCTCCTGGAACAGTGGTGGAAGGGTGCTAATAGATGATATATCTGTTGTACAGGACATATCATAGTACAGCAGCAAGGTATCGTCAAAGTCGTCTTGATGGACAAGTATCAAGGATCCATCATGACCGAAGCTCGTTTTGCTCCTGCTCATCCCCTACAGGGGGTGAAGTTAGAACCGGCGGTATCAGATGAGATAGTTGAAGAGGTAATTGGAGATGAGTTGGAAGTGGAGAATGTATACAGGGAGGTAGAGTCCCCGTTTCTGCGCCTCCCGTCGCATATCCGGGAGAAAATTTATGCCGAGCTGCTTTCCATGGAAAATACTCGCGTGGTGGTGCCGCATAAGGATTGGGACGCCTGTGAGATGCTGGATAGCCATTATAACTCGCCTATACCAACGGACATTCCTGACTTGGCATGTCCGCGGGTCACAAAGTACAATTTCGACACAGCTATCTTGAGAGTCAATCGCCTGGTTAACGACGAGGCGAAACCGTTTCTAGGATGGAAGAATCAGTGGGTAATGGTGATGATAGGCGACACAGCACTGGCAAAAGAGTTGCAACTCGCAGGCAGCGCAATTCCAATTGGAGGAATTAGGAGGTTTGAAAACTTTGCGGCAGAAAATCGTGCGGCTTTCGGAATTACAGTCTCATTCGATCCCTGTCGGAGGCCAGAAGACTATCATCAGATGGTGATGGGTATCAACGGAATCCACGACCTTGTTACCATTTTGCTCGGTGGTAAATGGGAGCCGTGGTGCATTAGGGTTCTCATATTGAAGGAGCGCATCTTTCCTAGATCCAACGCCTATCAGATCGAAAGCCGTGTTGTGGACATGCTCCAGCCACTTAGGATTCGAGGCAGGCCATACAATTCTGCCACAAGAAGCCCTGGGCCACTGGTGGTGCTCGAAACCTTTGACGTCAGTGGCCATAACGCGGAGAATGTTTTGGCCTTAAAGATCCCTTTTGATGGCCACCAAGTGCTAGCCTTTCTAAGGCAGCTTTTATCTCCTTACCCCGCCGAACGCGAGACCGTTGACTGGAAGGCCGAGGCAAAAATAATGAGCGATTGGTCATTCTACTTCAACGAAGCTTTGACCAAATATGCCGACACTATGGCGGATGGGAGAACCTCCAGCCTTTGGCGAGACACTCTCTGCATGGCCCACGCCCGGCTCATGGTCATCAACCTGGGCCTGGGTCGCTTGGAGCAGGCAAAATTCCACAGCACTCGCACCTGGGAGATGATGGAAAGGGTATCCCCAATGATTTGGTATTACCGCCATGCAATGGACGTGATGGGCAGTATGCCAGCCCAGTACTCCAAGAATGTGACCGAAGAAATCCTCGATATCGGCTGGTGTTTGTCACGACTTGAGCACCGAGATTGGGTGTCATTCCTCTGGCTGTGGGCACGCGATCAAGCTGGAGGTGAGGCAGCTATGATGGCCATGTTGAGTCATAAGATGGAGGCAGCCAGACTCCTTGCTGGCCCAATGTATAGGAGCTGGGAGCAACGGCTCGCGATCTTCGACCACCTCATGGAGGTGCAGGTGGGAAGGTTGGTTGAGCACTGCAGCGAAGAGTGTATCGGCGAGTTGATTGAACAGAGGGATACCATTGCAGAAGAAGCAAGGGAGTACAACGGCCTCGAGAACATCTGCGCTCAACTCTCAGTTCCAATGTGGGTTTTGAATTGAAGGTGATGGATGGCTGAATAGGGGGTCACATGATTCGATCTTTTTCTTCATCTAAAAGCTGCTGATGTTTTTCTTTCTTTCACTGATTTCATACATTCATTCTTTTCGAGGACAATAGGAAACTGCATACTAAGATGGCTTTAAGGGTGAGGGTCTGTCTTCTCTAGCTATCAGTTTATATCCCCTTATTTCACCAGCATTTCTTCTTGCTTAGCTAGTTCCTATCTTAGTTAGTGCTAACAATTTGTATCGGTTCTGAAATACCTTGATTCTTAATGCCGAATGGCTCGATTTCATGAAGCGCCTCGGATATTCCACAAAAAGGCCGCGATTGATACGGTTGTCCTAGTTAGCAATGGACCCTGTCAAGCTATGGCTCGCGACGTTTGGGAGCGCATCTGCTGAAGATTTACGTGGGTAACGATCAGCCTACCCATACGCCTGCGTTGAATAATTCACATAGTTCCCTCATACATGATCGTATAATATGGAGTTAGTTGAACAGATTGCTCTTAGTTCTGATACTGATACGAGAGACGATTTTGGACTTATCACCATCTCGGTCCATAAAATGAAATTCTACCTCCATATATATACACCTATCGTATCTTCTTACATACAGGGAGGATGGGTATCTCGTCCCAACATCCCTAGCTGGAGCTAACAGCCTGAAGCAAGAGTTGGTAGTTTGCGAAAACTTATAGCATACTGACTCCAAAGTTGTGCGGATACGATGGTACATCTGTCAGGTAGCTCAACAGTTGTTTAACAACCAGAAATAGAAGCATTTTATATCAAACCCACGACTTGGGATAGCTCACCTGTGGCGTCACCCTTGGCTGAAGCCGAGCGGGTCAAGGAACATTGGCAAGCCTAAAAAAGATATCAAGCCCCGAGTCCCGATATAAAAGCCTTTCATCGATAGACGAAGGCTCTCCTAGGTCAAAATACTGCGAGTCTTTGCTGTGCGCCTCTTGGTGAACCAACTTGCAACAGGACCCAAAAAATTGGCTCTAAACGAGTTGATGCACTTCTCTTCATGGTGAAGCTCGCTTGATTTCAGGGGCTAGTGGAGCATCGCCTGTTTTCTCGTATTGCGTTCATGCTTCTGCCTGGGCTGATGTTTGGCCTTCTGGCTCGCCTCAATGCGCAAGCCCATTTAAAGGGCGGGATACCCTCCTGGAATGCCTATCAAAACATACAATTATATTCAACATGCCCAATTTACGCAAGAGAAAGCGCGCGCTCACAGAAAAATCCCCTGCCTCAGGGTCTAAAGGTGCTGCTACTAGACGTAGCAAGATGAAAACTAGTCCTGCATCCACCAGTGGAGGTTTAAATTATGATACCCTTCACGCTGTTTTTACCTTTCTTTCTGATCTCGACCTCTTTCACTGTGAACGTGTATGTCGGACATGGCGAGACACCGCGAGAGACTGGATGACCTGCAATTTTCGTTCAAAGTTCCCACATGCCTGGGAAACTCACCAGCCGGACCATTTGACGTCCGAATTTTATAAACAACAAGGTATGCAAGAATTAGATGTCGGATTTGTTTCTTTCTACGGGCTATATAATCTAGCACAAAAATGCTGATGGGCATCCAATCATAGCTCAGCTTCAGCGTAACGTACATGCCGGTACACCTTCGTCAGTCCGTCAAGTCGCAAAGTGCAACACCTTGGTTTTTGCGGGAAGTTTCATTGCCTGGACAATGGCTGGTGAAACCCCTGGTTGGGTAAACTGGCAGAACCTCGAGCGATCAAAAGGCGGTGGTAGCGGCGAGATATTGATATATTTATCAAAGAATTATCTCAAGGCACCGAACCATGCGGTTTATGTGATTAACTTTGCTCTAAACAGAGAGGGAATTCTACTTCTGCGGCTTGAAGCACCTGAATATCGGACGGGTCGATCCAAAAGGTACGTGATCCTACACCAAACTACATATACCTTGGTTCTGCCGCTGAACGTGTCTTAGAATTTTAGCCCTTTCTCCTGAGCCGGAAGTACCGAAATCTAAAGGTATTATCTCAAACGAAGCCTCTGAAAGAGACTGGATAAAGCGTGGACTCATACCATTGTTAATTGGTATCCGCCGAATCTACTTTGCAAGGCGAGATGTCGAGAGTGATTCCTACGACCTTGTCGCCCATGACTTTCGGACAGGCAAGCTTG
Source organism: Arthroderma sp. MBC 929 (assembly GCA_030789285.1). Taxonomy (NCBI): domain Eukaryota; kingdom Fungi; phylum Ascomycota; class Eurotiomycetes; order Onygenales; family Arthrodermataceae; genus Arthroderma; species Arthroderma sp. MBC 929. The sequence continues at coordinate 444,180 of JARJUX010000012.1, read as the reverse complement.
CCTACGAGACGCCTGTTCTTGCTAAAACCTGGACAATGGGCGATGTATCGTCCATTGACTCTGATTTCAGGAAAACGCAAGTCTTCTATAAGTTGGTTCAATCCCACGAAGATAAAGAGTTCATCTTGGAGCTTTCTTCCCAAGACACAGCAAAGAAGCCATGCATTTCGATCTTCAACGGCGCCGATGGGCAGTTTGTCCAAAAACTCGATTTCCCTGAAGCTTCTCTGTCATGTGTTATGTTGCACGCGAATTCCAGTTTCAATTCTGTTGTGTTCCAGTCAACTATATCTTCGGGTCACCCACGAGATGTAAACTCGCTACAGGAGGTAAGCCATACAACTATGATTCGAAGGTTTTCCTGGAACTCCCAAGGGTGTCTTGCAGCATCTTCCGTAGATGTTGTTTGCACAGGGCAAGCACCCGACAATATAGTGAAGCCTGCAATTCACCCTTTCTCCATGGTAGCAGTTTCAAACAATCGTATAAACGAATGGAGATTTCCTAGCGACACAGAGCTTGGAGGATCATATGTGCTTTTGAAGTTTTATGGCCAGCCTTTACTCAAAACCATGGAAGATAGGTTTCTCGACCTAGCCAATGCTACGATCGACTCGTGGTTCCCTTCTGATCCTCCCACCCTGGGCCATTGCTTTATTGAGGGGGAGGAGACCGCGGTGACCCTTCCCAAACGGCCTGAGATCGGTCGCAATGAAAGAGCCCCAATGTCTGTCACCGGTTCGTATTTCCGACACTGGAACATGTTTCTGGGTGGAAGATATGTTTTAAGCGGGCAAGGGTCGGGAAACTGGCTACCGGATTATCCAAATTATTTACTCGATTTCATGGAGTAAATGGCTGTTTTCTGCTTCTGAAGGCTTCTCTCTGATCTAGCTACAGCTGATAGTAGCCAATCAATCTGCCACTTGGTTGATCGATAGGAATTGTGTTTTATGGCTGTGGCAGGGACCGCATTACTGGCACCAGCCTTGGATATATAATGACGATACATTCTGCTAAAGAATAGGTTAGACAAAAGACCATTCGATTCGGGCTAGCTAGCCTAAGCTACTATCTTACGCATTCACTTTATGTGCTTGAAAAAAGCAGGACAGATCGCTCAGAAGACGATGAAGAGAATTGGAGGAAAACATCCCGGTATTCGTATTTATCTATGATGTTTGATATTATTAATGTATTATAGTGACATCTTTAGTGTTGCTTTTCCAATGTCATGCTTCAAGCTCACTATCCTTGAGCTTTCCCCACACATCCTTGGTCACGACTACACGCTTTCGGAAAGTATCAATGGGAATATTAATGTAAAGCTTTCTGAGCCTGAAGACGAGGTTCTGTATGAACCTTGCCATATTGCACTATCTATAATCTCTCTTCAACAAAGAGATGGAAGTATGTATGTACAACAGGGGCCAGCTTATAGAGTGATGATAGGGCTCCCATGCTAGGGATGGCATGGGCCGGGGATGTGTGGTGTCACGCAGGAGTCTGTTGGTATCCTTATACGGTAGATTACATTGCTTAAAGACCGTCGGTTTCACCCAGATATTAATACCAACCGAAACAATATCAATGCTTTGTTGTAAGATGAACACACGCCAACTAACGGCCAAGATGTCGCCGAAATTTGCAGTCAACTCCGTACTCCAGCGATTGTTTCTAGGCCGTCTTGTCCAAAGCGGAAAGCTATTCAAAATCTATAGCTCAGCGCGGTTCCATGAATGATTTGTTTGCGTGTGTGAGCTGCGGATGATCCGTCGTACTCCCTCTCCGTTTTTCGGGGGCATTCGCATTGGCGACTAATCGCTCAACCAAAACAGAATGGGCCTTCTTCATGGTTTTTTTCACATACGACGTCATGAATGGGTGGCAGCTCATAAGTACGTCTTCACGTAGATATAGACCCTCGCGTGGCGCTCCACTTGGAACCGATTCGGCTGGTTCCGGTGGCTCTCCCGCCGCGTTCCCCGCAACGGTCCACTTGGTTCTGACTTCGAGCCCGGCAGGAGCATAGACGTGAGTTTGTAGTCCTTCAGATAGGTCGTTAAAGGACGCTTTGTATGTGACATTGCCAAAGTGCATGCCTCGCGGGAGACGGAGTAACTTGTCGGTCAATTGGAACCAGACCCAAGGAAATTCTTCAGCCGGAGCGAGCGCTGGAGTTTTGATTCGATCGTACTTGATAACGAGGGGATTGAGCTCAATCATCCCTGCGTGGTTGTGAAGTGCCTTGATAGCTGTCTCGCGGGTGGTTGAGTCTGGGAGAGGTGTGATGGTTGTAAAGGACGAGGAAACCTTGCCTTCCCACATGGTGTGCTTCGCAAGTGAGCACTCCGATTGACGAGAGGAGGAGAATTGATGATGAGTTGGTAAGTACTTTTCTATTTCGACTGGATTGGTAACATGCGATAGCTTCGTTGCTGTTCCCCGAGGATGCAGTGATGAGGTTGTACAGAGACGTTGAGCGACTTCCTGACATCTTGCCACTTTTATGCAGGAAGTACCTTACTTCCCCCTCATCATCTCATTGTAATCAAATATAGTATAATAACCACCAATCAATGATTTGACTTCAATCTGTTCTACTTCGGGGCTGTGGCATTGTTGTTGGAAATTCTGCTCAGGGCAGATAAAGCTACAAACCTAGACGGGGTTTATGGCTATCCGAAGTTCAATTGAAATATAAACCTTCAACGGTGTTCTTTGTGGCGAGGTGATACTTGTATCGAACTGATTCTCTGTATCCGCCTTAGGCAGATGATGTAGATATGTACATTAATCGCAGAAGAATACCTACCAGGGTATTTTCCCTAGATTAATCCGGTCCCTGGCTGTCTTGCCACAGTTCCAACCGCCTCACGCACTACCAAGTGCTGTATGATCCTGGGCAAGCTTCAACGAAGAAGTTCTAACTGTCCGAAGTGCGTGCTTCATGCTCTCTTCCGCGGGACATAATCATTGGACACCGAGAAGAAAGGCGGCTTTGGTGGCTCTCTGCTCTATCGCGTTATACTCTTAGTGGAGAATATATTATGATACACGTCTTTAACGTGCCGTGGCTTTCCAGAGGTCGGAAACACCCCACGCAACCGCCGTTAGACTAAGGAGCCCAACCATATTGTCCGGGACTCCAACACCATCGTCAAAGCTCCAATGTAGACACAACGGTGTCCAGGCAAGGTTGTTCAACAAGCCCTTCTTCCACTGCCGCAGCTGTTGATATTTAGCCTCGGCTATCGCGTTTTGCGTATCCTCATCTGCCTTGCTTCCTTCCTTCTCCTTGCCCGCTGTGGCGGCACTAGAGGCCTTTGCTTCTCTCACGGCTAGCTGTCTCTCTCTTGCCAGTCTCACAAACTCCAGTAATATATGGCCTAACCACCCTCGTGTACTCCATATGTACAATTTCCCTAACGATCCCCATTTCTCCACTGTCCGCTTGTTAAGGATTCCTTTTGACGCTAGAAAGGCTATGTTCTCGAGAACCTGATATATGACGTTGGAGATGACTTGGGCGTATGCAACCGCTCGCAGAACGGGGTCACGGGGTGGTGACTTAACGGTCGCCGATCCCCATTCCCACAGAGGTATTAGGCCGAATAGTCGGAGTGCTGTCCGAAGCTCTGATATATATGAGGCGAGGGTGAGAATGCTGGGAGCTATGGTACGTTCGCGTTTGGAGGAGTTGGGCTGGCCTAGCCGGGCGATTAAAGGCCGTAGTGTGCGCGAGTTTAAAGAATAGTATACGATTTGAGAAGTGTAGCCGAGTACAGCTAGGACTCGCTCTTGTCCGTACGCGGTTGAAATGAGACTGGGAACACGGATACAATTAACAATGGTTTAACCAAGTCTCACTAAGCTGAAGGATAGACATACTCATTCAACCTTAGAAGCAGAGTATCAACCCGAGACAAACTGCTCCCTAGACAATGGCGAACATTGCATGGCTTGGGCGTGTTTGGCTTCGAACTAGGAGGGGCAGGCTGTGTAGATTGTGGTGGTTCAGGTGCTACAGCGTCATCCTGAGGGACTACTGGCTCTTTTTCTGGTTCTCCCATCGGTAGGTATATAAAATGCAACCTGTCTACACCGTCTCCTGCTTGATGCAAAGGAAAACTCCCCTTTCTTTGGCTTTGCAGCACCTTTTTAAAAACGAGCCGGAGAGAGAACGTGACGCCGCGACTTTTGCCGAGGTTCAATATCTTGCTTATGTAATACATCTCGGGCATAGGCACTTCCCCTTTAGGCATAGTCATCCATGTGTCCAGCAGTCACCAAGAAGGAGAATATACAACCATGCGAGGGTCTATCTTTGGCCAGATGAAGAAAAGAGGGAACAGGTATCATTACTCTCATCATGACATATTCTGTTGTGGGATAGCCCCTAGCCGCCTTGAATAGATGTATCAATTACCAGAGCCCTCTTCGGCATTCGCAAACACCAGCCCATCATTAAATCCATAATACAAAGTACCTCAAACATCGACAATAGTGATGAAATGTCATTTCAATTTTATGGTCCCGCATCCTGCAAGATGCTGCCCTGTACCCGATGCTTCATATCTGTAGTCCACTTCCGAGCCAGCCCCGGACGTCCGGCGTTTGCTTTTCTCTTAGGCGCATCTCGCTTCCAACCTAGCTGTGTCGGAACATTTTGTCTTGCGAGGCTTTCATGTAATCCCATATGCGACCAATGTTGTGCTGTTCGTAAGCGTGCTTCAAAGGCATGCATCCTCTGACGGTGTAGAATGCTCCCCTTATCTTCACCCGTCGAGTCTTCATCGCCCGCCAAAACTTCAGGAGGCACAGATTCCTCTTTTGCTTGTACGTCAAGGTCCTTTGTTGATTCATCCGTCTCGATTTTAGCATCTTGAGCTGTTGTTCTCTGAGCACTGGGTAGTGGTATACGAGAGATTGCAGAGGTGGGAATATCGAAGATATCATTGAACGGGAATTCTTGCTTTGTCGTGTTAGAACAAAATTTATTCAAGCTTAGCCATGAGCGGTCACAGGCCGCTGGATGGCAGAAGTGGCAGATCATCAGGCGGCATTTTGAAGCTGTAGTAGATGGCGTTTCCTCTACGGCGATATCTTGGGCTGACGTTGAGGGCGTAGTCCACTTCGGTGCTGGGCAAGGAGGAATTTTCGGCTCCATAAGCGTAGCCTCAGCAGAGCTCTTATCAGCAAGTGTGGAATCACTAGTGCTGCGGGATATTTGAGACCGTGCCGTTTCCATAACATTGGCTCTCTGGGCCATGAGTATTCCAACCTGTTCATCCGTATAATGACCCTGCACAACCGCCTTGGTGACCCAGTCACTAAGTGTAGCATCTGTTGCTGGCTGGTGTGAGTCCGAAGCCTCTGAGGCCATGCTGTCGCTAAGAGGCGATTCAGTATCCATACATCCGTGTTCATCTACCGTGCAGGCGTATATCCATCCAAAGCATGGCAAACTTCCACAACGTGGACAGGTTAGAGTGCCGTCGTGATCGAACACCCGTTTCATAGTCATATGTGTACACCTTATGCGGCGATCGGGGAGCTTTGAGTGACTCGCGGCGGAAGGTTTTTGGCTGCCGTTCATCTTGTTTGGATCGGCTTTCAAGTCGAAGAAGCGTTCTCATAATAGCATTAAAAACATAGGGATATCTAGCAAACATAACCGGGAACCTGAAGCAGCCGGTAGTTTATCCTTCCTCTCGCCAAGCTAAAGGGCATCAAAGAATAGAAAGAAGCCTGGCAGCCGTGAAGGGAACAAACAGCGTGGGTGTATGTGTGCTGTTTGGTGAGTTCGCCGTATTTCCCAGGTAATAACGCTGGACTGTCGTGACGGCATTTTGACCACATCTCCTACCTGCAGTTTACTCCAATGACTACACTCCAAGCTTCAGCAACAAGCGGACTACTCTGGGAGCGTTAGTACTTGAAAGCATCCAGCAGGATACTTCTCCGTCTTCTTTGGACCATTATGAGTGTTTAGCACTTGATTCACGACTGAGCGAGACAAGAGGCTCTGTCTAGCACTAAGTAGAGACAGGACGCTCCTTGGGAGATCATCAGGTCTGTTGACTAGGAAGAGCTCGAGATAGATAGACCAATGCCCATTGTGCTAACAACCTCAATCTTTGGTATAGGAAAAGGCCGGTGTCTGCTTCAGGAGGCCATGCATGCAGCTGTGGCCAGATATCACATTTGAAACAACGTACGGAGAACGGCGCACTCCTCACAGCTGTACGGACCCAGGCACGTAGGACACAAAGAGGCCAGCTGCCCTTGCGATAACAAGAGAAAAAGAGGGATATGCAGACTTGAAGTATCCGACAGACTAGAAGAAGTAAGGAAATGGCCCAGAACGATGACAGGATGCAGATGCACGTAATGACCACAGTGCTCCATCGACGGGAGCCAAGTTAATCTCTTGAAGTGATGTCGTGTCAAGATCTGATCTCCTTGTGCAGAGTTACAGCGCCAATAACAAAGCCGAGTCGTTGGTCCACACTGCCAGCCACATATTTAAATCGTGGTTGTGGCGGCGAAAAAGGGAGCTGACCTCGGTATTTTCTCTACCTCTACGGGTTATTTTGCTGGTGCCAATCATAAACAAACAACACTAACGCGACTCCTTTCCCCACGCTCTCTTTTGTTGTCGGGGTATCCATATATCTCAACTCAGCTTTAACCGCCTCCGAGATCCCATCCCAGCCTCTCGCTTTCTCCTCTCACACGCTTTTCCTGAACAGCTCGACATTTGACCTCTTATGTCTTCCAATTAGAACGGTCTTGACGCCTACTGACGACTAAGCGCACTGATTCACCTTTACCCGCCGATTCCCTTTCCCGATCTCACCGCAGCGCCGCATCTCCCAAAAGCCCGGCATGTCTGTCAAGTTCGAGTCAGAGACCGTCAAGGTGGTTGACAAGGTCAAGGACATGGTGAAAGATGATTTGCATAAGGTCGGCGAGAAATTGACCGGAGGGAAAGGAGAAAAGGGATACCTGGCCGTATGTTTTGAAGTAGGGGACGATGCTTTCATGTTATTTTTACAGATTCGCTGATCCTAGAGTCGCGATACAGGCGTATCTCAAACACCTCCAGTCCAACCCGCTGCGGACTAAGATGCTTACTTCCGGTACGCTCTTTGGTCTCCAAGAGTTCCTCGCCTCGTGGATCGCGCACGATCGCAGCAGACATGGAAACTATCTCAACTCCCGGATCCCCAAGATGTCGCTCTATGGTGCCTTCATAGCCGCTCCTCTGGGCCATCTTCTTATCGGTATCCTACAGAAGATCTTTTCCGGTCGCACCAGCTTGAAGGCGAAGATCCTGCAGATTCTCGCCAGTAACCTTGTTGTATGTGATATCTACCCGCGGCAGATGGTGATATAATACTGACCGGTGCTGTGTTTCCTGGCGATTAGATTGCACCCATCCAAAACACCATCTACCTCGCCTCTATGGCGCTTATTGCTGGCGCGCGCACTTTCCATCAGGTTCGCGCTACCGTAAAGGCTGGCTTTTTGCCAGTCATGAAGGTCAGCTGGGTAGTGTCTCCAATTTCGCTGGCGTTTGCGCAGAAATTCCTTCCCGAGCAGACCTGGGTGCCATTCTTTAACATTATAGGTTTCGTGATCGGTACCTACATTAACGCCCATACCAAGAAGAAGAGGCTTGAAGCTTTGCGACGCAAGGTCAGTCAACCCCGTAGCTCCAACTATCTCTAAAACTATATTTCAATATCTGACCTGCTTCTCTTTGCGCTTCTAGCAGTTTGGCCATTCAAAGAGCACCACCGGCCGCCCCGAAGACTACCCACCTCCTCGTGACTACTAAGTGAAACCAAGAGCCCTCGTTAATCTGGTCTATGTATATACATGTGCTATGATGTTTATGCCTCGTCCTCGCAACCACCAGATACACAGCTCCTGCAAAGCAATCGACTTCATGATAAATGACATTGGCAAATCCATCAGCATCATGATTCGGATCAACTTCACGAAACCTCTCTTTCTCTCATTTGGCTCCCGCCTTACTTTTCGGTCGCGAATAGATCTCCCCGTCCCGACCCAGGGGACATATGTCGAGAGCCACCAGTCGACTGAACGTCACCTCCCCCCTTGCGATGCCCCCTTTTATATGATAGCATTTCCCCTTAAATAACTATTCTCTCCTATGTTCTCTAATTCCAATTTTTTTTTATCCTCGCTGCGTTGTCCCTAGTGGAAGGTGAAAGCTATGTTGGGTACGTTTTTTCCACGATTCCCAGCCGACTCGTACTCCCACTTTTCAATGTATCATCAATATGTATGGTCCCGTTTTAATTATATGTGATGTCAAGACTTCCGCGTAACTCGCCGTAGGCTGTAGATCGGTTTAGATATCAGTACCTACCCGGGACATTCGTTCACCCAAGCATGGAAAATGTCAATTTTTTCGAATGAAATGGCATTTTCCTCTTGTTAATTCCTCCAGTGCTTGTAAGGATGATTGTTAAGTGGTTTATTGCTGGCATATTTATTTTACTCCTGAACCATTAGTAGTGTTTATTGAGTTAAGATAATTGTTTGTCAACGTCTTACAGCTCTCCTTGTCCATAACACCGCAACTATATGCTGCACACCACCAACAGAGCCATATTGTATTAAGGCATACGCCCTTGGAAATAGCAAACTGCATGCTCATTTGCCTCGACTTTCTCTGACTATTCGTTCTTTGCTTCGTTTTTGTGCGGCTGCTTGGGCTGGACTTTGAGCCTAGGGCCGTCCACCATGCGACGCACCTCAACCACTTGGTTTGATGCTTGCTGCCGCTACAATCCGCTACTCAAGGCTCTAGACAGTCTCACATGAAAACTTATATCTGACAGCTGGCTGAGGCCCTGATATGTACGCCTGTTGACTTAGGGTATCACCATGCCCAACAGGCGCGAAAGACCTGTCGTCTCCCGCAAGTGCGGGCAAGGAAGAAATATATGCCACGATCTGCTACAGGGTAACTATATGCCATGAAGTTGCATATTCATGATACAATTTTTTTATAGGAAGATCTACCTAGGCCTCGATCATCGGCCTGTGCATCTACCCAGCTATAGATGCCTTTTCAACATTGCCATGTTTTCACACCCACATATATCAAACCAACAAAGGCTAGAGCAAACATTGCCTAACTATTGGGTGTCCATGGATACTTGTCTATCTTTGATGTCTAACGGTCCGTTCTGTGTGACATTAAACTGGTCTTCCTTGAGTGCTATTTGCGCTGGAAACACCATATGGTGAGCTTGGGACACCTTCGAGATTTAAATAGTTCCGTCAATACCGTCTCGACGAAGATCCCCAAGCCCTCTACCATCGAGATATCTATCGATATTTCCGTTATTGATATCCTATTTATTATTTTCCTTGGAAAGACATACTTTAGCTAAAATGCCTCGTCCTCTGGCGTGCCGCTGTGATCACAAAAAAGTGATCAGCGAGCACAATTCTGGCCGTGGACTCCTATCTGAGAAGGTTCCCGCAACAGAAGCCATGGGCATCAGTGAGACCGTTGCCACGAAGCTCGCTATCGATGCCCTTGACAAATACAAAGACTGCTCATTACCGTTGGCCGTTTGCCCTGTCCATGGTCCTGATCTCTTTACAACGTCTGTTCAGCTATTCGATGTTTTTGATAAACATCTCTTCCGAGGAGTGCTAAAAGGCGAAGTATACTTGAAATGGGTCCGTCTTCCCAGTGATATCTACGGTGTCACCAGCAATGCGGGTGTTAAGGACACTAGAATCACTATCGAGCTGAACGAAGAACTACAATACGTCCCGGAAATGCCCCCGGATGTTTTCTTCTCAATAATGATCCATCATATGACCCATGCATACTTTCTTACTTGCTGCGGACTCCGTGAAGAGGACAATGATTCCGATAAATATGGCCTTGGCCATGGACTTGCATTTTGTACGTTGCTTTACAAGATCACACGAGCCTTTAACCCCAAGACCAGGAGGCCGTTAAATCCTTTCAATTGCTGTCGGAGCGACTCTACTCCTCCACCTGCTCGGGTTATGAATTGTCTTCAACTTAAAGGGAAACCAAGAGCCGCTGGCTCTAGTTATTGTTCTTTCCTCTCGACAAATTTTCTGACTTGGGAGACATGCCATGACCATATCAAGACTCTGCAGGACTTGATTCTTTCGAAGCAGGAGAATATAATTCCATTGTAAGTGGAATTTTCTCTGCTATTTTGGACTCATTTACAGTCATTGAACTAATCTTGCCAATCTGATAGCCCAATGTCTCATTACTTGCATACCGTCGATTTAGAAAAGTCGAAGTTTGAACCCATCCTTCGAAAGCGCTATCCTTCGCCTCCCGCCGAATATGTTGAGCTCCATTACGGTAATTACGCCGTTGCAATATCACGCTCGAAGTTAGACGATTACCCGTCTCTCAAGTCCAAATTCTCCGAGAATAGCAACACACTGGCCATCCCTGCACCGTCCCCTTCCATCTTCTTTTCATTCTATATTTTTCTGCAAAACGGAGATTACCCTCCGGAGCTAGTCCAGACTACATCGCCATACGTCACGGCCACAGCAGCAAGCGGACCCCCGTCCATCGCCACCTATTTCCCCGAAGCGTCAAACTATGCCTTGGTCGACGTCCGCATGTTCAAGCTCGCCAGCAGACTCGGCTTTTCCGAAATGCGAAACAAGGCGCTGAAGAGGATGTATTCTCTGCATGAAACGCATTCAGACCCAGTCATCCTGCTCGAAGAGATATACAATGACAACAATCTCGGAAACGAAGATGATAAAAATGAGCTGAGGAAATGGGCAAGAGATTTCTTGGCTAGGGGTTGTCCGGGCTCAGACCTCACGAATATGGCTATCCTTCAACAAAGTGAGCAGTGGAAGGATCGATTTATCAGTCTGAGACGGGATCATGGCATACTAGGCTTCGACTGCAATGAAGTGACGGAGAGCTTGATTTTGAGAAGAGCACTAGAGCGCATTGAGGGTGGGAAAGGTGATAAATCGAGTAAAGATAACGGGAAAGAGAAGGAGAAGGAGAAGAAGAAGGATAAGGATAAGGGAGATGATGATTCTGCGGTGCTCGATTTATCCAGGTCTATTCTCCTCGATCTTGCCATCAAGAACAATAGCAGGCACAGTCTAGAACAAACCCGAGCCGCCATGACCCAACCTCAACTAATCGATTGTTTGACATCCGCCTCGCTGTCGCCGGCAGAGCTCCAGTTTCTCCGTCTACGCCACCCATCAATATCAGCACTGTACGAAAAGGTACTGGAAAGGGGAAAAAAGGACAAAGGAGACAAAGAGAAGGATAAAGATAAACCCAAGGATAAAAAGGGCAAGGACAAGGACGAAAAGAAAGATAAAGACAAGGATAAAGATGGAAAAGGAAAAGGAAAGGAAAAAGAAGCAAGCAGCGAGGCTTGTGAAGGGGGGTGTTCTCATCATCACCATCATCAAGGGCTACGCTGCCATCAGGGGTGCCTTGAGAGGGAGCAACCATGTATAGGGGACAAGCCATGCTGGTATGCCCATGGCCGTGGCTCACCGTTTTTGATCAACCAGCATCCTCATATGCCGTATCCCAATGGTTACCATGATCAGAATATGAATTATTACTCATATCCTTACGGTTATTCTGGTCAGAGGTAATGGTGCTGTTGCTGCTTTTTTTAGGGAACCCTAATGTCTCGTTCATTCTTTTGTTTTTATATTCTCGATGATCTTGTTGCTTGATGTGCTCTGCTCTGGGAATGGTATGTCTACCCCTTGTGAAACTCGGGTTTCCCAGTAGTTTTGTCAATCTTTGTTCAAATGTTTGCGACTCCCTCTGTGGAAAGTATGAAAAGGGGTGGAGTAAAAGGAACATTCAGCACAAGCTTGGTAAGGAATGATACCATTGTTTAATTTTGGGTATGTAATAATGTGCCGACTGCTTGTCTAACAAACTTCAGGCATGTGTCTTGAGGGCATATAGTCGTTATACCGTTTCCCCATAATGGCAAAGAGCATATGCCACCCTGTATTCACTCGTCCAAGGCCCCAGGTATTTCGAGAATAATCATGAAGTTGCATCCTAGCTATGTATATCATCCACTTCCTAAAACGAATCATTCAACCTCCATAGCCTCTGGCCGACCACCGCCTTGCTTCTCCTTGACAAACGCCACAAACTCATCGATAGCGCCTGGCCATGAACCCTCAGGGCTCCACCAGGACATTGTCTCATCTTCCAATGACTTCCTCATCAGAACTTCAAGCTGTTCCCATAGATCCTTGTTGATCGGTCTCTTGTGCTTGGTCTCGACAAATTCGACCCACCAGTCGAGCCATGGAATGGATTTTGTGGTCCATGATATACCCCCGTTAGTTGGGGTGAAGAGTAGTCGCCATTGTTCGGTTGCGATTTCTATGTTGACGTTACGTTGCCCAGCCATGCGGCATAATAGGAATGTATAGCGGTATACTCTGCGGAAAAGATCTGGCTCGTTGGGTATACGTTTGCGAAGGTTTTTGGCGTAGTTAATCTGTTTTTGCAAAGTATCGCAGCTTAAATAACCGTTAGCAGGAGGCGAGCAAATCAAATAATAAGTACGATATGTCAAAAGCCAAAGCTATTCACTGAATAATAGTCAGAAATGAGGGGGATAGGCGAAACATACTCGACGTTTTTCCATCCATCAACGAACTGCTCTCGTGTGAATTCACCCATAGATGGCGAGCGAAGTAACTCGGCAACGCCTAAGCATGCGACTTCATCTAATTGCACTTGGATGGCTTCAAAGTATTGCATCGCGCCGGTTATCCCGATACCATCCGGGTTATCCTCTGGGTCATCTATCAGGGAAGTGTTAGAATGGTATTTGCCTAGTATATTATTGGAGTATGCGCACCTCGATACTCATCAAAAATTTTGTTAAGGGTGGCAACGGCAGTCTGTGAGGAAGCCGATTGATTTTTTTGGAAATATCTGGGGAGATGCGAAATTAGCGCTCTGAATATCACTGAAGTGTTACATATCCAAAGTACGAAAGGCAGAAAAACCGAGAAGGAAGCCAAAACGTAAGAGCACTAAAGGCAGTCACTTTCTTGCTCAAGGCGCAGTGACGGAGCAGCGGGTCTATGCAGAAAGCAGGGCTCATATTTTCCAAGGCATGGTATATTCCATCCAGGTTTCCTCCGTAAAACTCCTTCGTGGTAAAACTGTGGGAGACTCTTTTCGTTCCTCATTTCCCCTTGCTCATTTCCACTTCTAGGACTTTTCACCGCTCTGAAGTAGCCTAGGCATTTCCAATCGAGGTAACCTCTGATCCACGAGATGCGGGAACACCGGATCCAGGTATTAAACGTTGCGTCTTGCCATTGCTCTGGTTGATTGAGTAGATGCTGCTCAGACCAGGAGCAATAAAGCCAGTCTGAACCAGTGGCCTGGCTCTCCAGAACTAACACCATCATTCTCGTATTGGGTATTTTCTCCATCAGGAGGCAATATGACAAGAACGGGGGGTGTAAAAGGTGAAAAGGAACGACTGGAAACGCATAGCTACTAGGATATAGCTCTAAGGGGAAATACATACTCATCGACTGCTTCATCAAGTTGCCATCCGGTCGCTTTAAGAAGCTAATGTGGTTTCAAAGTTAGCAAGCCTAGAAACTCACAGTAGTCATTGAATCCGCAGATATCGCGTGGGTAATACTATGCTTGATGCAAACCAAAATTGGATAAAATAACACCTTCAATGCTAAAGAGAAGAGGATGAGTCCTACCTTTGCAGCAACACTGTCCTTAACACCAGTGAAAGTCACAAACTCAGATATCTTTTGTTTCTGCGCTGAAGTATACGGCATTTTGAGAGGGGGAGGGGTGAACTTTTGTGCAGTAACCCAGGAAGATAAGATATATTGAAGCAACAGGAGTAGACTGAGAATAATTAGAGGGCACAAGCAGATATTGTCTAAGGAGAAGAGCCAGAAGCAATCATAACATCTAAATATACTGAAGTTAGAAATGCAGCTCGAGTTATTTCCCAAAGCAGGCAACCAGGACTTAAAGGTGAGAAGCACCACGTGATCAGTTTGTTGTCTGGCCATTTTGGGTTTAGCGCTGCTTATTAAGATCATCGATAAGATAAGATAAAAATAGTCGGATTATATTTTATCCCGCCATCCCTCCCAGTCTTGGCATCGACAAAAGCCTAAAAAAAATTACTTTGAGATGCGAAAACTGTCAATGCTGGAGAGTGAAATATAGCAGAGCCCTACGAGCACAATGGCTGCCAGTCACTCATCAAAGAGAAGGCGCCTCAGCCCAGCGCATGAGGAAGCCAATGGCGGCTCTAAGCTAAATGCGTTCTATTCGCAAGCTGCCGAATGGGACCTCGAACAAGACTATGAGAAGAGACCGAGAAAGGGAAAGAAGGCGCAGGAAAAGACACGATTGCCAATTAAAACAGCCAAGGGTGAATTGGCACATCTAGATGAACCGGAAATCGTTGATGGGGGTTCTGAGAGTGACCCATTCGCTACCGACGAGGAAGATGAAGCAGACGCTGCCGCCAAAGCCGCCCAGAAGCCACTACCAGTTTCTACCCTTCCGCCGAAAGTCCAAATTCTAGGCGCCAAAGAGGAGCTTGCTAAGATAGCGATGCTAATAAATGAGGAGCCGGAGGAACATATGGAGCTTTTGAAGAGGCTGGACGAGATGCTTTCGACCGCCTCGTTAAGTACTGTTAAGAAACTTGTGCTGGCGACACAGGCCGCAGTTTACAAGGATATCATCCCAGGCTACCGAATTAGGGCACTATCTGACGACGCTATGGCCACCAAAGTGTCAAAGGATGTGAGAAAGCTTCAGTCATTTGAACAATCGCTGCTTTCCGGGTATCGTGGCTACGTACAGACTCTAGCGCAGTTCGCAAGAGCTAGACGAGGAAGTGCTGTTGATGAGGAGGGATTGAGGAGCGTCGCGGTCAATTGCGCGTGCAGTCTCCTGTCCTCTGTTCCTCATTTCAATTTACGTTCCGAGCTTTTGAAAATGGTCATTGGACAATTGGCGCGCCGACAAATTGATGCTGTCTTTATCAAAGCCCGTGAGACCTTGGAGGAGCTGTTCTCCAATGATGATGGTGGCATACTTTCCATGGAGGCAGTCCACTTGATCACTAAGATGATGAAAGTGAGGAACTTTCGCATCCACCCGAGTGTCGTTGACACATTTTTACATCTACGGCTCCTTTCCGAATTCTCAGCCAAGGGGTCTACAAATAGAATTGACAAGCCAGAAGATGACAGCTACAAGGGCAAAAAACCCAAACAGAAGAGGGAGTTCAGAACCAAAAAAGAACGAAAAATTTTAAAGGAACGGAAAGCTGTTGAGAAGGATATGAAGGAAGCCGATGCTCTTGTCAGCCACGAACAACGGGATAAGATGCAAGCAGAAACTTTAAAACTTGTCTTCACCACATACTTCCGCATTCTCAAACTCCGGAATCCAGACTTGGTCGGTGCTGTACTCGAGGGTCTTGCAAAATTCGCCCACCTCATCAATCAGGATTTCTTCGCCGATTTGCTAGAAGTCCTCAGAGACCTAGTGACCCGTCTTTCCAGTGGTATTTCCGCAGCCGATGCAGACGATACCAACCCAGGAGAAGATGAAGAGGAAGCGGAAGACGAAGAGAGTAAAATCAACAGCAGCACCAGAAACACAACACGAGATACCCTTCTCTGTTCCACTACCGCTTTCGCCCTTCTCGAAGGGCAGGAAGCAACCAAAGCCGCGTCCACGCTTCATCTTGATCTAGGATTCTTCATCACCCATCTCTACCAATCACTATACCCCCTTTCGACGAGCCCAGATATCGAATACAACCCGAACAAGTCCCTCCGTCTCCCCGATCCCCAAACACATGATCACGACCGCAGCGCATCTGACGCCCTAGCTCAACAAGAACTTCTTAAAAAAAGCAGTAAAAAAGTCGACTTCCACACCCCTACCGTTCTCTTAATTCGCTGTTTGCAACCCGTTTTAACCGCCAAGGGAAGTAAAGCGCCACCTCCAATTCGAGTTGCTAGCTTTACCAAGCGTCTTATGACATCGGTCCTACAGCTGCCTGAGAAATCGGCGCTGGCGCTATTAGCTTTGCTTTCTCGAGTTGCGAAACTACATGGTCGGAAGATTGCGCCACTTTGGAACACAGAGGAGCGAAAGGGAGATGGGGTGTTCAATCCCGTTGCGACTGATATCGAGGGTAGTAATGTTTTTGCGGGAACTGTGTGGGAAGGTGAGCTGTTACGGGTACATTATTGTCCACAAGTTCGCGATGCGGCGAAGGATATTGAGAAGATAATTACTGCTGTGAAATAGTGTAAGCGTAATGCTGTTTATATCACATAGCCTACGATAGATGCGGATTATACCAAACTAGCGAATGAGACATAAAATCATATTTTTAACAAATTCGGGCTGCTCTTTTAAAAACACGATTATTGTTGGTTACAAAAAAGTATTTGTGAAACGCGCTCTAGAAGGGACATGCCAAATCCAAATGCTCATTATTCGTAATTCATCCTGTCATTCATGGTCTGCCGTTAAATGTAATAAATTTAAATCCCCCCAGCAAAATTAATCGTTGGAAACAGAGGGAATGTGGAGGCGAGGAAGAGGTAACCTGGAGCACGCTGCCACGCTCCATCTAGTTGGTTTGTTGATTGCTGCACTGTAACAGTTTGACGGCATATGTTGGTCCCCAGTTCGAGGTTTCTAATATTTCTGGTGATAATTTGGTATCGTTTGTCATGAGTGTTGAGAGGGCATTGTGTTGCATAACGTGAACATAAACCGAACCACCCTAGAAAGGCAACTCCTTCCCTGGCATGAAGCCTAGATTGCATAGCTTCTCCGTGCTATCACAGAATCACCATTTGATCAAATACATCATTCAGGTTTAGTAGTTAGCTGGGTATGCCCTGTGATACCAATCCGATGTTCCACTCCATGTCACGCCACCAGTGCTTGGATTACGAGGACGGAATGAGTGTTCTTCGCTGGCATTAGGGATTGTCGACATGGAGGTAAACGGGATCGGAGCAAGGGTGGGTGATTCTAGAACTGGAGATAGCCCAGATCCCCATCCGGGCCCAGGAGGAAATTGTCGGTAGAAGGCTTGGGGAACGTCGTATGGATTCCGATATTGGCTGGATCGCGGCGGGCTTGCAACTATCTCAGACTGCTGGAAAGGAACAGCTTGACCCAGAACGCGCTGCTGTGCGCTTGTATCCCCGCGCCCCATATTGCGAGCCGGTCCGCCGTTTCGAGAATGGTTGCGCTTCTTGGGTCTCGTTTTAGATTGACCGCCGCTTGGGTTACGAAGTGATGTGTTGGCAGCTCCTGGGCCACTGAGGCCACCAAATCCAACCTCAGGAGCTGGGTGAGGCTGGGCATCGACGGGGTTGGAATGAGAAACCGAGATAGCTTGACGCCCGGGCGAGGTATTGCTCGGTTCTGTTGTCTGAACACCGACCGATCTCGTCGTTTGGCGCTCACTTGGCTCGACATAATTGTCATCACGTCGTTCGGCAACCTCACCAGTAATTGGTAAATCACTCCTGAATTCCTCAATCGCAACAACACGGTCGGTGAGCTGTTGAAGATGCGTGCTGTGAGCGGTGAGGTCCACTTGCAGCAGGTTGATGTCCCTAGCTATCGTGTCTAAACGCTGCAGAACAGCGCTCAGAGCTTTTCCTTGCACTGCGACGAGGTGATTGACTACGCCATCTAGATGGCTGGGTATCAATCCCGGCTCGTTTGGTACATTTGTGCACATAGCGGCATCTTCAACAACCCCATGCATGCTGGGAATCTGATGCCGCCGGACGATACCAGGATTCCCATGGGTTGCATAGGAACCATGGCGGGTGGGACTTAGGGACGGGCCACCCATGATGATGCCCTGGATAGGTTGACTGGGCAGGGCGTCATCATCCGGACAGCTGGACTCCTCAGCATGCATGACCTGCTTCGGCGGAAGAGGAACCGATGAGGCCTTCCGCTGTGGCAAAAGGTCACCCTCACATGAGGACAAGCTTGAAGTTGCCTTGTGCAAGACGCTGTTGTTGCTGGTAGATGAGACGAGTGGTGCAGAGCTTGGTGCAGGATCACACTCCTTCTGCTTTGGGTAATAGAACTTTGCTTCACCAGAATCTCGCCGAGAATGCTCGGCATAGACACCCACGGAAGTTTCTGTTTCTTTTCTGTCTTCTTCAGCTTCACATTCCTTTGTGTCATCTCTTGCTTCACCATCACACTCTCTGCTAACCACTAGCTCCGGTTTTGACATGTCTCTCACATTGAATTTGAGCATGAGCTGGGCTAAGATGGCTGGTCTCTCACCATGGTTTCTCTGTGATGAACTTGCTGTTGTTGGTTCCTGTGTACATCCTATGTCTTCCTCACAGGCAGCCTCATGAGATGTGTGCTTATCCCTACTTTCATTCTGGGTTTCTTCATTGTGTTTGGGTGAAGATGCCCAGCATTGTTCTGGTTTGTGAGAGGCAGCAACAGCTTGAACACCAGCCTGCCCCTTGGTCTTATGTGAAGATGGGTTCTGGTGCTTTGAAGCTACTAAATCTGTCAGTCTGTTAAGGGCTGAAGACAACAAAGGTTTGCCAAATAAGTGTAAGGAATTTCTCAGCCTACCTAGTGCTGCTTGCTTTGTTTCCTCTGTGGATAACTGCGCCCTGAGGCCTTGCTGTCTGTTGGTTACTTGGCCAGACTCCTTACTCGGGCGATCCGTTGATGCTAATAGGGCCTCTAATCAGTCATTAGCAGATGCAGTTCACTGCAGCACACAGAAGGATTGGTGCCGACATACCAGTGCCACTCGCCGATGCTTTGACAAATTTCGACGGGGTAACAGATGGGAATGGCTCCGGCAGACTCCTATCATCAAAGGCTATTTCTTTGCCCTTATCTCGGCTTCTCGGGACGATCAAATCGGCTGGGGAATTGGGTAAGTATGAAGTCTCCCCCTAGTTGGGTGAATCTGCAGCTTCCCACGTACGTAAATCTTGTTCCGTTGGGCTAATATTATCTGATTGTTCTAGGGGACACCTATGAGCCCTACGGTAGTCCTTTGACTCATCATCCATTCGCGGGGCCTTAGAGGTTATCAGCTTGACTAGTATGATCTGTCAGCCCGAAGTATTGAAAAACCACATGCTAGAGGCTCACATACGAGGAATCGCAACTGAATGGCGAGGTGTTGCACTCTTCATAGAGATAAGTTCTGGTATTTGGCTCCCTTGATGCTCTGACAGTTCGTTCTGGTTGCCTTTATGGCTCGGCGGTATAGCTAAGTCGGATAAAGTTAACCAGCCTGAGATCTACCCATGGCTATCAGGGTAACATACAGTGGATACTCTTAGGGTTAGATTGCATTGCGGCATATTCAGCTCCTGCTTTACATTCGACTTCGTGAAGCTTGGACGCTGTCACGGTGGTGAGCCGAATTAGCAAAATACGGCCTACATCCTCATCGTCAAAGGGGGACAAGATATCGAACTTACAGCTCTCACTTTCTGGGGCGTTGGTGAGTGTTGCTGGACCAAGGCCTCGATCATCTTGATGATATGCCATCTCCGTGCTTTCCTCAGCATGGGACTTAGGGAGAACACTTCCTGGGATCGAAGCCACGCTAGGCAATCGAACTTTGGTTGTGCCTGTGGCCAGAACCTCTGTTGGCTCAGACGCCGTTGGCTGACAGCCTTCGACTTCCATCTCAACTTATCCAAATCGAGAACAACACCGACTTCAAAAATGCTGGTATCAAAATGGAAATTGCAGTTGACTCATTGATCCCATGAAGGAAAAAAGGATGTAACAGGAGATATAAGATGTGAGAGACTCAGAAAAACTTGGGCTCATGCAAATGAGAAGTTGTTGGTCTTTAAGAAGATTGTGTTGTGAGGTTGAATTGTAGGTTAGTTGTTGTCCGCGAGCCTGTCCAGCTCCAAACGGCGCTAACCGAAAGGGTAAGCAAACATGGAAAGGAAGAATGGTCTGGGTATTGGGAAATGGGTTGCATGAAACGCTCTAGGGCCGCTGCAGAGCCCCCTTTTTTATCATAGTAAGTCCATCAAACAAATGCTTTGGGACGTAGCAGCGAGATCTGATGCCAATCTATCCAGAGCACCACTACATGCATGGGAAGTTTTCCGCATCATCTCAGAAGGGCGGATAGCCTCCCTTCTCACGCCAACACCGCCGTTCCTTCTGGCCCATCTGCCTTGCAGAGATGGCACCGGCCAAGTTGAAGAAACAGCAGGTTATGAGCCTCGGAGAGAAAGATCTTGAAGAAATATAGAGCGGTGAGTTCTCGCGAACTCTGCTCAGAGAGAAGATAGAAAAAGGAACGTTTTTAGTATTAAATTGGAAGAGAAAAAGTATGTACTGTCTCTCAAAATGTCTGGATCATAATTAAATGAGTCGGACATCGCATCTCTCACCCATTGCTAATCATAGGATACATAAAACAGGGATATCTTCAATAGAGTTGAGGCCGTGGTACAAATTCGATTAAAGCAGAGAGCAAGCAATCAAGAAAAAAATACAAGAGGAAATCGAGTAGGTAAATCCGAACGATCGGCCATACTGATGACGTCGTCGAAGTTGCACGCCAATAGGACGCTATTATCGGCATCATGCCAACTATCAGGGTGACCAATAAGGCCCTGCTAGTGGTCAGTATGGCCTGGCCCATCGGGGCATTGGAGAGGGGAGTATCAGGAGAAATAGAGAGGCGCAAGAACAGAGAATTCCAAAATGAGAAAGGGAAATATGGACTCTAGATCTTACTGAGCGGCTTCTCGGCGACGGAACGAAAATATGCCACCGAAAAAGTTGATGAATACCGCTCGCCAAAGCGCTTTGAACCAGTTTTCTTTTTGACGGAAGGATGTGATGGACTGGCTAGAGGTTGGAGGTCGATCCTGGGTGTTTTGGCCAGCTGCATTATTAGCATCTTCTGGGGTGGACGATGTCTCTGGTACGGACTTGCTGGTGTCTGTCGCATTGTTTGCCGAGCTTGAAGCTTCCGGTTCGTCTACCACATCCGCAGGAGGTTTGGTAGAACCGGATGCTGCTTGCTCAGATGGCTTGTCAGCCTTCTTAGAGTCATCAGCCGCCGGCTCCGTGGGCTTCGCAGCCTCGGTTTCTGCTGGCTTGTCAATTGCCTTCGCACCGTTAACGTCTTCGTTTGCAGAGCTCTGGTTTTTTACAACAGGAGTGGTCAAGCCATTTTGTACAGGAACATCAGCCTTAGTGTCAGGGGCAGTTGGGGCTTCCTTGGGCGTCGTTGTTTCGGTAGGGGCATGGCTCAGGTCTTTGTCAGATGTGGTGGTCTCAACTGCTGGAGCAGTTTCGGTGACTTCAGCAACTTGTACTGGGGCAGATTCCTCAACCGCAGCGACAGCGGGGACATCTGTCTTCACACTGGGCTCCTCAACGTTCTTTGCTTGCTCAGGGGCCTCTTCTTTCGGTTGAACTTCAATTTCCTTAGCAAGCTCGACAGGAGCCACGACAGCTGAACCGTTGGTTGAAGGGACCTCGGTCGGTGCTTCAGGCTTAGTGACAACTTCTTCGGCGGCGGTAGAATTGGCTTTGACTTCCACCTCAGGAGCTTCAACCTTGGGAGAATCCTCTACAGTGTCCTTGACGTTCTCAGTTGGCGTGTCAGGGATTTCCTTAGTCGCCTCAACCTCGGGTTCGGTCTCGGAGACTGGGGGTTCCGCCTTGTCTGATGCATCATTGGCAACAGGAATCTCCTGTTCAGCGGCAGGCTCAAGTTTTTCTTCAATTTGGGAGTCAGATACTGCTTCGGCGACAGCCTCGGTCTTTGCCTCTTCTGCAGGCTTTTCGGCGCTTTCAGCCTTTGCATCTTCTTGTGGCTCCTCTACATCAACTGATTTAGACACCTCAGCGGTTTCTGGTGATGGCTGAGCGACAGCTTCGGTGCTGGTCTCTTCCTGCTTTGGCTCCTCCTTGGCGGCTTCGGGTTCGTTGCTTTCTGGCACCTTATTTTCCGGGACAGCTTCAGGCTCAGTGATAGCATCCGCAGACTTCACCTCTTGCTCCTCGTGTGCCACTACTTCAGGCTGCTTGCTTTCTTCAGCTTCAGAAGTCTCGGGCTTTTTCTCTTCCACCGCTGCCTGGGTTGGTTGAGCAGATTCCTCCTTATCGGCAGCTACACCGTTAGAAACAGGCTCAGCTTCTTCGACTGGTGGCTCATCCTTGGCCTTTGTTTCAACGACTGGCTCTTCCGAAACTTCGACGGGCTGAGCAGCAGGCTCTTCAGCTTGTTTCACTTCAGCGGGCTCAGTGGAAGGTAGCTCTTGCTCCGTAGGTTGTGGCTCAGCAAGAGTCTCCTCAGTCTTTTCAGGTTCTGAGGTTTCTTTGAGGGCATCCTTTGCTTCCTCCTCTGCCTTGTTATCCACTGGTGTAGGAGCGACAGCTAGTTCTTCCTCGTTGGAGCCAGTTACAACCTCCTCTGGTTCTTTAGTAGCATCCTTTGCATCATCTTCTACTTTAGCGTCCGCCGGCGTGGGAGCAACCGCTGGTTCTTCCTTCTCAGAGGCAGCTACAACTTCCTCCGGTTCATTGACGTCCTTGGCTTCTCCTTCTTCTTCTACCTTGGTTTCCGCCGGTGTGGGAGCAACAGCTGGTTCTTCCTTGTCAGTGGTAGCTACCACCTCTGGCTCTTTGGTGGCATCCTTGGCATCTTCTTCTTCTACCTGGGCGTCCGCCGGTGTGGGAACAGCAGCTGGCTCTTCTTTTGCTGAGGTAGCTACTACCTCTTCGGGCTCATTGGCGGCATCCTTGGCTTCTTCTTCTTCCACCTTAGTATCCACTGGCGCAGGAGCGGTAGTTGGTTCTTCCTTGTCAGAGGCAGTTACTACCTCCTCAGTTTCTTTAGATGGCTCAGGAACAGCGTTTTCAGCTGCTGCAACATCCTTAGCGTCGGACTTCTCCTCTGGTTCTTCCTTCGTCGTACTTGGCTCAGGCTCTTTTGGCTCTTCTGCTACCTTGTCGGCTTCGGAAGCTTGTTGTTCCGGCTCGAATTTAACCTCGGCTTGAGTGGTGTCTTGGCTTACGTCATTAACTTCGTCCTTGGAAGGAGCAGCAGCTTCAGCCTCTTTAACATCATTAGAATCCTCCTCTGGCTTCACCTCGACCTCAGCTGCGGTTGAGTCCTTAGCGGTATCTTCGGCTGGTGTGGCGGCCTCTTCTTTGGCGGTAACTTCAGCTTCAATGTTTGCTTTGGGGGATTCCTCAACAGCATCAGCACCCTTGTCAGAGTCCTTGGCGGCGACGGCTGGTTCAACTACCTCCTGCTCAACAACCTCTGCTGGTTCATCTTTAGCAGCGTCAACCTCCTCTACGACTGATTTGTTGTCTTCAACGGGAGCGACTTCATCAGCAGCCTGTTTGGGAGTTTCCTCCGTTGTGGCAGCTGGTTCTTCCACTTTGGCTTGTTCGGCAGCGGGTTCAGATGGTTGCTCGGTCGCAATTGGATCGGTGGCCTTTTCTTCATCCTTGTCCTCCTTCTTCTCTTCCTTGGTGTCCAAAACTTCAGAGGGTTCTTCGGTAGCTGGAGCTTGAGCCTTTTCTTCAACCTTGCTGACTTCCTCCTTAGTTTCCTCTTTGGCAGCGGCCTCCGATTCTGCTGCTTCTGGCTCCGATGGCTTCTCAGGCTCGATAGTATCCGACGGAACCTCCTTGGGCTCTTCAACAGCCTTATCGTCCTGCTTTACGTCGTCCTTTGTAGCTTCGCCAGCAACCTCATTTTCTTCCTTCGCTGGGGCCTCCTCTTCCTTCTTCTGTTCCTGAGACTCAACTGGCTGTACGTTTTCCTGCTCGGTTGCTGGCTGTTCTTCTGGCTTGGTGTCAGTGGCTTTCTCCTCGGGTTTCGTTTCAACCTCTGGAGCAGCCTCAACAACAGGCGGTTCAGGGGCAGCTTCTTTGGTTAGCTCCTCCTTAGTTTCGGCTTTGGTTTCAGGAGATTCTTCCTTGGAGTCGTCAGCGGCGCCTGCGCTGCCTTCTGTTATAGGGGCGGCTTCAGGTTCTGGAGCTGCGTCTTCCTTGGCAGGAGTTTCCTGCTGAGCATCGTTGGGCATGGCTACTTCGCTTTCGGTTGGCTCTGGGACAGCCTCTGGCTTCTCAGCAACCTCGTCTTTCTTCTCTTCTGGTTCCTTGGGTGTTTCACTAGGAACTTCAGCAACCTTTGACGGCTCTTCTGTTATCTCCTCCTTTTGTTCGGCAGTATCCTTGGACTCTGCTGACTCCGGGGCGTCGGAAGATTCTTTTGGTTCTTGAGCATCAGTGGAGCTAGCTGCTGGCTGTTCTTCCGTCGCTGGCTTTTCTTCTGCGGCCTCGGCGGTAGAGTTTTCTACTTCCTTTGGCTCTTCTTTGTGTTCAGCTGCGGTGCCATTGGTTGAAGAAGCAGCAGTTTCTTCGGATTTTTCTTCAGTAGTTTCAGATTTGGAGGTGGAAGAGCTATCTTTACTGACGACGAGGACATTATTTGTATTTCCCTCGTCATCGACGGCTGGACAGGTGTGGTCAATGAGTCAATAATGCGAAACTAACTAAGAAGTGGGTGAGATGGTGTTGTTGGGGAATCCTTACCTGTGTCTACATCCTTGTCGCAGAACCAAGAGCTATCGTCGTCTGAGCCGAGTCTGAATCTGTATTGGTGTTTGGAGCCCTCGGGCAGGTCGAAAGCCTTTGAGAATTCAAACTCTGGAGCTTCGGACGTGGACAATTGCTTGACGTCGAGCTCGACAGGCTGCCAGGCCGGGTCTGTGAAGGAAGCGACGAGGAAGACAGCGGGGGATTGAGATTGACGACGAGTGGCAATAGTGATGGGGACTTTGGGCATGACGATATTCTGTTTCGTGGACTCGTTACGTCGTGATTGTTTGTTGCGAGACTTGCCTTTTTTCGCCATATTCTGAGATCGGAGGCAGGGAAGAAGCTTAAAAAGGGATTTCTAAAAGTACAAGAAAGCTACGCCTCCCAAGCTAAGGCAAGGAAAAAGAAAAGAAAAGGAAAAGAAACAAATGCAAGAGGTGGGAGACAGATGAACTGGCGCCTCTGGGTATGAAGCAGGAGAAGACGGTGAGAGGATGCAGGTTGAAAAGAGGCGGAGAGAGTGTTATGCAAGAAGGGAGGAGATGTTGTTGGGAGAGCGCGCGACGGGCAGCAGCAAAAGGCAACGAGAGGGGAAGGGAAAAAAAAAAACTGAGAGGGGAAAGTCTAATTCAGTTTTTCCTGCAAGCTCCAGCAGGGATTCTGCAGCGCAAAAATGGCTTCGTCTACTTTGGAATTTCAACAGGGACGAACAATGCCCAATTATGAGAAGAACCAAAAATCAGTCAATCAGCAGCGATCGCTGTTTACAATAAGAATGAATAAAAAGAAAGAATCACAGAGCAAGAGAAGAGCAAGAGAAGAGGAAGAAATGAGAAAGATGGCCCCAAAACGGCTAGCGTGAGTTTGTTGGCACAGTGATGGGCGTCTTTCAGCATCAGAAAAGAAAGACGATGGAGCTGCCAAGATGCACAACCAGAAGAGCCAGTTGAAAGCATGAAAAGCGCGTCTTTTGCATGAACTTGCCCCGGCTTTGGCTCAGGCATGCATGAGATGATGCAATTGGGCATCACAGACTAACCTCGTGACACCTCGTCTCTCTCTGTACATCTAAGTCTACATGGAGTTCTATCTCCCTCTGTTCTACATCACACACATCTACTCTGTACTGTATCTTCTCTCTTCTGCCTCGGAACTTGCGGTGTGCTAGTCAATCACGTGCAATGGTTTGGCTTCTTGGCATCGTCATTATCTAATCTATCCCTGCAGCACATCATGAACAAAATATCATATCAATCATCACTCATAAGAGGGAAAAGGCATACATAGACAGAAAAAAGAAAGAAAGAAATTATCAGAATATCTCCAGGTCCTCAAACTCAACTACCAACCTATTCGCTCCGTCTCCTGCGTTTCTGCTCCCGCCCGCAACCCCATTGTTGGCAGCCCACATCGTACTCGTCAATGAGATATTCGACGGCCGGCTCGCGTACACTCCCACATGGACACTCTTATCCTCCACCCCCCAGAAAAACCACGTCACCTCTCGCAGTTTCCGCCAGGTATCGCTGATTGAACCCGGTGTATGCGCCGGTGCTGCGAGAGGGCTGTGTAGGCTGCTTGTTGAAATGGACGAAAGTGGGATCTGGTACCAGACCCAGAGGGAGTGGCCGATGCGCTCGAGCTTGATGCGCAGAGATGTGATGTCCGTCGGTACATTGGGGGGTGCGAGCGGTGCGAGACACCAGTCGGCACCGTCCGATGTGGCGCTGACCGATGATGCGTTGACTGTGCCTGCGGAGAATTCGAGCCCGGCTTTCACCCACTTGCTGCTTGGTGGGGTTGGGAAGGTAGGGTATGGGGGTGGTATATCTATCGTTGCCGTCGTGGGTGCCGTTTGTGTCGTTGCTGTTCGTTGGGTAGGTCGTTGCCCGGTTGTGGTTGTGTTTGTGTCCGTGTTGCTTCATAAAGAGTTAGATGGCAGTTTCGATGTCTTGGTAAGTACATGTTCATATATGGTATCTTACCTAGGTATTTGAGCTGGCGATGAGCCTGCAAATATGACCAACCCACCCTGATCCCACTCCATCTCCCAGTCCGCAGTTACCGTCACCTCAGCAATGACAAACGGTCGTCGCAGAGAGGTGAATATTATCGGAGCCGTCGATGTTTCGCGATCCGGCGGCTTCCTCCATAGGTCTGTGTTTGGAGCTGCCGAGAGCGTGAAATACTCTAAACTTTCTGGAAGGTTGTAATTTCGCGGAAGGTTGAGCGTCGTGAAGCACGACCGGTCTGGAGGCATTATCGCACAGTACTATCTATCAAGTGGTAATCTATACACCACTCAAAGATAATCGGTATTCCTTCCCCTCCCCTCGAATCTCCGTTTTGCTTCTTTCCCTGCTTATCTTGCTCGCCGATGCCGTCTCCTTCGGTGTTACCTTATTTCTGGAATATAAGGCCGTGTGGTACGGTTTTATGACGTCGAACCCGGACAGCAGGCTTTCCTGTACGTATGTATAGACAACTCGTACTCGGTCTATCGTGGTGGACGTCGCACCGAGCAAAGCTTATCTCTGGCAAAGAAGTATAAAGGTGCCCTGCGCTTAGTTGGGTATTCCGTATCCGTATGATGAATGAATAAGATATATCTTTTCGAATCCGCAATCGCAGACAATGCCGATTAAATTATGCCTGAGGTTATATCGCTTTCTCCCTGAGAAATGTGCCTTTAGGGGGGGACGTTTTATAGACGGGCAAGGTCACACGAGGCCAGAACCTTAACAAGAGTCAAGGGAAAAAAATTTCCAGTAAGGCGAATGGCAAATGATGAGGGAAATAAAAAACCAAGATGAAAGGCAAAAAGAGACTATGAAATCAAGATACAAATAAATAAACAAAAATAAATAGCGCTGTGTGTTTCCTCCTGACGTTGTGCAGGTTTTAAGTAGCGTGCTCCGTAATTTACACCGACAGCTGTTAGCCACCGAAAAGAGGGCAGCTCCGGCCACAGGTCGCGAACAAGCTGCTGTTGTGGCTGAAAGTCCCTAAAAACGATGGCAAGCGACGCTATGCAAGTGTGTGGATCGAGCTGGAATCGAGGCTCCACAGCGCAGGGAGTCGTATCGATAATGAACCAAGCAAGGAGGGAAAAAAAAACAAAAAACAAAAAATCTGATTGACCAACAAAAGCGTTACTCTGATGTATTGCTCGGCGCTATTTCAAAGCAGTGATATGCCAACCCAAAGTCTCTTCGGGCACTGATGCGAGAAGCTTAAAGGCGACTTGTCCGACTCAAGCACATGGCCTCGGCTGAGTAGGCGGCGGACTGCCACAAGATCCCCGATGGCAACAATGAAAACCAAAAGAAAAAGATAATATCATCTAACGGTGCGACGGAGACCATCGGCGGCAAGAAGCAGGATTAATATATCACAAGAAAGCCCAGGAACGACGAATTTTGAGCCGGTGAATTCAGAATTCAGCGATCACAAAGAGCATGCGCCAAGGAAATGAGCCATTGCGCCAGAGAGTGAATTTAATCTTGCCAGTTGGAGAGATCAAGGTCATGGGGGGAGGATCAAGGTGCGGCTTTCGACCTCTATGCTGATGCGCGGATCTATATTCGGTAGATCCATCCAAGATCGAAGGGCCCAGAGTCATTTTTCTTGCGAGTGGGGAAGTTTTTCAGCAACGCCGTCACTGCCATTGTCTCACTGATCTCAGAGCAGCTAAGTAAAATGGGCAGACAGGTAAGTAGGGATTAGGGATGGGAGGGAGGGGGAGCTCGATCTGTACATCGCATCCCATCCATGTCGTGACTGAATAATAGGTTGAACAACCAAGGGTCTCGAAGCGATGAGATGCTGCCGGCCGTCAAAGATCAGAGATCGATGAGGCTGGGTGGGGAAATGCGGGACGATATACATCGGTTGTTGAACCCTCCACCACCATCATCTTGATCTCGTTCGTTCGGGGGGATCCTAACTTCACGATCCTTGTTGGGCCCCCCCAGAGAGCGTGTCAACTTTTGAATTGTCAACATCTCGCCAAGACCGGGCTGCAGCTGAATTTGGAATTCGTTAAACGAGGTTCCAACAAACATACAGATGAAGGATCGATGACTGTCAATCAATCGTGCCACCGACATTGGGCCAAAAGATAAAGATATTATGCAAGCTCCCTGAGTCAGGCTTCGAGCTTCCAATACTGGACGATCCAAGACATGGGACGTCAAACACGTTTAACTTGCCACCAAAGGGAAATACACCTCGGCTTGCTGCATGCTAACTTGATGGGCTTTTGTTGTGGCACATCAAAATGTAGGAACCGATTGCTCATGTATGTACGAGCATGTACATACATACGCCTCCTCGGTGGAGACGGATATGCATGCCATACCAAGTCGATGGGTCATCACGAATTAACCACCTGACCTTGAAAAAGTCTTGAACAGGAAAATGCGCGTCGTATGTCGGGGGGCGATCTTAAGATATTAGATGCAGCCGCCAAACCGAACAACATATGGACCGGAGGGGCAACTCTTGTATCCACTGACTTAAACTTCAGATCCATCCCACTCTTCTGCCATAGTCGTTGCGAACCTCAGCTTTCAGTCTTGGATTCGCCAATTCCTGCAACCAGATCAGAGCTATGTATCAGGGATAACCTCATCCTAGGCGCTTCTGTAATCCCTGCCATGTCGCACAACGACGCGAGCCGAAGTGCCCTTGTATGAGACCTGTCGAATTCTTTAAAAGTCCATGCATTTTGACACCTGGTCGACTCATGCGGCTCACAGCACAGGCAGGTAATGACGATACCCCAGCTGACATGGTAGACTGAAATCGGATGTATAGAAGCAAAGTGGAAATCCGATGAAGCGGGCGGACTCGTCTACCTTGGAATATATAACCCTTAGATATCAATTGACGATGCGTAGGGTCCGGGTCAACTGCAATGCGGTTTGGGTTGATGTATGCTTCGGTAATGCGGTCCTATCATTTACCGGCCTTCCACTAACACACAGAATTAGAATATCCCATTGGTACAGATGCAGGCAACGCAATACTTACAATACTGACAAACAGATGGTGGCGATGGACGTGGGAACTCCTCTTGGTACCTCTCCTCGCCTAATAAAACTCTGCCTAGCGCCACGTTCTCCGGTATCTTCGCAGGAGTCTGTCTATATCTTTATATCAGCACGTACTCTGTCATGATTGTTGTTGTGCATAAAAAATGAGCTCCCACAGATAGCAATCCCAACCTGGACTTCTGTGCTTCAAGCTCATCACCAACACATCCATAAACATTGGAGCTCCTAGAGATAATATTCGCGCATGGTAGAAGGATAAGTATTTCTAAGGATAGCTAGAATACGAGAGACACAATGCATGTGGGCATGTTGCACAGCATGAAGTGCCTATATATATGAGTCGAGCCGTTGGATGCTGGACAAATCCAGGGCAAGCACAATCTACAGCACAATTTATACAGCCTAGCAGTTTCCTTAACATGCCAGTGTACTATCTCCTACTTTAAAGGTTTTAACATAGCCATAGAGCATATTGTTTCACTCTGGAGCATGACGATTGACACCCAAAATGCTTCAATCATCCTGAGCTGCTACATTACATATGGAAATAGACCAACCTCACACATAGAATTGGTCTCCCACGATGTTTCCTCCGGTAGAGATATCGCAGATGCATGAATCCTCATCATCTTGTCTCTCTGCTTGAATCCACCACGCAACTGTGCTTGACCTCAAGGGTACCATATTAGTTCCAGTTGCCTGTTATTCCAGCTGCTGGCTGCCCACCAGACAAAGACCTTCATATCTTTGTCTTTTCCTAGATTTGAGCAGTTCTCCTACTTATTCCAAACTGAGCTATCACTGATCTACCACAGGAAATATTTGTTTATCCATTACTGTCGCCTTCATGTCCTCATAGCATGCAGAGGCGTTAACTTTTTTTGTGGCTCTATCGCCACGTGACGTGCACTACTTTTTTTTTTCCTGGATGTTTTTGGATCGCGGCCTTGTGGGTTTTTTGTTTCTTCTTTTTCTTCTTCTCTTTTTCTCTCTCCCCCCTCTCGGGCTTTTCACCAGGAGGGGGTTATTTTTATTGGATACTGTTTAAACATCTTTATACCCAACTGGCAAAATGAAGTACGTTTTAGTTTCTGGAGGTATGTCTTTTTTCTTCTAGTCCTGCTGCCTTATCTCTTGGCTTCGTCGCGTTAACAACCTCTCTCTCTTTGCAGGTGTCATTTCCGGCGTCGGCAAGGGCATTATTGCTTCGAGCTGTGGCTTGCTGCTGAAAACTGCAGGTTTAACCGTGTCGAGTATCAAGATAGATCCATATCTGAACCAGGATGCAGGTCTCATGAATGTATGTATCCTTTCGCTCCTCTTCTTTTCTTTCTATTTTATATCACTAACATTACTATACTATAGCCCTTGGAGTTAGTCTAACCTATTACCCTTACTTTAAATAGACGCACTGAAGTTGACACTCTCGAAGGCATGGAGAAGTATACGTTTTGGATGACGGCGGTGAGGTCGATCTAGACCTTGGAAACTACGAACGATATCTTGGAGTTACTTTGAAAAAGGATAACAACATCACAACCGGCAAAATCTACCAACACGTCATTGAAAAGGAGCGTCGGGGAGAGTACCTCGGAAAGACGGTGCAAATAGTACCGCATCTTACCAATGAGATTCAAAACGTTAGTACCAGCCATTCACGACATTACCTTGAGATAAGGTCTAACTTGGTATTAGTGGGTCGAGAGGGTTGCTAAAATTCCTGTGGATGAATCTGGAAGGGAGCCCGATGTCTGTATCAGTAAGTACCTACCCTGTTGACGCAGTCGTGTCCTAGTTTTCTTGCTAACCAATTGCTATAGTTGAAGTAAGTTGTGCCTAAGTTGCCCAGATTGTATATTTGACATCAGCGCTAATAGTCTCGGGTTATGTAGCTTGGTGGAACTGTGAGTACTCTCTCTTTATACAGCAGTCGATCGACCTCTGATTAATTCTCTGGTCATTCATAGGTTGGAGATATCGAAAGTGCACCGTTCGTTGAAGCGATGAGCCAACTCCAGAGGCGTGCTGGAAGGAGTAACTTCCTACAAATTCACGTCAGCTATGTTCCTCTAATTGGTTCTGAGCAAAAAACCAAGCCGACACAACGCGCCATTGGTGATG
The DNA here is from genome assembly GCA_030789285.1 of Arthroderma sp. MBC 929. Classification (NCBI taxonomy): domain Eukaryota; kingdom Fungi; phylum Ascomycota; class Eurotiomycetes; order Onygenales; family Arthrodermataceae; genus Arthroderma; species Arthroderma sp. MBC 929. The sequence continues at coordinate 412,275 of JARJUX010000012.1, read as the reverse complement.
TGCGAAGTGCCGGTCTCATACCAGACCTTATCGCCTGTCGCTGCGAGACTCCTCTGGAAGAGCCTACAATTCAAAAAATTGCCAACGCCTGCCAAGTCGAAAGGGGTCAAGTTGTGGGGGTACACAATGTCCCTTCAACCTACCAGGTCCCCATACTTCTAGAAAAACAAGGCTTCTTGACCACCATAAGCAGCCTCCTCCACATCGATGCTATCCAAAAAGATCCTAAGCTTGAAGAAAAGGGCAACATTATTTGGCAGGAATGGCAAGGGTTGGCCGTCCAAGACCATATTCTGGAGACTGTATCTATTGTCCTTGTTGGCAAGTACACCAGCCTCCACGATTCCTATATGAGTGTGACCAAGGCCTTGGAGCATGCAGCAATGCATTGTAAAAAGAAGCTCAATTTAATTTGGGTTGAATCTACACACTTGGAGGAGGAGCACAAGCAAAAGAGCCCAGCCGAATACTACAAGGCCTGGCATGCTCTCTCTACAGCTAATGGAGTCCTTGTTCCGGTAAGTGTACTCAGTTCAGAACCCCCGTTTCCGACGTGCTTTGCTCATTATTACTTTAACAGGGTGGCTTTGGCGAGCGTGGCACAGATGGAATGGTCAAGAGTGCTCACTGGGCTCGTACTAATAACGTTCCTTACCTTGGTATCTGCCTGGGTATGCAACTCGCTGTGATAGAGTTTGCTCAGAACGTGTGTGGTATAGATAAGGCCGGTAGCACTGAATTCAACGAACAGTGCGAGAACCCTGCTGTTGTCTACATGCCCGAAATTGATCGAACCAAGATGGGTGGTACAATGCGACTTGGTAAGCGAGTCACCTTGTTCCAACCTGGCACCGAATGGTCCCGTCTCCGAAAGCTGTATGGCAACAAGGAAGGGATCTGGGAAAGACATCGTCACCGATACGAAGTCAACCCTGAGTTGATTGGGGAGCTAGAGGCCGCCGGTATGTCTTTCGTCGGAAAGGACGAAAGCGGCGAGCGCATGGAGATAATTGAACTGAAAGACCATAAATGGTTCGTGGGTGTCCAGTTCCATCCCGAATACCTCAGCCGTGTCCTTGCCCCCAGCAAGACCTTCCTTGGCTTCTTCGCCGCCGCCGCCGGCTCCCTAGAGGAAATCACTGAGATGTTCAAGGACCGTCATGACCTCACGCACCACGAGATGACCCCTACCATTAACCCGGCTTAGATAGGAAGGCAATGCGGTGCTGGTAATATGCACTTGGCCAACCATCTTGAGCGCACGAATTGGACATTGGTGATGATTATTATTACTATTGATTCCTCTTTGGCGTTTTTGGGCAATATAGAAATTGTGAGGGAAGATTAAAAGTAATCTGGCTTAGACATTTAGTTTTCGGGTTAACATTTCTGATAGATGAGACAGAATACCCATTGCCCGAAAATTATAGCTATTTTAATCGATTAATCTGTGATGAAACGTGCTAGGCGATTTAATGGACTGCCCTCACCATGCATGGGAATTCTAACTGGTCCTGCCGAAGCCCTTCAATGCTTTAGATAGATAATCAATGACCTGATGATACCTTATTCAATTTCCATCTCCATTCACTGTTCACTTCTCCGCCCCAAAAGAAATATCAATATCATGTGACTCGCCTTACCAGCCACAGTGGCGCAGTCAGACCATCCTCTCCATCATCAACGTCAACGCTGCATGTTTGGCTGCCTTTTGCCTTTGAGCACGACTCGTTCTCGTATAACTCCCACGATAAGTCGTCTGCTTCACTTTCAAAGTCAATATACAACCCCTATCCCTGCATGCTGGCTTTGTCAACAGAGGCAAAACCCAACACTCCGATACCAAACCCCGCGAAACCTCTCCAGTCGCATCGTGACATCCAACTTCCTAAGACAATATGGTCTGCTCCAAATGCCAAAAGAAGCTCGAAAAGACAGAACTCGCCACTCCGTCCGTCAAGCGGAAGAATGATATGTTTTACGGATCTACGATGAGCACGATGGGCGGCGGAGGCGGTGGCGAGAGTAAGAAGCCATCTGCGACTCTGGGAAACACGGGCGTGTCGAAGGTGTGTATTCTGGCCAGCCCTGTATTTTTGCTGCTATCATTACTTCTTGGGATAAAGTGACTGGGGGGCTAACCGGATTGTCATACCGGAATAGAATAAATTGCTTAGCAAAAAGGCTAAGAATCCCTACGCTGCATATTCAAGTTCATGTGATAAGTGCAAGGCGAAGACTACCCAGGGGTGGAAATATTGTCAGAGATGCGCGTACCGGGATAGCAGTATGTGTTCTTTGACCCTTGTTATGTTTGTACAATGCTGATATATGGATCTGTAATGCGCAGAGTGCGCCATGTGCGGGAAAAGTACAAGTGCCGCTGGCAAGGCGAAGAAGGACCAGCCTGTCATTCAGACGCAGAAGTCTACATCAAAGTGATCTTCCTGGTGAGGCGGACTTTCCAAAAAGAACTGGGATACCTGTCTGGTCCCCTTTGCTTTTCAATGCTGCACACTACAGCTCGTTATGATCTGGTCTACGCTTCTGCGTAGACTCTGTCGAAGCATCCTCGGCAGGTTTTTGGCCTGCGTTATATTTCCTCCACGCCTCAACCTGTAGTGGTACGGTTGGTCCGGTATATACCTGGTTAGGGTGCTCCATGGCATAAGTCCACATCAGGAATGGCGACAAGTCCACGAGCCTCGCGTAAAAGTCGCTCCACACCAAACTTCCTAGAATGCGCATTTCGCCCTTATAGCCGGGTGCCTCTTCCGCACGTACATACGGCTGGTCGGGATCGTATCTGGAGTCGACGGTGAGAACGAACGGCTTGAAATCAGCGGCAAAAAGGCCGGTGGAGTTTGAAGTGAGAGAGTATTCTTTCGTGGTGTAGGAGGAGAAGCTAGCATCGTCGATGACGAGGAATTTATCCATCGCGATATCTACCTCCAGGTCATCATTTATGCCCTCGGCCATATCGCTATAATGTCTAAACGACAGAGTTAGCGGTGTCCTGTTTTAAAACCTGGGTGGATGAGATAGGCCGCTTAGGTTGGAAGATGAAAAGAAGAAGGAATATAATATACTCTTTAGCCATATCCAAATCACCTTCTGGAATTCCAATTTCTTCACCATCAACCCAATATAATTCCAGTTTATCTTTTATCTCGTCTGCTCCTTCAATACCGCCCCCCCAGTTAGCCATATCCGCTTCCAATCGTTTGACGAATTCATCCCACTCTTGATCCGTCTGCTTGTAAGTCAGTCTATAAATCACCAGTTTCGGAGGCGTAAAAGGCTCAGAGGTATCGTCGTCCTCCTCCGTCCTTTTTGTATCCATCAAAAGCTTCATAATCCATCTTCTCGGCGGTAAAGCCATCGGCTCTCCCCTGAGTTCCTTCCTGATTCCATCCTGTGTCTCTATCTGCACCTTCAGGTCTCGAATTAATTGATACAGAGGCCCGAAGAAACCTGAAGTTACTTTGCCCAAGTTGATCGAGCGTGCTTTTCTTCTCACGTCGTCCAAGCGGGTGGCATAATCCGGGCTTTGAAGCCTGGTATTTCCCTGCGTAGGCGGCGAGTAACCTTTATAACCATCCATGGAAAGGAATATAGCCGCGTCCGCTACAAGAGCAGTCTCAGCCAGAATGCGCATCCTATCCGCCAACTTCACCTGCTTGGGAGTAAGCGTTGGTTCTGAAGACGTCCGATCACCACGCAGGTCATACATGATGGACTCGCGCATATCCTTAACATGGGATATCACCCATGAATGAGCCCGGGTAGTTATGAGCTGGTAATACACATGGATGAATTCACCCCAGAGCGCCGCCATGTCAACAGCCTCAACCTCATCATCGCGTCCTTCCTCTATCCGCAGGGCATGAAGGGCATTTCCAAATCCTTCCAACTCTTTCGACATAAGATTAAACGTCTTTCGCAAAACGGATACCGACTGCGGTAAATTCAAATAGTCAAACCCGGAAATCACGGCGGTTAGATACTGTATCGCAACATCGAAGTTACCCGGCTCATCAAGGCCTCTATCGTGCCACTGCGCATCAGAGATTGGAACCAAGTCATCCCACAGCGTCGATTTCATGGATTGAATGTGCTGCGGTACACCTGAGAGGTGGCAGCAGGCGTCCTCGTTGGATGATAGCTTGATCATAATTTGACCTGCCACTGATTCACTCCCAATATCATAGGGAAACGTATCAGATGGTGCCCACTCGCTAAAGGGACGGGTCATCAGCAGGACCTCATCCCAGGCTGGGCGGGCGAGATTGGTAATGGTGCCATTGGGGAATTCCCCTGATGCGCAGAAGTTGATGAAGCTGTAGATTGTCTGCGGTTCAAGTAGGACGTCCACTATGGTGGGAGTCAGTATGGCTGTGCAAAAGGTATTTTGTCGTTCAGTGATCACGTCTCACCGGTAGATATGGGACTGTGGAGGTAGTGTGCCTGTGTTAAGAAACTCATGGTTTATGGCATGGAGCGTATCATCACCTTCGACCATTCATTTCAAGTCTCGTCTACCCATTTCCAAAGGGATTATGAGAACTCGAGCGACGTCTGTGGAAATGAAGCTAAAAAGGCCTAGAACAGACCTTTGAGGCAAGTGAGGCTCCATATTCCTTGGTGTCTTAGAAAACCATGGGAATTTAGAGAATGAAGCGATGTTTGTGGTAGAGAGGCTCATGGTGATAGAAACAGACGTTTGATTCCACAGTGTACAGTACGACCAAATCTAAGATAGATACAGGATATAAACTCGAGGGATTAAAAAACATGGTGCAAATTCAAACCGGCCTTTATAACACATCTACTAATAGTACAAGAAACGGAGAGGAAAAAGTCTCTCCAAAGAAAAGAGCGTATAATGTTCGACAGCGGATGATCATCTGTCAGCCAGCATGTTTTTGATGTTGCTCCAGTAATGCTCTCCGACATGCTTTTGAATTTCTTCCTTGGCGAGCCATTTGAATTCGGTGACACCCAGTTCACCCTTGGAGAGGTTAGCTTGACCTGCGAGGATCCTGCCCTTGAGGAAGAAGGTCTTTTCACCAGCAAGCTTGGTGTCTGGCACTTCGGTTTCTTTGGGCCTGTTGAAGTTTTCGACAATGTGGCCAACCGGGTGGTAGCCGATCATCCAGGTATTCATGTCGGGACCAGCTGATTGGAAAAGTCCTCTCTCACCAGCCTGAAGAGTGTTAGCAGATAATCCTGATGGTAAAAGAAAACAGGCATGGATTAAAACTTACCGTCCGAAGGCTCTCTCTCCCTTCAATGGGGGTGGATGGAAAAGTCCAGCGACCCTTCTTGTCCTTCACCAGTAGATAGATAGTGCGCTGCAATAGTCTGTCCAAACTCTTCTCGTCGCCCTTGGTATCGGCCTCGGTGGCTCTAGGCAATGGCTTCGGGATCTCCGCCTCCTTCACACTCCCATCTTCGGATTCACTCACGGCCAAACCCTCCGCGTCCCGTATCAGAGATGCAACCTGGTGCTCCGGTTCAGACTCTTGGGCTCCAACGAGCAATTCATCATTCCACGCATCCTTGGAGTAAGCGCTATAGTTTCCGATATCTCTAGCGGGAGTTTGACGTTCCTTGTACTTGCGTCTCCACTCGATATCTCCCGGGGTACCTCGCTTGAAGTAAAAATATTTGGTAAAGGGGAGGACGAGACGCTCGTTCAACCGTCGCTGGTATAGAAAGAATGCTTTCTCGAACGGGTGGAGTTCACGGGTAAGTCGTGGGGCGCGAGAGAGGACCATGCCGGCATTAATTGTGTATTTTGTGTTGACTAAAGGAGCGGTAGATGATTCGGGGGTGATGGTGGTCGTAGTTGGTGGAGGTGGAGGAGGAGGTGTGGATGAAGCTACGCCAGCCGCTGAGCTGGGAGAGGCTGCTGCAGAGGCATAACCGCGACGACTAAGGGTTTCTTGACAGGTCCTGCAGATAGCTGGATTGAAGCTTGAATATGTTCCTGGAGCATAAGGTAATTAGCATTGGGTCCTTCAAGATCTCAGGAACAAGGGGACGTAAAATCACATACTCAGCAGCGTCGAAACGCGCCGGACGCCATTGTTACCAGCCGACATGTCCCCTTCTTCAGCGACAGCAGCAATTGAGAGCAGCAAAGGCAGACGGTTTGGCAGCTGGAGAGGAAGAAGGCCTTTTTTAGTTGGAAAGCGAAGAAAAAGTGTTTTTTCCATATCACGTGAGCGCATCTTTTTCTTCCTACAAAAACTTCAATTTTTTTTCTGCTTCGTTTTTTTTCTCTCTTCTTTTTCTTTCTCCAGGCACAATTTCCTTATCATCAACTACTTATTTCTTCTCCTACAAGTATTTTGATCATTTATTTGTGCCTAGATTGAAGAAGCAGTCTTTTTTCGCTAGCGGTACCTTCTCTATCAAGGTGTACAGTTAGATAGTTACTGCCGACATCTCTCACAAATTCGAGTTGTTTCGTTCCGTCTTCGACTCGATAGCTATGATATACGAGCTGGGTACGGGACGCGAAGACACGAGGACATGAGATAGGTTTCGAGATAGGTTTCCCGGGACAGAATTGGGCCTTGATACTGTAGAAGGACGGTCCTGGGATGTGATTATGCTGGAAATCAACAGCCAACACACACCTCGTAGAGATTGCTTGTAACTTTCGACGTAAAAGTAGCATTGGTCAAACAGACGGAATATTTTGAGCCAAATTACAAGCTCACCAGAACCAGACCTGCATCACTCTTTGCATGCAAACCTGGTCTATGAGAAATTCAATTGAAGTGCAGGCCTGTAACTTCATGAGATGCCGACCACATCATCTTTCATTCACATACAAAGTGGAATATCGAACCAACAAACATATCAGTCTCAGAGCATAGAAGAACAGAAATCTCTGTTAATATATGTGCTCGTATATCATTCTGATCGCCCAACGCCACAAAAACTTCTTATGCGGGGAAATTTCCGGTCTTCTTGCCGTAAAACAGTCGGAGGCTTCATCGCGCTGGTCTAAATCTCCACTAGGAAGATGCCGGCCTCACGCCGGAGCATGGATACTGCCAGCAGAAATTGTTCAACTTCAACTCTAGACTCTCTTCTGATGGATTTCTCCTGTCTGATTCTTTGTTCAGATATGGATAACACCGTATTTGACTCATTGCTGAACTAGACAGCACACGCAACGGTAGATCGAAATTCCTGCGTGCGGCTGGGACTCATTTTTCACGGGCTGATATTGATATACATCATTTATCGTTCCTTTTTTTGTTTTTTTTGGGAGACGATAACGCAACTCTTAGTTACCTGTCGTTTGGATTCACCTTCAGTCTTTCACCTTGGCTGTTGTGATCTGAAAATGTCAGGAGAGGCGTCGGCATCTTCAGCAGAAAGCCAGTATGCACCCAAAGCGAAGGCCAAAAAGGCTGCCCGTTTTGTCCTCCATCAATGGCTTCTCATCGCTATGGGGATAGCCTGTCTTCTGGCCTACTTCTTCCCGAATGTCGCTAAGCATGGCGGTGTCATTCATGCTGAATATACCATCCTATACGGGGCTGTCGTCGTGGTGTTTCTCATCAGCGGTATGAGCATCCCACATCACAAACTCATCAAGCACATGCTCAACTGGCGCCTCCATATACTGGTTCAGGGGGTATCTTACCTCCTCATACCGGCTATTATGACTGGTCTCGTCCATTTGATCCATGCCACCGACGCCAGGAACCGTATCGACACTGCCATATTAGCCGGGTATATCATAGTCGCATGTCTCCCAACCACAATAGCGTCGAATGTCGTCATGACTCGATCAGCCGGCGGCGATGATGCAGCTGCCTTGGTCGAAGTGTTGGTAGCCAACATTCTAGGCCCTTTTATTACTCCCGGCTGGGCTGTCACTTTGCTTCCCAAATCGTCCGACTTTGACCCTTGGAGGGAAAACAGTGTCAACATGACCGTCATGTACCAAGGTGTTTTCAAAGAGCTGGGATTCACCGTCCTCATCCCATTGGCCGTAGGCCAGATCCTCCGCTGGACATGGCCCGACCAGATTGCGAAAATCGTCACAAAGTTCTACCTAGCAAAGGTATGCAGCTCTTGCCTGGTTTTTCTTATCTGGTAAGTAGTATATATCTGTCCGTTACACTCTCCTTAACACCTACTAACCGAAACCTACAGGACAAGCTTCTCAACCTGCTTCGCAACCGGTGCTCTTGAAGCCCTTACGGCAGAGACGGTCATCCTCACAATCCTCCTTAATGTGGTCTTCTACCTATGCCTCACCTGCGTCTGCTTCTTTCTCTCCTATCCGCCTAAATCCTTCCATACCACTCAACCTGTTCTACGCCATATCCTCTCACGCATGCCCCCCGGCGAAGTCATAGCCATCTGCTTCTGCGGTGCCGCGAAGACTACCGGCCTGGGAATACCGCTCTTGTACGCCATGTTTGGATCCAAAGACTTGTTAATGGTTGCGAAGACTTCAGTTCCTGTCATTTTGTATACGACCGAACAGATTTTCTGTGCACATTTCGTGGTTCAGCTGTTTAAACGGTGGAAGGGGAGGGTTTTGGAAAAGGAAGCCATGCAGGAGAATGATAGAGAGGTTGAGACTGTTTCGCTTGAGGAGAGTAGACCAAGGGATGCAGAGAGTAAGGTTTAGAACTAGAGTAGATTGATGATGATACTAATTCTACTAATTTAATACACATTGGACGATGATATCGAGTTTCGGTTGAGGCGTGGGTTAAGAGTTACATCTTCTTCGGGTTGGGGCTATAGCTAACCACGACCAATGCGGCTTCTGGTACTACGTGATCTCTATCGAAAACAGTGTGGGATAGTGGTTATAGGTTTCATGAAATATATATGTGCCAGGGCAAACTCCTAAAGTTCTATCTCAGGTGTTGAGACCCGCCAACTAGAAATAGTAATAAGATATGATATCAGCATGAAACGAGAGAAAATAATATAGATACAATACGCCAATAACTCTCATCATATATAGCTGACTTTAACACCCATACCTATCGTCCCCCTCACCTTCTGCCATCCGGCGCCGGTGATTCGACGAACTCGATCGCGCACATCAGCCCGCGCCAGCGCCATTACGACGCCAATCACCACTAAAAAAGCCCTTAAAAAAGACAATGGGTTCGAAGAAAGTGACTGGCGGAGATTCTTTACCATGGATATAACCAGATTCGACAATACTCTGACCTGGCGGAATAAAACTGGCTGGCTTTTCTCAGATTTCTTCACCTGCTTGGATGGGTCTGATAATGGTTTTTTAAGGGAGGGCTTCGTGCTGCGCGTTTTTATTGCTGGGGATGGTTTTGCCTTTTCGATACCATAATCAACCTCGCTGCCTGTTCTTTGATGGCTGTCGACCTTGCTTGTCGAAGAAGACTGTTTGGCGCGTTGCTGTTGAAGCTCTTGCTGCTCCTGTTCAACCCTTCTCCTTTCCTCCTCTTCTTGTTGTTTTTGTAGCCTGTCTAATTCCTCTTCCTTTTCTTGTTGGAGTTCAGCTGCACGTTGAGCTCCCCGCTCCTGTTCTTCTCGTAGACCATCGAGCGTCTGTAGGAATGCTTCTTTCTTCTCCTCATCCAGGACCTCACTCAAATTAACAAATTCCCGTGCATAATCCCACTCGTCATTCCGGGGTAAAACGTGCAGGGTGAAAAGCTCTAGCAGCTTTACTCGTATAGAGAGATCTTTGGGTGTGTCTGTTCCATTTGCGCTCGATATTCGCTTCTTCCGCCCGCCGGGAGAAAGCTGTTGAAGATGCGCGCTGATGTCTAGATCGGGCTGGCCGTAGGAGGATAGGTAATTCTCGAGGCGTTCTTGGTTTAGTTTCTGGGACGGTGAATGGTTAAGGAGTAGTGTTCCCCTGATCAAGACACGATTAGCAGCACATCCAGAGCAATAGCAGGGTAATTGAGTAAGGCAGAAAGTCAAGGTCTCAGCACTAACAAGTTATACACGACATCAGCATCAACTGATCCCTCCCGACCCCCGTAACCGACTTGAACGATCGATCCCCATATCTCGCCTTCACGAATCTTGGTCGCGATAGTTTTCCATTCCTTCTGGCCGAACTGTTGCTTCCCTTCTTCGGCCCCTAGGTCGACAATAGCACTAAGTATCGTTATGTATAGGTTCCACACTTTTATCCTCAGGTTGCTAGAAGCTGTGGCGATTGGCGCAATTGGCGATGTTGTGCTGTCATTGCCTCCGTTTGTTTGTTGCTCTGTACCAGGGGATGTAGGGGTGATAGCCGGCTCAAGCACGGAAAGTGATTCCTGTAGCCTGCGCGTAAGAAATAGCTGGGACGCTTGCTTATAGAGCTGTGAGATCTGTTTACTTGAGGAGCGTGAGAGCGACGAGAGGGAACGCGCGTGGAATCTGCTGTCTGACATATTTCGGAAATTTCTGAGTTGATTCAAAGGTTTGAATCAGGCCATATAATGGATTCAAATATCAGATCGCGAAGCACAGAAGATGTAATTAATTGAAAGATTGACAGGTTGAAGAAGACCAACTGCCGGAGTTCACCCAAGGCCAGCCAGAACATCCTCGGTACAACCGTCGCGATCACGGGATCGGCCAGGCCGCTTCGACAACAGTGGAAAACTGATATCAACATCAGTTTGCATTCTTCCCTTATACAAGCTGAATATACCCCGTTCACAGGCTTTGACACTTGCAGACTTGAACCGTGATCTCGACGGCCTTCAAAGACCCTTCTGTGGACAAGAACCGCCCAGTGAATAGCAACTGCCATGTTTAGCGCGGTTCAAGGAGAGAAAAGAAGAAGCCTTGAGCAATGAGAATAGAACAATAAAATCTATCCTTCTTGAGCTTAGTTGTGTTCGAGTTGCTCATTCTATCACCCACGTCGTCTCAGTTTACTTGAGAGCTAAAGAAATCGCCATAGTCTATCGAGTGGGTGATCCGTGAATCGCCATGGAGGTCACTAAGGATAATTTTGACAGTCTTTTACCAAGGATACTTCTTGACGTGGCAGAATGTTTCTGTGTTTGTCTTGATTTTGAATTCTCTGGTATATTTAACCAGCAGCTGAGAACTGTTGCATCTAAGCCAGACGGGGGCCGTTTCAGCCTTCAGCAAAGATATGAAGAGGTCAAGGAAGCCGCCGAGAAATATCAAATTTTACAAGTCGGTCTAACATTCGTGCATGAAGATGAAGAGTCTGGTTGGAACTGCTCTTCCCCTTGCTTCTCTCTTTTCTTCTATCTCATCTGACGTACCACTTTCTACTGAACCAATATAGGGGTTTATACGCTACGGCCGTACAACATTCCGCTGAGCCCTATACTGGATTCCAGATTGGACGTGGAAAGAGTGTGGTCATATCAAAGCAGTGGTTTGTTTTTCGTCATTACTACTACCCTTTATCCCTTTTTGTTTTGCTAAGGATTTTCAGCTGTGGAATTCCTTATGACTACCGGCTTCCGAATGGATGCGCCATTTAAAGAAGGCGTTCCGTATATTTCACGGCATGAAGAGCAGCAAGCGAAAATGAAGGCGTTGGACCGTGATAATATTGCTGATATCAATTTGGATAAAGTTGATGAGGAGATCAAAGAGTTTATCAGCGAAACACGGCGGGAGATCGAGAAATGGATTGGAAAAAAGGGTGTAAGAGCCCTACCACTATTCATATTTCATATGGGAAATTGATCCCTAGTCAAAGGATAAAACAGAATATTTGAACATACCCGTTATACGCTCCACAATGCCATCGGCGGTGCCAACGACTCTCAGCAAGTATCATAAAAGGCTAGTTCATCAAATTGTTCGCGCAGACTATCCTGATTTTGTCACAATTGGAAGAGGGACCTTTGTACAAATCATTCCGTACAACAAAGACCGTGAGGACAAGATACGAGAAGGCAGAAAGCAACGGTTGCGGTCAGACATTGTGAGACAGACCGGCTTTCGTTGGGTTGTGGAAGCACTTGTTCGAGGGAAGCTAGGGAGCCTCGACCTCAGTTCTCACATGAGTTCCAAAGCGTGTTCGCCTGCTGAAAAGAATCGTCTGCTCACGCGAGGCGTCAACATGAAAAAGAAACTCAAAGACGCAGAGCCTGTTCTTGTCGGCCATAATTTATTTACAGATCTTGTGAATTTCTACCGATGTTTTATTGGGGCCCTTCCGGATCGAGTAGAGGACTTTCAAGAGACTATCCATGGCCTCTTTCCACTGGTTATTGACACCAAATATATGGCTACTCACGGTCAAGGTTCATGGGAAGCAGCATCCTCTCTACCAAATCTTAACGATGCCCTAAAACAATGCAAGAAGCCAACCTTGGGTAAGCTACCTTTCAGTATTTAGTTCAGGCATTGGAGGTTTATTGACTAATCTTCTTTAGTGATTGACCCAGAGCACACTAACTATGACGATCGGAAAGCAGAGCATGAAGCAGGATACGACAGCTTTATTACAGCCCAGCTGTTTTTGAGGCTCTCGGCAAAACTACAACAGGAGAAAATCTCACGAGAAGATGGCCACTCAAAAAATTCCACCAAGGTCGAAGAAAAATCTGAAGATAATGGGAAAGGACTGCCACAATTAACACCAGCGGATGACCAAAAAGCTGGGTTAAAGCATGTTGAGACGCGCCCTCAATTCGCTCATTCCACCCCATTTGATCTTTTCCGAGATGAAATGGACGATAACAACTCCGCCCGCTCCAAGGAAGACGGCAGTGATATTGAAGCCAAAGTGCAAAAGGGGGAACTGGTACCCCGATTCAATAGCGAATTTTGGAAAGAGTACGGCAATACACTTAGGGTTTTTGGAACGGCAGAGGAGTCCTGTCATTTGGGTAGCCCGGCGGAAGCCAGTCACAAGTCTGAGGAGAAGAAATCATTCGCTCGAAAAACAAAGGGCAAACGTTTGTCTAATTAGTCTCCTTGGTTGCAATAAGAATGATACACGGATCCTGATATCGTCCATTCCATTGATCATCATTAGTAGTTGACGATGACCGTAAATGTAACAGCTTGATCATATGTAAATTTTTTTATAAGAAAAAAAAAGAAGAAATATCCCATCCAAGTGGAAAAAAGAATTACTCGAAGGGCTGAGCCGGATTCGAACCTGCGATCTTGAGATAATAGCGAAGCACTGCAATCTCCTGCGTTAACCACTACGCCACCAGCCCCATAGTTGTAGAATAGTTCTCAGTATTTGCAACAGGACACAATAGCGGGTGGTTATTAATGAACCGTTTGTCAGGCAAGAAGTATCAGCTTTTACTAACATCCAGCATTCTACATCCTACGTGGCTGTAAGGTAAGGCTAGACCGGCTAGTTACCTCGAAGGACTAAGAGTATGTATACCCCGATCTCCGCATAGCATCTATCTCAACACCGAGATCAGATAACTTCCACGTATACGGGGTGTCTGGACACAGCAGCCACCTTCATCACCAGACAGATATTACGCCAAGGATGGCTAGCGACGGACGACGTCCGGGCATATAAAAGACACATGACAGCCGCTCCAAGCCATAGACACACGCCCATGCCGGAAGCTGTGCGAGCATACATAATAACAATGATAATAACAATACTAATAATTCTCCGTACTGTCTACTCCATACTCTGGTCTGTCAATAATTAATCCGAAAATTCCAGTTCGGCGCTTCATGAGCCTCGGCATCGGCCCGCGGCGTGTTGGATAATAAAGCCCGAAATGTCCCGGCTGTCGTCACACTTATGTAAGTCCCGCAATGCCGACGCTAAGCCGTAACGGGCCAGATGCAGAAATGTTCCTGATTAATTCTCATGCTTGAAGATAAACAGATGATCTCGCAAGGTTGCTGGGACATGTGAAAAGGGAGAGTTGGTCGGATGCTTGTGAGAGAGCATGCTTTGGTTTTAAGTTACTTTTACCATTCAGATAAGATATGGGGGGGAGAACGGTATTAATAGAAACGCCGACCATATGGCTTCTTCTCGATCTAACCTCGGGAATTTGGGACGTCGCCTTCTTCTGAACCATGGACTCAATCTGGGCGGCTTGTAAACTGTGTTTTGGCTTATGAATGAAAAATCCCCCCGGCTCTGTCTTGCTAGGACCTGCAGGCTTAGGGCAGCCCTATACGGACGACGGAAGGATGCTCGATCTCGCTGTCGGGACAGGATTTGAAGACTTCGAGTAAGCGGCTGCTTCATCCGGTAGGTTAGATTGATAACATGTAGATTGATAGCCATGAGCACGGCTATTGTGGGGTGTTTTTCCGCTCGTCCAGCTCTCGCTCTGGGCGCCCGCCGCCAGTTCGGTCCACTCCCGCCGACTTTACAAAAAAGAGAGACCATCCAATAGCCGTGGAGGTGCACATCCAATGATATAAATTTTCCCTTCCCTTCAATTTTTGCCATTGCTGTTTCCATCTGAACGGAGCCACCTATTAACGTTCTCCTCCTCTATTTCTCCTTCTGTTCCTTCGTTTTTCCATATTTGCGAAACTGAAACTTGACGTGCGTGGACGCAACTGCTTTGTGGACTCGGCCGATTAACCACACGCACCTTCAAGAGCAGCTCGTCATCACACTTTCTCTCTTCCCTCGGCATTAAAGCTATTTCTTCCACTCTCCCCTTCCCTCATTCTTTGACTCATATCCGAGACCTCCTATATATCATACCAATTCATCTCTATCACCCCCGACTTGATTGATCCACACGCATCAACCCCGGAAGCAACTATCCATCTCGAAACGCGGGACATTAGGAGGAGCGCAGGCAAGGAGCACATATACACACATTCACAATGGCGCCTCAACAACAAAAACAAAAGAAACCTGCTTCGGCAGCTGTTAATCTGATCGGTGAGCTTTGATGTAGTGCGCCGAAAAGTTGGAGCTCTTTGCTAACACTTTCATATAGCTGGTGGTGGAGCTGGTATGATGGAGGCCCTTGTGTGCCATCCTCTAGGTATGTGACTGAAAAGTTGCTTTCAAAATTCACGATGTTTTTGGGTCGCTAACTGCCTCTGCAGATACCGTTAAAGTCCGCATGCAGCTTTCAAAGAGGGCGCGGGCACCGGGAGTAAGTGTTTCAAGCCGAAATCTACTAAAAAGATGACGAGGGAAGACCTTGGAAGCTGATATCTCCTGACAGGTAAAAGCCCGTGGCTTCTATGCGACTGGAAAGGAAATTGTGCGGAGGGAAACAGCTCTCGGCCTGTACAAAGGGTTGGGCGCTGTCTTGAGTGGTATCATCCCGAAAATGGCCATTCGATTCACATCGTATGGCTGGTATAAGGAAGCGCTTTCAAACGAGGAAGGAAACATCTCCAGTTCCGCCAACATGCTAGGTAGGTAGAACCCGCTTTTTACTTGCTTTGCCGTATCCGAGCTAACCAGGCATGGTTGTTTCGTTTAGCTGGTCTGGCTGCTGGTGTAACTGAAGCAGTGGCTGTTGTTACTCCAATGGAAGTAATCAAGATTCGGCTGCAGGCACAAAGTCACAGTTTAGCCGACCCTCTCGACACGCCAAAATACCGCAGCGCCCCGCACGCCCTTTTCACCGTCGTAAAGGAAGAAGGATTCAGTGCATTGTACCGTGGTGTTTCTTTGACTGCTCTCCGACAAGGAACCAACCAAGCCGCCAACTTCACCGCTTATACCGAGCTCAAGGCGAGATTGAAGGAGTGGCAACCCAAATACCACGATACAGAGCTGCCTTCATACCAGACAATGATCATTGGTCTCATTTCCGGTGCTATGGGTCCCTTCTCGAACGCTCCCATTGATACCATCAAGACGCGCCTGCAGAGAACTCCCGGCGAGCCAGGGCAATCCGCTGTCTCTCGCATCACCAACATAACGAAAGAAATGTTCAAGCAAGAAGGTGCCCGCGCTTTTTATAAGGGTATAACCCCCCGTGTCATGAGAGTTGCACCTGGCCAGGCTGTCACCTTTACCGTCTATGAATACGTCAGAGAAAAGCTGGAACGGAGCAACTGGTCGATAATGGGCGGAAACTATGAGGAGTAAAGCAGTATCGGCATCACCACCACTGATCTGACCGTCGATATGTCGACCGAGCCAATAATCCCGCTTTTCAGCACGAATGCGACGCAGCCATCCCTTTGCAACCGATCACCCTCACGATTCCATGGCTCCCCTTAGCTCCCTACCTACCTCCATATATTCCCACCTCGGCCTTTTCGCATTCGACGCGGGTCAATATATCCCACTATATCCACAATATCTCGTTGGCCTTTTCTTTATCTCATCTGTTCGTTCTACCTAGCTTTGAATTCCATGTAGACGAAGAGCGGCTCTTTTTTGGTTTCTTTTTTGTATGTATTAGGGTATCTGTATTTTTGATAGACGCATGCATTTCCGGGGAGCGGCAAAAGTGCTTGCCAGAAATGGCTCTTTATAGAAAAAGAGGTGCTTTTTTCTTTTTGCAGTCTTCTCTCTCTGTTTCATTCTTTTGATATCTCGTAGAGGATGAAGAGCTGAAGAGTCTCAACGTTGCCAAGACTAGCGCGCAACTAAGTCACGTGCAGAGAAGCCGATGAGGCTTTTTTGGACATCACCAAACATAGTCATGTTCACCAACTCCTGAATATTGATATCGTTCTGCCCAATTGAACATGCAAGTGCTGTGGACTAATTATCATTCATGACTGCCTCGTCAGGGAGGCATGATGCAGCCATCAAGTCTCCAAGACGAGAAATACGAGTCGACAAGGCAAGGATATGCCTTGTTGGTCATTGAGTTGAGTTTCTGAGCGATACTAACAACTCGGGTGCTGGGTCGTCAATTCGTGAGACCAAGACTGGCAACTCCTATGATTGGTGCAAGCTCAGATGCTGGAGGTGGAATGTATCCCGGGAGCTAATGGAGTTACCATGTGGTTTTTGTTGATCGGCCAAATCACTACGTGGGATTATTCTACAGTGTTGGCTCAAAGAGCGTTTTTAGCCTGCGGATTGGGCCTATAGACAATAGACCAGGCCATGGACTAACCCTTGTTTTTAGTGACGAGAGATGGGAAAATATGATCACCGACAAATGCTGTGGAAAATGAACTTTCAGAGGACAATGGTTTATATACTGTTCATTCATGGAGACAACATACTCCCAGTTGATGACATGAAGTTCTATTCATCTTAATGTCTCGTTGTCCCTCTGATCTCATAACATGCCGGAGACAAGCTGGTATTGCTACTGGCCGTCTCTGCGATAGCCTCGACGAAATCCCCCCTTGTGCAATTCCTATGCGCGCCCCAGTTTCCACATCACTTGAATCATGGATAAATTTGACAAACCGCTTCCACTAACAATCCAACTTATCCCTGTCCATCCAATGAATTTTTTCAGGTGCTCGGACGGGGCAACGTGATTGGAAAACCGGCAGCAGCTTGCACAGGTTGAGCATAGGGTCTAATCTAGGGACTTCCGTCCGCTCAGGACCGCTTCCAAATCATCATCCTTCCACACTCTCTGCAGTAAAACCTCTTTGGCACCAACTGAATGATCTGGATGCTTGCGTCGTCCTACGATGCTTTGGCCCTTCCAGTCGACGGCGGCCTGCTCGGTTTTGAAACGGATGATCGTTCCCTGTTTGCATGCGCGTAAATCCTTCATTTGGGAAATAACGGGAACAAGAACATCCGTTGCTTCCTTCGCTAGAATCCGGCCTTCTTGATTCTTGCGCTGATATTTTGTCGCCAGATCGGCCGTTGGGAAGTGGAAGATTAACTCCTTGCTCCCGAAATCGTACCGGGTTTCGAGAACAGGCATTCTGGTCTTTGGGAATTTTCGGGTAGTTGGAGGTAGGGACGGACTTTGGAGGGCGTGCCACTTCAACAATGGACTGCTCAGATACGAGGACTGCGTACGGAACGGACACGATGAATAAATAAATGTCAATAATCTAATACGACCGATCTATTGGCAAGATGCAATTATATTACATCGACAGAAACGCGCAAAGAATGGACTTCAAAAATGACGGGAATGAGGGGCACAATGAGGGGCAAACGAAGGACGCTCTGTTGGCCTTTTAAATACTGGCTAAAATCCATCATCATCGCATCTAGCCAATATGAGCTCCCAGCCTACATGGCGCCAAGGAGCTCTGGTCTGCAAGGCTTACTATCCCTTGTCGAACGTATCGCCATCAACCAATTAAACCCTGCAGCATCCCTACTTGGTCAAGAAGCGTTGAGCACCCCAGTAGTTCTCATCGTCACGAACTGGGGTGAGGCGGAGCTTGATACCAGCGCCTGAAGCCTCGAGCATCTGGTCATTTCCTGCGTACATAGCGACATGATAGATGGTGCTTGGATCACTGAGATTTTTTGCGTAGTAGATAAGGTCTCCAAGTTCTAATTCAGAACGCTCGACGTTTTCTCCGTGGCCGGTGAAGTCTGCCTGGGCATCAGCATCGCGGCCAATCGTGATGCCGCGAGCATGATATAGAGTGTGCGTGAAGCCGGAACAGTCATACGCATAGCCTGAGGTGCCACCCCAGAGATATGGTCGGCCGAGGAAGAACTTCCCAACCTCCACAAGTTCTTCGCCTGTTGGATAGGGGATTTCTGAAACAGCTTTGTATTCAGTAGCATGTTTGGTAGACAAGAATGCTGAACCACCACCGGGCAGGGAGACCTGAACCAGCCCGTCTTTACGGGCCACAACTGGTAATCGGGTATCATAGGCGATGTCGATCCATGGGACCGTCATTGCTCGATCGTGATACAACGTCGTAATGGCGACCTTGTCGACAATCGCAAATGGATTTTTCGACTGGACGTCGCCAAAGGCAGAGTTGAGCGATACCTGTGCCACTGGAACCCAACCTGGGTATCCATAGGAACCCTTCGGTGACGGCTGTTCGCTAACTTCGAGCTCATACCAATCGTCCTTCCTACTGATTATCTTGACCTGCGTGCCATAAAGCGCTTGGGTCTGGGTACGGCTGCTGTCGGTGAGATCGAGGAACTGCTCCAAGGTCATGGAGTCTAGCCACCCCTGGATATCGACTGGATTTTTGAGTGCTTTATCGTCGACACCCGGTCGTGGCTTTTCAGGGTTGGTCCATACTGTCGCAACGGAGACACCAATGTATCCAAATTGCTCCGCGGGTGCACGCTCGTTAAAGGTTGGGGGTAGGGCAGCGGCCAACTGGCCGGCCAGTGCAAGAATCGAAATAAGACGCATCTTCTAGTTCACAATGCAAAACCTGCGAAGAAGAGTTGGGCTTGCACAAGAATCAAAAAGGATCAGCGTTTCAAGCACTTGAACCCCCTTTTATAGCACGAGGTCAGCATGGTCCCCTCATCAATCCTTGCAGTTGGGGAGAGCTGAAGGCAACATGAACCGACCTATATTTAGCCCTCGGAACAAGATTTATTTAGCTCCCTTGTCTTCCCTGGGGCGGGACCATCATGTTGCTTGTATGTCAGCTCGTGTCGATGGGCTCTCCACTGTGGAGATAGGCGAAGCCCGCGCCAGCACCATTTCATTAGATTGAGCTTCCTTACCCCGACGTTGCAGTTTTAACTTGTTAGGTTGACAGTTGCTCCATTCAAGATAGCGATTCGGCGCTTCTTGAGTGATATGTTTCAATCATTGCACCGAGATATGCAAGTCCTCTTTCCCCGCATTTTGATGAGATATCGCCGGTACTATCATGAGTACCGAATGTAACGCTGCGCGAATATAATAAAGGATAATACTACTTCTCACTGCTCTTCATAAGATGCTCACTCCTCAGGCGTGCTTTCCACTGCCTAAGGTGTCAAGATGGGTAAGTCCATCCTCTTCCTTCTAGCCTCGAATTGTTGCTGATGATCCATAGCTGCTACGGAGACAAAACCTAGCGGTTTTACCGACGAGAAGGAAGCTATACCCTACCCATCGGATGATAAACATGCACATGGCACTATCGATGTTGACTATGAAGATAAGCCGACGGATGAAGAGCTGTCTACCCTGCGCCGTGTGGCGGGAGGACTTCCCGTCGAGGCCTACCTGATTTGCAGCGTCGAACTTGCCGAGCGTGCTTCTTACTATGGAGTCTCAACTTTGATCTCCAACTTTGTCAATCGACCTATGCCTGTTGGTGGGAACGGGTACGGAGCTCCCCCACGCGGTGACCAACAAACCGCCGGAGCACTCGGTATGGGAACGGTCAAAGCAAACGCTGTAAATCAGTCGTTTAGCATGTTGGCATATGCCCTGCCTTTGTTATTTGGATATATAGGCGATGCCTATGCGGGACGCTTCAAGCTGATTTGCTGGGGCATTCTGGTGTTTGGCATTGCCCATATTTTAATGGTCGGCGCTGCTGCACCCTCGCTCTTGGCGAGTGGTGCTGCTAAAGCTCCATATTTCATATCTGTATATCTCTTGTCTGTCGGCACCGGTAAGTGGCTCTATCCGAGACGATATATATTCTCGTACTGACCCAATGCTACAGGTATATTCAAACCAAATATCGCACCGCTACTTATGGATCAGAATCCCCATATAGTCCCAAAAATAAAAATTCTCAAATCTGGAGAAAGGGTGATTGTTGACCCGGAGTCATCTACAGAGAGAACTATGACTTGGTTCTACATGATGATCAATATCGGCGGAATAATGGGGATACCTACTGCGTACGCGGAGAAATATATAGGGTGGTGGCTGGCGTTCTTGCTACCACTGTTCCTATATCTTCCACTCCCTCTCCTAATGGTAGGACTATATTTTTGTTTACTTCTTTTTTTCTTTCTTTTTTTTTTTTTTGAATTCCCTAGTATCTACTGGGTAGAAAAGGGGCTAATTGTGGTATAGGTTTGGATCCGGAAGCGCCTGGTCCACTTCCCGCCAGGGGGTAGTGATCTTCCCAATGTTTTCCGTGTTCTGGGTATTTGCTTAAAATCCGGCGGGATTTGGAGAATAGGAAGACACGGATTCTGGGAACCTGCTAAGCCGTCTGTTGCTGCCGCACGTGGGCGCAAGGTCCCAACTCGATGGAACGATGACTTCGTTGATGATGTTCGTCGTACATTCCAAGCAGCGGGCATTTTCTGCTTTTTCCCAATCCAATATCTCAATGACAATGGAATTGGTCAAGCCGCTAGTTTTTTGGGGACCATGCTCAAGACGGACGGGGTGCCAAACGATGTCATTGCCAATTTTAATTCTTTGAGCATCATTGTCTTTGCTCCGATCGTCAATTACGGGCTCTACCCGCTCCTGCGGCGCATGAAGATCCACTACGGCCCGGTTGCTCGTATCACGACCGGCCTTGCCATGTCCACAATAGGCGGGCTTGGATACACCATCTTAAATCATTATGCTTATAAACTCGGGCCATGCGGAAGGTTTGGGTCAAGTTCGAGTTGTGTTGATGAGAACGGAGTTGCCTTGGTTGCCCCGATCACCATTTGGGTATGTATCATCCACCACGCATCAAAGGAAATCATCGAGCTCACTCAATTCAAATAGTGGATCGCAATCCCATACGCTCTTGGTGGAATATCCGAAATCTTCATCAATGTCCCGGCGTATGGCATCGCCTATTCTCGTGCCCCAAAAAACATGAGAGGTTTGCTTATAGCCATCAACCTATTCAGCAATGCAATTGCATATATTATTGGCCTTGCGTGCTCCTCTGTGATTAGAGATCCCTATTTGCTTTGGGACTTTGGTGGAGTGTGCATCGTGGGAGGCATTCTCACTGTTGTCTTCCACTTTATGTTTCGGCATATTGACAAGGAGGAGTATATGCTGAGCAAGAATGACGATCGAGCCTTGGATGGCATCGGCAGCGGCAAGGAAGGGTTCGAAAAGTCTGCTTAGGTCTTCAGGGAATTAGATAGATATGAACATATAACAGCGTATATCAACATATAATTCACTAGCTCGTTTAACATTTCGTCGTGAAAGTTAGACGAAGATGAATCGTCTGCCCCAAGAACTCGCCTACAAGTATTCCTTTCAATGTGAATTAGAGATGCTGGCTGCTTGTCGAATCCCAGCTATGTTGATCCTCTGCATCCTCGACGTGGGGTGGAGATTACGTTACCCCATAGCAACGACAGGCTGCTCTCAAGGCTCCCAACTTCATCTTCATCAACAAAGCAGTTTTTGATTCTAACATACAGTTCTAAACATGCAGTCAGGAATATCCGGTAAGGAACATACAAATTGAACCGATTTTCAATTATTCCAAGCTAATGACCTACAATCTACAGCCTCCCAAGAGCTTCGCGATGCGTTTGACAGCTTCGTCTCCAGCCCCGCTATCTTCTGTCTCCCCGTAACGATCAAATCCGAAGAGCTCATCCCCCTCCTCCCCATAGAGTTCGCTGAAGGCTCCAATAATGATGATGGCGACAGCCAATTCTTCTCCGCCCTCTCTTCCATTGGGACCCTCCTGCAGCCAAAGACCCCGATATATCTCTTCCTTCGCCGACCGGGAACGGGTCTAGTTGCACTCACATACGTGCCGTCTGACAGTCCGGTGCGCGCGAAGACGCTGTTCGCGAGCACCCGTTCAACGTTAGTTCGCGAGCTCGGGTCGGAGAATTTCGCAGCCACACTGTTCATGACGGATGTTGAGGAGGTGCTTGAGGAGTCCGAGTGGAGGGAGCGAGATAGGGATAGGGACGCTAAGACTGGGACTGGTGGTGGGGATGTGGATGAGAGGAGGGAACGGCTTATGGGAGACGATGAGAAGGAGCTGGATGCTGTGAAGAGGGGTGAGGATGCAGCGAGAGATGCTTGGAGGCGGAGGATGGACATCGGGATTGGAGGAACGTTTGGTAGGGGTTCTACAAGTGGTGATTCTTCAGAGGTCCACGGTGTTCTCTTCAAGATCGGAGATGGCGTCAAGGAAGCTCTACAAGGATTGGGAGAGGAGGGACAGGCAGGAACGGTTGTATCATTGGTAAGTCTTTAATTGATGTCTGGAGTTCGTGGTTTGGATTAATGACAGTTGTGCCTTTGATGGGAAAATGCTAACACGCTCTTCTTCTAAAGACGATCGATCCACCTTCAGAAACACTCAATTTGATCTCCACAGAGTCAAACGTCGAACCGGGCGACTTGTCAAATCACATCGCCAACGCAAAACCACAGTACACATTCTATCAATATCCAAATTCGTCCTCGCTGATGTTCTTATATACTTGTCCATCCGGTTCTTCGATCAAGGAGCGTATGGTCCACGCCTCTGGGCGCTCGGGGATGTTGAATATTGCATCTGCTCAGGGCTTGACGGTTGCGCACAAGGTTCGTATTATTCTTATTCTCGCTGGGCAACCTCCGTCCGCTAACAAAAATCGTAAACTATACAGATCGAAGCCTCTTCTCCGGATGAGATCACTGCAAAGAGTCTAGAGGAGGAAGTAAATCCACCACAAGAAGCACCCAAGAGAGCATTCGCAAGACCTAAGAGGCCAGGTCGGTGAACCCGTCAGGGCTAGCAGGTGGCGGTGTGGTGCATATGAAGATCATCCATCTTCCCGATCCCTTGGTTGTAAGGCTTCCAGATATTATTCTCATTAGGTTTCGATAGCGTTTATATCCCCGGTAAATTTCACTGGTAGACATATCTTTCCAGGTCTTTATCGCGTCGTGTAATTTCGTATGAACATTTGGGACAGCGGCTCCTTCTTCCAAGATTGGCTATAACAGCCGCAAGTGAAAAAGGAAAGAAAAAGAAGCCGCTCCGGATCAAAAACCCGTTGACCGATGTTGTTTCCGCTGAAAGAATAGATCTGTCCTCGAACTTCCTAGATTTATAATCTTCGGACACCCGTCCCTATCTTTCTCTAGACGCGTGCATTCAAAACAGTAGAACGCATCACTTATACCCTCTCCACCGCAGACGATGCACTTGTTCTGATAGTTTCCAAACGAGCATTCGTCACACACGCGTACAAGGGTTGTCGGACGCACATAGGAATCGCACACGGGACATTTGCCGTCGCATTTGTCGCAGAGACGGCCGATAGCTATACCGGTTTGCTTCCGGCACATTACGAGATCAGGATGATGGCGAGACATTGTGAGGAGATGAGGGCGTAGGTTTTTAGATTATGATATTTGATGGAGGGCTTTCTTTGAGTCCTGCTGAAGGGATTGAACGAGTCTGGTTTGCGTTGAAGTGAGAACTTTCGCGAAGGTCGCAGCGCCAAGCTTGATATTCACGTGATAATTGAGAGTGGGGCGGCTAATTGCGGGGCGGGGATTAACAGATACTCCGCGTTTAGTACTCCTTCCGAATTAGGATATATTAAACAGTCGAGGGATTTCATCAGCAGAACCATAAAACAAGCTGCTTCATATGCTTGCTAGTGTTTGAGGAATGAGGACTTCATAACTCTACAGATCTCCTTTTAATAGTGCCGAATATTTAGAAATACGGTCTTGAAAAAGAGAAGTTATGGCCGGAAGGTAATCGCATCCCACTCGTTCCTTCAAGTAGACACGCTGCTAACGGAGTATACCAACTATAGTACCCTCACGTCGGCCGTCGCATTATCTGAGCCAGATCAGAACCAAAGACTGCGGGATGGCCAGTTGAAAAGACGGCAAAGTATATCGGGAGACAACGACCAGAAGCGAAGACGGCTGAGTGCTAGTGGTACCGCTGAACATGGCCCCTCTACGTCGAACAAGTCGAAGAACTCACCGGACAAAAGGATAGGAACGAGTCAAAAACCTGAGAGGAAGGAGGAGGAACGCAAACGTGGCCAAAGGCTTTTCGGTGCTTTACTGGGAACCCTTTCACAGAGCTCATCTTCTACATCACAGAAACGCCGGGCAGAAATTGAGAGGAAACAGCAAGCCAAACTGAAACAGCAGGATCAGGAGTATACTGAACTAACCGCCAAGAGACGCGAAGAGCTTCTGGCCAACAGGAGGAAACAGCAAATGTTATTTGATGAGCAGTCGGTATGTTAAGCAGTGCTTCTTCCTATCATGCTAGCGTTTTATTAACCGTTAATGCTACCAACAGAACAAAATCAGGCGCTCAAATCAATTAGCAATGGCCCATTTCCTCAAAACACGCTCCGAACCCGCTTTGGTATGTGGTTGCCAAAGTCCACCATACTATCTGGAGAAGGGGGCTAATCTGGCTGTTGCAATAGTTCTACAAGCCCTGGCTACTCAGGCCCCACGAAGAATCGAAGATTCAAAGTCAAATTAAGGATGCACAAGCTGCGATTGAAAAGGAGGCAGGGTACTCAAATAGTCGCGATCGACCCGCGAGCGAAACCGAGACACACCCCTCTCCTCGAAAGGAAGTAGAACCTGAGGCAACGACCACTAATACTGCCGCCAACGCATCTCCAGATATAAATCAATCGTCGGATATGGTGGGTGTCAATGCTAATAATAATATCAAGGAGCAGGCATCTCAAGTCCCTAAACATGCTTCTATCCCTACAACCATTGAATCTAATGCTAATGATACTGCTCCCTTGGACTCTGGAAACGAACATACCAATCCACATGATGATGACACCGGAGAAGTTGTCCTGGAAGATAAAGAGGATACCGTCATATATTAGCCATCTAGCATCGTCGCGCTTTATACCCCCTATTTTTCTTTTGTCTTCGTCTCTCCCTAACCCCTATGCTCCGCTAGCTGTCCTCATCCTCTGCCATCTACACTTCGGCCCTCCTTCGCGGTTACTCCTACTGCTTCCTTACCCAGTATCCTCCAGGAATCAGGAACCTCAGGAACATAAGCCAACCTGCCGAGGACCATCATGGGGACCGATATGACCAACAAGCCATTCCTAACTGGAGGATGGATTCTTGGTGAAACCAAGGTCGATCGCCGCTAAGGGGTTTTTCATCTCGGGAAATCCAACTAATGAGCTTTATGTTTTCGATGAACCGTCATGACTTTGACTTTAGCTTTTGTTATTTTTGCTATTAAGCCTTGCAATCTAGGTGTATCTAGTCAGTGGTAACGAGATTCAATCTGATCAATACCTTGAATTAGAAACGTGGTCCTGGAAGAGATAGCTAATGCATCAGGTAGGTTCACAAGATAATCGTATGGCTGAACGTTTCCCACGTAAAGAATCGCAGTTTTCGGCGATTTAGTGACTTCCCCTAACTATTGTTCTGGACCAACCTTTTTTAAAAGCTGATATCAGCCCAGCATTAAAGAGCAATCCCGCGAGACAGAAGTCCATATCATCAGATATAATATGCACGATAAACCCCGTTTTTTTCGGTATACCCCCTGGGGGGCATATGTATCTTGCCGTCGGCGTCCTTAGTGAACTCTTAGCCCACTAGCCTTGAGCTTGTTTGTTACAGCGAAACAAAAGGCCTGAGGTGCCTAAACCCAGGATCACTCTACCAAAGGGCTTTGGGTGAATAAAAATTAACCAGAAAAACGGGAATGTAGAAGCGTTCCCCAGTCCGAAATTAACTATATCAATCTCTATTATATGACAGGTATTCGACTCGCTTCTCCTGGGAATGGCGCTTCTTCACCCTCACTCCGAGGCGGTATATCCCTCGAATTGAGTAACTGGCATGGCAATGAAAGGATTTATTGGCGATTTGTCTCTGCTGTGAAATCATAATGCTTCACGGTTGTTGAGGGTTCTCCAGTACTTAAACAGCCCAATGGACCCGAATTTTCCTCTCTTCTTCCCTCTTGATATCCATCACAGCCATCTCTTGTTGGTACAGGCTGATTGCCTTGAATCCTTCATGCATAATTGACGCTGTCAATCTCATTCTGGACATCCATATCCCAGGCTTGAGGCCGGAAAGCTGCTCGTCGGTAACCCCTTATCGTCCCCTAGACCAACCCTTGTGCAAGAGGTTGGATTCGTTGAGTCGTACGACAAGCTGCTCAGATCAGTTTCTCTCTGGTTCGAATACGTTCCTACAGTCAAGACTTTCATTCTCGTCAAAATAGACGAGACGCCCAACTATAAATGTCCAAATCTCGAACAATCTGACTATAGAAGCCCATTTCAACTCGCTGATATTAATGATATTCAGCATTTACATGCTGATGATCCATTCAGCCCCATCTTCATCGATGGGCTTAGATGGCTTGGTGAGATTAGCGCCTTTATGGAGATTTGGGTCCGCGACCCGGTCACTCGAAAGCCAACCCTCAAGGGCGACAGACTGGTAAGTTAGGCATGATAAACATCCACCGATCCTATTTGCCTGTCATATCAAATGGCTAATCCAAAGGTCATTCTAGGTTTTCTATGGCCGTGATTGCTCGAAGCAACCCTCCCCATTGTCGCTTACCGATTTCGCAAACCCTGACGATCATTTTGACCACCCAGATTTTCTGCTTAACCTAGACTACTTTCGAGCTCGGATCGACACTGAGAAAAAGCGCACCGCGTTGCTACGTCGTAATAAATCAGTTGAAGACTACATCAAAAGGTCCGAGGGTAGCACTGCGGGCTCGGAGCAGAAGTAGGTTACTGATTCTTGGAAGTGGCTATTGTTTGGTTGTTGATTTTGGAGAAGGCCGATGTGTATTTGTTGGGATTCTAGCTACGGTCTCGTTTAGCAGAGCTCACTGGCCCTAGCCAGGAGCCTGTTCAGGCTTTTTGGTCTAGTGGTTAAAGCTTCCGCTTCCACAGTACTGCTGTGTTGATCCAAGAAGCGAGTGTGCCAAGTATTATTTCTACCTTTTCTTCAATTCAGATATTGATCAGATTGAATCTCGTCGTCCCGAGTTTAAGACTTACACACCGAACTACCAGGAGTATAGTGGTGTTATCGATATTTTCAGAACTCTTAAGGCGACGAGTAACAAGTTCTTTTTATTCAATCCCCGTCTTTACCCACAGCTATTTATCGGTGTAGATCTGAATAAAGCATGCTGTCAATGTACTAGTAGTTTTCTCAATCCTCGAATTGAGAGGATATATTTATGCCAGGAAGCAATTCTTTGATATGGCTCATTTCTATACTACTTACTGCTAGCCTCTCTCCAAGTTCTTATCCAGACCACAAGTTTCTCCTTATCTCACATAGCCGTTAAGACCATGGCTAAAAGCTGCCCCGGAATTCAAAATATGATGCAACTGCCGCAAAACTGGCATTGTTTAGAATGCCAATTGCATCCTCTACCAAAAGCAAAATGAATTCCTCGGAGTGAAGACCTCCAGCGGTTGGAGATGTTAAACTTCGCATTCTACGAATCCATTGACAACGCTGCCAGGCGAGCTTGAATGTTCTGATCCAGCTAAACTCATGCCAGCAGTCGAGTAGATTTGTTCCCTCGATTATTTCCAGCATCATATAAGGTATGACTGAGCCCACGCGATCTTTAATCTCAAATATTCTTTTAGCGGCAGGAACCGGAATACCGTGCAACCCTCATGCTTTCAACAGAATTATTCCGAAGCTCTAACGCGGTGGATTTGGCTATAAGATTGGCGGATAGAAGGTATATTTCCCCAATGTTATCAGTTCGTGGAGCCCTTTCCACATATTCTACGAGCGTGGAATCGTCACGCTCGTCGAGGAGGGATTCGTCAAAGTCTGTAGCTATAATGTCTGAGGAGGGAGGCAGGGTGAGAAAAATGATAGTTCGAAAGATCGAATAGTTAGTATGGATAAGTTCGAGATGAAAATAATTACATATTTTCATGCTGATAGCTCAGGAGCCATTCCCGTCAGAGATCTGCCAGCGCTAGACCAAAATGACCTGTATTATTAGTTGCCCAGGCAGCGTTTTCCTTCCTTTATTTTTTGCAGCCCTGGAGGGAGCTGCATGAGATGATCTTCTGATCCCTCATTATTGTTGACACCCAGTGCTGAAGCCGATGCAACTGTCAGTATGTTCCGACTGACTGATGTCGAGAAGACATCAAGATAATCGTGAACGGCCAAATCTTCAGCCTTCGAGCCCATTAAATCGAATTCGAGATGCTCTGCACGACAGGGTGATGGATATATGTGCGCAAATATCACCCCAAGGCAATTGTCAGTCGGTGCTGACAAGCTAACGGAGACTGTGAGGGTAAAAACGTGCGCTGTCGGTTTTTAAGCAATAATAAAGGGATTGTTCCTCAATCATGGGCTTATTAGCTTTTAAAATAGGTTGGCCCCGCGTATTATTCAGGGGGGAGAGCTCAGTTGTGGCGTCTCTTCTCAGCCCCATCACCCACAAAGTGCGCACAGCGCGCATGTAGTACGAAGTTTGCAACCCAACTCGCATGATCAACAAGAATGTTGATGAGGGGTGGGATTTTGATCTTTCCGCATTCTCATGCGCGCGAACCCGACACAGTTTTTTTTTTTTTAAAAAAAAAAAAAAAGGTTCAGCTCCATCTTAATACCAACAAAGCGCTGGCAACCAGAATAGTATGAAGTCTCTCTGATGCGTCCTGCCGGTCCATAATGCGCTCTGAAGAGTTCAAGAGTCGTAGCCAGCTTGCTAAAGAATACCGGATCAACTTCCTCGGTCCCATCCAGCCTAATCGGTGGCCGCAGAACCTCAGTATACTCTTTGCCGATATCCAGAGCCTTGGAGAGAAAAAATTTGATGGCTTTTGCCACAGTCTGGCGGTGGATTCCGTCGACAAGCCATGGAGGCTGCAGACCAAGCAAAGGGCTGAGAGGCTATCAGCGCTTGCGGAGGGCTGCAGAAAGGATCGATTGAATGAGAGTGGGTGGAGGTATCGGATTGAGCCCGAGGTTTTACATCGATTCACAATCGAAGTCGCCTGGTGTGGGAAGAAATCCATTTAGTACTTTGAAGTCATATAATAAGCTCCTAACATGCAAATTATTCTGGCAGCCCTCGCTGCCGCTCTAGGCTCTGGCGGTCCGAGATAGAAGTTACTGTGGGAACCGCATATAAAAAGGCCGAATCACTGGAGGAACGGCGCAAGAAAAGGGCACAGAATCATCCTCGTGATGAGTGTGACCATAATGTGTAAGAGTTGCTTAGAACACCATACTAGAGCTGAGCTGATGTGCATAAGTTATAACCGGGGCTTAAATCTGCTCTTCGCAGATCGAGCAGAAGCGAAGATCAATCACAACCCACCGCTGCCGGGAGTAACACTGAGGGCCTCTGGGAAATATTCAGAAGAGCCGGACAGGGTATACGGTTTGAAACAAACTGATACTCTCCGGATGCTCCTTGACTCAGCTGATAAGCGTGAAGCTACCAAGCCACTTCGCGAAACGCTCGAGTGCAGCCCTTTTTCACAGGAACCTGAGCCACTGCTTTTCCCATTTCTTATCCTTGAAGCGAAATCCGGAAAGGTTGGGGATTCAGCGGCCGTTGAGATGCAGAGTGCATTTTGCATTAGACGGCTTTTAAAGGTACAGCATGATCTTAAACTGGCGACTAATGAAGAGTCTTCATGGGGAGCTGGTCCACTTGTTTGGTTCCTCGCTTGGTACGGTGAGAGCTGGAGTGTTTCTGCTGGATTTGTCGGTCTAGAGGGCTTGGATATCCATTACGTGAGTAATTCTATATAGCTAAAACGGGGTTGGTCCATGGCATTAACACTGTTGGCTACTTGCTTTAGAACATTATTGATCTATGGACTGGGAATATACGCAGTCAAAATGGGGCGCTCCAACTGCTTCTCATTGTGGACTATATATTTGATTGGGCGCGTGATCTATATCGCCAGTCGATTATAGACGAACTTGATATTCTGGCAGGGCAGGATAATATATTGGTGGATCCAGATGTGTATTCCACGCTTGAACGAGAGCCGTCGGTGTTGACAAAACTATCTCAAGAACGTCGAGGTAGCATTACATGCTCTGATTCTGAATACCCTCATGATAATGAATTTTTAAATATAATTCACCCAGAAGGAATCATCCGAGACGCCTCAGTCACTGAATCCAGGTTCCTTGCACTACATATTCGCCATATCGACGTGGAAAACTTTCTTCTCTCATTCTCCTCTGTAGAGAAATCTCAGGTGGCCGTTCGGACCATGGCTGGGCTCTTAGAAAACTCATGGAGGGTAACGGCAGAGACCCTGCTTGCATTGGAATCCCGTTGGACGGGGGAATTTCGACCACAGCCTGAAACATATGACCCCAACGAGACGTTTTACGTCAAGATTGTCCTCAATACGTTTGTGACTACTGATTGGGAACCGGTTCGACAGCTCACCTATCTTGGAATCTCAGAGGCTGCGTGTGGAAAGTTATGGTCGAATGAGACCTTGGAGCAGCTAGGCATACGAGATCAGCCAGTTGTAGACAAGTTTGTGCTCGACAGTTTCCTTGACCAGTTGATGAACTGGTCGATTTTAGCCAACCTGAAAGCGGCTCTATCAATGGTGTCTTTAGGCAGCTCATGTTCCCGACTGGTTAAAAGGGTACCTCGACACCTTCTACTAAGCCAGCGTACCGAATCGTACATAGTAGGATTTAGAGCGGAAAGTTTTCCTTCGGCATTGGAAGTGGTTACATCGGTTTATGAAGCCCATAAAATAGGACGACGATTACCCGTGGACCCTTATCTTCTCTTTTCTAAAGCTCAAACCAAGCAAAGCCGGGATATCAGTCGGTCAAATAATCGTGATGCCACTATTAGATGGCCTCGCTCAGAACCTCTATTTCTCCATATGAATGGCTGTATCTTAGTTGACGGCTTCCACCATCATGCTAATGCACCAAAGCGGTGCTTATACACTGTGGAGAAGCCGTACAGCGCTACCGATGCTAAAGAGCTTGTTGAAAATCTATCGCAAGACGGGCAATACTATAAAATTTTACAGTATGGGCCCAGTTTCGGAACGAAGGAATATTACCAACATTTAAATAAACGCCCTGAGCCGGACGGATTTTGGCAGGACAAGGAGGAATCTTCCACCTCGATTCAAGATTGGATACGATTTCTGGAGACCCAGCATACTCAAAGCGTCGCTGGAACGAGACCAACGTCGCCGATTTGTATATCGTCCAGCGGTGAATCGAGCGATGAGGACGAGGTCATGGCTAATACTGAGGTTGCTTTCGGGTTATAGGGTAAAAAAGTAACTATTACCAGCAGATTAATGAAGTTATTCTTCCTTTCCATTCTCGTTACTACACCTGTGCTATACCTTTCACATTATCCTCTCCCCTCCATGGAAAAGTCCATCAAGTACTAACTGTTAAGCTAATAAGTATATACTAACCAGCCTTCTTCATCTAGTTCCGGGGTAAAATGCGCCTGCTATGCATATTCTTGTGTCGCCTTGGGACTGCCCTTCATGAAATAAGGAGATTTTGATGTTAAGTCCGTTCACTTCAATTTTCAGAGCATATTGGATCTCGTAATACTTTTTCCTGGTTGGGCCTTCTTTAGGGCTGATCGAACCCTTGAGCTTGGTGAGATCCACAACGAGCCTACCAGCAAGCTTAGCATCTAAAAAAATGTCGGAAGTTAAGTTAGCAGTTGCTCGAATTGGGCAGATGATTTCGGCCAACATGCTGCTGGACATACTTTGATTAACATCGTGGTCAATATGGTAATGGTCTTTGACTACTTCATCAGTAGAGTAATAAAGCCTTTGGCGAATCTCTAGTTTTTCCTTTTCTTCGAACACCTGGTAGTTTTGGACCATGAACGATTCGGTGGTTGGGAACGGAGTTTTGTGCAATTTCTGGAATTTGATATGAGATTTGGCCTGGTAGTGTGGAAAATAGTAAAGGGCATTCATTACCTTTTTAATGAGCCAGTGGATACGAGACCCAGCATAGAATTTCCCGTCATTATGATTACGGTAGACCTCTGTCGCAGCAGAATGTCCTCTGAGCTTGTTATCAAATTCCTCCGTCTGGAGGATCCCGAAGTTTGCCAGTATATGCCGGGAGGGCCCGTTGCTTTTATTTAAAGCGCGAAATACTGCTCCATGAGAAACAGCAGTGTACATGTCCCTATCAGTTGCGTTGTCAGTCATGGCTAAGACTTATGACGGGCTGGTTACCTACATCCTAACAGGATAATATAGATCTAACTCGAGCTTGTCTTCCAGATAGTGTCTCAGGGTGTGAGAGGTCGAAAATCCTCCAGCAAAGAGTAAGTTCTTAGTACCTTCAATTAGTGACTGACCCCAACATCACCAATCAGGCGCTACTTTACCGTAACTCTAAATTTTTTCTTGAGGGCGTCATCCATCTGGCGCTTGATCAGCTCTCGAGTGCCATTCAGGCTGTGAGCAAAATACTGATAAATGCGATTCCTAATAACCCGCCAGACATGTAATCAGCACCATGAAAGAATAAAAGGGTAAAATGGCGAACCATATTGGGGTATCGCTAGAAAGGCTATTTTAGGATTGATGAAATTATGTGGAACCTTGGTATTGATATGAGTCCGTCATCAAAGCCTTTTTCTTTATTTTTCTTTAAGCCGGGGATGTCGAAGAACTCCTCCCAGTCTGACATCTTGTTATAGTCGTACTTTTTCTTTATCTCGAACTCAAATCCCGACATGATATGGCGATCTATCAGCAAGTCTTTCTCGTTCTCATCCTCGTACAAGTACGTTTCATTCTCTAGCCTTTCGCTAATGTCGGCTCTCAGAGCCTGGTTGACATAGGCTGAGCCACAATCATAACCTGAAGTACGTATTAGTTTTTGATTTTATTTTTTGAGGCAACTATGGGGCCCTACCAGTTGCTCGTGTGACTTCCGAGAGTCGAAGAGGGTTCGTATCCCGAATGTTGTACGTCGTAACATCCTGGACAAAATGTAAGAGGAGATATCTCACGCTGGGGAGACCTGACGCACCACTGTTCCTCCACCAGCATCACAAACAATGAAAGTTCCGCCTCTCTTGATTGAATTAGCATGCATTTGAACTTACCTTGTAGAACTAAGTTTGGAGTGAAAATCAGCTAACTTACCTTGATCTCCATATTGGTAACTGTGGGCATCAGATCGAGGGCGCACGCCGCAGCTGCCTCTGGTTCTTGAACAATGAAAACATCAAATATCGCCCCAAACCCAATCTCTTCCAGGACCTCTCCTAGAATATTCTGGATTTTGAATACAGACTCCACAGGCCAGCCAGCTGGTACACAAAGAACTGGTTCAACTTCGCATTCGGTCATGTAATCCTCATTCTCAGTCAATTGAGCTTTTGTATGCTCAAAGACCTTAACAAGGTAGTCCTTAATTACCTCATGTTCGGTCTTTCCGATTTCCTTCAGCATCTCTCTAAGAGATTCCCCCGGGCCTGAACCATCATCATTGTTAATAAGTAGCAGTTTTGAGTGCCTAATGCGGCCAAATGAAGAAATTTTTAATTTCCTTAGGTGTTCCGCTCTTGTCTCGACGCTATAACCCCAAAGGTATTCATCACCAAGGTACCAGCTCTCACTTGGCACCTGTGGAGTTCTCTGGTCGCTAAATCTGCTGAAAGCTTCTGGCCAATCAAGGATGGACCTGATTCCAGTATGATCCCCGTTCGAGCCCAGTTTGGCGTAGGATACCGAAGTGTATGTCGTTCCAAAGTCGAGTGCTACTACGAACTTGGCTGGGGTGGTAGTTTCAGGTAATGGATCGCCTTCAGCCAAAGCATCCACCATCGCAGTATCGTCACTGATAGCCGAAGCACCACTCGACCAATCGTGAGCATTGTCGGTCGCTGCTCTCACCGTGTACACGCTGTTGCATGTTCGTCGTGGGTTTTTTCTGCGTGCCATATCGTTGGTTCAATCGCTGTACTCCGTAGTGACGCGTATTAGGTGTAATTCGCGATCGGGCACCTCAGCATTTTCACTGAGGCGAGGTAGGCGTTACCTCCCCCTTTTAAAGTCATCCACGAGGCTCAGGCACAATTCCTGTCAGGGTTCTCCTGACGCTAGGTCAAAATGGCCAGCATTGTTGCCTGGGTGGCGGGTCTCTTTTCCCTTTTCTTTTCTTTTCTTTTTTTTTTTTGTTTTCAGCCTTGCTAGGATGAGAGTGAGCCTTCTGATCTATCATTATTTTTGACACGCAGGGTTGGAGTTGATGCAACAGCCAATACGTTTCGACCGGCTGGTGAAATCGAGAAGGTATCAAGATAATTATAAACTGCCAAAACTCCGGTCCAGCACATCAGAATGAAAAGGTGGAAGCCGAGTTCGAACTCGAGATGTTCTGCACGACGGCGCTCGACGGGGACGTGGAAATATGTGCGAGAACATCACCCCCAAACGCCCATTTCACGAGAAATCAACGAAGATAACATCATTCTTGAGAGACGCCGCCCGAAGCCTACAGAGAAACATAGCAGCTCCAGTGTCGGTGATAGAGGGCATCGAGTCGTGAAGCAAAAATTAAAGCGGTCTGAAAACCAAAGGAACCGCGGGCAGCCCAAACCGAATAAACCTTCGGCAGATAACGAACGTCCATATCCAAAAGTAATTGTAAGTCGGTGATGGTAAATCTACATCTCCCTCACGCTAACAGAGGCTGTGAAGATAAAGAAGCGCGCTCTCAGCCCGGATTCAGCTTATAAACAATATTTCGACCCGGCTTCCCAAAAGATTGAATCGGCCAGTTTGAGGTGTTACTGTGAAGACACGCGACAAAACCTAAATTCCAAGGAAGTCACCCATGAACCCCCTAACGGACTCTCCGTCCAAACGGATATTTCAACTCTTTTACAAAATGAGAAACGACTTAAGCGGGAAATTTCGCTATTAAGAAGGGAGCTTGACCTCCGTGCCGTATATGAGAATAAAGCTATATCCGACCTCAAGAAGAAAGTGGAACTTCTCAAACTGCAGAAGAGTGATCTCGAGGGTGATATGGCCAGGCTAAAAGAGGAAAATCAAAAGACTGCCACCTGTAGGAGCCGAGATACTGAAAACAATAAAGGTTCGATCTCTCAACTCGGGACAGATTGGAGGCACGCTGTGCAATCGCGCCTAGATGTCACTATTCGGTTGGAGAGCGATCGCATAACTGCCCCCGATTTTAGGACCAGTATGATTGAGCTTATGAGGCGGGTATTGGCTACGTCAAAACGCCTAGCTGACTGTTTGGTCAGTCGGAGGGAGCATACCACCCCCAGCCGCACCCAAGCCACTGGGGAACTACACACTCTTATTAGTCGGAGTATTGGAGACGAGGGTGACATCCTCAGGAGCCGCAGGTTCGCTCTCCGATCATTGCTCTTTGTGTTTATCCGTGACCGTATTTTCCACTCCGATCTTTGTACCTCCTTACATTATGAGGGGCATTTACTCCGGGCATACCATAAGTTGATTCTTCAGGGTGGTGGGTTTCTTTCCTTCACGCATACCTAAAAAAAATCATAGAACGCTTGCTAATCCGTGAGTTAGGGCCTAACTCCCTGGCACGATTACAGAGTACCGCCCTTTGTATAATGTTGGATAAAGATGGAGGATTCAAGGAGAGCTTTATCCGAGCTCAAGCCATAGAGCTTCGACTTGAAATAACAGACCTACTCAGCCCTTATTTGGATACACGAACTTTGGCGGAAGGCAGAAGCAAGATTGACGCTGAACTGGAAATGCTGTTTTCTCAAGCGATTGAATTTCGACTTCGCGCTTTTCCATCTCACGGGACCCGATACGAAATTGTCCATTACAAAGCAGGGCATGAATTCGATCCAGCAGTAATGGAAGCACGGGATGAGTTTGGGAAGACAATATCCGTTCCAAACGATGGCGTGAAACGTTTTATTAGACTGTGTGTCCATGGTCTTATTTTCGGCCATAAAGTCGATAAGCAACTATCCGAGGAAGAGGAAATGAGGTCACAATGTCGACCATTTCTTTTAGAGGACGACGATAGGAGAGAACATATCAAAGAAAGTCATCTTGTGACTGAGAAGGCAGTCGTGATGTTATAATGTAAGATTTCTATACCCATAGCGAGAGCGATAATGAATAATAAATAGCGTTGATTTGGTTTTTTGGAGTTAATGAACAATTTTGGGATTTCGCTCATAACCACATTGGCACCCGACCCAGAGGAGGGTTATTTTACTTTTCCTATTATAAAAAAAGTACTTGCGATAGAAGCTGTACCAACTTCCAGCTCAAACTGGCAATGTCATGGCCTGCTGTAATTCCTGATGCAGCTTTTAATGGGGAATTCGTGCCTGATTAGGGCATGTCATAAAAAGGACCGGCGATAGGCCAACAGGAGAAGAAGGATCTATAGATATACTCATGAGTACTATGTGCTTCGGCTAAGGGTCTGTACAAGGGAGGACAAGGATGTACAAGTTCATATACAAAGACGGGTGAAGATGTACGACTTTGGTTTAGCTGTGCTCGCCGCCAGGGCTAGCATCTGATAAGCCCTTTTTCCTAACATGTATAACGCATAGTAAGTAATCTGAACTGCAGAACCTCGGCACATAATTCTTTCCCTGCTCTGTACGACATGCATAGTTCGCATGGTAATGATAGTCCGGGCGATTAGGCGGGGAAGCCGAGGGCGGATCCAGACAAATCCTTGATCTTATTACTTATGTTGTTATGATCCAGTATTGAGAGCTGATATAAAATGGTCGGCTTTGCCTTGTCAGGCTGCCTGCTTCGTTAACTTTTGCGCGGTGCTCCCCACATCACAAGAGCTTCAACCTTCATACTATCAAGACTGTTCAATCATCGCTCTGAAATATGGCCGTTGATAAGATAAATGTTGTCAATGATGAGAGAGTACAGCGCTGCTCTGCAGTTCTAAATGGAACTACATACGGTGCGTATACTTCCTCGTTGTTCTAAGCCTGGAGACGTCGGCTGATCATTGGTATAGGATATCTCCTTGCCGTCCCACCTAATGGAGACTTTCGTGCAACTATC
Source organism: Arthroderma sp. MBC 929 (assembly GCA_030789285.1). Classification (NCBI taxonomy): domain Eukaryota; kingdom Fungi; phylum Ascomycota; class Eurotiomycetes; order Onygenales; family Arthrodermataceae; genus Arthroderma; species Arthroderma sp. MBC 929. The sequence goes on along the minus strand of JARJUX010000012.1, from coordinate 374,471 downwards.
TTTCTGGTTTGTTCATAGTCTAGCTCTAGATTTGAAGTTTTTCATTCTCACACTCTTACAGATCCATGGCTTTCCGGATCTATCTATGGGATGGCGCTATCAGATTCCCGCCCTACTCAAGCTGGGCCTCAGAGTAGTCGTGCCTGACTGTCTTGGATATGGAAGAACGGTATACCTACTACCTACTGGCTTCTATCGATGCTTAAAGATAGATAATATCTAATCATGCGAAATGGCCAGGATGCTCCAGAATTCACCGCAGAATCCGCCGTTCGATATGGTGCCAAACAGTGCGGGGCCGATATGAAAGAACTTGCCCGTCAACTCGGCACTTCCAAAATCATTCTCGGTGGCCACGACTGGTAGGTATACCTGCTTACCTGTTTTCCATCTAGCACCTGTGCTGATTCATTCATGCGCCGATGAAAGGGGTGGGTTTGCCGTTTACCGAATCGCCCACTTCTATCCAGAGCTGGTGTCTCACGTCTTCTCCATCTGTACTCCTTATTTCCCGCCTAAGAGGGAGTACATGCCGCTCGAAGATATGGTGAAACGTGTACTATTCTTCGGATATCAACTGTACTTTGCAAGTGGAAAAGTTGAGAAAGCTATCCGCTCGAAGGAGGAAATTCGTCAGTTCTTACTGTCCTTATATGGAGCGCGGACTCCGGAGGGGGAATGGGCATTTGACGTTATGTCGGGGCCTTTGTTGGATAAGTTTGGGCGTTTGAGATCTTCACCCCTGTTTTCTGAGGAGGTAAGGACCTGATCTATCCTTCTTTATACTTGCTTAGAACCGACATTTTGATCTAACGCTTATACGTTACTGTAGGAGCTAAACTACTACGTTGACGAGTTTTATAGACATGGAATTCACGGTCCTCGTAAGTAGAGCGAATCTATTTCCTTCACTTTCCGCATGGCATTAATCTCAACCCCTTTTCATAGTAAATTGGTACCGTGTCCGAGAGCAGAACTACAAGGATGAACTTGAGCTTGTCGACCGAGAGCTCAACCTCCCTATATTATTCGTTCGGGCTCTCAGGGACGAGGCTCTCCGGCCAGAACTCTCGACTGGGATGGAGAAGTTTAAGAATCTGACAAAGGCGGATGTTGATGCCAGCCATTGGGCGCTGTGGGAGAAACCTCAGGAATGCAATGAGATTATCACGCGTTGGATTGAGGGTGTGGTTTTTGGTGGTAAGAGTAAGTTGTAGGCAGCCGTATACAATATCGTCGTGTTCAATACGATTTTTGTTTTATTATATATTAATAGCTCTATATGCTTCATGCGGTACATCGCAATAGCCAGCCAGGATTGCATGACAGCTAATTGTAGATGCGTGGAATCAAACTTATTAGCTCATATAGCATTCATGGAAATGGCCTTAATCCAAGAAAGATTTTTCACAACGGGGCGCTGGTAAAGTAAGGCCAGCTGATTCACGCGTGTACGGCCTGGATTTTCAGGTCGTAGGTAAATCACCCTTCCAGTACATTTGCACGAATAGATACCCCAACACGCTCTAGCCGGTCAATATACTCCTGCCCCAATACCGAGGGAGTCAGATAACCTCCTCCAAGTTCCCCAATAATCTTGCTTTCAGATAGAACCATTGCGGCCTCTGCTAACAGCAACCCCGTCATGGTGTACGGGCAGCCTTCATAGGTATAGGATCCCAACACCCGGATCGGCTTTTTTCCGTCCTGGTCATGTTCCGCCGTGGCGACAGCCCTGTACTCAAGCCTATTTCCAGTCGTGCTTTCCACAGAAGGGCCTTGGCCGGGGGCGAATATGACCTTTTGCAAGGCCCAGCGGACTGGAGGTAGGAGCAGGGCCCAAGTGCCAACTAGAAAAAGGAGGTGAAAGACAACACCAGTGAAATAGTTACGAGCTTTCATGGATTCCCAGAAGCGGAAGTTCTTATCGAACAGATGGGGCATGAGCGAACTGCTCCGATGAACTATGGCAGTGTCGCACACTGCTGGGATGGAAGTTGTGACCATTCCAATATCAGGAACGTAGTGGGCACCCAGAATCTTCTGGGCTATTGGGGTTGGTTCGATTTTAGATGGTTGTGAAAGTGACAAGGCATATGGGTTTTTTAATTCGAGGAGCTCTTTCATAGGGGTATTGTTTATGGTTGTTAGGATTGTGCTGAGTGTACCTCCGCTGGCACCAGCCGCTCTGCATCAATTTCGTAAGCGTCGAGAATGAAGATACAACTGAAGAAGGTTAACCTACTTGAAATCGTATATCGATAACTTTACTTCCTTTGTTAGGACAGCAAATTTGGATTTGATGAAGCTTGCCAAAGACCATGTTAATAGGTCTGCTGGGGCACTTTCAACTCCATCTGCGGATATAATCTATCAGGTAAGTTAGTACGCTAGGCCTTTACCGGGTAAGACAGCTACGACATACAATTGCACCTGTTGATTTAGCAGTCTCGTGAAATTTAGCTGCCATCTTTTTCACCCACTGAATCTCTCCCGTTCTATCTATTAGTTAGCTGGTGCAGAGACGTGTCACCGAGGAACAAACGTACACATCAAGGTAATGGGTCCCATTGATCGCACATGCCTCGACGACAGGCGTCGAATGTATATGATACGGGCCCACGCAATTGATGAGGACTTTTGTCTTTCGAGCAAGGTCCCCCAATGCCGTATCATTCATCTGAATGGGAAGAACCTCTATGTTCCATCAGCGTTTGGCACACGCTATGCTCAACTGTGAAGCTTACCTGGAGGCGTGCGATCCTCATTTTCCTTCTTCAGGTCTGCCGCTAGATTGTCAAGCTTTCCAGCTGATCTCCCAGCAATTGCCCATTTCAAATTGGTTGGGAGGTTCTTCACAATATGCTCTGCGCAAAGCCGGCCTGTATACCCGGTAGCTCCTAGTAGCACAAAACTGAAATGGCGATTGAGTGCCATTCTGATGTTCAATGGTTTAGCCCAGCTTTAGTCTGCTAGAATAGGTGAAGGTGAGTAGGCAAAATATGTCTGTAGAGAATTGAGAAGATCTCTCCCAAGTAGCGGACGACGCCATGATATCCGCTGGATCTTCGCCTGCCGTCATTCAAGCCATTTTTGGGTTTCACTAACTAACAAACCTTCTGCTGCGTCAAAGAAACCTCGGGACGGCACTTTGATCTTCCGGTCCGATTGCATCACGTGGATATTGCCAAGAGTTCAGCGAGCAAGCGAGCCCACACAACTTCGAGGCCGAACGACATCTTCGATTTGACAGCACCACACTGAATTTCGTCAGCTTCAAGCACATATCAAGTCGACAAAATGACGAAGCGCACAAAGAGTAAGTTGCTATTACTGAAAACTATTCTCCCGGGTTTTTACAACAGTGCTAATTTTATCTGTAGAGGTCGGTGTGACGGGTAAATATGGCACTCGGTACGATTTCAATCCCAATCTCCCTGCTCAACCATTGAGGCGCATTAAACGGGCGATATAACTCGAAATTTGGATCTCGGAATATGGAAAATAAAAAAAAATCGCTATTTTCGATGGGAACATTGCTAATACGGGAACCCATTTACCAGTTATGGTGCCTCCCTCCGTAAGCAGGTGAAGAAGATGGAAGTCACCCAGCACGCCCGATATGTCTGCACATTCTGCGGCAAGAACTCCGTCAAGAGAACCGCTGTCGGAATCTGGGAATGCCGCTCCTGCAAGAAGTGTGTTGCCGGTGGTGCTTGGACTGTCTCGTAAGTCCTACCCAGAGACCAGCTACCTAAAATGGGAATATACCCATATATACCGACAACTGCGAAATCACAAGAGTTGAACTAACCGGGTTGTTTTCCGATCTGCCTTTAGCACTCCTGCCGCAGCTGCCACCCGATCTACCATCCGTCGTCTCCGAGAAATCGCTGAGGTCTAAACTTGTGGTGGATTTTTTATGGTAGTTTCTATGGTTTTTTAATGGATGGAAATTTTTCCTTTTTTTACCCAAATACGATATTCATGAAACCTGCAATGCAGATGCAGAGGCAACAGTCAAAATCCCGACGACCGGACAATAGACAAATCAAAAATTAAATTCCATTGCTTCATGGTTCCAGTCGCTAGACCTATCTTTTCCAACGTTGTCCACGTACGCCTCGCTATCGCTCTGTGAAAAGATGAAATATCCTGAGGGGTTCGAATCGCACAGAGGAGGAATGAAACAAAAAATTAGAGTCGCATCAAATGACCGACTGGGTGTTTTGACTATTATCACATGAGCAAGAGACTTACGCCATGCTTTTCCAAGTAAACACGTTTTCTTCTGGATGACTATCCGGATGCAGGACTGGAAGCAGGACATCTCTTTCTTGGTCCCTGGACCCGCTACCGGATCGCATGGATGACCGCTCTCTGAAACAAGTGCCTGTCCAGACAAGTCACGAAAATAGATTATTAACACGGGCTGGATATGGCAGGAAAGCGGTCAGTTCCCAGCTCAGTTCAGTCTAATTATCACCTCCATTTTGATCGTCATCATACATGTAAAGTCCCTCAGCCGCAGCCGCAGTTGTCTCCCCTCCCCCCAACAAAGCCCAAGACCTGATCAAGTTCTTTCTCACTCGTAGGTTGGCTCAATTTTAACTTTTGTGTGGTGCGCAACGCTGATAGGCAGACTGATGATGACCTAATCCTGCAGCTCGTGATGGCCGACTGTCACGTTACTTAAACCATGCCCCTTTTTGCCTAGCGCCTTTTACTAGCTCAGCTTCAAAAGGGCCGCCCGCCGCCCCCCCACAACCTCTTCTTACTTCATTCCCTTGAAAAAGTCCCCAAAAGCCCGTCAATCCGTCCTTCATGCCGCCACTTAACTATCTGAGGTGCATCTCCGACGTACATCACACCAACAATGTCCGACACATGTATTGTGTGCTTAGGAGACCTTGGAGAAGGCGCTAGCGAGGACAGCATCGTCGCCGAACTTGTGCCAAGACCCAGTGACAACAAGAGTGACGATACTGCTATTGGCAGGGCAAAGCAACCAGCGCGAGCTGTTGCCGAAGAAATCGCGCATTTGATCCCATGTGGTCATAATCTTCATAATGAGTGCCTCACACCATGGGTTGAAAGAGCGAATAGCTGCCCAATCTGCCGACAGAATTTCAATGTGGTCGAACTTGTTGCAAAGATCGGAGGTAAGAATCCACTTCAAAATTTAGTACCTTTTTTTTCATTTCTTCATTCCCCGATGATCATGTGTGCTAACTTGTTTTCATCTATAGGCCCTGTCCTGTCGTCTTATGTTGTTGAAGATCGCATACAAGTCGCTGAGGTCGACCCTTCGATGATTGTTGATGAGCCTCTCGACGATGTAGATTCGCAGCCTTGCCCTATCTGCGGGGATGATGAGAACGAAGATGTCCTCATGATATGTGATGGCTGCGAGGTCGTCTCACATACCTACTGCGTTGGCCTAGACTCCGTTCCATCCGGTCCTTGGTATTGTGCGCAGTGCGAATCTCAACGAGCTATTTCTTCTGAGCCACAACAGTCAGGCCGCCGGCGAGTTCGGCGGACGCGGGGCGACCAAAGAAGAAGTCGCAGCCGCCGCCAAGTGCACGATTTCCACTGGGCACGGGTCTGGCAATCCGTATGGGATCAGCTCAACCTCGACCTTGATTTTCCTTGGGAGGATGAAGACGCAGCAGCGCGCGTTTTGCAACATCAGCGACGCGTAGCTAATAATAGACGGGAATTTAACCAATGGCAACGCCGACTTCGTGTTGCCGAACGACAAGGCGGCTTGAATCGTTTCCAAGAGACTGCGCCTGCGCTGCTTGAAATTGGGCGCGGGTGGCCATCAAGGCCTAGACAGAGAGTAGAGTCGCCTGAGCCCGAGTCACTAGATGAGGTACGAGCTTGGAATGCTTTTGAGAGAGCAAGAGAGTTGCAAGATCACCCAAACCCAAATCGCCGAAAGAGGAAGTCTCCCACAGCATCTCCTAGGGAACCACAGCCGGCAGAGCCTGAAAGAAAATTAAAACGGCCGCGAACGAAGCGATCGGAAGAACTAGCAGGGTTGGCCGATCAGGGCGGCGAGTCCTCGAGAAACGGAAGGCAAGCCCAAGCCGATAATGACACCGTTCCCACCCCTACGTTCCTACAATCACTTTTGAAGGAGGTTGAGGAATCATCTACACCAAGCAAAACGAACGGTACCCATAGGGCGCCTGCCCCATCGTCGACTGCGGCAGACATGAGTTCTTCGGGGCCCTCCTCACCCGCGCTGTCACCCCTTTCCTCCAGCCCATCATCTTCTCGCCCATCTTCGACCACACCACCACCAAACATTCATACCTCCCGACACTCATCTCCTGACTTTTCCCCTTTATATTCACCAGCGCTTGCCTCTGATTCAATTCAGCAGCCGCAAACGTCACGCCATGTCCGCTCTCTTTTTAATAATTCTCGCCGCAATCACATTTCATCTTCCCCAACTCGCCCCAATCTATCCTTGTCCGCCAAATCAGATCTTCAAAAGATGGTCAGCGCGGTTCTCAAACCCTTTTACCGGAAACGAGAAGTCTCAAAGGAAGAATATACCGATATTAATTGCAGAATATCCCGAATACTTTACGAGCAAGCGGAGACCTTCGATACACTTGACTCTGACACCAAATCCAAACTAGCGACTCTTGCTAGCGAGAAGGTCAATATGGCTGTCGCGTCCCTCAGGGAGTCTCGGTCGAATGAAGCAAATGATAGCAGTAGTGGCTCGTGATGAATACACCCTTTGATCCTTGGTATCATATAACTTGATTTTAGCACACTGTACTATACACTAGGGAAGGAAAAGGTGTTTTAGGAAGACTTGAACGGATAGAGCGTGGGAAGGTTATGGTAACTACGCGTCATGGATTGGGGGATAGCTATCTAAGTGGTGTTTGGGGTTTTGGTTTCAGCCTGTATCTTGTTTTATTTTTGACGAAGACACGATGAATATGAATATACCCTCCATATTTTGAATATAATCCAACTTTCCAACCATAACTAAGTTTTAGGCGCTGCAACCGCCGCCGCTCCGGAAATGCCAAGCGCCCGTTAAACCTTCACGTGACAGGTACCGCTTATCTCAGCCGACGCGTTTTAGAGTGGGTCGGCTGCCTGCTTTGGGTCGCGCATCGCTAAATAAGAATGAGCGAAGCTTCACGGAGCAACGTCTGAGCTGACTCTGTCCCTGGGTGAATCCTAGGTGAATTTTATAGCAACAGGGCGACACTTACCAGCTTTGTTTGATCAAAAGCATAATATAAAAACTTTGAGCGACTTTGACGAGCTCAATTAATAGTTCAGCTTCAACCACTACTCTACGGCGAATCAACGTCAGTGAGAACGGACGACAGCGACAGAACTGCCAGCGCGTCAATCCTGATAGTGATATTGTTTGACAGATACAATTGATTGCTTTACTGCGCGGTACACTCCCGTGGTATCGCGTATAAGGGGGTGGGGGTTCTATTAAGAAGGGAAAAAGAAGCCACGATGCCGGCGCGAACTCGACGCACTCGAGGCGCTGCTACAGCTAAAGCGCGAGAACCAGAGCCTGAACCGGAAATAGAGGTGGAGGAGGAAGAGGAGGAAGAAGAAGAGGAAGAAGAGCAGCAGGATGAAGATCAAGAAAATGACCACGAGCGCAACCACGGATCTTTACAGCAGCTTCAGTTCGACAAACCCTTATCATGGCGTGCGGGGAAGCCAATTCCGGTCGGGGAGCTACTCCAGCGATTGGAAAAATTAGGCACGGAACTTCGACAACTTGATCAAGAAGAAACAGATTGCGATTCTTTGACGAAGGTTTCGCATGATCTTGCTGGCGGTCACTTGCTGGGACACAAGGATAAGGGTGTGCGGGCGTGGACTGCGTGTTGTTTAGTTGATATTCTACGGCTCACTGCGCCTAGTGCGCCGTTTGTGTTGAATCAGTTGAAGGTAGGAATAACTGGATCTCCATGCACTTATGTTATGGGCGGTTCGGTGCTGACTGAGTTATTCTACTATAGGATATATTCACAATGATCGTTACCAGTATAATACCCGCCCTAGCAGACCCTTCCAACGCATATAACGACCAGCATATATACGTCCTTTCATCCCTAGCAGACGTCAAAAGTATCATTCTTTTGACGGATGTACATGCCCCTGACACTCTCATTATCCCCCTCTTTAGGTCCTGCTTTGATATAGTTTCTGGTTCGTCAAATGCCTCCACAGGCGAAGATCTAGCAAAGAGTGTGGAATACGATTTGACACGATTACTTGTTCCAATCATCGATGAAGCTCCCAACCTAGCGCCGGAAGTGATAGACGCAATTGTCGCACAGTTTGTCCGTGTCGACCCACGCGCTTCTGATCAATCCCTAGGCTCGTCAGGAAAGGGTAAACGAGGCGGAATAGCTGATCCGAAACAGGGGACTTTACTATTAAAGGAATACCCCCCTGCATATGATATGGCTAAAGCTATCTGTAATGCCTGCCCGGAAAAAATGACAAGCTATATAAGCCAATATTTCAACAATGTGATAATAGATGCTTCGGGCTCATCTGGTGCTAACGGACTATCCAAATCCTCTCACCGACGATACCAGATGGACGACTCGGAAGATGAAGGGGAGAACGCGAAAGATCTGAACAAAGCGCATCGGCTTATTCGAGAATTGTGGCGCGCTTGTCCCGATGTGCTCCAGAATGTCATACCGCAGATTGAAGCAGAGCTGTCTGCTGATTCGTTGTCACTTCGTTTACTTGCGACACAGACAATTGGCGACCTCGCTGCTGGCATCGGTGTTGCAGGCCCACCCCCTGATCCAAACATGGACCCAACTGCATACCCGCCTCTATCACTCGCGAATGAGTTCCAGACGACGCCGAGTCTCAGCCCATTACTCACCCCACTCTCGCCCAAACCATTCTCGCAAGTACATTCAACTGCATATGAGAGCTTCCTCACCCGCCGACACGATAAGTCTGCATCTGTTCGAGCGTCGTGGGCGACTGCTATTGGGCGAATTCTACTCACCTCCGCTGGTGGTTCTGGTCTGAGTACGAATGAAGAGGCGGAGCTCGTAAATGGGCTCGTGAGGATGCTTGGAGACGCTGATGAGAGAGTGCGTATTGCTGCAGTTGAAATCATCGGCAAATTTGACTTTGCAAACATCGTCAAGAAGCTCGGCATAGATGGAGGATTATCCGAGCCAGAGTCGCTTCTATCCGTTTTAGCAGACCGGGTGAAGGATAGGAAACATTCTGTTCGCGAACAGGCCATGTCTATCCTAGGTCGCATGTGGGCCGTGGCATCAGGCGAGATCGAGGCGAATAACGAGCAAGTAGTGCCGATCTTAAAGGATATCCCTTCCAAGATATTTGATGCCTTCTACACCAATAATCTGGACATTCAAGTTCTGTTAGACCATGTCATCTATGAGGTTCTCCTCCCACTGAAATACCCGCCTCACAAATCCAAAGGTGCAAAAGGAGATTCTCAAGCCAAGAAAATTAAGGTCCCAGAATATGACCCTGATTCAATTCGAGTTCGGAGGATCCTTACCTTAGCTAAAGGGTTGGATGAGCGATCGACGAAGGTATTCTTTGCTCTGCAAGGACGTCAACGGAAGATGGAGACATTTATAAGTTTCTATTTGAATGCATGCGAGGACTACAACGTAGGTCCCTCCCCACCAATTTCTATCAGTGGTTGATGCTAACTTCTCCATAAGGGCGGAGTAATGGAGGAAGATGAGGATAACATCAAAGCCAGGCTTACTAAAGTCATCGACACCATTGCCAAAATGCTTCCGGAACAATCACGCGTGTCCGCTGACTTATGGAAGTTTGCTAATATGCACGACCGTCATAGCTACCAACTGCTTCGAACTGCAATGGCAGTCACTAGCGATTATAGAACGGTTACAAAGGCCATAAGGGATTTCTCAAATCGAATCAAGTCCAGCACATCCGCTACTACGACTATGCTGGAAACCCTCATGCCGTTAGTATACAGAAGCAGTTCGTTGATATTCAACAAGAGCCATATTCCCCCCATCATGGAATTGTCAAGAACGGATGAGCTGGGGCTAGGCAATACTGCGCATGAAATTCTACGCGAGACATCCTCCCAAAATCCTGAAGTTTTGGAGACTCATATCAAAGAAATATGCCAGGATCTGGAAACCCAGGCTCCCTCTGCGAAGAGGAGTGATGACCCTGCCGTGGCCCAAATCCTCAAGGCTTGCGCTGGTTTTGCCAAAAGACTACCAGCCAAGCTGCCCTCCGACAGGAAATTCATAGTTGCTTTGACGAATTATGCAATGTATAGCTCATCCCCAATTGCCGCCAAAAATGCGGTCTCTATAATAATGGCAACCGCAAGCAAGACGCAGATGTATGCGGCGGACCTGGTAAAATCTAGTGTCAAGGATTGTCGTTTCGGGTCGGACCATTTCCTCACGAAACTTGCTGCCATATCTCAGCTAAATCTTCTAGCACCTGGAGAAGCTGATGATCACGGAGACGAAATCATCAACATCGCTACCCATGAGATTTTACTGAAGAATCGTAATTCGCAACCTGAATCCGGATACTCATGGTCTAATGATGTGGACGAGGAGACAGAAGCGAAGGAATGGGCTCTTAAGATCCTCGTGAATCGTGTCCGCTCTAAAAGGGCAACCGAAGATGATGACGAGGTTAAAGAATATCTGGAATCCGTCTACAACATCCTCAATACACTCATCGCAGACCAGGGAGAACTCGCTGGGAAGAAGGATACACCCCCTGCTCAAAAATCGAGGCTCCGCTTGCTCGCCGGCAAATTGGTCGTTAAACTCTGTGCTTCCCGGAACATCTGTGATCGATTGTTTACTCCAGCCAATTTCAATCATATCGCGTTATTGGTGCAAGATCCGTTATTCGAAGTCAGGAGTGGCTTTATCGGCCATTTGAAAAAGAAGTTAACTCAAAATACTCATCTAGGTCCTCGGTGGTATGCAATTGCGTTTTTACTCGCATTCGAACCGAATGTCACATTGTACGATAGCACCATGACCTGGCTGCGGTCTCGAGGAGTCTTCTTCTCCCGCCAATCCCAATCTAGTAATACTAGCAAGGGACAAGACGGGAATCCGTCGCATACCACCATGGAAGTTCTTTTTGCACGCCTGCTCTCGCTCCTAGCACATCACCCTGACTATCCTCCCGAATCATCCGAAGAAGCAACCAAAGTGGACGACCTGGTTGATTTCACTCGCTACATCCTCTTCTACCTCTCTACAATTGCCAATGAAACAAACCTCTCTTTGATATTCCACATCGCACAACGCACTAAACAAGTGAGAGATGCTATATTAGACTCAGACTCCGATCTCACGATTTCCAACCGCCTACGCACCCTTTCCGATCTCTCACAAGCCACCATTCGCCGATTTGCAGAAATATACTCGCAGCAACACAAGATTGGAGGCGGGGCAGCAAATGGAGTGGAGAATATTCTCCAGACCTACCCTGGCAAGATGAGACTGTCTAGTTCGCTGTTTTCGAATATACCAAGTCAACTTGAAGCGCAGGATATCGCGGAGCAGGTTTTCCTGCCAGAAGAAGTCGAGGATAGGTTAGATCGAGTTGTGAGAGCGTTCATGAAGCCTAAGTCTAGCGCATCTGCGGGGAAGAAGAGGAAGATAGAAAGCTCAGGGGCACGCAAGGGTGTTAGTGCTACTAATGGTGGTGGTGACGACAACGATGACTATCACGGAGGTGCAGCCAAGAAGGTACGGAAGGAGAAGAAGAAACAAACGGCCCGAACTGTGCCGATAAGGAGGAAGCCAGGTGAACGATCCAGTGTAGGGTCGAAAGAGCCGAAGCGGAAGAAGAAGTCTGAGGAAGATGACTGGGGTTCTGATGCTGGTGCAGACGGTGGCGCCGTCTCCGCTGGTCGACGCAAGAGTGGTCGTGGAGTTAGAAAATCCGGCATTAGTTATGTTGAGGCTGATAGTGACCAAGACGATGAAGAGATGGTTCAATGGAATCAGCAACAGGAGGAAGAAGAAGGAGAAGAAGGCGATGAATCTGAGGGAGAGGAAGAGCAGTCTGCCCAGTCTGATATAGCAGAGGAGGAGCCTGAAGATAAGGGCAAGAAGGTGCAGAAGCATAAGGGAAAGGAGGCCAGCGACGCAGAGGATACCGAGATGAGCGATGTTCCATCTAACCTCTCCTCACCGCCGCCACCACCAGCTACAGCATCTCCATCGCCTCCTCCGGCTTCAAAACCCCGGCGTGGTCGAGCTTCTAAAACACAAGCAAAGAAACAACCGACACCACCACCGCCCAGGAAAGGCGGAAGAACGACACGACGACGAGCTGCTGCATGACATGACTTGTATGTGTGAGATAGCATTGATATCCAGCTTTCTGTAGTATTTTTTATATCTAAGTATCTCCTTAATGAAACCGTATATCTTTTTTTCTCCTTTTCTCCTTTTTGTCGTGTTCGTGTTTGGCCTGTTTGCGTGTTCTCGTTCCCTTCGCCCAAAAGGACAACTTGCGGCCTCGCGATTTCAACCAGCATGAAACTCGACGCTCTTTTTCTTTCTTCTGCGTTCTTCTGCTTGTTCTGTTCTTTGTTGTGATGTTTTATTGTCTCTAGACTATCTCCTCTTAATAAACCGGGTAGCGCTCTCTCTTCTCCAGGCTCCGGCACAAAGCTACATCCCAAGCTCCGAGCTACCTATATCTCAGGACAGCTATAACAATTTCAACCGACAACGACAACAAGAGCTCGAGAACTCCGCTACATTGACCGATCGAACTAGAATGAATTGAAACTCGGCATAGAATCGAAATCTATCCTACACCGAGCCGTGAATTTAGCCGTTCCTTCGAAACCCCCAATTCCCCGCACGATATATTTCCTCACGCGCCGGTTCTTTCGCTCCGGTCTATTATTACTCTCATGATGACACGATTCAATAGCGTCGGCGCTTTTCTTGCCTGCGTTCTTGCATTTACCGGAGTTAGCGAGGCGGGGACTATTGTGCCAGGTTCGAGTTTTGGCAATTCGAAACGGTATGGCTGCTATTCGGCGTTGTTGCTGCGGAGCTAGTATCACGGCTTCGGGCACGTATCATTCTTGAAATGATGTGTGCCTACTCTGTTCTGAGTTGCTCTGACTTGGTTTGTTCCTTCCAGGTCACCTCAAGATGGCCAAACGCTGCCTGGATGGAAAATGGGGGGTGTAGGATATGTTCCGGAAGTGGTGCGTCAATTGAAATCTATGTGTACGTCTTGTACGGGATATAATGGCACTGACACCTCCTCTTTTGCCTCGTTTAGCTTTCCGATCGAACTATTTTGACCCCTCCGTTCGCTGGTGAGAAACGGGGTGCTTTATGGGCTGCAGAACCGTATGTCATTTGAGGATTCCTATTTCGGCTTACGTTATTTCCGTCGCATGGTGTTGATAAATATATCTAGACTCGCGCAAGAAGAATGGACTGCTGAACTCACACTTCGAGTTAATGGCGAAGAGAGGGGGGATGGGAACTTCCAGCTCTGGTTCGTCAAGGATGGGTACGCCACGATAGGGACGTCCAGCATATACGATAGCAATCCTTTTGAGGGATTGGCTATCTCTCTCGATATGAATTCCGGCAGGGTTAGTCAATTGGGGCGAGGGAGCAAGAGGGTCCGTTACATCTACTAACGTACCTTTATAATTTCACAGGGAAGCTTGCGTGGGTTCCTGAATGACGGAACAACAGACTTCAAGACTCGCAACAATGTCGATTCCCTGGCCTTTGGGCGATGTGACTACACATATCGTAACCTTGGTCGTCCTTCGAGAATCGTAGTTAGACATACAGGCCTGGCTTTTGAAGTCACCGTGGATGGTCAACCTTGTTTTAAAACTCCAAAGGTGAGAGAGCCCTTTGATCAAATATGTCGTTCTCTTTGTTACAGCTATTCTAATTCTCCATCAGGTATATATCCCACCAGGAAAAAATTTCGGTGTCACGGCAGCTTCAGCCGCGGATCCAGATTCCTTCGAAGTGTTCAGACTGGTCGTCGACACCCCCAATGACAACGAGGCTACTCATTCCAATAACGCAAGAACCCAACGCAACTATGAAGCCCAGCATCGGCCAAACGAAGCCAGTCCCAACAGCAATAACAATAACAATGATAACCGCAACAGCCAGCCATCCGTCGACACAGCCGCCCTTGAGGCACAGCTTAGGGATGTACAACGACAACTACAGGATCTCACAGTCACGACCAAGAAAGTCCTCGACGAGGTATTTGCCTTCAGCTCCGATAACACTGAACGTATGAAGGAACTAGGCCGCATCTTGGCAAGCCGCAGTCAAATCAGCAGCCTCGAATCAAAGATGGAGTACTTCGATCGAAAGATAGATGAAGTTCAGAAGGAAGTGAAAAGCCTAGACCCCTCAAATCAAATAGCTAGGTTGCAAAATATCATACAACACTCTCACACTGGCCTGATCGAACATCTCCAGGATTCTTCCAGCAGTTCGTATAACCCTTCTGTCCATAATTTGGAACCCCCCTAGGCCTGTCATACTAACAGTGTGTCGTTCTAGAAATCCTCTCCTCAGCCCCACGAATGGGTCTCTTCATCTTCTTCATCGTGGCTGTCCAACTCGCCCTCGCAGCATCTTACATCTGGTACAAACAACGACGCGCACATATGCCCAAGAAATTCCTCTAAATCGCCTACGTACCATACCCGCACTACCATACCTACACATCCCAAGCTCACCGCCCAGTCACCACCAATACCTCAATATCCCTTCCATTTAGCATCTTTCCTTGCTCGCGAGTATTAACTCGCCCACTGTATATGTTTCGCTCAAGTTCGCCTTTTTTTTTCCCTTCTCGGTTTTAGTTGTTTATGCATTGTTGGATTGAATTCTCACTTTATTTTTAAGTTCTACTTCTCATGTTTTGTATTGAATGTAGCGTGTAAAAGATAGGGAGTATAGATAGATGTTATGCGTCTATTTCAGGAGTTAGAAGGTTATATACACTATTTCCATACACTGTTCAATAAGAACTCACCCCTCCAAGTGCATACTACAGATTTGTTGGGACGGTAGGATAGCATCTCTCTGGAGGTGGACCTATCTATCTAGCCATTGTGAGATCCAGAAATCAAAGAATATTATGTGTGTAAACATATTTATTGCATGCAAAAATTGACAAAGCTAACCAGCTATCGTAGCAAGAGGTAAGAAACCGACGCTCATGAATGTAAGAAACGCTAATACATCAGGACATGACATGACGCTTTTTAAAAAAGAGACATATTGTACACGGGATATGGTAGAGCATATTGAATACAAAAAAGAAAAGAAACGAAACGAAACGAAATACAAGAGAAGCCGCGCCGAATTTCAACCGAAGGAAGATTTTGATATAAACGCCTTTCCTCTTTTTTTCCCAGTCTAAAAAACCCATGACCGAAGCAACAAAGGAAGGAAGGTAGAAAAAGGCATGCTTGCTAATGCCGATGCTCTTTTTGTAAGGCCGTAAAAGTGAGAACCGGAACTCCTGTGCATGCATGCAAAGAAGGAAATTTTAGTCGGTCTAATGGTGAATAAAAGTAGCAGAAAAACATAGGAGAATTGCAGTGGTGAAATACAAGGGGAATAAGGCAGGGAGTCGTCAGGTTCGTAGTGTGTTGGAGAGGTCGGCGGAAAGGTTAGGGCCGTGGTTATCGGACTCGCTTGGAGAGTTGTAAGGGGCAACCTCTGGAATATAGAGACGGAGAGTGAGAAGGTGATGTAAGGTCCTTTTCATGCCCTTGTTGCGGAGGCAGGTAAGGCCACATTGGTGCATCAAACTGTGCGAAGGTAGGCGGTAAAGGGCCTACATGCAGGCGTTGAGTATATGGCCATATTGGCCTCCAAGATGCACGACAGTAAGGGACGTTTGTATAACCCTGTAAGAGTGGGACTTTTGAGGCCACCCGTGTAGGTAACGGTGGCTGTTGTTTGTGCCCTACGCCTAACAGTAGCTAAGGAGTATGTGAAGGACCGCGTATGGGCGAGTAGTAGAAGGTTTGTTTCGCCAAAGTAGACGCATTAGGCAGGCGGGTATGTAGGCGATTTGAATGCCCTTATTGGAAGCTGGCGCTGGCTTTGATTTAAACGCCGTAATCACGATGGCAGAGCGTATTGCTGGGCTCATAAAAGGCTGGCGCGCGTCGGTGAAAATGATAAGTTGCAACGTGGATTGCGCAATGGCTGATGTGCCAACACTGGTGTTCAAAATCCCGTGGTGGGCGTTGCCTTGAACTGCTGTCTGCCGCTGTGTCTCGAGGCACGAAAAGAAGCGAAGTGCCAAGGCGTCGGTATTATAACTGCTGTAGCTGACTGACTCCTTGCTTATCCCCCTGTAAATCAGCTGCAACAAAACGCTCACACAAGTATAGCAAACCCAAGGAACATGCTAAAATTATTCAATGGGAGGGAACAAGGGAGAAAGCAAAGAGAAAACTAAGGAAATTTTTGTAAGCAATGGGGGGCTAAGGAAAGGGGTTTCAACTTAGCCGAAGTCATTGTCACCGAGGCTCCTGCCAAAGCCACGGCTGGCCAGCGATCAGATTCAGAGACATGCTACCGTAGGCTAACGGCGTGAATTGTCAAGTGGTGGAGCGGGGCGCAGCAGAGGGGGGAGGGAGAAGGGAAAGGGGAAAGGGATGGGGGAGGAAGGGGAAGATAGCCATTTAGAAGGGTAAACTTGTAGTGAAAATTTGGAAAGGGCTATCGAAATATCTGTCGTAAAGTGATACCCGTCACGTATCGGCCAATTGGCAGATTGGCCGATGCCTACCGTGGACCTAGATAAGGAACAAGTCGCGAAATCACACGGCTCACGCGAGCCAACAACAAGCTTTCAAGAGATGATAGCAACCAGACATGCCAGAGCCAAACACCGAAATCCACTATCTACCAAGACAACCCAGTCGAGAATGGGCGGGGAACACCACCCCGAGCAGGCTGCCTTTTAGTTGGTAGAAGCAGAAACCGGGTTCAGCGCCTGGATGCGCTGGCTGATCACCTCTTGAAGAGACCGAAGTATTTCGGTCTCACTTGTTGCATCGCCAAACGCGCCGGGGGGCGCGCCGGCGATGAGCTGTGACACGATATGCCCAGCCCGCTCGACCGGCGACTGACCTGCGATGTTCAAAAGTCCCATCACAGCGTTTTGCTCGGTAGGGAGCAGGCCTGAAAATGCGGAAGTGACTTCCGCATCGGCCTGCTCCTGGGCGAGGCGAGCGGCCTCAGCCGCTTCCGCCTCTCTCTGGGCATGGCCACGCTTGACTCGCGTGATGAAGTCGAGGATGACTCCATGTTCTCGTACACGGTACACGGTGCCTTC
Source organism: Arthroderma sp. MBC 929 (assembly GCA_030789285.1). Taxonomy (NCBI): domain Eukaryota; kingdom Fungi; phylum Ascomycota; class Eurotiomycetes; order Onygenales; family Arthrodermataceae; genus Arthroderma; species Arthroderma sp. MBC 929. Next base: position 357,053 of record JARJUX010000012.1, on the reverse strand, counting down.
CTTTTCATGCTCCCCGACGCTTTCCCCGTCGCTGTCGGGGAGCACCTCGATATCGACAAACTTTGGATTACGGGGTCGTCGGACCCTCCCCGGGTGTCTGATATTGGCAAGCTCGTGTTCAACGTGATTAGGACACTTCCAATAGTGCCCTGGGTGCTCACTCCCCGGCTTCTGGCGAGGACAACTCGCCAGAGGCGGGTCGAGGCAGTCCAGGTGCCACCAACAAGGGCAGTAGTCGCATTGGATGATAGGCCGACGCCCTTCGGACGTCGTCCTACATCGGACACAGACAACGACCTTACCTTTGGAATCTCTGACCCTTAACGGGTCAAGTTCCTCGGCTCGGCCCTGCCGTGTCGTACGGCCACGACCACTACCCTTGGGAAGCTCCGTCACTTCCGTGTACTCCCCCTTGTCACCGGTCCTCACGCCAGAAAAGAATCCGCGAACCTCCTCCGGTAGTTGGAAGTTCGACTGCGGGACCGAGTCCATCGCCTCCGCTAAACCCCCCAACAGACCCTTCTTCGCACACGAAGGACAGTACCACTGTCCTTCGGGTGGCGAATTGGGATCCATTGGAGGATCCAGGCAGGTGAAGTGGAACGAATCCACACAGCCGTCGCAGCATAAAAGCTGGCCACTACCGTTGCACGCGCGACAGAAATCGAGGTTATCGATTTCGTCCGGTTGTCTAAAAGTAGATATGAGGTTAGCACATTGAAAACCAATGAAGAAGATATAGGTTGTGGGTAGTGGAAGGTGGGAAGAACATACGCAATTACGGGCTTGCGGACCCTCCTGGTAGACGTGCTGACCACGGCGGGCTTTGGAGGAGCTCTGGCCTTCCTCCCAGTCAAGCCACGAGCCGGCTGCTTAGCAGGCTCTTCATCGTCCGAAGGGACGATCCATCGAGCCGGCCAAACATAACCGGCTGGCGGCAGGACCTGAGTCCGGACGTTGCTCTCCTCTGCCTCACCGTTTTCGGTGACAAGTGCCGCCTCAAGCGCCCTACGCTTAGCAGCGACTGCCTCTTCCGAAAACTCGGGGTCCTCAGCCCTCTTGCGCTTTCGTTCGAAAGCGCCTTCAGGCTGAGAATTGGCCCGAGCTTCCACAGAGCCAGCTCGGCCTTTACCCTTCCCCTTGGACGCAGCAGCTTGCGCTGCCTTGCCCTTGGTTGGGGTTTGGGCCGAGACTGACCCCTCAGAAGCAGCCGGCGCAAAGGTAGTCGCGTCGAGAGACTTAGCAGAGGACAACGACGAAGTCGTTGCGGAACGTGTGCTAGCTACCGCGGCCGCAGCTTTAGCATCATCCTCGGCATGGAAACGCGCGACGGAGTTCCGGATCAAGGCTTGGAAAGCAGTCCGCGACTCGGGAGCCGCGGGTTTGGCAAAGGCTGTTTCCACCACGGACTGAAGAAAAGGATCAGAGGACGCCTCCTCCTTTATCAATCGAAGACCACCCTCAATCCCGTAGTTTTTTACGCTACGGGCTTGAGCGATGGCTGCTTCAATGATGTGATCGAAAAAATCAGTCGTGAACCTTGTGTCCGGAACCGGGGAGCCAGCCGACTGACCGTCGGCTGGAGCAGACTCCCCGTCGGCGTTATCCTTGCCACTTTTTGACCGTGTGACACGGACTAACTGCTCTTCACGCGCAAGGACGTCTCTGATAATTGCCTCCGCTTGAGAACTATCAGATTGGGCGACATCCTCCGCGGAAGTCGAAGCAGCTTTGGGTTGTTCGATGCCGCCGTTTTTAGCCGCAGGTGCCGGCTTTCTTGACTTTGGACCTCCTCTCTTTTTCGAAGTTTGACGCCCTGGGGGGCTCAATGGAGGTGCTAATCCCACTTGTCGAAGAATCCTTGCAGATGGCAAAGTTCCAAGTGGTTGCATTGTTGTCAAAACGGCGGCCTTATCTAGGCCTTGTTCACGATAAGTTGGAGCGGGCACACGAAGAGGAGGTTCCACCCATGTCTCTGAATCTAATCGTGGGACTTCGGCTTGAACTGGTTGCTGTTGTGGTTCTTCTTGTTGTTCGGGTGTATCGACCTGCTGTGGTTCAGGCTTTGGTTGAGGCTGGGATTGAGGCTGGAGCTGGTCAGGCACTGGAAGAGGTAGTTGTTGAGTAGATTCGGTAGATTGCTCTTCCACAGCTTGCATCTGACGAGCAGTCCTCTTTCGCCCTCTTTGGCGAGTAGATCCCTCAGCGATGTCAACCGGAGCACGCGTCTGACGTCCACCATTGCGTTGCCTTCGAGGGCGAGCAGATTCGGTAGTGGGAGAAGGAGCCGATGCAGCTTTTGGTGCAGATACTTGCACTGGTTGTTGCAGTTGTTGCTGCATGGCTGGCTGCGCGTGTTGTGGTTGTTCAATTGATTTCTCCGGTTGTCTCGGCTGCTGTTGCTCAGGTACCACAGTTTTTGTAGAATTTGTAATTTTTTTAGGCTGTTCGGAAGCTTCTGGCTGCTCTTGAACGGTTTCCATTGAACTAGCAGCTTTCTTGCGCTCTCTCTGTCGTTCCTGTTCTTCGACGACGTCAACAGAAACTCGTGTTTCCGGACCGGTTCGGCGTTGTTTTTTAGGGCGAGTAGTCTCAGAAGCAGACGAGGTAGGTCTTGAAGCTTCCATAGGAGTAACAGGACGGGAAGGATTTTGGGAGGTGTTGCGGGAGGTGTTGCGAGAAGCTGAACGAAGGCGAGGCGCCATCGCTTTCAATTTGCTTGTACTGTTTTGTAACAGGTGACTACGAACAAGTTAGCTACCAGCACGCAAAAAAAACAACAGCAAAACACTTACCAAGTAATGAACTTGCGATTTAAATGAAGACACACCACACAATTTGTTAGACAAATGTGGTGTGGTCGACCGCGCGTGTGGCTGCGGTGGTTTGGAGGAACTTCGGGGAAAGTTGAAGGATGCGAAGTTTTGAACTCGAAAAAAAAAAGTGTCAGCGAAGACACGAGGGGGCAGACCTTGGAAAAAGCCAACCACCCAGAATAAGAGGACAATCACCAACCACCACAAATGAATATTGGTTTAATATATGGTTAAAACCGTAGAATATCCCGTGAAATAAAAGATAGAACTTGTAGTTCCTCGAAATTCAACGCTTTGATAGAGGCAGTGTGCTTTGAAAATCGCTCAGGGGTAGGGCCTTTGAGAGCAAGTAAAGGGTAACAAAGGTGATTTCACAGGACAGAATGTGTCTATGCAGGGTATATGAGATGTGAAAAGGCGTATTCGCGCGTAATATGCGAATGGTTGTGTGGATGGATGTAGAGTGAAGACCAGCGGTCAGATTTTCGGTGGCTGGAAAGGAGAATGTTGAGGCTGCGGGTTATTCCCAAGAAGCAGCCAAGTGTAGAGAGTGTAAAAGACGCGTTCTTTAGAGAAATCGCGTTTGATAGTAGAGAGAGGCAAGAATTTTGCGATAGGTAGAAGATGGTAAAGGCGAAGGAGAAGATTTGTGTTCGGGTGGATGGGAGAAGTTTGTGTGTGAGGTGAACTTGGGAGGTTTGTGAACCGGATGCCCTATATTGGGTCTTTTTGCAAAAGCAAGTAAATTCTCCTGTTCTTTGAAGAAATCACGATCCAGTTAGTGATAGAGAGGGAGAGTAAATGTAGAGTGAAGATGATGAGGCGAGTCTTTGGGGAGGTGACAGATTTATGTCGGCGGAGTTCAGGGGAATTTGGTAAAGGAGAGCCCGGTAGTGGGTTCTTTGCAAACGCAAGTAAATTTTCGTGTTCTTTCAAAAAATCACGATCTCAGTATAGGTAGAGAGATAGTAAGAAGATGACGGTAGAGAAGAAGAGTGTGTGTTCGGGTAGATGAACAGTTTATGTCGGTGAGCTCAGGGAATGTTGTAATAGAATGACCCGGTAGGTGGGTTCTTTGCAAATGCAAGCAGATTCTCGTGTTCTTTAAAGAAATCACGACTCGATAGAGTGTAGAAGGTGATGTAGGAATGAAATAGAGAGGATAGAGTCCTTGAAGGATTTGTGGATGTGGATGTGGTTATGGCAAAAGTGAGAAGAGGGAAGAAGTGCTGAAGAGCCCGATATTGGGTTCTTTACAAACGGCTAGACTCGAAAGAGTCAACCAAGGGGATGATATGGAGTGTAAATCACGCTTTAAGGCGAGTAAGAAGCAAGTGAGAAGGGTTGAGCAGTTGTGTTGCTGGGTTGGATGTGAGAAAAAGGGGATAGAATGTGTGCTACGCGAAATAGGGGACCTGAGCTTTTATAGCTACAAAGGTATATGCAGTAGCAAGATGTGTTAGAGAGAGGGAAGTTGAAGCTGATAGAATGGAGAATATGGGTTTTGAGACGCGATATCAAAATGGAAGAGAGGAGGGGTGAGATGCAAATTGCTCGAGATATCTCGGCTACAAAAGGACGTGACAGTGCTGTAAAAACAGGGAGAAGAAGATGAGAATATCCGTCAAGAAGACAGGAATACAGAGAGTAAGAGAGTGAAAGATGCTTGAGTGTAGAAGCTTTGAAAGATGGTTGATAAAGAAGTTTTGAACGAAGACGAGCTGTTGTGCGAAGTTGTTGTTGAAGAGAAAGAAGAAGATGAAGAGAAGAGAAAAGAATTTATATTTATACTGAGGGCCGAAAGAGGAAAAAGAGGGCTGGAGGGCACTAAAAGTGTTATTCACCGCGAGACAGACGTCAACATTGCCTAATGCGGAAAGGGAGGCAGAGTTTTACGCGGAAGATGCCAGAGATGAGGGGGGATTCTGGCTTTCCATGGGGTTCGACTGTCCTGCTGCCTGTGCCAGTGAATGTCTATGGCCTTCTACAACACAATTACCTTCATCAAGAGTGGTGGAGGGGGGGAAGGGGCTGGAGGAGGTTGGAGGAGGGAGAGGATATCTATTCACTACTGTCAATATCAAGTTGCAACACTTCAGCAGGAACACAAAAGTCGAGTCTTCACTTCTTTGCATTGCTATCATCCATGGACATTAGACTCCTATAGGTAGTAGATAGCAGTAGATATGACAAACAGCGAGTATTTTTCATACTCTTATAGCAAAAAAAGGAGCGACCCATTCATCCTCGTGGGAAAGAAAGTCCTATGTGTATCTTTTTTTCTTTTTTTGTTTTCCCTTCAACGTGGTATGGGAAGAGAAGTATCATCCACCGTAGTCATATGTAAGAGTAGCAAACATGTTCAGGGTGAGATTTGCCATCGATAGGGCCTTTTGTTTTTATAGACATCCACGTATCGATTCCTAGGCGGAAGACTCGTCAGCCTCAGCTGCCTTCTTTGCAGGCTTCTTCTTCTTCTTGTTCTTTCCCTTGGCGCCTGTAGACCTGGCCAATGGACGCTCCAATATCTGCAAGATCTCTTCATCTGTGATCTTCTTGTCGGACTCGACCTTGGATAGGTCGAGGGCTGGTGGAGCTGACAGCCTCGTAAGGCCGTTCTTGGTGATAGCTAGGGTTTAAAAGTTAGAAAAAGAAAATGAAAATGAAAAACGGAAGATCCTGATGGAATATACATACCAACTGTGCTGAACAGTCTGGAAACTGGAGAGCCATCTGCTTCACCAGCAGGATCATACTGACGGACAACACCACCACGAACGCATTCCACAACACCGACCTTTCCGGCCTTTTCGTCATCCAATTGACGAAGACTGAAAGGGAAGGTACCGAATTTCCTGACAATCTCGGAGAGAGTTTGTCTGGAGCTGGGTCTCTTGAGGATATATGTGGTGGTAGTACGGCGGTGCAGAGTTGGTCTATGTTCAAGAGTCTTCACTTTTCCAGAGCCCAAGCTGAGGCCAATCTCGACACCCCAGACTTCACCAACCTCGGCAGATCCCTCTCCCTTGACACCAGCGCCAGGGGCCACGATGATCTTCTTGCCTCCTTCGATCTCGTTCCGTTCGAACAGCCAGCTAGTGGTGCTCTCGACCACAGTGCAGTCGTAAGTCTTTGCGATCTTCTCTAACAAGCCTGATATCTTGGCTTGAGTTGGTGGTTTTTCGGCGGCTGCCTTTGCCTTTTCCTCCTCGGTTCCCGTAGCTACGAGTCCTGGTGGGACCATAAGTCTGAGCTGCAATTCGTTGGCATAGTAGGTAGCTAGAAGCAAATCTGCTTCACGTCCGGTGATCTTATCTTTTGGTCCACTGGAGGATGGGACGACAATAGAGTCGCAGACAATGGTTCCAAAGCCGTCTATTTGAGCACCCAGTTGGATCTTAACGAGCTCATCCGCCTTGAGCTCGGTGGCAGCCTCTTCGGTGTCAGATGCTAATGGGGTATATGGAGTCACATAGGAGCTTGGAGACACAGTAGTGGGATGAGCAATGCCTAAAGATCGAGCACCAAAGCCATTGTTAGCTTTCTATTGGGGAGACCGACTGCACGGGACTAGTGCAGTTTCGTGCTTTTTCATTACTGGGCGAAACAACCGACCTTTGGTGACTTTTTTGCCTTTGTATACCTTTCCGACCTCTTCGTCAAGGAGCTTGTCGCCTCTTTCGCAGAGATCCAAGATCTTTGCGCCCTCAACACACCATCCTAGAAACAATGGGTTAATTTAAGGTCCATTGTTGTCGAAATTGACAGGCAGCCCTTTCAGGCAAGGAGAAAGCAATACCTGAAACGGCCTGGAGGACTCTGTGGGAGATTTCAGCGGCGGTCTTGTACTTTGTGAGGGTATCGGGATTGTTCAGGGTATAGTCTACGTAGATAGCGGGATAAGTTAGCACCAAAGCACACGACGGGTAAGCTATTGAATTACATCGTTGATAGCAGTACGGAAAGCGCGAAAGTCTCATTAGAACAGAAACCAGCTACAGTAAAAGAACACAAAAAACAGCCAGAACAAAAAATGCTGTAGACCATCACGCCGGCGACACAGAGACGAAGGTGGACGACTGACCGATATCCGCAGTTTCCGCCATTGTGACGAGGCCGGAGATGCGACAAGGACGGTAAACAAAAAATAATAAACGATCTCAGAGTAGGAAGAAAGCCGAAACGATGAACCTAGCAAAGAGTTAGACGACGGTCTGCAGACAGAGAAGAAGAGTCGAGTAGTGAGTCGTGTGTGAGATTACCTACCTCGAGGCTTTTCTGTTTGCGTAGCGGGGAAGTTGGAGGGGAAAGAAAGCAGTTTGTGTGCGTGTTTGTGTTTTGTGTGGTGGTTGGAAAAAAGGCCGCCATGTTTGTGTTGTTTACCGGCCATGACGTACATGCTCAGAATTGCCATCATACACTTCTTCATACAACTGCTTCATACAACAGCTTCTTATAATTAATTGCTCCATAATTAACTGCTCCATATCTCGGTCTTCTACATGTATGCACTCTCGGTCGGCATTGACTAGACGTTTGGCATTAACTGATGCTTCTAGTGGAACATACGGAGATTACTTCGTCCTTGATAGGCACCGTGTATCAGATATTTCCTTCACACGTGCACAAATACTACGACCAGAGAACAGCAGCAAGGCTCAATAAGCGAGTGTGATGATAACCCCTTTTTCTGTCAGTCGAGAAAATAAGCAGATTCGGCGGTGCATGTTTGGGCTTGGTGTACAGACCGGGATGCGTGAGGGATGTTGTACGAGGACATCTCCATCAGTATCTGGGATCATGATCTGCACTGCCTTGTATACCTGAGGGTGTCTCCGTGATCCCTTAGCCGACATAATTCACCGTTCATGCATATATATAACTGGGCCCCTTGTACTCCAGAACTACTTATAGGTCCTTCTTTCCCAGGAGGTGCTGCGGTTTGGCCCCTTGTTTTGTCCTCCCTCCAAATGCACCCAGCATCTTAGCATCTTAGCATTCTCCCAAACCCATACAGAAATACGTCTAAAGTCGTCAATATGAAGGCAGCAGCAGAGCTCTTCCTTCGCGTAATCACCTTTAATATTCGCTTGGCCACCACTTCCCCCTACAAAGGTGAAGAGCTCTGGGACGTCAGAAAACAATATTCTGTAAACTCCCTCAACTTCCACAGCCGTCCTGTTCCCGAAACCTTCATCGGTCTACAGGAGGCCCTCCATAATCAGCTTGTCGATATCAAAGCCGGTCTTAACAAAGGCGTCGGAGAGTGGGATCACATTGGAGTAGCCAGAGAAGACGGTAAGGAGGACGGTGAATACTCTCCAATCCTGTACCGTACCGACGTCTGGGACCTCGACTTCGACAAGACAATCTGGCTTTCAGAAACCCCCGACAAGCCTTCAAAGGGATGGGACGCCGCCAACACTCGTGTCGCGACCTTTGGCGTCTTCACCCACAAGGAACACCAGAAACGAATCCTCGCTGCAAACACCCACTTGGACCACATAGGCGCTAAGGCTCGTCTTGAATCGGTCAAATTGATCCAGAAGACCATTGCGAAAATTCAAAAGGATAACGACGTTACCGCTACCTATCTTTCGGGTGATTTTAACAGCGTCGCCACCGACGGAGCTTATAAGGAAATGACCAAGGAAGGCTCGCTGTACGGCGATGCCCGAGAGTCCATCAAGGAGGAAAACCAATATGGAAACTCTGACACCTACGTGCCTTTTGGTGATGAAGCTAAGCCGGATCGGTTGGACTATGTTTTTGTCAGTCCTCGTGAGGATACATGGTCCGTCAAAGGCTACGGCGTCCCTGCCACCAAGTTTGACAACGGTGTCATGTTCTCTGACCACCGTCCTGTAATTGTTGACCTTGGATTAAAATTAAAATGACTATCCGGGGAAAGCATTCTACAGCGGCTGATCAGGACTTGGTTGAGATTTGATTTTGCGACTTTACTGTAATGATAATGTATGTAGTTAACGAGTAGGATAAGCATCAAGCCACAATGATACACTACTGGCTGGCTATTCCTCCATACTACGGAGTACAGAGTAAGATCACCGTAAAAGTAACTCGCGATGGCTGGTTGGCCGACCGGTCACATGACCCGAGATAAGTCAGCCGCTGGGCGCAGAGCAGACCGAGAGAAAGAAGAGTTTACAGACGTGCAGCCAAAGCATCCAGACCGACCGACCCTCTTTTAGCCGCCACGGCCAATAATAATGGGATTCATGCTCTGATCCTCATCGAACATGTTCGTCTGATATACTATTCGCGTTGTCTGTATATCCAAAGTCGTTCTTACCGGCTATCCTTGTGCCCTGCCGAACCTCACCCCCTGGTCGCGTCGTTGAGCTTTCGTGATAACTCCGTAGAGATACTGGAGCGCGGATTGGGTATGTTTGGTTCTTTCTCTCCATGGAGCTGTGAAATTTTATAATGGCCTATAAAGCTATGCTTTGGATGGGTGTTTAATTACAATGTCGGGTTCGTTTGCAGTGGCTAACCTCAATTGCAAAAGAACAGCGCACCTCCTTACACCCCCCCTTTTGCCTCCATTCACCCATTGCATTTTTCAAGCAGCATGCCCTGGCCGGAATCACAGGAAGAAAACTTAGCCCCTGAGAACACCGCATCCCAAGATTTGTCGCAAATAATGGGGACCTCTTCCCACATTGAGGGCCCTTCGCAGGACCCAACAACTTTGTCGCAAGATCATCACAGCAATGGATCAGCCACATCTGAGACAGCCGAAGGAAAACAAAATATAAAATCTTCCGCGTCGCCAGCTCCTAATTCGCAAACTGGCCCCGTTGATGGCACTAGCCGTGACGAAAACCGGCCTCAATCGCCAGCCACCCAAACAAACGGCAATGGAGTAAGTCGGAAGAGGTCGCGTTCTGGCTCCATAATACCTGCGACATCGCCGCCATCTGGAGGTGAACTTGTTCAGCAACGCGAGACTCCGCTGGAGAAACTTCTGCTTGAGCAGTACCTCTACCGGGAATGGCAACATTCTGCGCTCGCCGCGACTAAAAACCCACACCAGGAAACCTTGCAGCAGAAACTTGCAGAGCGCGATTATTATTTCTCGTTACAGCAAGAGCGACAGCTGAATCCTGGAGCTATATTTGGCGCGGGCTATGAAGGATTTGGAAATGCGCGGACCGATCTGAGATCGCAACATCCTCAGCTGCTATATCCGTCGAATAGAAGGAGACCCGGTGGAAGGAAGGCGAAGGACTTGCGAATAGCCCGAGATGACATGCTTACTCAATCTGAGCAGGCTGAACACCTGGTTCCAATTCGACTGGATATCGATTGGGATAAAGTCAAACTACGAGATACATTCACATGGAACCTCCATGATCGGGTTACTCTACCAGAAGTTTTTGCGGAAAAACTAGTCGAGGATCTTGGACTACCATTGGAATCATGCGTTCCGCTTGTCCGACTAGTAACTCAGAGCATTCAAGACCAAATAGCGAACTTCTATCCCCAAGTCTTTATCGAAGATGAACCTCTCGATCCGCACCTTCCGTATTCTGCATATAAAAACGATGAGCTTCGCATTCTGATCAAACTGAACATCACCATCGGACAGCATACCCTGGTTGACCAGTTTGAATGGGAAATAAACGATCCACACAACTCCCCCGAAGACTTCGCGGTGCAGATGTCGCGGGATTTATCGCTCACTGGTGAATTTACGACAGCCATTGCGCACTCTATCCGGGAACAGATCCAGTTATTTTCCAAGAGTTTATATATCACGTCGTATCCATTTGACGGTCGTCCTATCGATGATCCAGACCTCAAGCAAGCCTTTCAGCCTTCACCTATCCTATCCTCCTTCCGCCCATTTCAATCCGCCAAAGATTTCACTCCTTATCTCTACGAACTCAACGAAGCTGAGCTGGAGAGAACAGAAGTGTCCATCTCCCGCGAACAGCGTGTACATAAACGCTCTGTTAATCGGCGTGGCGGACCAGCTTTACCTGACCTTAAGGATCGCCAACGAACTATTCGAACGATGGTCATTTCCTCTGTTATACCCGGCGCTGCCACATCCATTGAGGACAGCCGCCTATTCAAACGGTCGGGTGCGAGTCGAAGAGGCCGCGCAGCTGCCGGCCAGCGTGATGGCCTAGACGATTCGGACTCTTCAGATAGTGAAGAATCGTCCGTAGGATCACCAGCCATGTCTCATTTGGCGCAAGGCACTGCTCGAACCAGAGGAATGAGACAAGCCTCTTCGATAGCGCAAAACGCCATCCGAGGCCAAATAACGGGGCGATCGGCCACCCCCGAAATGTCTCTTTACGGACACGAAACCAGAACGTCGGCTAGAAGGCGTGATTATCGGGAAGAAAGCTCTGAAGCTCCGGAAACGCTCATTGTTAAACTCAAGATCAATGCGCAAAGACTACGTCAACTTCTCAAGGACCTGAAGTCGAGGTCAAGGCAGTATACAGCCTCCCCTGGAGGTTTGGCAAGTACCCCAAAGAGCAACGCTCGTAGCTCTATGGGACCACCACAAACACAGGCACAGCAAGTACCCCCTATAAAACGGCCCTCAGCTTCCCAAATGAACGGTGTCATAGATGCCCCCCATCCTCCTCAGCACGGAATCCCAGGTGTAAGTCCGCATACAGATCACAAACACGCACAGACATAGCCCGTTTTCACTTGCATTTGCATTTTTACTCTTTATGTATAAACACTCAGAGCACTAACATCTACATCCGATAATACAGCCACCTCCTCCGCCCTGGTTAGTCCGGGGCCTCACGAATCTCCAGCGCTCATACCCTCGTGATTTATTCGAAGGCACAATGCGCTATACACCCGTAGACCCTAACACCAACCTCCCCCTCACAAACCCGACCGTCACTCATCCCGGCCAGAAACTATCGTATAAATACTTCCCTCGCATCCGATGTCACGACTGTCCCGGAAAACTATACACGCCCGGTCCCGCAATGACGGTAGATAATTTCGAAGTCCACCTTAAAAACCGCCAGCACAAGGAACGAGTCGCTAAACGCCACTCGGAAATGACGGGTGAATCGATCTCAGTCACCAGCGATGGTACGAACGCTGATGCAAGTAGCACTCCAGCCGGCGCTGTATCCAGCAGGGCATCTGGAGGTGACCCTTCTTCACCGACTGCCGCCACGGTCGCAAGCACGAGTACGAATGGATAGTGGTATACCGTCATTTGTCATTATTATTCTGTTTGTTCTTAGTACCATTTTAAAACTATGTTATGGCGAACTGTTTCGCTGTTCCAAGGCCTATATCTATCGGTATTCCGCAGACGTAGACCATGTGTACCTTTCTGTTCCATTTGGGTTGTATTATTTCCTTGTTGATGTGATTAATGATTGCTTTCACCATTGCATGTCTGAGTATGCATGTCTTGGTCACTTAAATACAAAATACTCATCTTTTCAATGGCTTCAAGTTGATTCAGAAAAGGGTGTCCCCGTAATGAAGATGTTGACCCTTCTAAAGTCTGCAGGTTGCCCGACCATTTTGGTGTTGGAACCCAAGCGCGACGCGAAAATTAATTTTAGCACATCTCTGTCGTCGGACGATGCGCTCCGTAAGAATTATTTCCAGACATAAGCGATAAAAAGGAAAAGCAATTCGAGAGAATCGTATTGTCTTTCTTCTTTCTGCTTTATCCATCTTGTTCGTCTCCGTGATGGTGATGGTGCTTAACAATGGCTGATTTCTACCCATCACTAACCCAATGCGCCATCGTGGCCGCAGCTTTTAAAATTCTCCTGTTTCCCGCTTAGTACGTCCTTGCAGAGTCTTTTGCATGCCCATTCGAGGCAGATATGAAATGGAAGAATACCAGATGATTAATTGATCAATTGATTGGGGGTGTTTAGTAAATCGACGGACTTTGAGGTTCATCGCAACTGGCTTGCTATTACGAGTTCTTTGCCGGTGGATAAGTGGTATGTCGAGGTGAGTTTTAACCACTGGATGATGAGAATAAGTGAAAAAAAAAGCTGAACTGCGCTAATTTATATTCGGCAGAATACCTCAGAATGGACACTGGATTATCCGCCCTTCTTCGCTGGGTTGGAATGGCTCTTGTCTCGGGCTGCTGCGTATATCGACCCTGCGATGTTGGAGGTTCAGAATCTGAACTATGATTCGTGGCAGACAGTGTATTTCCAGCGAGCTTCTGTTATCGTGCTGGAGCTTGTGCTTGTTTTTGGCTTGAGCAGGTACATCCGCGTATACACTCGTTCTAATTTTGAGGGAGAATTTCAACTAACTCGGAATATATACAGGTATATCAAATCCATGCCGGATCAAAGCAGTAAACAGCTAGCACATGCAGCCAGTTTGTCGATTTTGCTTTCACCGGGCTTCCTGATAATTGATCATGTTCACTTCCAGTACAACGGCTTCCTGTATGGGATTCTGATATTGTCAATTGTCCTGGCACGTAAACAATCTACATTGCTATATAGCGGTGTGCTGTTTGCCTGTCTCCTCTGCTTCAAACACATCTATCTCTATCTCTCACTAGCTTATTTCGTCTACCTTCTGCGGGCTTACTGTCTTGACCCCAAGTCTGTATTCCGGCCCCAGTTCGGGAACATCATCAAGCTTGGTGTCGGTGTTGTGGGTGTCTTTGGAGCTGCGTTCGGACCGTTTGTGTCCTTGGGTCAGTTGATGCAAATCAAAGATAGGTTGTTTCCGTTTTCGAGGGGACTGTGCCACGCGTATTGGGCGCCGAATATTTGGGCTATGTATTCGTTTCTTGACCGGGTATTGATTATGGGTATGTTTGTCACTTTAAACTTGGTGATGAGATGGACAGTTACTAATAATTTGATGATAGTGGCGCCCCGGCTTGGGTTGCAAGTCAATAGTGATGCCTTGTCGAGCGTGACGAGGGGGCTTGTGGGCGATACTTCATTTGCTGTGCTTCCGGAGATTACCAAGGAGCACACGTTTGCACTGACATTTTTCTTTCAGCTGGTAAGACTTATTCTTCTTGCTTCTAACTGGTATTCATTGGATTGTTAAGTTGGAATAAGCTAACGTGGGGAGATCAGATATACCTGGTGAAGCTCTGGGTACAACCCGATTGGGATACATTCGTGGGCGCCATCACCCTCTGCGCCTACGCGGCATTCTTATTCGGCTGGCACGTCCATGAAAAGGCCGTCCTCCTGATCATAATCCCGTTCAGTCTACTAGCTCTCAAGGACAGGAGATATCTAGGGGCCTTCCGCCCCCTCGCTGTATCCGGACATGTCTCGCTGTTCCCGCTACTCTTCACGGCAGCAGAGTTCCCCATCAAGACTGTTTACACGATTTTCTGGCTAGTCCTGTTCATCTTTGCGTTTGAGAGGTTGGCGCCTGTACCTACGAGACAGCGTGTCTTCCTGCTGGACCGGTTTTCGATACTGTATGACACGGTGGCTATACCGCTGGTGGTGTACTGTTCGCTAGTGCACCGACTGGTATTTGGAGAACGGTATGAGTTTCTACCACTGATGTTTACAAGTGCATACTCTGCGCTGGGTGTTGTGGGGAGCTGGGTTGGGTTCATGGTGGTGTATTTCACGTCGTAGCGATGTTTTACTTATAGTGTCATATATAATGCCATCATTTTAAATACCACCGGCCTTCGGGTAGAGGGAAAAATAAACAGGAATACCCATGGAGTGAAAAGAACAGGTCTTTAAATGTTGACTGACCACTTCTTCAATTTTACGGCTCACCGACAGATATCCGAAGCTCCGGGCAACCCTGAGCAAACCTCAACCAAAGGATAGATACCTAGCTCACGGGGATAATCCAAAGGTAGAAAAAGTAGAGAAAAGTAAGTGATAAATCGGCATAATGGCTGAAATCAGCGATAAATTCTGAGCACAACGAGTACTTACACGATGGTGTTTGGGGGTGGGCGAAGGGCAGGCGAGGGACAAAAGGGCTGGCGTGCGGGTGGGTTCTCTCTCTCACCCCCCCTTTTTGGGGCAGAAGAAGCCCGAGGAAATTAAGATTGGCGTGTTTGAGGGAGGATAAGGCACCACCACGTCAATTGGCGTATTGGTGGTCAGTCTGACTGCACCTTCAGGGAGTATGTAGGTACAGACAGTAATATCTATCATTCTGTGTCAGAAGAAGAAGATATCACAGTCGAGGTTGAGGCGTTTGGAGGAAGCTGAAGAGGCGCCAAGTACGGAGTATTTGTGTTACGGTACGGTACGGCGCTAACGACCCGCAGACATCATAGTATACAGACATAGATGAGCAGATGCTGAGGAGTATCTTATAGGAGGAAGATGGTGATGAAGAAGAAGAAGAAGATGCTAGAGAGGAAGAGACTAACATGAACAAGGAATGCTATATACTCTATCCTCATATCCTCATGCTCATACTCAACGGAGTATCCAGATTACACGGCGTAAAGCCAAAACCCGCCCGCGAAAGTTTTTCTGCCCTTTTTCAGCGTTTCCCCCCCCAAAAGCCGCTGCTGACTACTCTTTTAGTTCTTTCTTGCTTTCTTCCGCTTTCTTCTTCTTCTTCCTTCTCGACCTCAACCTCTTCTTCTTCTCTCTCTTCACCACCAACCGCCATCCTCCTCTTCGTCAACCACCATCACTCGCTCATATACTACGCCTGGTTACTAGAACTATAAGCTCCGGCAGAATTCCCATACCCGTTCGTGATCACCCGTTATGCCCTTTGGACGCGTCTAGTTGTTCGATTGCCGTGAGTCTTCTTCTCTCCAACCACATGGATAACACTCCTTTACGCGTAAACCCACCATACCACCTCTATTCTCTCGCGACTATCAATCCTCCAAGCTTAGCCTTGGCCCGCATATACAGCTTGCCGAAGTGTAGGCACCAGCTAATCGAATTCTAGTTTTGACACCCAGATACACTGCATTATACCATCGTGGACTCGCGTGTCTAATTACAATCACCTCTAGCCATCATATATACATACTTACATACCTCCCACGCACTTCGACCTACGCATCCAGCTCGGAGCTAAACCGCTGACCGCATGTTCGCCTGTATATAACACCGGCGAGCGTTTTTTCTTCTTTTTCTTTTTGGAGATACTCTTAAGCTCAACATGGTGCTGTTCAAGCGGAAGCCGGTGCAGTTTCTGCCCAGACCGACCATTGAGGATGACAATTCCGAGGTTCGTTCCGTTTTCCACTACTGGAAGATTGTGTCCAGCTGGATGGTGCTTACTCCGGAGTCTAGGTTTGGGTGATACCCGAAACCAACGAGGTTTTCACCAGCTATGAGCCATTCCTGCAGAGGTAAGTCATCATCTGCACTCTTCCTGTTTTCACGCCGTTAGTACAAACATTGACCATTTTAGAATGAACTTTTACAAACAGGTACTACCTCCGTCCAGGTCCATCATATCACGCCGAGTGCAAAACTCCCACCTGCCAACCGTTCGGATGCGATTGGGATCATACTAAATATTTTGGATTAAATTGCAGAGGCGATTTATTTGCGAGATCACCGGCCATTCTTCCCTGAATTTCTTCGAGGCTCTGCGAAGCGAGGTACGTTACAGTGCAGAAGAGTTTTACTGAGGAAGCCGGACTGACGGACGAGGTTACAGACCGAAGGATCCAAGGAGGTGAACAGCGCGTTCCCCGAGCCGCTCAAAGAACCTGTGCTGCGAAAAGTCCAGTTTTCTACTATCTCCCGGATAGACAGTCTTGGTGCGTATCAATTACCATATTGATAATGCTTAGCGTTTACATATACTGACATCTTATCTTTACAGTGGACCAAATTTTTGAGGTATGGGATTAGGTGGTCTGCGCGGCGGTTATGCTATGGTTACTCACATCTTTCAGGATTTCAAACAGGACTTTTACCCCGGGGAAAGAGTCAACGTGTTGCTCACGAACGGATCACGGCTACAAGGAATAATCCGGGAAAAGGCAAGGTTTCCAGAAATACTCAGCCCCGGTGGCACGGTTGAACGGCGGGCGTCGTCGCGGTACCTCGTGAAGCTACTCAACCGGAATGACGAGGAGGCGCTGCTGGCTGACGAACACCTTGCCCGTGACCGGAAAATATTTACCAAACAGATGCTTCGCTCTTTCATCAAAAATACCGTCTCGAGAGAATCGTGGAATGGTGCACCATGGCTCGTAAAACCCCAAATAGCTGAGCGCTACCATATCGACACGGAGGTACCAAAGCATCTTCAGTATGGAAACAAGGCAGGCAAGAAGGCCAACGTTTCTGCCGAGAAGGAAGAGGACGAAGCTTTGTTCGGGTTTTTCGCATCGCAAAACCGCCCAGTCAATTCCAAGGGGAAAGGGCAGAAGGCGAAATCCGCCCAGGAACTCGCAAAAGCAAAAGAGGAGCAATACCTTGCTTATCGACGCGCGCTGAACGGCAACCCTTCATTTGGCTTGAACAAAAAGGACCGCATGAAAAATATCTCAGCACCACCACCAATGTTAAACGCGGGTTCCTTTCCTTCGAACCTAGCAGTCGTTATCAAACAAAAAACTCCCACGCCGCCTCCGCCTCCAATCAAATATCCTATTGAGGATCTTGACATTGCACCCGAAAAGGATCGACCTCAGCGACCACCTTTAAAATTCCTCAACGATGGATCGGAAGAGCAAGCCGATTTGAATATGAAACCGTCTTCCGTCGGTCTGCTCCTTGAAGCCTGGAGCACGCTCAATGTGTACTGCGAAGTGTTTCAGCTTGATTCTTTTACCTTTGACGATTTCGTAGAGGCGATGCGATTTTCTTCCGAAGAGATGGACTGCGAGCTCTTCGTCGAAGTTCACTGTGCGGTGCTCAAAATACTCGTGAATGCTGAAAAAGATCAGGATGGCGCGATCCAAATATCTCTTCCGCCCCTCCCTGAAGAAGACGAGTCAGAAGAAGAAGAGGATGAGGAGGAGCAGGGGGACGAGGAAGGAACTGCAGAGCCGGAACAAGAGCCAGAGCCACCCCGGAGGACCACCAGAAGCAGCCTTGCAAAAATTCAGGCGGAAATTCCTGCACCCCCGTCGCCACCTCAGTCTAATTCTGGAGATGTCAAACTACATCGAGCCGCTGACATGTTTGGAGAATTTGACTGGATCGACTGTCTTAGAAAACGTGAGTTCAAGAATGGTGGATGGGAACTTATCATGGTTGGACTTCTCCATCGGCTGTCTACGAAACCAAGGCTACAGAAGCCATGCGAAGAGATTCTCATTCACCTGGCACCTTTAAATGCCGAACCTACTCGGGAAACTGCCCAACTACAGTACTCAACCATGGACATCAACCTTCGAGCACAGGCCCTACAGATCATCTGTATGTTGACACTTGAGACTAAGGCCGTCAAGAATTATCTTGAAGAATGCAGCAATCAGATGACGGAATTCCGCAAGGAAAAGATCGAGTTACAACGTGCACGAAAGGCTGCGTAAGTATTATTACCCTGATGATGCTAGCTAATAACATGCTGATCCAAAAAAACTCTATATAGGCTTGAAGAATTACGTCGACTGAACGACGAAAGAAAACAACTCCAGCCCGAGAATCAGCCATCGCTTGTTCCAGAAGTCGAGGAAATGATTGAAACCAGGGCCGGCGTGGCCGAAGAAGATTCTGAGATGGTGCTGGATACTGAGGACGAAGACGGTCCAGCGGGTCCGTCGCTTCGGGGTGGAGCTAACCGTGCTCTTGAACGAAAGCGCCGACAAGATGCAGAGAAAGAGCGCAAGGAGCAAGCTGCTAAACAGCCGAAAGGATCCAAGCAGTATCAACGAGTTTTGAAAAAGATCGAAGACGAGAAGAATAAGATCGAGTCATGTGAAGCCGAGATTCTCGTTCTGGATAATGATTTGAGAGAAGCGGATTGCCCGCGCAATCGAATTTTGGGCAAAGACAGGTTTTGGAATCGGTATTACTGGTTTGAGCGAAATGCGATGCCATATGAAGGACTACCGAACAGTTCTACCGCCTCCGCAAATTATTCCAATGGGCGACTTTGGGTACAAGGACCGGATGAGATGGAACGAGAGGGCTTTATTGATGTTCCAGAAGAATTGAATAAACAATACATGCAACAATTTCAAACGACTGTTGCCGAACGAAAGAAGGCCGAAGAAGGTCCACACGGGGTCTCCACGGCTCAAGAATGGGGCTACTATGAAGACGAGGAAGATCTCGACAAGTTAATCAGCTGGCTTGATACACGCGGGGCTCGGGAGTGTAAGCTACACAAGGAGCTGCAGCTACAACGGAAAGCTGTAGCGAAATACATGAAGAATCGAAAGGAATACCTGACCGCAGATGCTGAGCGAGAAGATTCCGAGGAACCAACGCTTAGAATGTCTACTCGGACAAAGACTTATATTGACAACCCCAAACAGCGTTGTCTAAAGTGGCGCAATCTCACCGCCATGAGAGAGAACGGCCATCTCCACGTCGAAGCAGACCGACCGGCTAAAAGGCTAAAGAAGTCAAACGCAGAGCCGGCGCGAGATGTCAAACTAACAAATCGACAAGGCAAACCGCTGGGCCGCCAGGGTACCAAATAAATAGACGTCGACAACCTTTCGCCCTTGTGTATCAACCTTCTCCCATCACGACGTCTACGAAATTACGACCTCCGTTTCTGTGTCTTTCTTTCTCTTTTTTTTCTCTCTCTTCTTTCCCCTGCTTTATGGTAAGCGATATATCATTAAAAAAACTTCCTCACTGGCTTTTTGTGATTTCCACTCTTGTTGTTTTTAGAATTGTTTGGAAGCGGTTTTCAGGCTGGCATTTTGCTACTATTAAATTGGGCTTGGGGAACAAAATTATTCTCAGATTTATACTGAAGCATATATGCATTTAATACGGTGTACTGTTGGCCTTCGTTTCCTCCGGTCACTACTTGTGTTGTCCTTGTGAAAGGTTTTTTTCTTCCCTTGGTGGTGTTTTTCTACCTCGACGCTAGGATGTTGTGTTGAAATTCTCTGTATCTGTTGGGCGTTCAACACTTTTCAACAATTTCCCCATTATCAAAGCATAGCCTGGTGTTTAGTCTTGGAAAATATCTATAGAATTTGGTTCTTCTTTGGATTCTCGCTTTGGTATCTCTTGAAGCACAGAACAAGGCCAAACACGTGAACGGCGTTGAACCCCATATCACGTGCATCGCCACCTGCGATTTTACCGCGGGCAACCGAACGGCCGCTGCGAAAATTAAAGGGAAATTTCATGACGTTGTGGAGGCAGATCGATATTCAGGAGCAACGACAGCGCTTCGCAGTTTCTCACAGCTAACAACTCTCGAATCGGTCTGGGCATATTATTGATATTAAGCTGTCCGTTCCAGACGATAATGCGGACAGCCACCAGTCACTTCTCGCCTCACAGTTCTTTACTACTGCCTCTCTCACTCCGGCATTTACTCAGCGGGCGAAAATTCATAATACCCGAGTTCCGACGATGATAATTCACGACTACAACTCGTTACAACACGCTACAGCGACACCAGCAACCACAAATACAAACACAAGCAAGAACCCTGCTACAACAGCGAACCCTTTATCGAATACACTACAGACTGGTGCGGGCCATCCAGCTACCACGGGAGGTAATGCTCCGTCTCTCTCATCCGCGCCGGCACCCATGGAGTCCGGTATCAGCAATAAAAATGCCGTTGGCGGCCAAATAGATGTCGCTGGGCGAAGGGATGTGGATAAGCGAAGTTTGGACTATCTGCTGCGAAGCGGATTAGCTGGAGGGTTGGCCGGGTGTGCGGTAAGTGTTCTCAACCAGAGCCCACGATCGGGACGGACGAATAGCTAACGGGTATTTTCATTTCTATCTTATAGGCCAAAACCGTCGTCGGCCCATTAGACAGAGTCAAGATCCTCTTCCAGGCATCGAATCCCCAGTTCACAAAATATGCAAGCAGCTGGGTGGGCCTCGTGAAGGCGATGCAGAATATAAATAACCAAGAAGGCGTGCGCGGCTTATTCAAGGGACATTCTGCAACGTTACTACGTATATTTCCATATGCCGCGATCAAGTTCCTCGCATACGAACAGATTCGAGCGGCTCTTATCCCCACGAAAGATAAAGAGACTCCGTTTCGCAGGTTGATTAGTGGTAGTTTAGCCGGTATCTCGTCCGTGTTTAGCACATATCCGTTAGAGCTCATACGAGTGCGACTTGCGTTTGAGACGAAACAGCATTCAAGAACTTCCCTGCGGAGTATATGTCGGCAGATATATAACGAGCCAACAGGAGCCGCCACATCCACATCAGCATCTGGCACCGTTCAAAAAGTAACGCCCAAATCCGGTCTTGCCAATTTCTACCGCGGCTTCTCCCCCACCGTCATTGGCATGCTGCCCTATGCCGGTGTATCTTTTCTCACACACGACACGGTAGGCGACTGGCTCCGCTCACCTTCTCTAGCACCCTACACCACAATACCCCGCTCCGAAATCCCGACACAAGCTGGCCAGGAGGCGCCACGCTCCCACCGTGCCCAGCTCACTGCCTCCGCCCAACTGTTCTCCGGCGCAGTGGCGGGTCTCGCTTCACAAACCTCTTCGTATCCGTTTGAAGTAATTCGACGGCGGATGCAGGTTGGTGGTGTAGTCGGCGACGGGCGCAGGATGCGCATCATGGAAACTGCAAAGTTGATTTTGCGGGAGCGTGGATTCAGAGGGTTTTGGGTCGGTTTGACTATCGGATATATGAAGATTGTGCCGATGACAGCCACAGGTTTCTTCGTTTACGAAAGAGGCAAATGGTGGTTGGGCATTTAAGCGCCTTTCCTAGCAACAGGATGTTCGGTTTTTTTTATCTATATATACATGATGATACCTCTTTGTTCTTGAAGGGATGTCGGGGTGTTTATTCGCAGGCCCTTCCCTCCCCAGCCTACTTGCATTCGTTTTACTCCACCCTTTTCCTCGTGTCATGATTGCATACGTCGTTGGCCTTTTGAAGAGTGTTTCTCGCCCTTTTGCAGCTAGGGGTCTTTTTCTCGAAATAGACGAGTACCCGCCCCTAGCTATGGTGTTTCCATTCATACGGTTGCATTGCCGCAGTTTCAGTCTCCTTCCTACATTTTTTCCCCTAGACACGGCCTATCATCCCCACCTGTCGGGCACGGCTGGTACCTGTTTTTCCAGCTTCTGATCCTGTTTGCCTCCGAGCATTTATATCTGCACATATCTCAGCTGCATACCATACATTATACATATATACATACATAGCGTGATATCAAAGACATAGAATAGGATAGATATCAGCTTTCTTCCGGTAAACACCGACGTCAAACAGTTGCATTTATACCTTTTAAAAAGCAGAAATCATAATCCAGTTAGGAGGTTTTAAAATATCGGATATTATTATTATATATAAATTAAACAAGAACCCTCCTCAAACCCTCCGTACCCCCAAGCACCCGCCGACCCGTCACAGGACATCGACCTTTCCCACTCTCCCAATTCCCCTCTCTGCTCTTAAGATTATCCTTCGTCTCACCACCTCCATCTACATTTACTCGCTCATGAGTATCCGCATTCGCTCCGCCAGCTACACTATCTGTATCTTCCCACTCAGCACTGCCACCAGCCCCATTCATGAAATCAATCTGTCTCTCGTGCTCACCGCTCAACCAGCGGAATACACAAGTATAGCAGAAAACATACCCCGTCTGGCACGCCGTAGGGTTCACAAGAGGGTTAAGACATATAGGGCAAATCCCCTGCGATCCGCCGTGGCGCGAATCGGGTTCAGGACGGGGTATCGGAACGGTGAATATAGGTAGTAACGAGGTGGACGAGATGGGTGGCTGAGATCGTTTAAATGATTGCTTCTCTTCCCCTTCTTTCTCTGCCGTGGGCTTCGGTCCTCCCTTTTCAGCCATGCTGGGTTTGGGAGGAAGAACTGTCGGCATGCCCATTACCACAGGTGCAGGCAAATCCAGAGTCTCCGTAGCCTTTCGAGCCAGCTGTCTTGAAAAATCACTAGCATGCCACCACTCAAGAAACTTCAGCGCAAATATCGACGCGGGGAGAAGCAACTTGAGCGACCCGAGCAGATGCGGGTATACATTCTGCGGACTCAAGGCACCAAGCACACCTGAACGAGGCCGCGAACCTCCAGCAAGTCTCTGTGCCGGGCTCTGACTAGGCGGTGCAGTCGCCATGGCAATCGCCTTATGATCCGCGGCTCCTAGCCGCCGTATCCTCGTTCCAATCAACCACAGGAACGGCGACGAGTATTTCGTATTATCGAACAGGTAAGCCAGATTAAACGCTAGTATCGAAAAGTAGTACGCCGCGTTGATGGACGGGTACACATTCCTTAGAAACCATTTATAATAATACATCAACCTCTGTCGAACCGTCGGGTTATGCGGTAGGTCGTCTGCCGGTCGATAATGCGGTCCTCCTCCAAGACCACCACCTCCTCCTCCTCCAGCTGCAGCCAACGCCGCGTGCGGAGCAGCATGTATATCGTACCCTTCATCCAGGCGGCGTTTAAGATACGGCAATCCAACCATGATAGCTAGATTCTTCCAGATGTCCGAATTGCGCAGTTTGAGCGTTTCGCGCACCGCGTCGGGTGCGCCGAGCTGGGCGCGCGGGACTTCGCCATTTTTGATCTCGAGGACGCGCTCGCGCTTGAGCGAGTAGAAGTTTTCTGTGAATGAGCCGCCGAAGGTGCGTAGGTAGTAGCGCTCTACGAGCAGGGAGATGAGGGCGTAGACTTCGTCGAAGGAGTTGAGGATGCGGAGGAGATAGCGAGGGTGTCTGTGTGTGGCGACGGCGAGGAGGTAGCGGAGAGATGGAGGGAGGAGGGCAGATAGCTGTTGTTCGGATAGGAGTTCTGGATTGAATGGTTAGTATGGCTTGCCTGGAGGAGGATTGACAGTGCTTAGCTATTTACCAAAGAGAGAGGGTTTGAAGTCATCAAAGTCATTCTGCAAGGCGGACATGTACTCCATTGTGAATAGGACGGGAGAGACTCATGCCTCTCGTCGCGAACAGAAGATGACTGCAGGTTGGAGATGAAGAAGTTGAAGTTGAAGCTCTTGACGGCGTTGAGATTCTCCATATGAACGCCCGACGATGGAGCCGAGGTACATCTAAACGCTAGTATGGCCGACTCGCCTCCGTACTACAGATCGATATAGAACAGTTCGGATGGCTATTCAGTTCTATTCATATTATAAAGTACATATATATTACATTTTCAAATACTCTTCTTGTCTTTCTTCCTCCCAATTCCGCCCCTCGTCAAACTCCGCTTCAAGATTCAAAAGGGAGACACATTCCTGTAGCATCGCAACAGATGTCGAATGCCGGCCCTCGTTGACTTTGCGCTGCATGGCAGGATCAGCTACCGAAAGACAGCCTAGAATAGACCGTGCCAGATCCTCATCCATCTCGACTGGAGGCTCTTCTCTTTTCATCATAGGGAACCACCTGAAGATACACTCAGATGCAAGGTTTTCATTACCGAGTTCTGCATGAAGGTCAAACAGAAGCATGTAGTGTTCCTTTGTATGAGGCAGCTGCCTAAGCGTCAGCCGATCCCATCGCCTCCAGAATTCGTCAAAATTTCCATGGTGAAAATGTATGCGTAGTAGATCAAGGTAGTGGTCGGCATCAAATTGAACTCCAGCAGCTGCTCTTAGAATCCTGAGTCGCTTTTGTGTCGTTCGTGCCAGGCTGTAGTCCTCCGGTGATACCCTCATTATGCTTTCAACTTGATGAGAATTTGACTGTCCCTCACGACGTACATGGGTTGGGTACGCCGAAGCTTTATGGAGCATAATAAAGACCTCTTGGCTTAAAACATCCATGCCGCGAAGACTCATGTGGTCGAGGACTTGTAATGCAAGCTCTAGGTTGGGGCTCTCTGAACGAGAAGGGCCAATGGCAGGTTTATCGGCTGGAGAGTGACTGAAAAGTAGAGTATGGACGGTCTTAAGCGCCTCGTCCTCCGGAATCTCGTACCCCGACACAGCCAGTTCCTTGAAAGCGTCATATATATCCGATTTGGTGTATCCTGGATGGCCCCACTCTACCGTAGCCCTTATAACTTTTAAACGGTCTAGAAGTCCGGTTTCAGCATAGGGGCCGGAAGAATAATGATGGAGTGATCGTAAGAATAACGAGGAATCCTTGTCGTGAGGACCATTTCCAAGTTCTTGCTGGATTTGGTCTGGGGGAAGTTGGAGTAGTTGTTCGAAGAGAGTTAGAATAGGAGAAGATTTAGGAGCCGAAGGGTTAGGAGGATGTATGTGAGGGAGATTTTCTAGCGGTTGTGAATTGGTACCAGAGGGAGCAGATGAGGGATCTGATTGAAGTGAGCTTCTGGTATGCAGGCCTCTTCTTTGTTCGTATCCGAAGCCTTGCTTGTTAGGGGTGTTGCTGCTTATTTGGTTAGAAGGCATTCCAGCACCGTCATTTTGAGGATCCGGGTGAGGGTCAACCTTTTTATCTGTCTGTACCTCCTCCTGTATATTGGCGATTTTCTCGCGGTTTTTGGCGGCCTTCAAAAGGGGTTTATTCCAAAGGCCCTCAAGGTCCAGCTCCGCCCTCCTTTCCTCAATGACCATCTGTATAACGATGCGTGCCTTTTCATCCGACTCCTTGAAACCCACGATCTCATATTCTGGCTGTTCACTAGCCTCCGACTTGCCATTCTCCACACCGCCAACATTTACACATATCCATCCAGTGGTGAGCCCGTGATCCTTTGTGCTAATGCTAGCACCAACACTGCTCGCCAACTTGGCCTTCCGCGCTTTCCTCCGCAGCTTGATCTTGAGCTCATTTCTACCCAGCAAGCCATCGGCAACAGGGCGAAGCTTATATGTAGATCGAAGCCACCTAGCAGTTCGATCTGCTGCAACGTTCAAATGCTTAATACTTCGAGCAGTTCCTATGATCATGATGAGATTAGCCCCAAGCGCTGGGGGTGGGTCGACGCCTCGCAGGTCGAGAAGAGCGAGGTCATCGAGACCAGCGTCCATAGATATATACTGAAGGAGGTCATTAAGAATCGGAGGCGGATTCGGTGGGAGCGGCGGCAGCACTTGCTCGTTATGTGGGCGGGTTTGGACTTCGGTGTCTTCGAGGTACCAAGGGACATGTTTAGTTTTCTCGGGAGACTGCTCTGGGGCGGTTTCAGTCACATTCTCAGACTGTGTAGGCTCTATATTGGAAGCATCTGTCGAGTTGCGTTCACTGAATGCCTGCGCTCTAATCAAAGGTAAAGCCCGTCGTCGAATAGGGAGACTGGGGAAAGACAGGCGAGGCCGATGGACGGCTATAGGAACCGGGGTGCCACTGATCGAAAGAAAGGATTGAAGCACAGCGGTGCGACAGGCGCGACACCTGACACCTTGTAACGCAATGCCACTCATCTCGCTGTTGGGTGTTCTTCTTTTTCTAGCTGTTCGTCATTCAGACAGCTTCATCAAAACGCTTTTTCTTCGCCGTCGCGAAAATATGCAATTTGCTGAGTAAGCTGACTGAGCAAACAGAGCAAACACCGATAAATATTTTTTGGGCGGCGAATTTCTTATCGGCGAAATATCAAAAGAATGACTTCAAACTCCCCTCCTTCTTGTCTTTCTTCTTTCTTCCACATCTTCACCACTTAAACAAATTTCAGGATAGACCCGTCATCATGTCGATGGATCTAGACGCTCCCGTGTCTATTCAGTCTGTGGGTTTTCAGCCCGAACAGCAGGCCGCTACGTACGTTCATAACGGTGGTACCCCTCATATTACAAATGTTTACGTGCTAACTTTTTTGTTGATAGGATTCTTTGCTGCAACTGTGGTGCACCTATAGATGGAACAAGTGCTGCCGGTGCTCTATGCGAGGATTGTATTAAACTCACGATCGATATCTCAGAGGGTATCCCCCGAGAAGGTACCCTTCACATCTGCCGTGACTGTGAACGATGGCTGCAGCCTCCAACCCAATATATCAGCGCCGCCCTCGAATCGAGAGAACTACTTGCGCTTTGCCTGCGAAAACTCAAAGGATTACACAAAGTTCGAATCATCGACGCTAGCTTTTTATGGACCGAACCCCATTCAAGACGAATCAAGGTGAAAATCACCATTCAGCAAGAGGTATTCGAGGGTACGATATTGCAGCAAACCTTTGAGGTGGAATATGTGGTCGCGTATCAGCAATGCCCGGATTGCGCCAAGTCGTACACCGTCAATACATGGCGTGCGTCTGTTCAAGTGCGGCAGAAGGTCCCCCACAAGCGAACTTTCCTCTACCTTGAACAGCTTATTCTCAAGCATGGTGCACACAAAGATACGATAAATATCAAGGAAGTCAAAGATGGGCTGGACTTTTACTACTCCCAAAGGAATCATGCCGAAAGACTGGTGGATTTCTTATCTTCTCTTGCTCCTGTCCGGGTGAAGAAATCACAGCAACTTATCTCCATGGATGTCCACACGTCAACCAAGTCATACAAGATCAGTTACTCGGTAGAATTAATACCTATCTGCAAAGACGACCTTGTGGCACTTCCTATCAAGCTCGCAAAATCACTCGGAAATATCTATCCACTCACGCTGTGCTACAGAGTTGGCACGGCCATCAACCTCCTGGACCCAAACACACTACAGACCACAGATATCCCAGCAAACATCTACTGGAGGGCTCCCTTCAAAAATGTTGCCGATGTTCAAGAACTAGTCGAATTTGTGGTCATGGACATTGAACCCGTCGGTCGCTCTACCGGCCGGTTCTACCTCGCTGAAGCTACCGTCGCTCGTGCCTCCGACATGGGCCACAACGATACTACCTACTTTACACGCACACATCTTGGTGGAGTTCTCCACCCGGGAGACTCTGTCATGGGATACCATCTGACAGGAACCAACTTCAACAACGAAAACTACGAAGCTATCGAAGACAGCAACACATATAACTCAAGCTTCCCGGATGTCATGTTAGTTAAAAAGCACTACCCAAGAAAGAAGAAGAACAAGAACCGCAACTGGCGTCTCAAGCGTTTGGATCGTGTTGAGGACGATGAGCAACCCTCCAACAAAAAGCAGAGCCAGAACCGACTCGAGGACGACTTTGAGATGTTCTTGCGTGACGTTGAAGAGGATGAAGAGCTACGAGGCACTCTGGCACTTTACAAGGCGCAACGGAAACAGAAACAGGCTCATCCTGAGCAGATGGAGGGTATCGAGGGTGCTGACGGTGATGATGACGATGCTCACAGCGATGATGGAGTGCCGCAGATAAATATGGACGAGCTGCTTGATGACTTTGAGGAGCTCCACGTTGAGTAAGGGGGATGAGAGAAGTAAATAAAAGCTAATGACTTTCATGATGGGTTTGCGTAAATTAGATAGAAATCAATATAACGTATTTCACCCATTCTTGGTCAGTAGTCACGGCGAATATGTAGTAATTAATATATACATATATCTACATGATGTCTTCTTCCACGCGATAAAAAAAGAACAAAAATATATCTACTCTCTCTCTCTCTTCGGTATCCAAAAAAACTGACAAGGGTGGGATTCGAACCCACGCCATTTTCATGACACGGAAGTACGCGGAGTCACATGACACCTGAACCGTGCGCCTTAACCACTCGGCCACCTTGCCTTAGATCGTATTCAACTTTTCCACTTTTTACGCCTCGTTAATCATCAGTTCTATATATATATGAAGTGCAGCTCATGTCTAGAAACTGACTGATACACTGGATTTATGTAGATATGAATTGCTTGAATAGCGGGTATATTTAACAGGTAGATATCACTAGAAAATCTTCGACAGGACTCGCTGCACATCAGCATTCACCTTCTTCTCCTTCACCTTTGACCCCTTCACATCATTGCCCTTGACCTCATTCTGTCTAAACACCATCCTAGCTCTGCCGATATCAGCACCGCCAGCAGCAGTAGCAGTGGTAGAAGAACTGCCAGCAGTACTCTTCCCCTTCTCCTTCTCCTCTCTCTTCCTCTTCATCCCTTCCAACACCTTCCCCCTCTCCAATCCGTTCAGGAACGTCTTCTCCTCCTTCTTCGCCTTTGAATCCTCAATTCTCCTCCTTGCCTCCGCCTCCCTCTTCTCCCTCTGCACCTGCTCCATCAAATCTCCCCACTTGAACCCTCGCAGGTATTTCATATTCCATATATCGTCATGGTACCACCCGCTCTTCTTCCCGCCTACAATACTCGCATTGAGCGTCTCGGCGCATATCTTTGCAGTCCGCTTAGATTCAAACTCCACCCAGCCATCGCTGTACATTCGTCGTTTGTTTCGAGAGCGTGAAGAAGCTTTGGATGCCCCCGTGCCGGGAACATGAGGGGAGAGGAAGACTTTGGATATCGGCCCGAAACCACGGGCCACGAGGAGGGATTTGAGCGCGGACGGCTTCAGATAAGGAGGTAAGGAGGAGAGGTAGACGACGCCCGTTTTATTCTTTTTCGAGGGTTTTATCTTTTTCGTTGCCTTTGTGGATTGTTCTTCTGATTCTGGTTCTTGTTCTTCATCGTCCACTTCGAGCTCCTCTTCCCCCTCCTCTAGCTCTTCTGCGTCCGCTTCTGCCTCTGTCGCTCTCGCATTTGAGAGACTGGTGGATATAGCTTCCTCCTGCTCCTCGTCGCTCACACCCGACTCATCATCTGATGATATTTTCTGTCTCTTTGTAGGTCGCGCCGAAGATGTCACGGTCTGTTTCCTCCTGCTAGTTCGTCCCTTTGACTCTTGTGCGGCTTCAGAGTCGTAGCCCGCATCGCTTCCCCCTTCGTCTTCGGATTCGATGTCTAGAAACTCGTTTCGCTTGCGTGCGGACATTGTGCTTTGGTTTGTCTTTTTCAGAGTAAATTACTTTATTTCCTCAAATACTTTTTTTTTTCATGGATGTTCGATTTAAGCTTCTGATTGGACCGATGGATTACTAATACCCACCAAGCCGATGTATTTAGTTTACATATTAATTTCACAGAAGAAGACGAGTATCAATGAATATTTAATCGACGAGTTCAAGTTGCGTCCTGGATTATATAAATGGACAAAAAAGGGTATTACAACCAGCTAACGAAAAAGACATCCAACTCTCCTTGGCAATTCGCTCTATGCCTTGTTATCGCCGTAAGCATTATCGCCGTATCCATTGTTATTACCACCAATCTTGTATGGCTTTGCGCCCTTTCCAAATATAAGATGAGGTTTACGCTCAGCAATGTCAAGGATGGTCTGGGCGAAAACACTGTTGGCCCAAGCAAACCAGCTGCGAGTGTATTTCTGGACGTTGTTTACGTGCACGCTCTCATGGATTAGGCCGAGAAGACTGGAGTCGCGGACCATGTTGATAGATTCCATAATCTCATCATCGTCATCTGTAGTTTGTGCGCGCATGAGGACAGCCATTGGCCAGGCATATTCGACACCGACTGTAGAGTTAATTGGTTAGCTTTTAGTTCTTAGGCCCCGTTGAGCAGTAGGTATGGAGGAACTTACTATGTGGACCGCCAATTCCGTGGAAATCAGTTCCAGTCAAGTAGAAAGGGTTCCCTTGTTTGGAGAGAATCATCTTTCTCGTGTTCTGGTAGACCTCGTTGTCCTTATCGACGAATCCCATCGCAGGCAGCGATAGCAATGAAGGTAGATTGGCATCATCCATGAAGATATTCGAGCCGTATCCATCAATTTCAAAGGCAAAAACCTTGCCCCATTTCTTATGATCAATTACTGCATTCTCCCAGATACCCTTCTCGAGTCGCTGAGACAGGCCGCGTAGCTTCGCTGCGAGCTCCTTCTTACCGGCCTTCTGCAAGATGGCAGCGGTCTTCTTGAACTCTACGGAAATCATGGCGTTGGGTGGGATGAAGAAGCCGAGATTGCTGGCGTCGTCGCTGGGACGGAAAGCGCTGCGTACGAGACCGGTTCCATTGTTCAATGGGTTGCCGATTCCATTGAGATTGAGCGTTTCGGTACCAAGGTTGGTTTCGCGTAGGAATGTGTATTCGTTACGAACGTACTGTCCGTTATGGTCAAAGGTAGACTCGGACTGCTTGTCGACCAAGTTCAAGACGGTGTCGAGAGCCTTGTACCATCTTTCGGTCAGGAAGGCATCCGACTTTGAATTCTCGTAGAACTGGTTGCCCAGCGAAAGGAAGGCAGCAACGGAGTCGAGTTCATATTTACACTCGAAGACCACGGATGGTTCGTATGCAGGATGCACCGTGTCTTTTTGCTCGCTGGGGACCGGCGAGATACCGCTAGGAGGAGGTGGTTGGAAGGCATTGCAGTATGGTGACTGGATCACAAACTCGGCCTGTGTATTTATAGCTCCAAGTATGAGACTTTTGATGGCGGGATCCTTCCCGGCCAGTTTCTGATATTGGGCCAACTGGTTCGTAGAGTCACGAAGCCACTCCGCGTTGATATCACCTGTGACGATGAATGACTGGGCTCCGTCCCATACGGAGCCGTCCCGGCGGGCGTTAGATCTCTTCTTGTTTGCCTTCGAGTCTTTACCGTCGACGTGCCATCGGACGGTCGTGTCGAGGGTGTTGGGGAACGCATTTTGGAATATTCTAGCTAGGTCCTTATCGGTCATGCGAGAGGTGATATCCTCAATCACTTGTTCGACAGCGGGAGATTTGAAGGTTCGGCATTCTTCGACGGGGCGCTGGAATGAGAGCTTGAGCGGTCCTTCGCTGTATGGGGGACTGGAGAAGAGCAACAGGTCAGTAAAACACGATCGCAACCATTGAATACGCGAGGACCTTCACGCTGAAGGAAGAAGAGAGGGCTAGTTTACTGTTTCTGCTTCGAGTATTCGACATAATCTGGACACGCGCTTCTCAGCGACAGTAAATCATCGACACGTCCTCGCAGGCTGCGCGCAGACGATCCCCATCCAGCAGCGTCGGCGTTCTCCCAAAGCACTGCGGTGAGCAAAACGGCTCGTAGAATAGCAGGCTTCATATTGGTCTTTTATCTAGTTTGAAAATATTAAACCAGCCTGGAGAGAAAAGAACGTGGCATAGGAGTGAAAAGGTCGCAGGCCAGTTTATATAAGAACAGCTGGTTGCTGGCTGCTGGTTGTATCTTTATCGGTTTCCCTGCAACTTCTTCCCTGTCGCCAGTCTCGTCATACTCTCATCTTGCATCCCGGCGAACAAGGACAAAAAGCAAAAAAAGCGTCGGTTTGCCATGAGAAGCCGAGCTTTGTGGAGTTGGGGAAATGAAGATGCTGATCAGAGTGACTTATTCCTACCGTTACCTTTGCGCATCCACCGACTGGCCTAGGAGCATCTCCGACTTTTGCTTGAAAGCAGCTTCAGCACGCCGATATCTTCTTTTCATTCCCTTTTTGTTGATTAAGGGGATAATAGCGTACAGCGTGTGACAAGAAAGAGACGCTGGTTACATTGGTGAACCCCCGCTTTCACTCCAGACTTTCTCAGGACAGGGCATGGCATGGATGTGGCTCGCATGCATATTGATGTTCATACATACGAAGTGCATAGTCGCACAGGCTGGCGGATTCCCACTACTTCTGGACGGAGTTCACACGGAGAACTCGGTGTGGCACCTTTACCCATATATCTACAAGGAATGATAAACCCCCACAGGGCCCAACAGCTACCATGAGAGGATGGTGGTTCATTGATTCATCCACTGATGTCCTTGGCCGTCGATACACGAAGAGCTGGGTGTGCCTTCAATCTCCGAGTTATATATATTTGGTTCTTGATGTCCGGGGGATCCGTGCTTATACCATTTATGGAGTATTTGCAAGTGATCTGGTCAAGTGTATTTCCGTTGAAAGGGGGTGAGCAAGCCATCATCCATTTAATGGCAAGGATAATGGCACCGGGAACATGACAACCCATGCTTTCGGGCCGTGTTTTGACTTATCGAAATGCTGATATATGAGGGGAAGCTTGGAAGCGGTATAAAGTAATATTTCTTGCCTCCCTGCTCCAATTCTTTTTTTGTATTTCATACATCACTTTTTGCCAAAGAAAGCCATGATACTCCCTTGGCCCTTTGCAGCTCCCTTGGCCTGCTTGCCTGAACTTGGCGCGGTCGGTTTCTTCTTCGGTGCTGGTGCGGCTGGGGCTTCGTCCTCCGAGAATGATTCCCACACGGGTTCTTCCTTCGTGACTGAAGTTTCATGGTATTAGTCTTGGTCTGGTGGTACTCCGCGCCGAGGAACTCCATGCCTATAGGTGTATGCACATACCTAGATATCCTTCTGCGTCCCTTGTAGACTTCTTCTTCATCACTTGGCGCCTGCCTCTTCGACGGCGACTGGAAGCGGGACAGCTTTCGACCGGAGCTGGCTCCGGTTCTTTCTGTTCTTCCGTCTGCATCTCAGTGTCTTCTGCTGTAGGTTTTTCCGGTGGAGGTTCTGGTGCATCTGCCATTTCCTCATCTAGAAAGTGGCTCATTAATACTGGGCTGCGCTAGTTTTCATGGCCCTAGTTCATGGTGGTCGTAGCTTACCGTCGTCATCGAACATGCTTCTGAGTTTCTCTTCCCGCTCTTTTCTTGATTCTCGGGCTTTATTGCTGGTGCGTGTTCCAGTGTCTAGGAACAGGTCTTCGCGCTCCTCTTCGGATTCTTCGTCCGGTAGCACTGAGGTGTGTAAGTAAGGCAACCATGAATTAGAGTAACCAATTCAAAAATAGAGGATAGACATACTCTTTTCCTGCGCACTCGGTACATCCTACAACCAGCGTTAGCCCAGAATTTACATAAGTCAATACGCGGAATGATATCTTACAGATTCAGCTCCAGGTGTGCTTGCTTCTTCTTCCTCCTTCTTGACCTTAGGCTTCGTTTTGGCAAAAGCCTTGAATATATTGGAGGCTTCGCGTTTGGAAGAGGGACGTCCTTGGCTTTGTTTAGTTGATGCCTGAGAGCTCTTTTGCTGCTGTGAGGTGGCGCCTGATGAAGCACCAGTATCTTTTGTATCTTCTTGCTTCACGGGTAGTGACTCCTTTTTCTCCGACTTTGTAGAAGCCTCCTTAGACACAGGCTGAGCCGATTTTACCTTCTTGGCCGGCGCAGCAGTAGGGGCTGGACGCGGTACGGGAGCACCCGTTCTCCTCTAGAATACCGGGTTTAGCATAACAGATATCTGAGGCTGGCAGACGGCGTAGCATACCTTTACATTCCGGTTTTGTATCATCCCGTACTGTAGGCCAGATTGAAGCGGATCCTCTGGTTCGGGGTTTGACACGCAATAGCCAATATCTGCTAGAACGTTCAAGTCGGGGATAGGCGTTGGTTGAACACTATATACAAAGATTGAGGATACTGCGATGAATTGTTTTTTCACCTCTATATAGAACAGCATATCAGTACTACCCCGTAAAGTTTTTGGCTGCCTACATACCTAATAAGTCTTCCTCCCGGACAAGGAGAATGGATGTAACAGATGAACCATCTTCAACATCATGCTGTGGTTCAACTTGGCTGCTCATGAACGGACTGCTTTGCATGACCTCATCTTCACCATCTTTCGGGTGGTTTCCATTCAGGGCTGCTTCTTGGGGCTGCTTTCGCGTTCCAGTGATGAGGTATGTTGCATTAATGGATTTGGGCGTTTTTGCATTCTCTGTTCGATGGAACTCGAACAGCATTCTTTCACGACACGGGTATCAGCTATGAAAAAGCCATACGTTTCTTATAAACAGCACGGCGCCTTCACGTACCGCTTTGCCTTGCTACAATGGACCTTCAGAGCTCTGCTGAGAGAGCGGTATGTCACCTAGCATAAGGTTAATAGATATAGGCGTAGCATGGCGGATTGAGTGTACTGACATATTCCTGGTCACTAAGGACCTTCTCCGCAAGATATCTCTTGTAGTTAGCCGCCATTGTGGTAGTATTTATTATATCTTGCTGGTTTCTGGTGCACTCGACGTTTCCAGCATCGAAAACGCGTCGAACGCGCGACGGAAAAACCCATTAACAAACAGCAACTCAGCCGAGTTTACCGCAAGTTCCAAACCTGCGCACTTTTTCATCTATATAGGCAAGATGGCCGAGCGGTCTAAGGCGCTCGACTCAAGCGGCGATAAACGCAACTTTTTCTGGTCCAACCAGGATTTCGAGTCTCGAAAGGGGCGTGGGTTCGAATCCCACTCTTGTCAACATCTTTTTTTTAGTCCTCCTAGGGTTTTTTCTTTCTGTTTTTGATACTGTAGTATCACTAAGAAGAGCACGTCTCTTTTCATATCCTTTTCTATTCACTCTGAAGCAGATAGTACTCTCTTCTCTATCCTCCATACTCCGTACTGTCTGTCGTGTTGGTTGGCTTGGCGTGGTTGAGTGCATCGCGAAATCGACGCGACCTCATCAGAGAGAGTGACATCGGAGGGACTTCATCTCCACGCCCTCCACCGCCTCTACACCACCGAACTAATAAATCTCTCTCCATGGATCTCACATTTGACATCCCGGATTCAACAGACTGGCTAAACACACCTCTTTCATCTCTCTGTCGCGTCGAGTCCGCCCTCCGATGTCAAGTATGCAAGGACTTCTTCGATAACCCCGTCATAACCTCGTGCAGCCACACGTTCTGCTCGCTGTGTATACGTCGCTGTTTAAGTGCGGAAGGGAAATGTCCTACATGTCGAGCAGGTGATCAGGAACTAAAACTGCGGAGAAATTGGGCGGTGCAGGAGCTTGTGGATTCTTTCAAAGTCGCTCGGCCGACGGTATTGGATTTTGCGACTAAGGCGGCGGATAGACAAAGAGAGTCTCAGGATGAATCCGCCAACGAGGGGCCAATCCCGAAGAAACGAAGAATCGATGTCCAGGAGACAAAGTCGGGGGTATCCGTGAATGACCAGACGGGTGTAGGAGTACGGACACGGTCACAGAGCAGGAAGTCTACCAATGCAAGTATGCAGGAAGAAGACCCTATTGTGGTTGAAGACAGTGCGGGAGAGAATAATGAACCGGGTAGGCTCATCTTCACTCAACTATCCACCTTACGGTTCCCAGAAACTTGTTAACATTTACTTTTCAGATGACGGCCTTGTATCTTGCCCCATATGCAGCCGGCGAATGAAAAATGAATACGTCTTCGCCCATCTCGACAAGTGCACCGGGTCACCGCCTAAGAAGACCCCTTCCAAAGCGACGGGGTAAGGAACATATCTATACCCTTCCAACTTCGCCAAAATTCATACTAACGGTTCCAAGCTCCCTTAGGACTTTGTCTTCTCGAAACCCCCCCTCCCCCTCGCGCAACCTCGAACGCCTCCCCGCAATAACCTACTCCCTCCTGAAAGACACGGCCCTACGAAAGAAACTGCGCGATCTAGGAATACCAGAATGGGGGCCGAAGCCGCTGCTCCAAAAACGCCATACTGAATGGATGAATCTATGGAATGCGAATTGTGATTCTGTGAACCCGAAATCTAAACGGGAGCTGATTCGTGAGCTAGATATGTGGGAACGAACACAGGGCGGTGGAGTGAGTGGCGGCGGTGGGAATTCTGCGGTTATGCGGAAGGATTTCGATGGTTCTGCATGGTCTACGTCGCATGAGGGTGATTATAAGAAACTTATTGCTAATGCGCGGATGAAGAGGGAGATGAAAAAAGAAGTTCCTGAAAATGGACCGGATGAAGAGCAGCAGCAGCATGCTAGCGAAAACCAGCCCTTGGACGCAGGTATTGAATCGCTTGAAGTAAAAAGTAGTCAACCGGAAGCTGACGGTGTCCGTAACACCGAAGAGAACGAAGGAGGAAAAGAGGTTGAAATGAAAGAAGCAATGAATGCGGAGAGTAACGCTGCGCC
Source organism: Arthroderma sp. MBC 929 (assembly GCA_030789285.1). Taxonomy (NCBI): domain Eukaryota; kingdom Fungi; phylum Ascomycota; class Eurotiomycetes; order Onygenales; family Arthrodermataceae; genus Arthroderma; species Arthroderma sp. MBC 929. The sequence goes on along the minus strand of JARJUX010000012.1, from coordinate 320,386 downwards.
GGAAAATCAAAGCTCAAGGATCATTGCCGAAGATATGTCTACATGACATGGCTGAATCAAGCAATGTTCCTGAGATGTTGGGGGTATTATATAGATTCCTGAAATATGGGAACTATTCTGCAGTAGTGGTTCGGGCCTCCTTATTATATGCCTTGCCCTTTCCATATACTTTGCCGTCGTCTATCGACATTTGCGAGAGCCTATCAATGCTCTCTTCCAGATCTGTCGCAGATGCCTTCTCGATCGGCAGCTCGGGGGTATCCTGACCCTTTTCCAGCTCCGCCAGTCTCTGGCGCGTAATCTCTGCATGCCTCTCCTCTCGTGCTTCGCGTTCTTGGCTCTCCAGCTCTTGAAGCTCATCGTCCACCTCTCCCTCGTCGATAACAGGGCCAGCCTCATTCAGAATATTCCCAACCTCATCTACATTATCCATCTCCTGTCGCAATTGTTCAACCACATCTTCAACTCTATCCACCCCGCCAATCTCGCCGTGGAGCTGTCGCAGAACACCTGTGCTGGCCTGCATCACTCGCACTATTTCGACTTGGTCGGCTGCCTGCTCAATCTTGGCATATACTTCTTCAACTTGCGACAAAGTGTCTGCCCGCTGCTGCAAGTTTCGTTCCGCCAGTTTCTTGGACCGGAGTGATGAAAGAGCGAGAACTCTGTTTTTATTTCTGAGAGCATTCTGAGCTGCAGTGTTGAGCTCCTGTATCCTCTTGTCAAGCTTGGTAATCTGCGCGGTTAGATTATCAATCAACGTTTTGAGCGATGCTATCGTCCCATCCTCATGGGTGATTGAGTTGGACTTGTCTTCGGTTCCTCTAAATTTAATTGTCTGATTGCACAGTCAGCTTGATATCCTGAACATGAAACAACATTTCAAATAAATGTAGATATCTAGATACCTTTCCGTCAAATAATATTATATTTTGATCGCGCGATAGAAACGTTAGTAGGACCTGGAGGTCCAGTGGTGAAATCTCCGTCTTCGCGTTTAATATGTGGCCGAACTCTTTCAAAAATAATTCCTTGGAATAGATTCTGTCAAGTCCTGAATTATGACGAGCTGATGCCTTCACAACTCGGTTTGCAGCTTCCTGGGTCGGCGAAGTAACGGCAACGGTTAGCTATCATATCACTTCCACAAACAAGTGTAGACGAAAGAAGCGAGGATCATTTTTACCTTCAAGTTGGCAACCAGCACCAGATCAACCGTTTGTAATTTCCCAGTCCCATCTGAACCCTCAGTACCCCAAACAAGCCCTCGAGCCTGTTTCATACCCCATGTCAAAACCTGTGACAAGCTTGGAGCACCCGGGAGTCTAAACCACCCACTCCTAAACGGGCTGGTCTGGCTGCTTAGGAACAAATCGAGCGGAAGCATGGTGCCGCTACGGACTGCCTCATCCTTTAAATCGTCAGCGGGTCGTTTCAATATGAGAGAAATCTCATCAATACAAATAAGCAGTTAAATGGGGGAATAGCCACATACAAAAACGCACTGTAAAGCTACCGGACTCCCCCATTCGCGAGTTTCAAGATCGGATATCAGCGCCCTCCCGGTCCGCATCACGAGAAAACTTGGTTTATGAGATACCACCGCTTCCTTGGTTCCATGCTGCTCGTTTCCTGACAGCGATGGGGAGGAAGAGGGCCCATGGCCCTCGAGTACGGCATTAGCTAGAGCTTGTTGCCATGCTGCAACGTTAGAAGCGTATCCATCGGGGTTGGTATGTCGTTGAGTGGAAAAGTCGGAGTATAGGGATGGAAGACGAGCCCTAGTTAGGTCGTTAGTATCTTGTATCTAGCTTCCTGCTTTTTGTTCGATTTAACTGCAAGGGTAACACACTTGCGAAAGGAGTCTTCGTTGTGGAGAATGTATGAGAGAAGCTCGCTCATAGCGCTTAGATTTGGGATTTGCCGAGATAGCGACTGGCCATTCGACTACGGAGGGGATATTTGAAGGAGATTATGTCTAGATATTGAAATATTCCCTACACAGACGAGAAAGCAACAAAGATTCTTCTATAGATCTAACAACTCATCGTCGTCGTCGAGGCAGCCGCAGCCAAACAAACAAGCTGCAGATCCGCCTTATCGATAAGCTGTTATCACGTGAAAGTAGACTCAACGATAGAAAGAGATGGAAGACTCGAATTATGGAATCACGGACTCTTCGTTAATGTCTATTAAATAGCTGCTTGTAGATATCACCCAGTCACTGAACGCCTTACCGCAAAAGAAGTTTATCTATACCAGAAAGTTGCAAGGGGCAGATAACTATGAGCGTTGAAATCACTCAAAGTCGTCATTCGGACTCTCCTCTTCCTCTGTCTTCGTCCTCAGAGGAAGAGAGCCGGCGTCCAGCGGATTGACTCCTCCAATAATTGACCTTCGGTGGCTGCGGTGATCCAGCTGTTCCTTGGTCTCCTCGGTAGTATCTTGTAGGTCGGTGACTTCATCTGTTTCTTCTTCACCATTGGGGCCCATTGTTTCAAGGTATTCCAGTTTCACGGTGCGTCTGAGACCACTAACGAACTCCTCCACGTCTTGAAATCCAAGTATGCCATCATCCAAGCTCTGCCCATAGCATCGGTCGGCCTCTTCTAAACAAGCTGAAGCCAAGCTCGGTTTCTTTAACTTGAGCCACAATTCAGCAGCCAGTATTGACCACATCCCAGCCTTCCGTCGTCGGGTTCCCCATTTTGCTCCCTCTATTCCGACCTTTGATGCATAGCAGGCTGAAATGCGTTCGAATATCAAGACCCGCCCAAAGTTGCCTAGGAGGTGCATTTCTGTTGCTCGCATGCCCCATCTCGCTGCCCCATCAGCAGCTGCACCGCCTCTAGATTTCAAGAGCTCAACTCCGAGTACCAAAGTTCGCAGGGCGTTGAAAGGGTCGGAGCACCTAGTGTTGTACGAGTAACAGGCTGTTTCGAGCATCTGGTCAATAGGCTCTAATTTGGACTTATTAGTAGAAGATAGAGGGTTGAGTAGTGTGCTGATAGCACACATCTCATGGGCACCGGCATGGTACTTCCACGCCTTATCGTTTGCGAAGTCGCTTTTCAATAGTTCATATGTAGAAGATGCTAGTTTCCAATCGCGAAGCATGAATGCATAATCCGCCATCTTTCGCAGCACGGCTTCGGGAGAATCTGGCTTATAGAAGCCTCGGACCGGATCATAATTGCCGTTAGATGTCGCCGATCCAAAAGCACCAGACGACCGGGCGGATGCGCCAAATGCAGCCCAACGTTTAGACATGGACATAAATCTTCCACTAATGCCTCGCCTTCGAGAGGCAACCTGATCGTTCCACATCGCAACGCGGTTTTCCATATGTGGGATAACAGACTGGGCGACTAGTTCTCGAACGAAAGATTTGATTGCCGTTACGTCGGATTCAAAAATACAGGGAACTTCTGACTCCACTTCCAGCAACGGTTCTAAAAAGTAGTTAGCACAGATATCCAGCAGCACCCGTTTGGTGTAAATTTACCGTGTTCGTTTGCGCCAGTGATATCTTCGCGAGCGCTCAGCCATTCGCAGGAAGGGAATTGTATGCTGTCGTCATCAGTGATAACGCACTGGTTACTACGAAGCCTCAGTAGATGGCAATGCAGTCCAAAGTGCCGTTTCATCTGATCAAATAGAGCAGTCGATTGGCTGATATCATCCCGGTCTTCGTCGTGCACGAGAACATAGTAGCGTAGGTATTCCGGGTTAACCCATGGAGGTGGTTTCTTCTCGCCATGACTTGCATTCGCATATAGCTGTCGAAGAGACTCTAGAGGGGATGGGGTACGGGAGCTGATTGCTATCACGCATGCGACAGGGTGTGTGAAAGTTTCATGAGGTGTAGGTAGTGACGATGACAGCAAACGTCGAAGGAATAGTTTGAATAGTGACGGCGATTGAGGTAAAGACTTGCCATCTAGCCCACCAGCGCCTAGTAACCCGGATGTAGGGTGAATTGAAGCCTCCAGCTCGTTCTCCAAGACCTGTTCTATTCGTGAAAGAGGCGATACAGTATCCGGTTCCAGTGTCGGAGTCTCCCCATCCAGAGGTGTAAATCGAATACCGTAGTCATCCCAGCTGCGACTAGACCCTATCCCATCTCGAATAACGACTTTTCCTGCAATCTGCTCCCCGAACGGCCGTACCAGCTCATGAAACCCACCCTTGAAGCCTTTCCGTTGTATCAGCGCATCCGTGTCTGGGGTAGCGTATATACCGATAACAGGGGCGAATCCTCTTATTATCGTCGATCGTATATCGTCAGAGCCATCTATCAATGAGCCCGGGGGAGAGAGTGTGGACGAGCGAGAGAAACGTAAGGAAGAGCGAGATAGTCTGCGGTCGGGGGAGCTCGCTCGTGAGGACGTTGCGGAGCGGGGCTCAACAGGTGAAGACTGGTTCAGGGTCGATTCAGATAGAGCAGACAACGGCTTCGAGGACTCCAGCCGGTCTGAATAGCGCGACTTGGTCGGTAGAGGCGATGCTAGGGAGAAGGAGGGCGGCGGTTTAAGAGGCGGAACATCTTCTGGTGATGTCATGGACGACACCGTAAAAGCGCTGAAGGAAACGTGGAATTGCTAGAACGGCGGCCTTGAGTAAACATGTAGCTTGTAGTAAGTGATTTAGTCGGGATCCAACAGCTTCTGGAGCAGGCCCTGGATGATATCTGGAGGATGGAGCATGCGGTTTGTGATCCTGTTGGACCAACGGTGTCCTCCTGGTTGACCAAAAACATAAAAAATAAAAAATCGATGATGCAGATGAATTCTTCAGACAAACAACACGATGTTCTGCTCTCCTCCATGACTCATTTATGGATAGCCAGTCTGGGTGACTCGAACAGACAAGAAGACATAAATTTGTCCTTCTTCTTCTTCTCCTCCTTTATTTCTACTGATCAATGATACCGCGCGCATATGTTTTGCGCATCGCCCAGCTGAGTTCCAGACGCCCATGTCCGCCGTACCTACACTATCGCAAACCTTTGACCAACCCGGTATATTCTCATTTATACCGCAGATTCAGCAGTTATCATATGTCAGGTAGCGAAACTGAGATCGAGCGGCCGCACAAGAGAAGACGCACCTTACAACACCCCGCTCCCAAGGCTTCAATGGGTTCTCAAGCCGTAGCAGAATCTAGGGAAGCAACCCCGCTAGCCCTCCCCGAAATCAAGCTCACTCCGCTCGAGGAGTCCTTGAGGCTGCTGCTCGTCGATACGGCGGAGCATATCCAGCGCAATCGAACTGAAGATATCCAGTCTACGCTTGACGATGACCTGACCTTGCGCTTTACGGGAGGGTGGGTTCGGGATAAGTTGCTCGGGGATGCTAGCCATGATATCGATGTCGGAATCAGCACGATGACCGGTTTTCAATTTGGTCTTGCGTTAGAGCAGTATCTGAATATACCGGGAGTCCTTGACAAATATAAAGCTCGGCATCCCGACGAAGACTTAGAGCGTGTGATGAGCGGGCTGCATAAGATAGCAGCCAACCCAGAGAAGTCAAAGCATCTTGAAACAGTGGCAACGCGGATATTTGGTTTCGATGTGGACTTGGTCAATCTACGCAAGGAGACATACACAGACTTCAGCCGTAACCCTCAGATGGAGTTTGGCACCGCTGCAGAGGATGCGCTCCGCCGGGATGCCACCGTAAACGCGTTGTTTTATAATTTACATACATGCCAGGTCGAAGATCTTACTGGCAGAGGGCTACAGGACATGAGAGATGGCGTTATCCGCACTCCAATGCCCCCGCATCAGACTTTCAAAGATGATCCTTTGAGAGTATTACGCTTAATCCGGTTTGCCAGCAGATTTGGTTATGCTATCGACCAGGAGACGGAGCAGGCCATGCAGTACGATGATATCAAGACCTCCCTAAAAGCGAAGATCAGTCTAGAGCGAGTTGGGATCGAGATTGAAAAATCACTACGAGGTAAGGCTCTAATCCAGCTTCATGTAGGTATGGTGACTACAGTATTGATATATATACATAGGCCCCGATCCTCTGCAAGCTCTAAAACTCATAGACCGCCTTGGGCTTTACGATACTATCTTTGCAAACCACCAGGACGATTTCAAGGTGGATTCCTCGTCGTGGCATCACGCATATCGCACATTAAACGCGATACTGGATGACCAATATGACTACCCTCTTAGACAGGATCTGCGTGAATACACACGAGACATACTCATTCGTGATAAGAATGAAAAATATTGCGCCTGGATGGTCGCCGCGCTCACACCCTGGGCGGCAGTTGCCCATATCCCGCTGGAAAATACCACCATTAAGAGACCCCTACCACGACCAGCAATGGTCGCTAGAGATGGGCTTCGCTGTGATAACAAAATGACGGATTTATTAGCGACGGGAGCAAGGCACCACCAAGCTATAGCTGATCTTAAATCGGCTTTTGTAAAGGGAGAGCTTACCGGCTCAGTCGCCGATACCCGTTGGAAATTTGCAAGCGAAATTCGGAAGATGGGCTCTAACTGGAGGATGTGTGTTGTTCAGGCTATTCTACTAGAGGTAATGAGTGGTGCGAATGTAGAGGCTGGTAAGTTGTCGATCCTTTCGAGCTCCTTTTACATTTCCGTCCAACAGAAACTCACCAGGCTTATCATGTAGTGTTGGCCGACTATCAAAGAGTGCTACAGTTTCTTCAACAGCAAGACCTGCTTGAAGTGCATTTGCTTCGCCCCCTTGTCAATGGACGGATGATGCGGACAGCTCTAAAAGCTAAGCCGGGCCCGTGGCTATCGCAAGCGCTAGAGATGGTGGTCGAATGGCAGATCCGCAATCCAGACAGCTCTAACACGGAGGACGCCATCGCCGCCGTCCTTCCAAAGACGACGGGGCTGGATATTGAATACGAATAATGATTAAATACATATACCCTAAACATCCCGGATATTTGGCCGTGATAGAGGAACTATTCACTCACTAGACTTTAACATCTCAATGGAGACCACCAGGCTGATGCCGATATCAGTTCTATTCTCTTTTAACTTTCAATTATCGTAATATCTAACATACTAAGTCCCATTCTGAGTTGCTACCGGATCCCTGAGCATCAGTACAAGATCCCAAAGGCCCTCTCCGCCGTCCTTTGAGAAGTCGTACTTGGTTTCTTCCACAATCCTCCATCCATGTCTCAAGTACAGCTGGCAGCCAGCAGCTGTCGCCTCGAGGAATATCCTGGCACCCTTCCTGTCGGCTATATCCATACCCCATTTTATCAACTCAGTCCCTATCCCTTCACCTTGGTGGGCTGGGTCAATTCCAAGCACTTCAAGGGCTATGTTAACCGATTAGCAAGTTTTACGTTCTATCAGACAGACATATACCCTAATAGCAGAAAATATAACAGTTAGAAACCAAGAAATAAATACATACTTATATCTCCTTCCTTCATGTATTGTTTTCTCTTCTCAATGATAAACTTCCTAACTCCCTTGTCCAAATCCTTTCTTACACCGCTAGGCGTATATTTTTCGATTCTTTCCACTCTTTCCGCCTCTCCCTCCGTCAACTTTGGACTACCTATCTCAATTCCATGCGCAGGCGGAATCCCCCATCGCGCGTATCCAAGAGGCTCATTCGTAGTGGGGTCCACGGCCTTGATAACGTGGGATTCGGGTCTTTTGAAGATATTGTAATTGTCCGTTTCTTTGTAGATGATTTTCGGCACAAAATCTACACCACCGTAGACGTTTCTGGTATATGTGGATTTCCCGAAGCAGTCAACAACGATCTTGACGTATTTGGCGCTATCAAATGGAGAAGCATATTCGAGCTGAACTCGGGGTTTCTGTGCTTGCGCCATATTCTCCCTTTGGTTTTTTTCAAAGTTCGAAAGGAATATTCTTTCTCTGATGCCGTGAGAGAAGTAAATACGAAGCTGATTCTGTATGACTCAGGATACGTGAGCGTTAGCTCTTTATATAGGCTGTGATCCTGGCTTCCCCGCAACAGCTACTCCGACACTATAATTATAAATCTATTATAACTCGGAATAAGCAGTTCAGCCTTTTGAGACTGGCGTTGTCAAGCTGCGGCATTTCGGGCAGCCAAAGAGAAGCGAAGAACCGAATCAGAGATGTAGTAAACGTTGCCATAATTCCGCATCTTCAATTAAATGGTAAAGGGCTAGAGAGTATGATCTGGTCTAACTATTCAATATCTAATTGTTTGTATTCGTAGGAAAGTAGAACCTGGGTTAAGTAAAATAATGCGGTTTCTCTTATTCTTGACACTGCCTGCCGCTTTCTTGCACCACCAAAAAATAAATATCCAAAGCGCATCTTCAACGCCACAAGCTGGAATCAGGTCAACCAGGGCGCATCAACTGCTCCTCCGTGCTATTGTTAAATACATAATATTCTACCGTTATAAGAATGGAGTGGGATGAGGCGGCGACTGCGTACTGTCTCCAGCGGGCGCGGTTGTCCAGCGATGAGGACGCCATCCATTTACCACCGGGCGTCAGCTTTCCCACCAAGACCTTGAAGGAACTATGGGAATACATGAATAAATCCCAGATGGAAAACACCCTTACCAAGGTTGGACGTCATAGGCTCCTCTTGTGCTGTATACATTGCTAAGATTTTGCTCAGGTATGCAGTATTCTCTTGATCGCAGAAGCGTCCTTGGAAAGGATACAGCAAATCAGGAAAATCAGCCTGAGCGACATGGAGAAAGATAAACACACTACGAGGCTGGCATTTGCCTGGGTTTCAGCCTCTATACTCCCCAAGAAAGAGTTTGCAGACGACTGGGAGGAATATCAACTCGCTGGCAGTGAGTCTTCAATACCCTGTGGCGATCGATGAAATTTATATCTGAATGAGAATGCTAGCTACCGAGAGGTCGGCAATACATGAGAAATACCGAATGCATCGGCTAAGGTCATCACTTGGCCTATCCGTCCTTGCTTTACTCGACTCAATTATTCATTTGGACTGGCTGGTCGGCCCTGAAAAGGTCATCGGAGTGCTGGCGGCATTCACTGCTAAAAATGACCCTTGGACGACAGAGGCTACGTACAATAGAGCTACTTCGCTCATAGAATTGTATACATCAAGGCTACCGACAACACTGCAAAATCCCCTGGGCACTGTACTTGATGACATTCTTGTGCATCAAATCAAGCCATTATTTTCTGCTAGCGGAAATCCTGACATCACACCCGCCGGCCGGAAAAATCTATATGGAGCTTCATCGCGCAGATCACATTCGGATATGTTTAGCCCGGTTTCAAAGCCATGGAAGTTCAATGATATCTATATAGTGACGGTTCTCAACTGGACAGTCCACCAATATGAGGTATGCCACCATCGGAATACAACTGCCAATCTGATAGCTAACAGCGTGTGAAGGCGCAGAATCGTACCATAATTGAGGCCCAGTGCCCTCAAGTTGCACCTGCAATTTTGTCATTGATAGATGACGAAAGTTTGGCCTACAAGGCACTCGGCTGTGAGCTGCTTTGCACTCTGGTTCAGTCCCTCAGACAGTCGGGATCGGATTTACTCCGGAGAACCAACCTAGACGCTGTCTATCAGCATGCTATATCCCCGTGCCTCCATTTAATTCCAACAACAACGCCGGAGGATAGATCAATTCACCTCTTAAGCGCTGCATATCCCGCACTATTCGCAGTGATACGCGCCAGGTATCCCGACCCTGTTAATTCTCCGCCGCCACCATCCGTTCACCTCCCAGAAAACAAGGCACAGAAAGAAAAGGCATTCAAAGACACCGATTTACGGGAAAAGTGTCTTCTGGATGTGATGCGGAATACTATCATTACTTCATACCAACACATCAGCTCACCTCGACCGGCTGAAGATACATCTATCTCATCCTACCCGCACCCTCGGCTGTCGACTTTACTCCTGAGACAATTAACTATCGCCATTGACGAGTTAGGGATCTACGCCGGAAAATACCTCCAGCATATAATCCCCCTATTGACTCCAACTCTCGCCAATCCGTTTGGAACAGCTTATTTCCCTTTACTAGAGGCCGCTGTAAGCTGTACCAAAGCGACCATCATGAACGGTTGGGTACGAATATGGTCATGGAGAGCTGAAATTTTAGCTGGTGTATGTGGATGCTGGCTGCAGCTTGGAGACGAAGTCGCCAACGAAGAGATTTCAATTGTCTCACTCCGTAAGGCTTTGAGAGAAATAGTCAGGCTTCTTAGACTGGTGATAACTGAGAGGACGGATTTCGTGGCGATAAAACAGACCATCAATTTCGACGCTGAATGCCAGCAGTTGATTGACGGTGATGGCAAGCTTAAGGACTTATTATTACCAGCATGAATCATTGTTCTATGAGAGGTGGCTAGTTGGGTGTAGCTGTCTGTATTAATACCAAATCAATTGACATGATATTTTTATGAACTAATGTATTAAGGGGGTAAAAAAGGGTAGACATCCAAACGCCATTCAATTTCCATTGGGGGTATCTCAGTACGTAGAAATAAAGCGTATAAAAGCTTTGGGGAAAGAACTGCAGCCACACAGCCAGAATAAAAGCAAACTTATATATCAACCCCCTGCTTAAACAGACTCTTCCCACGCAACCACTGCCTATAACGCTTATACCTCTTCTTATCATAATCCTCCCGAACCACAGTCAATCCTTCATCCCCCACGTCCAAAAATCCAAGATAATCCGGCAAATTCTCCTCCGCCAGCCCATCCAGCTTCGAATCATCAACTAGGCACTTATTCGCATACTCGAAGAGATCTAAATTGGTCTCCTTCTCCGCCAACGAAGAGGCAGTCACGCCAGCTTCGGATGTGACTACCAGCGGTACCTTGAGGGGGTGGTTGATATATCTGGCATATTCCTCCGCTTCAGCAGATGAGACGGAAGGATTAAGTGAGTCTGCGACCAGCTGGCCTAGACTCCATTGAACCATTTGCGCTCTACTAGAATTGTCGTGTATGTTCTCAGAGCTGTTGAGGCGGGATGAGGAGGAATCCTTGAGGATTCCTGAGCGCGGCGGATCCTTTTCGAATGCTAGCCATGGTTTAGTAGATTGGTGCTGCTGGTAGTGGCCTGTTGTTGTTGGGGTATTTTGGCCCGATTGGGCTTTTTCACTCTGCCCGTCTGCAGGGTCTTGGATCACCAGTGCCTTGCGACGGGGTTTCTTCTTTTCGCGCTGGGATTCTGGCTCATGTTCTGTGCGGACGACGAAGGGGCTTTGGTCGCTGGGGATGGTATGGGTGGATCGAGAGCGGAGTTCCCGAAGGGTGGATTTCATTTTGTAGGCGAATACTTTTGAAAAGGAGGATACGGCAAGGGGGCGGTAGTATTCTAGCCAATAGTCGTCGAAGCAGCGGATTGGAAGCTTGGAGATGGCCGATGAGGGAACTGTGGGTGGTAATTCTCGCTCTTTTAGGAACTCTGGGTTGAACCAGTTGATGTAATCGTGTCGGTTCATCTGGGCCCAGGTTCGTGGATCCGAGTGGTGGAGATGGTAGTCTGTTGTGATTTCCCAGAGGACTGGCTGGTCCTGTGTGAAGATGTAGTTGCCGAGGAATAAATTATACGCCTCTTGTCGTTGCGCATCGAGGAAGGAATTATTGTAGTAACGCTTGAAGCTTTCGACCATATCCCGAGAATGTCCTGTCCACTGGTTCAGCTTGCGGTATGTCGCCATCGTGTTGACGAGGTGGGATCCTCCGTACTGGACGGCTATTGTGTCTCCATGGTCATGCCACAGATTTGTGAACATGTTCACAGCATCGGTATCGTAGTCGATGGATGTGTTTTCGATAACTCCAAGCGCCTGAAGCTGGTAGCCCAATGCAAGTTTCCCAATGACAAACTGAGCGGCATTCGTACGGTCAAGGCAATCAATGCAGTTAGTGCGCGCGATACCATTTTGCACCCTCAGCCCCAACTCAGCGGATTCACCATTACGAAAGAACCCAGTCTTTGGAATGATGTCGTCGGCAATGGTCTCCAAGGTCCTGATAACATCTTGGTCGCGGCTTTTGGATGCCCGACTCATATCCCACGCGCGGTATATGATCTTTTTATCCTCGGGTAGGAATTGATTTAGGTAGTTGATAGCATGCGTATATTCCTTGAGCAGCTTTGACTCTCGAGGTATCTTCTCCCTCGCTTTGATAAGATTTAATACGTAGACAGGGGCCCCGTATCTTTCAAAGAGGTTATTGAAATGAAGCGCCGCGGTGGTATAGAACGGGTCTATAAGGTTGAGCTCAATATCTGGTTTCGGGTTGACGCCAGTGCTATCCTGAGCCCAGTAGAGCGGAATACTTCCACGATGCTGCACGTATGAAGTATACTGAGGATTTGAGTACGGTTTCGGGCCTGGAGCATGGAAGGACGTATTAAGCACTTCTGAGACAATCTGCTCCGTTTCCACATCATTCGCAACATATCCAAGGTCGTTTGCGCCGCGTTTAAGGTATCTAGCACCGGCAAAATGCCTCGAACGACGGGCAATTATAGTGACATATACTGGCCTGCCATAAACAGAAATTGTAGCTTGGTCAACATATCCGTGTATAATGGGCAAACACCAGTCAAAAGCATTCTTAACAGCAGACACAAACGGGTCCAGGAGGTAATTGTTCCACACGAACATCGAGTTATAATCCTCACGGGTATACTGGGCCTTGAAGGTACCGTTTTTGAGAGCCTGGCGTTCGACAGTCATATTATGCTGTAGTGTATGGGATATATTATAAGAATAGCTGAAATAGAATGAGCGCGTCAAGTCAATATTCCCCATTATAGCAAGAAACCTGGCTTCATCAGCGCTCTTTTCTAGTTTCTGTCTCGCCGCGGCAGAACTCAGCGGCACAAGCTCGGTTCCATCTATCTGGTAGATATAGTGCCCACCTATCATAGCAACCTGGCTTCGTTTAGTGATTAGGAGCATATAATAAGATCCCGTGAAGCGAATAAATCCCAAGAGGCCCCACGCACTGCATCGCAGCTTAAGACCACCCGAGCTCTTATTCCCATCATCCACAGCATCTAAAAGCTGATTCATCTCCTTTTTTGTATACACAGTTTCGTCTTCAGCAACACTTAGATCCTCCGATTCAGAAGTGCGGTCGATCTTCAGCATCCGGAAACGCCGATCAAGAAGGTCCATCCCCACCATATAATATCGTGTAGCAGTTTCATATAGAGAGAATTTGTGCATCCTCGAAATCGTATCGCTTACTCCGCCCCTGATGTGATCATCAGATGTCTCGTCTCGAAACCTAGGAAAGGCGGTTGGTGGGGAATGAGTCCTCTCAAACGAATCTGCCATGGGAGGCTCTTCGTCCCCTTCATACCCTTCGCCGTCAAAGATCAGCATCCCGGAAGCATCTCGACGTTCGCCTTCTAGCTGGGGAGTAGTGTAGGGAGCATCATCCCCGCCGCCCTTCTCCTCGAAAGAGTCGTCCTTGGCCGGGTCTCCTCCATCGCCATTTCGCTTCCCTTGCCCCTCTTGAATCGACGAGCTCGGCGTGGCGCGTGAGCCATTAGATCTAGAGCCATCAGTGCTTGTTCTTTTCAATTTGAGGTTATCTCCATTGCCATTATTAGCGCTCTCAGAGGACCTTCGAGTGCCACCAGTTGAGTCGCGTCTCCCAGGTTGTTCACCGAGGGGAACAGCCTCAGCGGAAGAATTGAGGGAGCGACACACATCCTCGAAGCTCTCCATAGGCTATCAGTTATACCTTTGAGCTCCCTATCGAGGGCGTCTATTCTGTCTTTGTGGTTTGCGTTGTTCTTTCGACAGAGCGCGCAAGCTCCTCATGCGGGTCGATATCATCAGCATGATTACGTCATTCGGTCACCAAAAACCACCAAGAATAAATCGCACATGTATTGACCAGAAAAAATATTAGAATAAATCACTTCTATATGCTATATAGGTTTAAGTAAAGGATGCGCCTCCGTATTAAAAACATATTTATCCAAACTAATGAGATCCGGCTCACTGAAAAGTAAATAGAAATATTTCAAAGTTTCCCCAGTCCAAAAGGATTCCATCTCATTCAAAACAGTAGGCTCTAGGGAGGTGACGTCGTCAAGAGCGCCGTAGCCAATGTCTGTTTTGGTATTCCGTTCGATTGCCTGGAACATTTCCCAGCCTTTGTCTTGAAGGCTTGGGTCACCTGTGATGCGGTATACTATGAAGATTGATTCGATTGCTTCCGGCCTGTGAAGATGGGAGTGATTAGACAGAAGAAAGAGGTACTCAGGGGGGATGGGTCAGCTTACCGGAGGTGATATCTCTTGTTATTAATTGAATACATGCCGGGAATTACACCTTCCTCCTTAGCTCGCTGTCGAATCTCGTGTAGTGACCGCTCATCATCTTCTTCCGCGTTGTACAATATCCTGGGATCCCAGGTGCAATCCGACTTATCCTGGCAGGAGATGGCTCGGAACACCTCAGGCATGATCCCAGTTGGTGTCGAATTGTATGCCCAGACACAGCCTTCCGTTAGTTTTCGTCCGATATCGAGTTCATCTGGGCGGTCGAATAATTTTGCCCCAATTGCCAGCATACCCCCAGCGAAACATGTAAGATGTTGAGTCTCAGGTTTCAGATGAATGGCAGTTTTTCCCACGGCGAATGCCATGCCTGACAACAAGATATCCGCGTTTTCATCGGTTAAAGGACGGAAAAATAGATGCTTTTTGGCCACATCCATGGCATACTCATACATTTCCTTATACTGCTGGGACTGACCGCCAAGCATCATATATTCCTATGACGCAGTGTAAGTTGCAAGATAAAACAGTAAAGGTAATCAGTATGTCACATACCTTTGGCAAGTATTCATAGAGCGAATCTGACATTCCACCCAAAGAAAACCGACGATCGACGGAAAAATTCGGAGTTAACCCATCAATGGAAATAGGCCACATTCCAGGAAGTCTGGTACTATTTTGATTGTCCTGGAGTACATTGGTGATGCGATGAATCGCATCGTAGAATTTCTGGTCTCCAGTCAATTGCGAGAGACGGGTGAACTCCACTGAAAGTGAGCCAAGCTCGGCAAGAACGTTGACATTGCTAGCTTCCATATCTCCGCCATCTCTTGAGGCCGGCCAGTACCATCGAAGGATAGGCATTCGATTTTCGGTATCAAAGGCAATGTAGAGCAGATCTCCCAGTTCGACGGCCTTCTCGAGCAGAGCAGGGTAAGCACCTCCGCTCACGTCATATGCCGACAAAAGTCCGCCAAGATACCGAATCGTAGTCTCGAAAACGTTCAGCGTGAGGGTATCTGAAGATGCGAAATCGATCCGCCGTACAGTAGCAACGGCCTCCTCGAATTCATGCTTCAGACCCATTATCCAGAGGGTGTCAAGGCTGTCGACCAAAGTAGCCCCCCATCCACCGTATATATCCCTTACGCCACCCGACACTGGTCCAAGCTCATCCCGTCCCCAAGCATATTTCTTGTAGCCTTTCCAGGAATGGATGAAGCTATCCCTAACCGCCTCTTGTCTTTGAAGCCGGATTTCCTTCAAAGCTTCATCTTCCTCGCTGAATTCGAATTGAAGACGGGGGATTGGGACTGGATTTCCGCTGGGTAGAGGGGTCAGTGACGTAACGGGGAACTTTTCCACGTAGTGCTTCCACCATTGGTCGCTCGGGCTAGGACGGTGCTGGTCATGGTCACGGCTGGTAGAAGTGAGTGGATTAGACGATTGATCTGGTTCTGCTGCTCTCAAACGAAGACTGAACAGAAAACATATCGAGACCAACAGAGCAAGAATCCATCTTTGCACGAAGGCCATATCAGTCAAATGATAAGGCGAGAAAAGGAGAAGAGCAACATTGAAAAAGGTAAGAAGGGTCGACAGAGGCTAAGTCAAGCTTCAGCCGAATTCCATGTTGGACTGCCGCATGAGGAAATGAAAGCCCCTGGAGAGAGGCATTGGCGAACGCGTCAGGTCAATCAACTCTTAAAATACTCTGTGAGACGGCAGACATGGGTTTATGCCTCTTGCAGCATGGATTGGCAAGACGGTTTCGTAATGGGACCACAGGCCAGGCCGCGATGGAGCCAAAGCCAAGGCCAATTCACGGAACAGTAAGAGATTCCTCTTGTTTGCTTTTTCCACAGGGACCAACCAGCCTATGGCGAGCTGCCAGCCAAGCCAATTGTGAGGCTTGCGGCGAGATCTCTTGGTTTCGTCTCATCAAGGAGAGATATATTTGAGGCCCCAAGGAGGCTTAAACAGCCAAGAAGTCCAGCATCCTGAAACGGGTAGTGTGTCACGTGTATCAGCCCTAGGGGAACAGAGCCTTGAGGATTGTTCGGAGGATGCTTCGAGATAATTACCTTTTGTAAAAGAAAGAAAAAACTGACTTGAGAATGGGAGACAGAAGAAAACAAAGGGGAGGATCGAAAAAAAAACCCCAAAAAAGGAAGTGCCCTCACTCAGATTTGAACTGAGGACCTCATCATTACTAGTGATGCGCTCTACCAACTGAGCCATAAGGGCGTGTTTCTTGACATGTGACTCCGCCAATTGGTTTCTCTAGGCTCGAATACCTCAATGCAGTCATGCCTTGGCGGATATGTTGGATGGCGATGACTTAGATGCCTGCACATCTTCTCTACACATCCTATCTCACGGGAAACTGAATCGTCCAGGCCATCTAGACATTATTACACTATTACCCTGGCAAGTGTTATTACTCCCTGGGCATTTGTGGAGAGACACGTCCCAACGTGAAAGAATGTGTGGGACGAAGACATACATACATTGTTACTTCGCCATTCCTCCTATGCTTCGACTCTTGAGAGAACATACACCACTAGTTGGATGAGAGCTGTACTGCCGGGCATAGCTCTTCCCTTTTGAGTTGATCATATTAATTCCTTATTAGCAGGTCGCCCTGGTGACTCTACGAAGATGTGGGATATGTAGGAGCTGGTGACGTATTCTCCTACTCACAAATCGGATAGGCTGGTGAAGTTGAAGTACCTTTCAACATGGGCAACATCGGTCAGCATCTGCCACCGAGAGCCAACATATACCCACCTTGGACTAAGCATTGAACTAGGTTCATTGTGTATGTGTCTATATACCCCTCAGATACTTACTGTCTCTTGGTTAGAGGCTACCGCTGATACGCACTACTGATACCCAAAAAGAGTATGCGGAAGCGTAACCTACTGAAATGTTACCACGTCGACCCATGACAGAGATACTCGCATGTTATGGCACCAAGTGCGAAGAGTAATAATTTGATAGGAGGAACTAAGCCCAGCATGTCAAGGAAAGCGTCTCCAAAGCGTCAGCGAAGCAACAGTTGGGAGCGAGGGTTGATGATTTGGCGGAAGATTCGTTAGGCGGACGTCACATGCAAGGAACACGCCCTTATGGCTCAGTTGGTAGAGCGCATCACTAGTAATGATGAGGTCCTCAGTTCAAATCTGAGTGAGGGCACTTTCTTTTTTCGCTTCTTTATTTTTGTCTAATTTTTTTTAACGATTGACTTTTCCAGCGATGTTCACGTGATGCATGCATAGAGTTGCAAACGCTGTTGTGAGGAGGCATCCTGAATCTTGCAGTGTTGGTGTGGGCCCTAAATCCCAATCATGTTGATAGCCGCCTGTTGTTGGTTGGATCAGGCCAAATGGGACCGATGGGTGTATCAGACCTTATTTTGAATTTCCAATATTTTTGGAGAGCCAGTCAAGAGAAGCTAAAGAAAAATCTTATAAGCGATATGTACGGAGTATCATGGAACAAGAACACTTAGAGTAAACCGGTGGCTCGCCAACTGCGTGAAACTAACCCAGCATTGTCGGCTACGATTACCAGAGAAAATCAAGGCGGGCAGGACAATAATATAGGATATAGGATGTGGGGATTATCGAATTCTTCGCGGATCATATAGCTGCCAGACCAAGAAGACTGAGGTTTAATTTTCGATACTTGTTAAGTGTTGAAGTTGAGGGAAGGGTTAAATTCTCTAGGTAGCATGGGCGTTATTACATTTGCGTGTACTTATTGGCCTGAGGAGCTAAACAGGATGCGATAAGAGAGTTGCGGTACGTAGGGGAGTTAATGGGAACTAACCGACTTTGAAACTATTAAGAGACTCGTCTTTATCCTCATTCTGCAATTTTCTAGGGCCAGGGATGTCCCAATATCTATGCGATCCATCGGTTCTGACTTAAGCCGAGATTTCCTCCGGTGAGACGAAACGATATTTGAAATTCCTATCATTTCACAGTGAACGTGAGATGGGACTTGAGATAACTATAAAGCTCATATTATCAGGCAATACCATCTAGGGCGAGAGAGATATCCTGCGACAGGTGACCGGTTTACTCGTGGCTTGCGATCAATTTCGATCAAATAAGCCAAGTCTGATCGATTCTTTAGAGAGTGAGATATTACCTTAGTAGGCGGTCCAACCAACCATTCCAGAACCATTTTACCACGGGACATAAGTGTTGCTATTGTTGCCGGCTGGCCATTTTCTCCCAGTGTCCGATACCTATCCTAAACAGGAGAACTAGGTTTCCCCATGAACAAACCACTTCTCGCTATATCTCGAAAATGCCCACTTCCCAAGCTGCAGTCTACCCTCAGTTTGTAAAGTAATTGGATGATAGGCAACCGAGAGGGAGACTAACAAATCAAACATCTCGGAGAGTCATGGTTTGAGTCATAGAGCACCTACTGATCTCCTTGTTTTCTCCCCCAAATATTCCTTGATCCCTCGCCGGCTTTCCCCCCGAAGCATAGGGTAATTCAGCACCTACATCGTATAACAACAGCTTGATCCAGCACTTTAGAGACCTCATGGTTGCTCTCGTGTTGTCGGGTGAAAGTAAAGCTGGATATCGAAAGTGGAGAAAAATAAGCAGCATGGCTCTAGATATTCTAGCCCAAAAGAACAGGTGCCATGGTTAAGTGAGTTCTAAGGACCACTTGGCTCCTAGCAGATAATCGCAGTTGTTGGAAACATGCGATGTCGTTGGGTGTTCTATCCGGCAGCTGCAAACGGCATGTTATGGAGAAGAATCAGAAGGTCCGAACAACGAATGTTGCTGGAGAAAGAAAGACCACTCGTCCTCAGCATTTCAATCCAGGAATACGCCAGGTTTAGATTCTCTGAGCATCGCAGCCCTGGGAAAAGTCATGTTGTGTATGGACATCGTCCTCAGTTGTCAGTTACCACATATATTAGCATTGATACTGGGGCGCAAAGGAGGATCCCCTCACAACAAGTTCCAGCCCTTATGGCTCAGTTGGTAGAGCGCATCACTAGTAATGATGAGGTCCTCAGTTCAAATCTGAGTGAGGGCACTTGCTTTTTTGTTTCTTTTTGTTTGTGGTTTGAGCGGACAAAAAAACTTCCGGTCCGATCAAAAGCTTTTTATCGAGTTGACTTTTTGCACCACTGTTTTTTGTTTGTTTGGTTGTTGTATCAGCAAAAACGGCAAAAAGAAAACCGTCAGGGCCGACCCGGATTCGAACCGGGGACGAAAGGATATTTTCAAAGGAAATTGCAACCAATTAACTAACTGCAATCCCACGCGCTGGCCACTGCGCCACCGGCCCATTTAAGTTTTGAGTTTTGCCCGTTTTTCAATCGACAGCTAAAAATAGACATCTTCACAATGAATTGGCAGGTTCAATAGCTATTAGCGATGCGGCATGCATTCGTCTATCTTGTTTCTCGAGCACTGTTTTCCTTTCTTTGCAGATGGAGAATTTGCAGAGTGCTTATAACGTAGAGCCATAGGGATATATTCCACAATACAGCGATAACTGGAATATAATGCAGCCTGTTCGCACCCCTTTCCTCTTTCAGGAGATACAGTCATGTCCTGCCATAGATACTTGGAATCCGCCTTTCTGCTGTCTCCGCAAGACTATCTCGTGTCTGTTTGGTTGCTAAGTAATGGCCATAGGCAAACCCAAGGACGGCACCAATCATGTTTCCGCCCGCATTGTTTCGTTGAACGAAGGTTCCCGCCTCACTGCAGTTCAAATTGATGACTGGCGCAACGTTGGCTGCAAACCAGAACACACTGATTGAATCGCTTGCGCTGTATAAGAAGCGGTTTGAAGCGAGGGATCTCATGCATGCCCCTGGAAGCTATGTAAGATCGCCGAGAGCTAGTGGGGAGCGCTGCATCTGTACACTATTGCCTGAAACAGGATACGGGTGAATACCCGGCTTGATAATGATATCGATCAATTTCCTCTTGGTTTTGATTGTTAGGATAGCGACTAAACTTATACAGTGACGGCAGCGACTGAAAATGTCGGCCCAAAAGGCTAGCTGGAGTTCTGGTAGCTCTCGGTGAGCTTTGAACTTAACTCTAGGGTTCTATTCCCTTCGACTTTAATATTATTATTAACCTTCGTCTTGAGGATTCAACCTTGGAAGAACTGACAGAAAGTTAGGTGCGACCGTCGGACACCAGCACGTGACCTCCACTTGTCGTTTGCAGGGCGCACCACAAGGGTATTTATTAATTAGGCCGAATACGATCTGATCTGGAGAAACAGACGCTACTTTTTGTCCCAAACTTCATTTTCTCCCTTTGTCAACATGCCAACTAGTGAGGTGCAGTACCGATATGGCCGGCCGGACGATGCGAAGGCCATTGCTTCCTTAGGCCTTCATGTCTTCAACACATCTTTCGCACATCTCATGCCAGCCACAGACCTAGAAAACTACCTCCTCGAGGCCTACTCTACTTCAAACATTACTACTGCATTGGAAAGCCCTTCAACTACTTTCGTGGTTGCCATAAAAGATGATTCCATTGTGGCATTCTTGCAATTAGCTCAGGGGGCGTCTGAAGCTTGCATCGATGACGTCGAGAGTAAGATACACTTACAGCGTCTATATGTCAGGGAAACTTGCCAAGGAATGGGAATTGGGAAAGAGTTGATGGCCAGAGCAGAGATGGAGGGGCGCAAATTGGGTGCCGAGAATATTTGGCTCGCGTCGTGGGAGAAGAATCCGAAGGCAAGCCGCATCTACGAGAAGGCAGGGTATGTGACGGTCGGAAGTATGAAGTTTATGCTCGGAGATGCTGAGTTGAAGGATTGGGTCATGATCAAGCCACTCTAAAGATGCGAATGAATTGAGGGATGGAACGTCAGGCATGACAATTTCAATGACGGGGATGCCTGACATATCCTTGGACTGAGGGCACCGGGTGGCTGTGAAACGAACCTGGACGAGTTGGTGCACTACTCCATAGCTGCCGACTGTCGCCGAGCGCCTTAGGGCTGGGCACCGTATATATCCCAGCACAAAATCGAAGCTTGAACCCGACACCGAATCGGTTGTGTTCCCGGTCTATTAAACCTCTTCATTATCATGTTCATACGGGCTCCTATGAATGTATATCGGATGTTCTCTCCCGGGATGATCATTCGGTGTGGCTGATCCGTGGGCGCTCAAACTCTGTTCCTGCAGTAGATCCAGCCAAGAAAACTCCTTGTCAACGCCGAAAGGATCACCTTTTCTGCCTGAATCCACCAGCCACTCCATACATTTACCTGGCGCTGGAGCAGTTGACTCCTACGAGGCAAAACAAAGCTGAATCCTTTTCATGCTTCCACAGGATTGGCCACGGAGCTGTCGGAGAGTTTGTGGCTGTGGAAAAATCCAATGAACCCACTGCTAGGGCTCAAGCTGACGCTGTTCTCTCCACAAAAATGAGAATACTAAGATATGAATTTTGACGCAGCTCGCTCTGTACAGGACAGAGTGTATTGCACAAGGCCAGCTCTGGATGGAGGAGCATCAAACATACGTGCCGGACATACTTAGGTTTGAGGTGGTAACCGTCTGTAGCTGCCCGTTCGACCGAGCCGTGGCCGACAACGAATATCTGGCAGCGCGAAGGGGACCTTCCAAACTAGCGCCGTTGTAGGACAAGAACAGTCGGATAATTATGCAAGATTCTAGAGCTTGAATTTGTATAAACATATCGGCGAGTGTATCCTGACCTTTATTCAGGATGTTTGTGGTTTAGCGTAACATTTATGATGTCAGATACATATCCACTCCAATACATTATTTAGGAGGAATTTCTGGAGTTTGAGTATCCGGAGTTTCGCTACAAAGGGTTGTTACCTTCCCATCTCCTGTATATATATCTACGTGCTTGCGCCTGGGTTAAACCTCTTTTTTTAATCCATTACTGTTGCTTCAACTCCCACCTACATACCTATCTCTCCTTTAAGGCTCTGCGATGTTTGTGCAAACACCCAGCCTCCTGCTCACGCTAGCCAGCGTGGTGCCTTCGTTCACTTCCTCCGTTCCAGCCATACTAAAAGTCTCCGATGCCGACTGGCGAGAGCTCAATGCAAGCGTTGGTGGTCGGCTTCATGCCCTAAAACCCCTCGCGGAGCCTTGTTATTTAAACTATGATTCGAATGGCCCGGAGCAGTCACATACCCCAGACCTAGAAACGTGCAAAATTGCCCAGGACAATCGCCGCAACGTAGATTTTATCTCTAGCCACCCCGCCGCGTATCATGACGCCTTCTACGCGACTTGTATGACTGAAGGAAATGGATGCCCGCTCCCGGGTAATGCGACGGACGAACCGCTTCCGGGCACTTGCTACCAAGGCCGTGTCCCGGATTATTATATTGATGTGCGGGAAGTCTCAGACATTCAGGCCGGGTTGAATTTCGCTGAAGATCAGGATATTCCCTTGGTCGTAACGAATACCGGACATGATTATAGAGGTCGTAGCGCTGGTGAACACAGCTTGGCCCTTTGGTACGATGAGATCCCCTTTACACCTGCTTAGAGACACCTTAGCATCTATCTAACTAGGCTAGGACACACAACCTTCAACCTCCGATTGAATTGGACAAAAACTTCACCCCAGAAATGTGTGACGAGCCCGTTGGTCCGGCTATAACCTATGGCGCCGGTCAGGGGTTTGCTGGTATATACGAGTTTGTTCACAAAAATGGATACATGGTAAGCGGCAGAAGGTATCTAACGATCCCACATCGGCGATTATTTTGCTAACTACTGGCTATCCTCAAGGCATTAGGAGGAGCGTGTCCTACCGTGGGGGCATCTGGTGGATATGTAACGGGCGGAGGTCACAGTTCCCTTTCCCCAGTCCACGGTCTTGGCGTCGATAATGCCATGCAACTCAAGGTTGTACTTCCTAACGGCACACATGTCACGGCCAACCGGTGTCAAAATCAGGATATCTTCTTTGCTCTTCGTGGAGGAGGAGGTGGCACTTTTGGTGTAATCACAGAGACTACAGCTCGTGTCTTCCCTGAAGTTCCCCTGCAGGTAAGTGGCCTCTTGCTACGGCGGCCTCCCTTTTTAGATGGTATTGAATAACGATTGTGATAGGTGGCTGTTATCTCGTGGAGGGCCCCGTGGAAAGAGGTTACGCCTCTTCTAGTAAATAACAGTGTGAAATGGGCAGAAGATGGCTGGGGAGGGTCCATTAGCCCTCTGGATGCTAACACCGGCCTTGCATTGGCAATTACACCCAAGCTTACCATCACGGAAGCGGAAAAATCGATGAAGCCACTGGTCGATTTCGCATTACCTCGTAATGATGGTAGTCTTCCATTCGGAGTGCAAGTGACGACCGTTGATAACTACTGGGAATACCTGCAACTTCCGGTGGTCCAGCTCGTTAGAACTCTTGTCGATGGAGCTTCCATTATACAATCCTCTCGTCTCGTGACGAAAGAAAACTTTGAAACCGAAGAAAAGCGACAGGAACTCACAGATGTGCTCTCGGATATGTTTTATGGCGCCCTCATGGTGACACCTTACGGATATGACCTACCAGAGTCGGACCGGCCAGGCGGTCCTGGCGAGGCGTCAGTTACTCCCGCATGGGTAAGTCCTTTAACCCCTTTCCTCTCCCTTTATCTTCCACCATGATCGAATCCGTGACTTGCTAACATGGCATCTAACAATAAAACAGAGAGACGCCATATGGCAAGTCACTTCTCAAGTAGCCTTTGACGTCAACGACCAACAACCCCATACTCCCGAATTCTTCACCGAGCAATTTAAAAAGGCAACCGGATTAATGCAGACCTTGCGGGAAATTACACCGAACGGTGGAGCCTATCAGAACGAAGCCGACCCTTACGAGCCAGATCACATCGGCAGTTTCTGGGGACAGAAGAACTACGACCGCCTTCTCAAGATCAAGAGGGAGATTGACCCCAAGAATCTCATGACATGCCATAATTGTGTCGGTGCCGATCTGGATGATAGCCGTCTCAGCTGCTATCCGAAGATGTAAATAATGACGCTGTAAGTAACTTTGCTCACACGTAGGTGATATAATCTTCTCACAATTTCAAGATAAAAAAATAGGATAATAATATAATTTTCATGCATGCTACTGCAATATTTCAGCAACTGGACAAGTTGAGAATTAGAGGATAGCGTGTGAGTCTTTAAAATATGTAAAATACGCCAGCTTTTTGTTCATCCCACGACCTTTCATCGAATTTTTGGTGCGTTTCAGCTGTGTGGGCGTCCCCTTTCTTGTAGGTTTGTCCCTCAGCGGATTAATACCTGATCCTATTGGCTCAAGTCATCTGATTAATAAGCAATATTGAAGCACATGATTTCAGGGATAATAGATTTTCCAGTGGTGGATAGTAATATTCTCGCGTGTATGGATTCCTTAAAGGCAGCTCTCATAAATAATTAGCTGGCATTGTGTCACAGAGTTACTGAGAGGAAAAATGGATTGAAATATGGGCAACTGGCCGTACTTCTTACCTATCTCGCTACTAACGAAGAGGTAGCTGTTATCGTGCTCGATAAGGATAACACGGTCTTCACCACTTCGTAGTGGAACTCGCTATGAAAGCGTTATGGATGATTGAATAAAGAGACACCGCATTCAAGATAGAGCAGCTGTTATCCAAGCCCAGTTCGTGGAATTGAGAAATCTCATCTGGTTCTTCTCATTGTGTCTGCTATTTAACTCTTCTCACATCTCCCCGTGTCACCGCTCTGTGGAGCGCGTCGCGTCTGCTATGCCCTGGTGCTCTAAGAGTCGCAGCATATCAGTCACCTCGTACGTGTTCGCTGCTGTGTGGAGTTTTCATGTCTAGCAGCTCTACGGGCTAGCTTACAATGGATAAACTGCTTCGACTGGGCCGCCGCGCTTTACTACGATCAGTTGAGTCTCCTCGTGTTTTTGCCGAGCGTACGGATGAACAGCTCAACCCTGGTGTCAAGATTGAAGAGGAGCATATGCCAGCCTACAAGGAAGGGCTATTCTATCCAGTTGAAATAGGCCAGGTTTTTAACGCTCGATGCCAAATATTGTCCAAACTCGGATATGGTGCAAATTCTACCATCTGGTTTTGTCGCGATTTGTCGTATGCAGGAGCCTTCTCATAGCTTTTCTCCCAAATCAAACACTAGCTCTAACTATGATTAAGCCAATGCCGCTATGCTGCTCTCAAAGTGTACATATGCAGCGCAGGAGCCGAGCGAGAAAGTAATGTCATGAAGCATCTCGCGTCGATGAACTCGTCCCACCCTGGCAAGAGCAAAACTCGAATGATGCTCGACGCCTTCACAGCAGATGGACCGAGAGGGAGTCATCAATGCTTAGTGCACGAACCTTTACTGACAAGCATTTCGCATCTTCAAGCGTCTCTTCCCAACCAGAGGCTCAATGAAGATATCCTCAAATTATTACTCAAGGAGCTCTTAGTCGCGCTTGATTACCTTCATACTGAGGCTCAGGTCGTCCATACCGGTAGGACACTGCTAAATGATAAATGCTATCAGACCTTAAGCTGAAGTTTCTGAAGATATCCAATCCAAAAATATCATGGTCGGTACGAATAGGCCCTCTATGTTTGAGGAATGGGAGAGTCAGGCTATCCGAGACCCGCTCCCTCGGAAGACCGTGGCTGGGCATACCGTCTATCGATCTAGGCCCTTCAGTCTAGAAGAAGGTAAGGGGGCATGGGGTCTACCGGTATTGTCTAACTTTAGCCAGGCTCATTTTGGGAGTGAAGAATACGAGGGTATAATACAGCCAACCCTTTATCGCGCTCCTGAGGTGGTTCTAGAGATGAAATGGGCTTCAAAAGCAGATATCTGGAATGTTGGGGCATTGGTACGTGAATATGCGGAACCCATTTGGAACACATGCTAATCTATCTGTAGATATGGGAACTCTTTGAAAACTATTATATGTTTCAGGATCGCGATCCCAATGGAGAATATTCTGATGCGCACTTGCTAGCCAGCATGATTGCTCTTCTCGGTCCCCCTCCAATCGAATTTATCAGGAGAAGTGACAAGCATCTAGAATTCTGGGACTATACAGGTATGCCAGAAAAGGAGGTAGAGTGCGCATAAAACTAACCACTAGTATATAGGTGACTGGAGAGGCTTGGCTCAGATTCCCGACGTCTCTTTGGAAGAGTCGGAGCTATACCTGGAGGGGCAAAACAAAGACATTTTCCTTCAGTTTGTGCGGAAAATGGTGATGTGGGATCCAGATGAGAGATTCACTGCCAAGGAGTTACTTGAAGACCCATGGCTGACGTCGTGAAAGGGGAGGTAAGCCCTAGACTTCAAGATCCAAGCCATTCTGTGCCCGGTCTGAGTGACAGAAAGGTCGGGGCACTGGTTGAATGGCACACCTGGGTTGATTTTCAACAATCCAACTCCGTGATGGCGGATGGAAGTGAATCATCACTTCACCGACTATATATCCCCACCGGCCACTGCGGATGGTGAAGTGTTTAGGCGGAGGTATGCCCCTTACGCCCAATATGTGGGAGGGATACATTACTTTCCGCAAAATCCTTAGAAGTCACCTTTTGAAGTACGAATATGAGGGTACAGAGCATCACTTCGACTTTGTTCACTGGCATGCAGCACATCGAGAAAAATTCCAGCTTGACTTTGAAAACATGAGGGTGAATACTCAAAAGTTATATATCAAGGGATAGTGACCCGTACTAGTGACCCATGACGCACAAGGTTCTCAGCTAATTACCTTTTCTACTCTGTAGGTTAATAGCTCTATATAGATTTTGGTGAACGGTATAAGTGAAGTGGCCAGGTTACTGGCTACCAAAGATGGTGAAATAACGTACCTAAGCCTATAGAGAACCATTATATAAACCCCGAAATACCCTACAGATACCTCGATTTTTCCATCCTTCTCTCTTATTCTCCCAAATTTCATCTTCTTCTCTCTGAAGCTACACGCTATCATATCTATCCTCAGAAATTCATGATGCCAACCAGATGAACAGCACTGCGTCGCAGGGTCCTTGATAGAATCATGCAGCCGCACCTTTATCGCGTTGCAGCTCTATCGCCTATCGACGATGTATCTGCTGAGGAGGATATCGATCCCATTGAGTCTGGCTCTGTGATTGTTTAGCGTGAGCTTTGTCCATTTACTTTTCTTTGGGATTTCCTCTTCTTAGGACCACTCATCCTGAACCTCGAAAGGCCAGGGGCTCTTCCGATATGGGTCAAGAAGGTATATTCGGCTCTCATTTCCTTGTTCTACAGTGCTGCAGATCTCTTATCATTCTTGGCTAACATTCATTGAAGGCCAAATGCTTAGCAAGGACAAGGAGATTCCATAAGAAGCTCGAAGCGAGAACATCTAGCAGCTCGCAAAAACCATCTAGGCTTAGGCCGAAGAGGTGAGTCTGTTGCATTTGATTACTTAGCCTTCAATTTTCTAATACCTCGTGGGGAAAATCCAGTACAGGGCTCCATGATAGATTAGAGGAGAGACAATGCACGTTGGTACCACGTAATATATTTGGGCCAACCCTAAGGAGCGATCTCACAGTCTCATCGGAAACGCCCACACGACTAGCTTGGGCGACACGAGACTATTTCTACCCAGAATGCCCCGATGACGATGATACCGACCCTAGCTTTAATCTCATAGTCCTTTGTTCTGCATCGAGGCGAGTGCATGGAGCTGAGATGTCAAAAGGCGGATATATCCAGGATATCGAGGACGACAGCGAAGAATGGGCGTGCGGTCTTACTGCTCTTGTCTTTTGGAAATATAAGCAGTCTCTCTTTGATGCTGGGGAGGAAACATGCCCGCACTGATTAAAGAACTGACTGATAAAGAGTGTCAGGCTCCTTCATCGGAGGTAGGCGTCCTGATCGGTATAGAGGATGGTATCACCGGCTTATCCAAGCCCCTCCACCCGGCCATTGCGGATATTGTTTGTTGATAAGGCCGCCCATAACCTTGCTCCCTGCATGTATACCTCTGTATCAGTGGTGTTATTGCAGAGCTACCACGGAACTCGAATACCCTCCTTCAAACCCAGGCGCGGTTAGCAAGACTCGGACAATGGTCCAAAGTTAATATCTGGATCTTTTTCACCGATCATACTTTCCAGTGATATACCTTTTAGCAGCCCGACCAAGGAGCAGACATAAAGCCTCCATCACCGTATCGGAAATTTGGTTGAACACAAGCTGTCTAGTACAGCCAGCTATTATGGCTACCGCTTTATAACCATCAATCACTACGCCCTTGCAGTGGGAGCTTACAACGGTGTTGTAAGCGAAACTCGAGTGCTAGTAAAAGACATGGGTGACTTTCAAGTCTGAGAAATCACCAGTGCTGGAGAAGCCTTAAGCATGATGCGAAAATACCCAAAATACATTCGGACCGTGCCGAATGTTATTAAAGTCATCACCTTCAAGACTAAGCTGGTCAAAAGGTGGAATGGTTGGCGCGTGCGAGCTTGCCTAAGTTCTTCAAATCAAAAAAACTTGCAAAGCCACAGATGCAGAATATGTCTGACGTCTCGAGTGCTCCGTCAGAAACACCTCTCGAGTTTGAGCTAATTATCCTCCCAATTGATCGGGGCTATCTCGCGGATCTGCGTTTTATAGAGTTAACCGTTCAAGAACTCTACCAGCTCAAGAACGAACACAATCCTTACAATATGTTTTCACCGCCAACCAGCAGATGATGAAACAGAAAACGTTGCCATTGCCTAGCGATACCAGCATCGGGGTGTGGAAAAAGTCACTTGGATTCCTCATCTGGGCGAAGGCCTACCCTTCGACCTTAGCACCCAGCCGAGACATGTCAGATACACCAATGCCGAGCAGCAGGTTGTTCACCACTTGATTGGTGCAGCAAATGACCACAGATACCAACAAATTCGAACGAATGAGCTCGAGGCGAACAAATTCAAGGTGGTTGTTCTTCCCTGCCCACATGTCGAGAATGAATCTTGTTTCGTTTTAACTGTTCTTCCAGAGGGCAGAGGTCAGCTGCTTCCCCGGAACGGAGAGACTTGCCAGCTTGTTCCACCGACATACGCACCTGAGGATGATGATAAGAAGATTGAAGCTGTGTCGAATGCAGTTGTTGGGGCGATTGCAGCTAGGCTGGAGGATATCACCCTGTCATTAGCTGAATGCTCAATTACGTTGAGTCTATCGAGAAAGGCTCCTTGCATTGCTTCATGGAGAATCTCACGTGTGATGAGATAGAGGCCCTGATGATGTTAGACGACGGGGATAGCGCTGGATACACCAATCGTGTCGCCAGTTTTGTGAAATTAAAGTGGAAATCCTTGATGCCGCAGCCCTTGACATAAGGCCAGCAGAGTCGGGGACCAACAGTCAACCGCTTGGCTTGTCGAAGAAGATGAAGGCTAACTGAACCCTTTTTATTGTCTGGTGTTCTGCAAACCGTCTTGGCCTTAACGCTGCCCTCCGACTGAAGCCATAGTGGCAAACGTATCTGGCATAGCAATCAGAAGCTATGGGCAAGCAGAGTCTGAAATTCCACCATGGGTTGCCTAACTAGAAAGAAAGTTGGGGTGGAAACCACATGAATATTGCGAGTTTTAAACGCATATCCTCTGATAAACCGATCAGAGCCGAGTGTCTCGCTCTAAATTCGTTGGAATGGCCATCGGCTTCTCTCTCAAAATCGACCCTCAATCCATTGATGCATATAGATACCTGCGTCACTTTGGCCCCATGAACAAAGCAGGCGTGAATTCGTTCGACAAAGTTGAGGAACTCAATTCCATCTGGGAGGGTAAAGCACCAGAGTGGCTTCTCGAACACATTCAGTCCATGGATGCCCCCAAAGAGATATGCATTTGATAAACTCGCAAGTATGCCGGCTGGGTTGAAGTTCATTCCTGGTGTCGCAGCGTGCGGCAAATCGACTCTACCCCAGAACGTGATCATTGCGACTTTATTTGGCTGTACCCCTGCCACCTCTGCCCCAGCAGAATCCAAGAACAGCAGCAGGAAAAGTTTTATATTGTGAGTCTCTCTGATTGGATGTAACCAGTAAGGTGTCTGGAAGTAAATATGCTAACCTCTGATTTGTAGGCGTTAATAACAATGCAGCTATGGACACTTTTGCAAAGAATCTGCAGGGGGGAAAAAATGCAACGCCTGGGCTTTAACGAACAAGCTCCTGATATTATTCGGTTAAATAGTGGTAAATCGAGGGCTTTCACCGCTAGGCCAAAAAGCCTGGACAGGGTCTTAGCTAGGGCCAGTGATCTCTGCTATGCAAGACCGAAGTTGACAAACAGCAGCTGGGTCTATTTGTGCTAAAAGACCCAACAATTAAAACCGATACCCAATCGCTGAATCCTACTTACAAGTATATCGACCAGGGATGAGTCATGGGACGGAGCCCCAGACGCCTCAAAAGCCACAAGCACTTGGTATGAGGTGGATACTATTAGCACTCCCCTAATTCCATTTCACAGCCGGCAATTGAATACGATAATGCTAATATTCGGGGCAACAGCACCGAGTTTGATGGGTTGGATGTGTGGCGCGCCCCGGGTGGAAGCTGGCACCGGCAATGTGGCCGGGTTCCACTATGTAACAGGGTGTGGGGTCCGGCAATATGCGCTGCATTGGATTATCTCGTCGTGGACTGTTAGGAGGTTGCTGAATGAAGCTTGTATACTATCCAGTCAACCTTTCCACGTTGTTCAGCCTCAACTCATGTGGCACTGCAGGGATGTTCGTTAGTTTTATATGAAATTATTTCGTGTCGTCCCTTCATACATGATTGTAAAAATGTCTGCCTCAGCCGTCTCCTTGGGTTGTAAGGGATGTCCACGTAGAATCCTCTGCAAGGGCCAGCAGGATATCTCGAGTTAGGAGAGCTGAAGCTCTCCTTTAGGAAGTTCCTCTAAAGTAGTTTATTGGATGGCCTGAGTTGAAAGCATTCGTTCGTATAAGATAACTGTTGATCCTTGGCAATTGTGCTCTTTTTCTCGATGATTGATCAGTTTCGCCTCATGGGCTGACTTTATGCGAGGCTTGCCAAGTCGATTTGGGAGATCTTCATCGTGGGAGACGGGAATGGAGGCTCTTCCTGTTGTCTGACCGCTTAGGCTCTAGATCAGGGCATTTTCGATTTAAATTGCTAGCCATCCCAGGATATCTCCTGAAGAATCTGATATCTTCTGCAATTTGCCCTCTCGTACTGTTCCAAATCCCAACAAGTGCAAATACCATCTCTGACCTCAATAAATATGCAAGTCAAAGCAATCCTTCTCGGCTTCACATGTGTGGTCTCGAGTGTTGTCGCCAACACAGATGAGTTCGGTAAGCAGTTCCTAGCCACCATGGAGATCCGACAGCGGCATCCTAGGATGAAGAACGACGCTCACAGGTAGCTCTGCAGGGCCACCCGGCACTGGCATAGGAATAAACCCCAAAATCCGCTACTGCCCTTGCAGCAAAATTGGTATGTTTCCAATACCTGCTTTTCGGATTTTAGTTCTTTATTTCTTCAACCGGTAAAAACTGATATGATGTAACATTTTAGGAGGAGCTCATTTGTGCAAGGCTAGCACTCCTTCTCCTCCCTGCACTGGAGGAAATATCTGTTGGATGAGCCGATCGTCTGGAATGTGTGGCTGTAACCCGCCAAACCACCCTTATCCGATTGATTGCAGCCGATAGGAGCTCGACTTATATATAGGAATAAATGTGGACGTGTTGATATGCTATTAGCTCTAGTTGAACGTTTTAAATGATTTAAAGATGCTTACACGATCTCTGCTATTTTGTGAGAGTGCGTATGGGGAGGAAAGAATCTGCTGGTCCCTATCCATCGGCCGGCCCGACTAGCCACCGGGCGGATATCATCTCGTTACAACGCTCAATTCATTCGCTTCCTCGAGTAGCTAGTTAATCAGTGAGTTATATATCCGCTGTATGAAGCTCAAATTTTAGTGTACACGATCGCCTAGGTTGACTGGTGGATAGGGGCTAACGTCAACATTATGTCCCCCTGAGTACCGTGTCAGGTTGAGATAGCCTCGGCTAACAAAGCGTGACAGGTCCATAAACAACCTCACCGGCTCATCCATACATTTTCCCACCCAGCAGCCGAATAGCTATCATGGAGTGAGGAAGCATAAGATGGAAGCTATGCAGATCACCGACTTTGTTTCGTCAATCTCATCTCTCCATCCACAGCTTGTTTCCACCCCGCGAAACCCAGGGCCGGGCGAGATACTCGTCAAGGTAAAATGCGCAGCGTTGAATCACGTTGATCTCCTCTATGCCCGAGGAAAGCACCAAAATAATGTTTCTTTGATTCGGCCGCCTTTCACCCTTGGTCTGGAATTTGCCGGGACAGTGCTCGCTGTTGGATCTCCTGATTCTTCAACCACCATTGAAGGCCACCAGCTCGCACCTGGCGATAGGGTGTTTGGTACTGGCCTCGGAGCTTATGCGGAGCAAATACTAGTCTCTACACGTTCGCTTCATCTTATTCCTCCTGGGTGGAGCTTTGAAGATGTTGCTGGGTTACCTGCTACGGCCAGCGTTGCCTTTGGCGCCGTGGTGATGCGTGGTAGAGTTAAAAAGGGAGATTGGGTCTTAGTACATGGAGCTGCTGGTGGAATTGGAGTATATGCCTGTCAGATTGCAAAAGCATTGGGTGCGAATGTGATTGGTTCCCTGAGAGATCTTGGGGACGCTGCGAAGATTGACGTCCTTGAAGGGCTGGGTTGTCTTGACGGGATCGTTGCAAGTGGTAGTGCTCTTGGATGGGAAAAGGAAGTTATGAAAATTACTGGAGGCAAGGGTGTCGATATGGTTATTGATAATGTTGGTCTCGTCAAGGAGAGTATTCGTTGTCTGAAGCCGATTGATGGGAGGATTGTCCTGGTTGGGTTTGCCGGAAGAGGAGGAGTAATGGAGCAAGTTCAAATGAATAGGATACTATTAAAACAGGCAACAGTTATTGGATACGTAAGTAAACTTCCTCCCATCCTCCTCTAACTGAAAGCCCATATTGATGGAATTAATCTAGCGATATGGAGACACCGATAGAAAGAATCCAGCAGAGACGGTGGAAATTTGGAAAGGTCTCATGGGTTTGCTTTCTAGCCATTTGGTCAAACCGGTGATCTATAAGAAGAGATACTACGGCTTGAAAGCAGTGCAGGAGGCGATGACAGATTTGGAGCTCAAAAGGGTGTATGGCAAGGCGATGATTCATGTCGACGTAGCGAGTGCTTTGCCAAAGCTCTAGGAGACGGAGTTTCTGGTCCTTTATCAACAGCATGATATTGTATATCCGATATCAACGGGACATACGTGATAGTAGAAATGTCAAGACGAAGGTATGCTTTTTCTTGAAAAGAAGGATCTAAGTGCATGGAGGACAGAATTTGCTGATGTTAGCCGCTATCCACCAGGTGGTGATTTCGTTTCGCTACACAAGCTTGACTTCTTTCGCTTCCTTCTCGTAGCCAGTCCATTCATGATATTATAGTTATATTTAAATTATTTTGCGTTGACGAGAAATTCAGTGTATTTTTTATCATATTTTCCCTCCCGCAGTGATAGTGGCGGCAGTCATGTGACTGCATATTTCTGTTGAGCCTCGAAAAACCAAAAGGACAACGTCGAAATGACTCAGTCAGATGAACAGATATCAAGAGCAGTTTGAGCTCTGCCATCGAACTTCTAACCACTTGAGATGGATTACAGCTTGACTCGAGCAGCTGGTGACCGTTGACTGACTTCGAACTAACATTACTACCCCCTTCATGACTTTTGTTCCTGGTGCATGGAACCTCATCGAATCCTGAAGACGTCTTTCCTTTCAACGGGTGATGTGTTTTCTTCTTCACCCTGACTAGCTACAGGGTTCTGACACGGGGTCTACCTACTCGTGAAGGCGTCAAGCAGTGACAGCAATTCACGCCCTTTATATGGCATTTATGACAGCTTGGCTGATTCGTCACAACGGCCTGCATACATTGCTTTTAATGAACTCCTGTCTTTCCTCTCCTCTTCCTCTGTTTTTTTATACCACTCCAGAATTAATGGAGTTCTTCTGAATTTGAATTAGTGTGCTTTTTACTGGACTTTGTTTAGATAGAGTAGCGTTCCTTTGAGATGCTTGAAGGTTTTAGGGGATTCGTTATCATCTACGATGTCTTCAATGTTTCGTTCTCCAAACGACATCTCGGACTCGGACTCTGCCTCAAGTGAGGATGAATTGAACGCTAGCCAAGACTCTGAAGAAGAGAATAACGATAATAAGGTGATCGAAGCTGACGATGATTGGGATTCGCCTTTGTCCAGTAGCAACGAGACTGCCGAGAGAAGCGTTTTGGCTACAGAGGTTGGATTGGGCTCGACCGAAGTTGATGCAGAGGGCCATGCTGCACTTATGACAGCAGCCCTTTTGGAGCATTACTGTATGACAAGAGCTGTTGATATCCTCAATGAACAGCCCGGGAATACACAGGTTTATACACGTCAGTCACCAGAAGCGCAGCTGCTTGGCCGTCGTTTATACTCATCTAAATCTCGGGTCCTGTCGTCACATGGTGTTGTGGCTCCTGGAGTCGACGGGAGTGACTGGGATGGCACGAGGCAATACTACCGAGACACCTTGGACTCTATTGGACTTTCGGCATTGGAAGAAGATCTAGGTGGCAGAAGTACCAAACAAGCTTCAAGAAAAGCTCTTGTTGAGGATGGGTTTTCGGCCCTAAGTCTTCGAAACCAGCCTCCCCAGACTACCGGGCAAGGAATTCGTGGTGGCGAACTAGTAGAAGGGGGTGGAGATGCACCTATCAATACTCGCAAGCTCATCACAGACGGAGTAGAAGCTCATCATAACCCTGGTGGATTCATGCCCGAAATCTACGACTTCTTTCGACAACCTCAAACTCCACTACCCCGGCCTATCAATGCATATTTTTACTCGCAACCGTACCAACAAAACGTGGGAGTGTCGCGTTATGAAATGGAATTCGAGGAGCAGTCATTCATCGGAAAAGGTTCTTTTGGTGTGGTGTACAAAGTAAAGCACCACGTTGATGGGCAGCTATACGCAGTGAAGAAGATACCATTGAGCTCCAGAAAACTGCGACAGCTTCAAGATAGGGGTCTCCAGCAAGTTGATCACATTCTGAAAGAGATCAGGACTTTGGCACAGTTAGAACATATCAACGTCGTCCGCTATTTTGGCGCATGGGCGGAATATTCTCCTGCGACGGAGCCGAGACCTGACACATCCATCCGTCCTAACATTCCCCAAGGCCTATTAAGCCATCAACCGACCCAAGATGAGTCAAACGACAATAGTATGTCCAACCATGGAGTCGTATTCGAAGATTCCGATAATGGAATAGTCTTTGAGGACACAGCACCCCTGTCGGAATCTGGGTCTAACAAATTAAACCACCCTACCATACAAGAAACTCATCGCAGAAGCAGCCAAGCGACTCAATCATCCACAAAGTCTAGAAAAAGTTTTGTCGAAGACAATATCAATGGCTCAGAAGACGATGTTGAATCCGTCCCTCGTTCATTCAACTTCCCGACAGTTGGCCAAACTTCGTCGTTCAGTAACTCCGGGGATGATATTTTCAGCGACGGAATGGGAGATAATGGATCTAATCTACAGCTCGGCCGCTGTCGTAGCACTAACCCTTCCTCATCTTCATCTACGATCATCTTACATATTCAAATGTCTCTGCACCCCTTGAGTTTAGCGAAATACCTTTACCCACAGTCTGAGCGTTCTGATGCGAATACCCCACGGCACTGCTATCATATTATTCCCGCTATCAAAATTCTTCTAGGTGTCCTTTCAGGTGTAGAATATCTGCACTCAAAAGGGATCATCCACCGCGATCTAAAACCGGCAAATATCTTTCTATCTCCGCCAACCAGCGCCGACACCTGTTTGCTTTGTGATCACAGCGATCAGAAGTCAAAATTATGCTACAGTACCCCTCGAATCGGCGACTTTGGCCTTGTCGCAGAAACATCCACGAATGACGGCGGAAAACACCCTGAGGCTCCTGCGAAACACCCAGTTGGCACCGAGTTTTACCGGCCCCCACCTGTAGTTAATAACTCGCAACCCGATGATAATTATTCTACCAGCTCTCAGCCCCATGAGTCCCTCGACGTCTACGCCCTGGGCGTCATCTTGTTTGAGCTGGTCTATAAACTTGATACACGCATGGAGCGACAGATGGTCCTTTCGAACTTGACTTGCTCCCCAAACAGCCTGGCAAGCAAAACAGCGCCATCCAACGGCCAGCGGTTAGTCCCTGGCATTCCGTCCGATTTCGCTACAAAGATCTACTGCGGCTGTTTAAATAATGCCCATTTCGCGCTGGAAACTGGAGCTAAGGAGAATATTGCGGATCAGCTGGCGCTTTGTATCACTAGGATGGTTGAACCTGATCCTTCTAGCCGATGGACCTGTAGTAAGGTCCGCGAGTCATTGGAAGAAATACTTCGCCTGGCGATGAAACATGGTTGAGATTTGGCCTACATATCGCATTTCTTGTGTTACCTCTTGGCTTTCCCTTCCCGTCTTCTGCTCAATACCATCTTGTATCTTCATTAATATATGGTGTCGTCTCGTAACTATGGATATGCCTCACATTATTAAGGTCACCATACATATGAATTATCTATATATAATAAGGCATTGCGTCCAAGCCATGAGTGGATATGGCTAAAGTAGAGTTATCGTGCTAAGTAATAGTTTTTACTATTTAGAGACATCTCCTAACAGTCTTTAAGGCTACTGCGCTCACGATAAGTTACCCTGGAGCATTTAACCTAGCTTACTTGATACGAAGCAGGCCTATCCATGATTCCGGCAGACCCTCTTTACAGTAGACCAAATAATCAGCACTGGGTAAAACTACAATTTGAAGTGAATCTACCTACATACCTTACACAGGATGTAAAGTGGTAAATACGGTAGTAGTAAAGCCTGATCCGATTGATCTCTCATATCGCTTCAGTTAGACCAAGTTCGTTCTGCTGGGTATTACGCATGGCCCTTTCGATGTACTCCTCCTGCTCTCCTATCGGGACGACGTAGCGCAGGGCCGTCACAGCGGCCTCGGAGCTGAACAGTCGACGAATGAGCCAGGTGGCCAGGTAGTGGGAGGCGAGGCAGCCACCGGCGGTTGCAACATTCCCACTGGCGTAGAAGGGTTTATTAACGACTTCAACGCCTGCAGCGACGACCCACGGCTTGGTGGTATTGTCGGTACAGGCCGGAACACCGTTAAGCAGCCCTAGTTTGGCTGCCAACAGCGTACCAGAGCATTGGGCGGCAATAAGCTGGCGTCGTGGGTCGAGATTCCGCAGCACGTCCATTATCTTAGGGTCCTCGACGACCTCGCGCGTCTTAGCGCCGCTGCCGATGATGACAGCGTCGGCGGCGCAAGCGTCCTGAAGCGTAGCCATGGCTTCAATGACGACTCCATTCATCGAGCGGACCTTGGGCGTAGGACAGGCGATGGACACCCGCAGGTCATCACGGTAGAGCCTGTTGAGGATGCCGAGCGCAATCAGCGAGTCGAGCTCGTTGTAGCCGTCG
Organism: Arthroderma sp. MBC 929; assembly: GCA_030789285.1. Lineage (NCBI taxonomy): Eukaryota > Fungi > Ascomycota > Eurotiomycetes > Onygenales > Arthrodermataceae > Arthroderma > Arthroderma sp. MBC 929. The sequence continues at coordinate 282,426 of JARJUX010000012.1, read as the reverse complement.
AAGGTGAGGATCGCGATATGCATAGCTGCTGTCTGTGGAGGATATTTCGATATACTGAAGCAATATTATACCTATAGAAATCCATACTGATCGATATTCCCCATTGCTGCCCTTCGTCACCAAGATCCAGGTGAGCCTACCCCGCTAAATTCGTATAGGGACCTGGGGATTTTGGTGGTGGATTAATTATCGATCCTCACGCATATTTTCTGGCCTTTGTGCAACATTGCGGAGGGTTTTCGGTACTTTTTGCCCTTGTTTACATTATTGTTTCTGATATTAAATACATGTGTGGTATCATGAAGGTTGCTCTCGAATCCAAAATAAAACGGATACTATATGCGCCACGAATCCAACATGGGAATATCATCCAAACAGAATGTATGGGCTGGAAGATAATGTGACAAGAACCAAAAATGCTATGTTTCCATTGGTCGCTAAATATGATACAATAAGATATAAGAAAAATACGTGACGGGCACAATAAAAAAGGACTCCAAAAATACAAATAGACGAGAAACCGTTCAATCATACAGCTGCAAAGGTTCAAAAGGCTGGAAGTCAAGCCCTCAAACGCATTTTTGTGGCTATGTCAATATGCCCAATCATTTGCATCGGCCACTGGATCAAGGGCCTCCATGAAGCGTCCAAAGATTGGTGTATGGCTTCGTATAGGTGGGTGCTCCAGCCCTCTGACCACCAACACCTGTCCAGCCTGCTTAAAATAACGCAGTAATGGGCTAGAATGACTAGTGCCATGGGTTTCCTAGCCTTGAGGAAGTTCAAATACGCCTCGGGTACGACTATGGGCCAGCGAAAGACACTCTCCCAGCTCGAGGGTGAGCGTTCCATAGATATGCGGAGTTCGCGTATGGCATGGTTATATGCGTCTTTCTCCTCGGGTGTAGTGTTTGGTACGTCATCGGCGTTGCAGTCATGTAGGTAGTCAAGTGCGTTTAGGACGTCTTTGGAAAGGGGCTGGACACAGCTGGGGTCTGCGGGTCGGCGGACAAGCACTCCTAATTTGCCTTTCAATATGATGTCCCAGAATGCAGTTAGGACACTCTCAACTCCGCGGAAGAGAAAGAAATCCTGTAGGACTTGGGATATGGCTTCACCCGAGTTCGTGTTGCCCGCTGACCGCGAGAAGGCAAAGGCTAGTGTTGCGATTAGGCTTGAAAACGCGAATACGGCATGGCAACTGGATGGAGTAATGTTGTTTAATTGGGGCCGGAAGGCGGACAGGGCGAGATTCTGATGCCGTGTTGCGAGCTCAGTGTATTTTCGGCGAGTCTCCTCATTGTTGGATCCTTCGCATTCTACGAGATGGAGAGCTGCGAGGGCTAGGATTCCATGCATTAGAAAAGGGTAGGCGATTGCTTCTTTTGGGATGACGTTTTTCCATAAGTCTTTATGTTCATTATTGAATGACATAGTTCGATAAGTTTGGGTCACGTAGTGGTGGAGGAGCTCTAGGTCTTCGAGGTTTAAGTTGGAAGTAAATTGCCTATCCGTGCTCACGAAGGGGTTGAAAATGTCCCGCTGCCCTGTTGTGCCTGTGGTAGGCCCTGATGAAGAAGGGTCCGTGGAAGCCTGTGGTAAGGGTGCTGGAGTGGTGGTTAAAGAGCTGATGGAGATTGGTGTTGAGGGATAGAAGGTGGGGGTCGGTGCAGTTGACGAAGGCTGTTGGATCGCATTTGTACGGCCTAGTGTCGTGGATGAAGTGATTCCTTCTGATATACGAGGGATGGACGAGGAATTAGGAATTGAAGAAGCAGGAGCAGCAGCGGCGGCGGGAGTAGAAGACCTTTCTCTCGTCGTCACCGGCGCATACTTGCATTCAATATTGTGCTTTCTGCAATTGCCACATGGCGGTGGCGCCTCGTCGCACTACAAGGACGAACGACCACAGTTAGTCTTATAATCAAAAAAGCGAGGTAGAGACTATACATCTCATTTCCATGGGCACCAGCATACTGAAGTCAGAAAGGCATTAGGTTTTGACTAGGTTTATTTTCGATCCCACCATACCTTGATTTTTCTCCGCTTGCACTGGAGGCAGCCGAGACGTGATTTGCGATGACTGCGTCGAGGTGGCATGCCGGATCGGCTGTTGTTGGTCGTAGTGCTATATGCAGGTAAGTTGTCACTGTGCCCTCCCCTTTCAATGCAGCGGGCATAGCCGTGAGGGAGTATCTGGTGTGACGCAGCCACGAGACCTTGCCGTTTCACGAGCAGAGCGGGAGGCCGGGTTGTACAAGTATTGTTTCTTAGAGGACTAGCTCTCGGGCATCTCTGAGCCACACCTCTTTTTCACTATTTGCAAGGATACCTGGGCTGCACTTCGAGCTTCGCTGGTGTGAAGGCGTCGATAATTTGTAGCTGCCTGGAAGCTCGACAGAGCTCTTTTTTTTTGCCCTCTTCAGTGAAGCTCGCTTGAGCCGAGGCTCGGAAAAACTGCGGCGAAATTATTTTCCGACATCGTCGCCTCAGCTAAACATTCAGCCCTGCGGATTGACACCTGAAGCAATATCAACCAGCCATTTCTGGTGCTCTGGCTGGATGTTTCTCTGTTATGAGGGGGCCTTATGTGCTGGGTATGGAAACCCGTTTTCCTGATGCTCATAGGTGAATTTTAGGGGCACTGCACCGTGGCTCCAATTGTTTCCTCTGTCGTGTGAATTAACGGCACCCTGGGTCAGGCTTGAAAAACGACTGATATGGGGAGCTTATCAGACGTGTTAGCAGCGTCTCAAGAGGTGTATCTCACCGTCATGCTCTCCATACTGTACTCGAGAGTGTGATGCGCACAAGGAGAGTATGTGGTTTGTTAGGCTGACAACCAACAGCAACGAGTCCGCATCAGGCAACCGGCGATATATGCGATCACGTGTCACAGGTCACTGGGCATAGAGAGTCGTAGGGATGGGGTTGAATTGGATGTCGCCGGCGGCTTTGGCGATCCCGCAGAGAAGGCTACTTGCAGGTGTGAAACGAAGATTCTCAAATAAACAAACTCTCAAGTAGCGAGAGGCCGAGGTCGACCGAGGAATTTCTGAATAAATCACCGCCATATTGCACGACCCAGCTAACCGGCGAGTTCTAAAAGACCTACCCAGACGCCTCAAGTTAAATCCCCTACTACTTGATGATCGAACAGAATCCTATGTTTAGGAACCTGTCATATCACTCACTACGAAAGGCGCAACATGTACCCTTGCCGCGCCTTGCTCTAGATCTTGAGTCATGTTTACGGCCCCCCGAATTCCAACGCCCACGTAGAACCGACTCTGACTTAGCCCCTTGGACTGAAATAGATGTGGCTGGGCGTCGGGCTCTAACTTGTCAGGGCCGCAAGGAGCCCGAAGAACAAGTTCCACGTCACAATGGATATATCGCATTGAAGCGCACTATTGAATCTAAAAGCAACGACCGAGCGTTAGGAGGCTGATATCGCGATTATCTTGCCCTTAACCGTGATGAAGCACCTGATATATGCCTAGGTGAACCCTTGATAGCACCCTCAAAGTTCGGGGGTGGCTTTTGATCATCATGGGGAGTTGAACAAAGGAGATGGCGGTAAAGAGGTTCGAGCCTGTGTATTGCATGATTGTTGAAATGGCTGCTGTCTTTTAAATTCTGATTCGTCTATATAACAACCAATGATAATCATTGAGGCTTTGACGCTCGTTGTTAGGACATAAATAAGTAACCCCTAAAATTAGAAAATATATTCCCGTCAAGATAAACCTCCCTCCCGTCATCGGACCAAAACTCGCTAGGATCGGGACATTAACTGTCAAAAGTTTCGTAAAAAGGTCTAGGTACAATCCTTTTAACTTGTGGTATCGTGTACGAGGCTGCTGTGTTTAGGCTAACAGCCTCGTTGAACTGCATGTAGCCTTCTACAGTATGCAGCTTCCCTTAGTCTGTACTACCATGAATTGGGGCTTTGCGGCGGCTTTTTGGAGCTTGACACGACTAGATCTGAGCTGCGTTTCTATTAAGATGTGATAGAAGACCATTAGCTAGGAGTAGTAATTGCTATTTAGACCACCGGCGATCCTATTCATGCCATATCCAAGCTGAAATTCAACTGCTTGACACCTCCTTTGTTCCGTTACATTCTAGTGTACGATTAAGAGCTTCCTACTTATTAGTGTGAGGATATGAAAGTGTTTTCACCCCCTCGTCATTCGAGAAAATTGTCCTTTACAATAGTCCTGGTGACTTTTGTATCGTGCCTTTTCCTTGGAGCCGCCCATGGAGCACCCACCAGACGCAGTTCCGGTATATCAGAAGATGATATTAATAGTGGGAAGAGGCTGCTGGAACTGCAGCACATAGCGAGAAAGAATATGCAAAATTATATCGAGACTAATAGGACGGATGAAACTGCTACCTGCACCCCGAGCAAGTTAAAAATCCGGCGAGAATGGTAGGTTGATCCCGATTCACCGGACACGGGTATAGCGTCATCCAAGGAATCCAGCTAAACCAAGAATTCTGGCATAGGCGAATGATGCCCAAGGAGGAGAGGCTAAGCTACCTCCGCGCGGTGTACTGCTTGCAATCGAAGCCATCTTTGTTCACGCCCGAGGAAGCCCCCGGCTCGAAAAACCTCTTCGACTCATTCGCCGTACTCCACATGCAGCAGACACAGAATATTCATAACACCGTAAGTCCCAAAGCTCCTCAATGCTTACTTGGTAGCTTGGTATTGATGATATTGCTAGTTCATGTTCCTCGCTTGGCACCGCTATTTCATATGGATCTACGAAAAGACCCTTCAAGAACAATGCGGATATCAGGGAACACACCCGTATGAAGAACCTTGCAACGAGTGTAGAGACACGGTCGCTAATAAATCGTCACAGATATTGGGAATGGGGACATGACGTAGATGACCTCCTGAATTCCCCTTTGCTTGACGGCTCCCCATACAGCTTTGGGAGTGACGGGGAGCCGTTAGCAAACCGTTCGGCAACATGGGTACATTATCCTCCCCCGCCGCTAGAGCCAAACGAAAAAAATACCCAAATTTTCCCAGCCGGACTTGGTGGCGGCTGTGTGATGGAGGGTCCCTTTTCGAATCTCACCGTCAACCTTGGTCCTGTCGCAGTAGGAACTTTTCGGGAAACCAGACCGTATTTGCGGCACAATCCCCGGTGCCTCAAGCGGGACCTCAATCCTCAGATTGCACAGGAGTACAACTCATACAACTGGACAACCTGGACGATCGAGGAAAGTGATGATATTTCCATGTTCCAAGCAAGGCTGAGCGGCGATAAGGGAGGAAGCCACAAGGAATCCGACCTCCACGACTTTGGAATTCATGGCGCAGGCCATACTTTCGTCGGGGGTATGACAGGCGAAGGTAAGAATCCCGTGCGAGAAAACCATCAGTTGTTAACACCCGGGCTAACTCACTATTTGTTAGACTCGGACTTATATTTCAGTCCACAGGAGCCACTATTCTTCCTTCACCATGCTCAGATCGACCGCCTATGGGCAATCTGGCAGTGGCAGGACATCGAGAAGAGACAAAATGCTATTGCTGGGACCATGTCTTTTGCTAATATCCCACCCACTAGAGAAGGGATGTTAGATGATATTATTGAAATGGGGCCTCTAGCTCCAGCGCTCAAAGTAAGGGATGCAATGAGTGCGATAGGCGGGCCATTTTGTCAATTTTATGAATAGGCGGGCGTGTTTTGATGGAGTTATGTTACGGGGTGAAATGGGTTAATGTAATTGTATGTAATTTATTTTAGACTGCCCGAAGCTGAGAAACTGGCTAAGGGAACATTCAACAGTATCTGCACTCATCGACTGGCTTCATCGTGTATGTTGGAGAGATTTAAGTCTGTCTGTCGTCTTGTTGCTCTCTCACGATGTTTGAGCCCGGCTTAGTCAGATGAAGCGCGCCAAGGACGGCAACGCGGTCCAAGTCGCGCCGCCGAACATCCCATTAAACCGCACGCCTTCGACGCGTCTTCGTTTTTGTGCTTCCATCCAAACACATTAATCCAATGCCTTTTTATAAATAACAATTGATTTCTTGACGATAGCCATAGGAATTATTGTGTTTCCATGATCCAGCCGTCGCGATGCCTGAAAAAGTATTGAAGCCGCAGAAACGGGTGCTCGGCGACGCCAGCAACCGCCGCAACCTCCAAGTTGCATCTCCGAACGCATCGAAGAAAAGAAAACTTGAAGAAGGAGTAGCAGTTAAACCGCTTCCTTTATCACAGAGCAGCTTTAGGAAACCTCCCACGCCGGCTTCAAGCCAATCACGAAATAAGAGTCAATTCGTTGAGGATGTGCTAGAGAAGTTGACACAGGATATCGGCGATCTAAAGGAAAATAATGCTGAAAAGGATCAGCAATGGCACCGTCCCAGTCTGGACAATTTTGATGCCTCGAGAGATTCGCTCTGCTTTCAACAGATCGATTCGGACAAAGGATCGCTTGCCGGCGGGATGGTTGCTGTCAAATTATTCGGCGTGACACAGGTACGCTAGCTAATATCTCCATTTGCTTTCGACTCCGTGCTGAAATTCTGAATTATATAGGATGGGCACTCTGTCTTGTTGCACGTTACGGATTTCAAGCACTACCTTTATGTCGCCGCTCCCGTGTCGTTTACGCCAGACGACTGCAAACCGTTCCAAGGGTACTTAGAATCCCAAGTAGGGCATTTTCAAGCTGTCATCCATTCGGTACAAATGGTTATGAGGGAGAACATGTTTGGCTTTCAGGGAAACCAAAAGACCCCGTATTTAAAAATTACAGTCACGGACCCCAAGCATATGTATCGGGTGCGAGCAGTTATCAAGAGCGGATCTGCCAACTACAAAGGGCTTTGGAAAGTTGGAGATAACGAAATTTTGACTTTCGACGACATTGACTATGTCTTGCGATTTATGATAGATACCGGTGTAAGTTGTCAGTCCTCCAGCTTTTAATCATAGCCGCAGCATCTGACGTGACGAAATAAGATCTCCGGAATGTGCTGGGTCGAAGCGCCACCCTCGAAATATCGTGTTTTACCCATGAATGAGCGCCAATCCAATTGCCAGATAGAGGCGACAGTACATTATCGCGACCTGATTGCTCATAATAATGAAGGTGAATGGTCGAAAATGGCCCCTTTGCGGATATTATCTTTCGATATTGAATGTGCAGGAAGAAAGGGCATCTTTCCTGAAGCCAAGCAAGACCCGGTAATCCAGATCGCTAACGTCGTCACACGATATGGAGAATCAAAACCCTTCATAAGAAACGTTTTTGTGCTGGATACCTGCAGTTTAATCGTCAACACCCAGATTCTGGAGTTCGACAAGGAAGAAAAGATGTTGATGGCTTGGAGAGACTTTGTGGAAGAGGTGGACCCAGATGTGATTATCGGATATAACATTGCCAATTTCGATTTTCCATACTTGCTGGAGCGGGCGAGGCATCTGAAATGTACTAATTTCCCCTATTGGACCCGACTAAATGGCGTTATATCTGAGGCAAAGGAGTCCAAGTTCTCCAGCAAACAGATGGGAAACCGCGACTCGAAGGCGACGAATACAAACGGCCGCATTCAACTAGATCTTTTGCAGTTGGTTCAGCGCGATTACCAACTTCGAAGCTATACGTTGAATTCAGTTTCTGCGGAGTTTCTTGGGGAGCAAAAGGAAGACGTGCATCACACTATGATCACCGAGCTTTTTAATGGAACTCCTGACTCGCGACGACGTCTCGCCGTTTATTGTTTGAAAGACGCATATTTACCCCAGAGATTGATGGACAAGCTCATGTGCCTCACAAATTATACTGAGATGGCAAGAGTCACTGGAGTTCCTTTCAACTATCTGCTTGCCCGTGGCCAGCAGGTGAAGTTTATTTCTCAACTCTTTCGAAAAACGTTGGAGCAACAGTTAGTTATCCCCGATTTGAAGAACGACGGTGGTGAAGACCAGTATTCGGGAGCAACTGTTATCGAACCCGTCCGGGACTATTATGACGTTCCAATTGCAACTCTTGATTTCGCCTCTCTATACCCTAGCATTATGCAGGCGCATAATCTTTGCTACACTACTTTACTAAAAAAGGCCACTGTGGAAAAGATGGGATTCAAGAAAGATGAGGATTACATCGTCACACCGAACGGTGACATGTTTGCCACTTCCAAAGTCCGAAAGGGGCTTCTCAGTCAGATTCTTGAGGAGCTCCTAACTGCAAGAAAACGAGCGAAGAAAGAGCTCGCCGTGGAAACAGACCCCTTTAAAAAAGCTGTTCTAAACGGCCGTCAGCTGGCACTAAAGATCAGCGCAAACAGTGTTTACGGTTTAACAGGAGCGAGTAATGGAAAGCTCCCCTGTCTGGCCATTGCTAGTAGCACAACCAGTTATGGCCGTCAAATGATTGAGAAGACAAAGGCAGAGGTTGAAGCGAAATTTACAATAGCGAACGGATATGCTCACGATGCAAAAGTTATATATGGAGATACAGATTCCGTTATGGTTAAGTTTGGAGTGAAGGACCTTGCTGAGGCAATGAAACTGGGACAAGAAGCTGCGGATTTTGTGTCGCAGAAGTTCATTAAACCGATCAAGCTCGAGTTTGAAAAAGTGTACTTCCCCTATCTCCTCATCAACAAGAAGCGTTACGCGGGATTATTTTGGACGAATCCAGATAAATACGACAAGATGGATAGCAAGGGCATTGAAACGGTGCGACGGGATAACTGTCGTTTGGTACAGACGGTAATTGAGACTGTCCTGAAGAAAATCCTTATCGACAGAGATGTTGATTCGGCTCAAAGGTTAGTTTAATAGTCTGCTTGCTACTTTATTGTCTATGTGCGTCCAGTGGCTAACACCTTATTATAGCTATGTGAAAGAGACAATCTCCGACCTCCTTCAAAACAAAGTCGACATGTCCAAGCTAGTGATTACAAAAGCTCTTTCCAAAGAATCCTATGCCGGCAAACAAGCGCACGTCGAACTTGCTGAGCGCATGAAAAAACGCGACTTGGGGTCGGCACCCACGCTCGGCGACCGAGTTGCCTACGTTATTGTGAAGGGTTCCGGCGGCCAGAAGAATTATGAAAGATCGGAAGATCCCATCTATGTGCTAGAGCACAATATCCCCATCGATACCAAATATTACCTCGAAAACCAACTTTCCAAGCCATTGATACGTATCTTCGAGCCTATGCTTGGTGAAAAGAAAGCGTCGCAGCTCCTAACGGGCGAACATACGCGGTCTATTACCGTAGCGGCACCAGCTCTCGGTGGGTTGATGAAATTCGCAAAAAAGACATTAACGTGTATGGGGTGTAAGAAACCATTGGTTGGCAAGGAAGAGATGAACGGGGCGGTGTGCGCTAATTGTCGCCCCCGAGTTGGAGAATTGTACACGAAGACAGTGACCAAGGTATCTGACCTGGAGGTCAGATTTGGTCGACTGTGGACTCAGTGCCAGCGGTGTCAAGGAAGTTTACACTGTGAGGTTATCTGCTCCAGTCGCGATTGCCCCATATTTTATATGCGGATGAAAGCAAAGAAAGATGTTGAAGACTCCGAGCGGGAACTCGCTAGATTCGATAATGACCCTAGCGCTTGGTAAGGGGTGTGCTTTGCACATGGTTACGGCTTTGCATTGTTTTGACAAATGGTATTTTCATGGGAGAAAAGGGGCAGCGGGCGTTCGGTACTCGGAACCAGTCAACGATAGCCCCATATGTTAGCTATCATCTTATATTTAATCGACCAGTTAGTCACATATTGACAACCAAATCAACCCGATAATGTTAATTTGGCTCTTCTCTTTCACCTCCACCATGAGATCCGCGTCACCAGGCTGGTCTGATGTTCTTGTGACAAGCTCATTTTCTGGCAGAGCCCAATAATCAGTCGCTGGGCTTGCAGGCTTCTTAGTCAAGTTGGAAATTCGCTCTCAACATGCGTGACACCCTCTTCATGAACTTCCCCTCATGCAACGGAAGTACCGAAGAGTTCCTACAGTTTCCAATGAAAATGCTCGAGGGTTATCATGCAGTTACTGCAAATCTGATAGGTAACATCCTCTACGTGGGCGTATTGCATAGGAGGCTTTAAAAAACAACCGAACTGATGATACATCTATAAAAGCACCTTCCTAAGCGGGTTCCTCTGCCTGCTCTTGAGGCTGGTCATTGATAATATAGCTGAATCTCCAGAGCTATTCTAATCCTAGGAACGATCAAGTCTAGATATATTCTATTTTCCAACTCAAAGATAATAGGACAATCACCAAGAATGGCGCCGCCCACTATCAAGGATTACAAGGTCCTATCAGGCCACAATGCTGCGGTCTGGTCGATCTCCTTTGCACCCGACAACGAGCACCTAGCATCGGGCTCACTCGATACAAAAGTTAAAGTCTGGAAGTTCAAAAGCGATGAGCCGGCCCAGGAGTTTCAAGAAGGCCATACCGAAGCGGTGAATTCGGTCTCTTACTCGCCTGACAACAACCATGTTGCATCGGGTTCAGATGATAAAAAGATCAAGATATGGGATATCCGTAGCAAAAAAACCACCCCAGACACTCGAAGGGCCTTCTGATTTTGTCTTTTCCGTCTCCTTTGCACCAGATATGAGTTTGGCGTCGGGATCAGGCGATACAAACGACGACAAAACAATTATGACCTGGGCCACTGACAGTGACGGCCCGCTTAGGACATTGAATGGCAAGAGCAACGTCTTTGCTGTCGCGTTCTCACCAGTTGACAGCAGCTCCATGGCGTCAGGCTCCGATGATACCACAGTTAAGTTGTGGAAGCTCGACATTGATGTCCCCCAGAGAAAACTTTCAGGCCATGATAAGGCGGTCCGTTCAGTCTGCTTTTCGCCCGATGGAAAATATATTGCATCAGGCTCCGAAGATTACACCGTCAATATTTGGGATATTAGCAGCAGCAGCGATGAACCATTCAAGCGACTCCAAGGCCATAGCGGGGTGGTCCGTTCAGTCTGCTTTTCACCTAGTGGGAAATATGTCGCATCAGGCTCTGAAGATAAAACTGTCAATATTTGGGATATCAGCAGTGATAGCAACGAGCCCTTGATGACACTTGAGACCCCCAGTGCAGTCTATTCAGTAGCCTTTTCGCCTGGCAATAAACATCCAACACAAGCCTCTAACGAAACCGACGATATATACCTGGCATCGGGCCTGGGTGATAGGACTATCAAGATATGGACCTGGGGCGAGGAGCATGATGTAGATACCCGATTCAGCCTTTGTCAGATTCTATCTACTACTAGTCCACACGCTAACCGACAGGATAAATCAGTCGCCTTCTCGCTCGATAGCAAATATGTGGCATCAAATATTTCTGAGGATGATGAAAACAAACACATTATCAACGGACACCTTATCAATATCTGGACCAAGGACGATAATGGCGCCGACCCCACCAAGTACAAGCTCCTCCAGACAGTAGATGTATGGTGGGTGGATCCAGATAATACTCATTATGTGGGCGAAGTTACATCCCTCGCATTCTCACCCGATAATTTAAATCTGGCATCGGGCTCGGATGATACAACCCTCACCATTTGGACTCGGGATGATACCCAGTACAAGGTTTCTCAAAGGTGGTATCGTAATAATGGTGGCCCTTCAGATAGAATCGCCTCGCTCGCCTTCTCATCTGACAATTTATTTCTGGCATTGGCTCTGGATGTCGAGACGATCATTATCTGGCGCCGGGGTAATAATGGTACGGACTACACACTTTTCCAGACCTTGCATGAACACAGTTTTGAATTCTACTCGGTCGCCTTCTCGCCTGACAATCTATTTCTGGCATCGGCCTCGGCCGATCATTTGCTCAGGATCTGGATCCGAAGCAACGATGGTGATGATGATATCAAATACAAAATTTTCCAGACGGTGCAGACAGATGCCAGATCTATTAGCTGTCCTTCGGTTGCATTCTCGCCTGACAATTTATTTCTGGCAATGGGCTTGGATGGTTTCCGGATCAGTATCTGGACCCGAAGCAATGATGGTGACGGTGGTATCGTATACAAGCTTTTCCAGACAGTGGAGGAAGAACTTGATGATACCTACCGTAAATCAGTCACCTTCTCGCCCGATAGTAGATATCTAGCGACGAACACAAACAAGCATGTTACGATCTGGACCCGGGGCGCTAGTAGTGATAGTGACACCAAGTATGAGTTTTTCCAGGTCCTGCTTGAGGATGACCCTATCGGGGCTGTCGCCTTCTCGTCGGATACGCACATGGCATCATGCCTATATGATAATACCACCAAGATTTGGGCCCTGAGCAAGGTTGGTGATAATTGTGGTTAGAACGGCGGCTGCGAGAGCTGCCTCGGTTTTGAGTCGAGGATAGCGCTGTTGACATCGGTTAGCTAGCTGCAAAGCCACAAGCATACATGTATCACGGTCTACGTGTTAAGGTGCTAGGCTGTTTCTCTTTACCTAATAAAGACCGTCGTATCTCAGTAGTAATTATATATACATCCGCTGCGTCTGCTCACTTCAGTGATGGTGAACTGTTTAGTTATCCTTCGCTTGCGCTTAAAGCACCCGCGCGGCTCGAGTGGGGCTTTGACAGCTCCGCCGCCGAGCCAATCACAACGTCAGCTGTCAAACTTCCGCCGTCATTTTTTTCCACGCGAAGACCTTCAACGCAGAAAGTTCAAGCTTCCTTCTAATCAAGCTAGCAAGGCAGAGGCCGATCTGAATTTACCAGATGGCTCAATCTATACCATTGGGGGCGAATGAATATGCCGAAAATCCAGCCCAGGCACAACCAGTCGCATGGTCGCAGGTAAACCTCAGCTCATTATACCCCAGCCTGGAAGAAAAAAGAGAAAGGAATTGCTAACACATAGCCCTTTCAACAGATATTTTCTCAGCATGAATCGTACTTGAATCGGCACCTGGAAATCTGCTCCAAGGTCCAACAGCATGTTCCACCGAAGGGTGAATCGTTCCGCGCCATCTCATCAATCATCGAGGGAACGCAAAAGCTACTAGGCGACATGGAGAACCTGCGAAAGGAATTTGTACGCAAGACACCATTCCTGAATCCTCTACACACGTGGGAAATATGGATACTAATCTTAGCTTTCCTTACGCGCGGTAGATGCCTGAAAGTCCAGCTACGAGAATATTATCGGGAAAGGTTATGGATAAGGTTGACCAACAAAGGGCGGCTTTAAACGGTTCTGATAATAAGAAACAAGAGAATACACCACCCCCATCAGGAAACGCACCCGCGCAATCTCCTTCGTTCGTTTTCGACAAGAATCCCGCAACACAAACGAATACGGTTCCCGAGCGCCCAAAGAATACTAGGAAGAGGTCACGGGAAGAAGAAAATGGCTCCACAATGAATTGGAAGAGAAATAAGATTGATGCGCCTCGTGAAGGATTAGATAATAATACCAATGGCAGTGGGGAAAAGCCTTTTACGCCCACCATCGAGGTCGATGACATTTCCGAAGAGGTTGAAGCAAGACTGAGATTGAAGGAAGAGAGTCGAAGGAGACGCAAAGCGAAGCCACAGCGGAAAAGGAAGCGAGATAGCTCAGGCTCTACGGAAGGCAATCAATGGGAAAACAGTGGTGATACTCGGGGCAGCAAAAGAGTTAGGCGAACTGGGGAGGGAGATGGTGATGGAGCGGGAAATGGGGCATCTATACGCCAGGCAAGGGTCCGGGCACCCAAACGAAAGGGCATAAATGAAGCAACCCGCCCGGAGAACAGTGAACGGAGACCTAAGAGATCTAGAAAAACTTGAGATACTCGGGGCAATATATCTTAGTTTTTGGATGTAAAACAACGACACATAATCTCAGGCAGAAGCAGTTATATTCGTTGGATTCGGCAAGGAAAATACATGTCTCCGCGCTTACATCAGCTTGCATGGGCCCAACCCCTCTTCCCCTCCCTTTGGACACATCGCACTCTCTCAACCACGACCACATTCCCACGTCTTCCTCCAGTTATGAGCCTAAGGAGCGTGGGAGGCCACATTGAAGGATGTCCTCCCTTCGGCATCAAGGGATCTCTATATCCTCTTAAGTGCGGAGGAGGTCAAGGGCATGTTGGGGTTGTGGGTCATCCTTATGGGCCCCATATTCGATTTCAGAACAACCCCACAGGTCGCAGCCCATCAGCTATTCTGATTTGTTAATCATGAATCTGATGGGCATAATCGTCAGCAAATATCACCACGATGAGCGGTTTGGAGATGCAGACGATGGTGGCTTTTGCTCGGAATCAGACGGGTCACGCACAGGCAGGAGATAGCCTGAAATGGTGCGCCTCAGCCGATTCTACGGAATTGCCCTACGTTCGGTTTATCGTACACCTCATGAATACAAGACTCGATTTATTCACCGAGGACGGCAACAAAAAAGCCCTCGGTGGTATCCCTCCAGAGGGAATACCAACCGCGCGACGGTATTCATACAACATGTTGAGGTTAGCCCCTATCCACCGGTCGGCTCGACTAGCCGCCAGGCAGAGATTTTCACCTCGCTACACACGCTCAAATCCTTCCGCTCCGTTAGTTAGCTGGTTAGGTAGATGGTATTCGCTATTCAGCTCAATTCTCTAGTGAACACGGTCGCCCAGTGCGTAGTAGTGTCTATCCTCCTAAGCCGACGTGTCAAGACAACACAATGGGACGCATACCGAATCTGCGGCGGGCCTGGCAGGTGAGGTATTTAAAGGTATACCTCATCCACCCAGTAAATATCGCCCTGACAGCGCTTCTCCCAAAGGCGGTTCAACACATATCTCAAACACGTCAGCTGAGGAGGATAGGCTCTACTACCGACTAGGTGACCGTGTTCACTAGAGAATTGAGCTATATAGCGTATATTCTATATCTAACTAGCTAATCCGCTGAACCAACTACGCGAAAGGATTTGAGCGTGTGTAGCGAGGCGGAAATCTCTGCCCTGCTACCAATCGGGCCGACCGGTGGGTAGGGGCTAACCTCAACAACATACCGTCGCTTAGCGTCAAATAGTAGCTCTCCTCTTAGTCGACGTGTCAAGAGGTTCTGAGCCCTATTTGCGCGCTGGCTATATTTTTGGTCCTAGCGACCAAGCGGTCGGTTCGGCCCAAGATGAAAGATCGAGATAATTTCCGATTTACCAATCCAGGCGAAGGATGTCGCCACTGGATCTCTACGATTATCTCCGACTGGGAAACGACGGGGTTTCTGATGGTTTGGACCCGTAACGATGCATTCGAGGTTTTTTCTCGTTATTATTATCATGATATCAAAGGGGCTGCGAGAGCGAGTACAGGAAGGGAGGCTCAAAGTTGCATGGATTTCTACTATGGATATGCTCGCAGACTGTCTAACCAAGTCACCGAGCTGCCAAAAGCACGAGAATCTTGTGAATATCCTAGGTCTGGTGGATGTAGCCACCCGTATGGCATGAAGCAGGATGAAAAAGAGAGGAAGCAGATCTTTAGGCTACTTCAGTCAGCGGAGAGTATTCAGGGAGAATTCCCCATGTGTATCCATTGAGCAATGATTAACTATGTATGTAAAGAATAGCACACCGGGGGGGTTTTTTTTTTGAGAACACCAGAGAATACCAGAAATAATCCCAAGGACCGACTCTGTCGAGCATCTATATCATGTAGTTCGGCGATGATATCACGATGTCGTCATGCCGCCCTATAAACAAGCTTCCTGCCAGTCAGTGGATATAAAATGGACAAAAAAAATCCGGCCTGGTCCAGTTGCATCTCAGACGTAGTATCTTTTGGGGATCCATCATCGGCTCTGTTGGCCTAGGTTTTGGTTTGTCCATCACCGATGTGCCTTGACGGGGTCCTCACCTGGTAAGTCATCATCCTTTCCCTTATTTTCCACGAATGCCTCATTGACTCTGGGTGCCAGTGTGGCATTAGCCAACCGGTGGTGAGGGCTTCACAGGGCTTCCAAGACCAATGATGATTTCTGAAACTACGTTCAGCGGTGGAGCACCAGCCTGAATCTTCGGATTGGGAGGGTTGCTAATGTTGCTGGTAGTTCTCTGAGGTCTTTTGCTTTCAGAAGAGATGGATGGAGATGGGAAGATGAGACTGGCTGAGAAGGAGAGGAGGTAAACATATAAGCACTGCTCTGTTCGCATGTTTGGAGGGAAAGAAGATGCAGGCAACCTGGTTCCTTACTACAGTGTGTCTACGGTTCTTCGTGGAAGCTGCCAGCAGGTTATGTTTTGCTGGCAATAGGCTCATTAGACGGCAGCTACGATACGTTTCGATGGAATGGATATCTACCGCATTCGTTTGTATAGCTTACATGTAAGGAATGTGGCGATAGATGAAGAATTAAATTCCTGCTGTTCTGTTATTATTCTGCTACGTTCGTGGATACATGTTTGATCTATCTCTGAAGCCATCTGGGTTTCCTTGAATCAAGTCTCCCTCCCACGTCAGAGAGCCGCACCGATGGTACGAGTACTGCCTAGATTACAGAAGCGCCGGGAGTATGGCTTGGGGTTAAGTGGACCCTATTATTAGTCTTTGGAGACCGTTCCCGGCATCTTAGTATAGTACATACGCGAGAGCTCATACCACTATGTCAAAGGGTCTTAGACTTGTGAACTTGGCCTGAGTCTGCTAGAAGAATAGGCCTGAGCTGCTCTAACAAATCATCAGATACATTGTGGAGTTTGAGCTGTGTGGCAGGTAATCAATACTTACATATTTAACGACAGGCACAGGGGCGGCGGTCCACCAGCCAATATATAACATGTCAGGGAGTCCTTTTGTGGCAGGAGAAAAGCTTGTAATCCTGGGGCACCAAATATCATTTCTTGGTTACTTCAGAGCTGAGAGAGACGAACTCAAAGCACGGGGAAAACCCCGACAACTGGACTGGCACTCTCTGGAGTATATTTCGATCTACCATCGATTCACTAACGGAGCAATCATCCTCTCCCGAGTCGCTGCGGAACCTTCCACGATGAAATATTTAAGGCTGAAGCCTCACCAAGCGGTGATTGCCCTGGATCAGCGCCTGCCATGATATCAGCGCCATTCAGGGAGTCCATGCATGGTCTATGATGCCGTGCGTTACTACATGGTGTCTTCGCGATGCTCCCAGTGTGCTGATGAGCTCAGGTACTCTTCAAATACTACTTCGGTTAACCGATTTATCATGCCAGCCTTGCGCTGGTCGACTGCTGATCAATTATTAAATTAATAAACTAGCGAGTTAGCGTGAAACTCCTTGCGTCGACTAGTGGCCTTGTACATTAGATTTATCCTGGAAGAAACTCCCCAGTCCAACAATCAAATCTATATGCAGTGGTCAGTAAATGCGTGAGAAAAGCATGCCCATCGCGTGGGGTTACCGCTGAGCTGATGAAATGGGTGGATGGCTCCAGGATAATATACCACTCTGCAGGGTTTGCCTATGCAGAACACTTCCTGCAGCGCTGAATTCTGGGGCTATGATATCTGCTGCAGAACCCCCAGTATCCATGCGATGAAAGAGGGGCCTTCCTCCAACGTGGTTTGAGATATAACCTACTTGGAGGGCTGTCGAAAGAGACCAGAGCGGTCATCTATTTTTGCACTCCCGCTCTGTTGACTTCCTTTCCGGCAGCGAAAACTTCTCTGGATACCTACTGAAGCTGATAAGGCATCGAATATAGACGACAAAGGGACAGAAATAGAGACGACGAAGGACCGAAAGTGACTGGTTTGCTCGACGAGCCTCTGTGGTTCTGATTCTGTCCGCCGATTGTCGCGATCATATCATGGAGTCTGAACTTCAACCTTCTCTTCTTTCAGATGGGATGACTCCAAAGGGAGTGTGCGCGCTGGTAGTCACAGTCATAATGATCTTCCTGGCTAGCATATTTGTCTTCCTCCGGTTTATGCAGCGACGACGTGCCTCCATAAAGTGCGACGACTGGTTCTGCCTCGCTTCGTTACTTGTCGGCTACTGCTTCTTAATCACCACCTCGCTGGTTGCCACTGTTGGAAAGGGGGGTAACCATGACTACCAGTTCAAAAATAATCCGGAAAAGGCGACGCTTTTTATTCAAGTGAGCCAGATATCCCCCGCATATATTTGAAAGCTTGACACAGGGTCTAACGTCCAAACAGCTGTTTATAGCTTCCGACGTGTTGGCAGCTGCAAGTATCGCTTTATCGAAAGGGTCTATTCTTCTCTTCTACCGTCGAATATTCTCTATTAAAAAATCCCTTAGCATAGCGACGTGGGTGGTCGGCTTCCTGGTATTTGGATGGTTCGTGTCGACGTCGTGCGGTCTGATATTCGCCTCGAACCCAGTAGAGGCAGAATGGAAGCCGTGGATACCGCATACCTCACTTGACCACAAGCCATTCTGGCTTGGCTACGGCACTATTAACCTGATTCTGGACATTGTTATTCTATGCCTCCCACAGCCGATCGTTTGGAAACTGAATTTATCTCGCCGCCGAAAAGAGCAACTCTCCGTGGTCTTCGTCCTGGGTGCATTGTAAGTCACTTAATTCCATGATATGGCCCAATCAGTCCGCCTAACCATGTCAATAGTGTCTGCGTGGTGAGCGCTATACGAATTTGGGCTATTGCAGTCATAGATATGGATGATTATTCTTGTAAATGCCCCTTCTTTTACCCCCTACTTGACCGTCTCCTTGACTAACCGTGATTTCAGACTCATTGATGCCGATATCCATTTGGAATGTGGTGGAAATGGCTGGCAGTATTATCGGTGCCTGTCTACCCATGCTACCATCCTTGTACCGGGAATATTTTGGTTCTAAAAAGAACTCGATGAATACCAGTGAACGGATGACGAGCCTTTATCGGAGACAATTGAAGGGATACTTTAGCGGGACTAAATCGACTTCCTCACAAGGCTGGCGGCCATGGAAAGACGATGAATCAATGGGCGTTGAGTCAGATGATCGAACAGTTCCCACGGCCTTGGAAGACATGAAGCCGCATATGCCTATCATCCGGGAGGTATAAGGCGTGGTCTAGTTGAAGCTGGAAAAAGTTTCTCTTTCATATTTGTTTTCCTTCTCTCTTTCATGTATGCATTTGTGGGGTAGCGGGTAGTTCAAGCGATATCATGACAATATTTGTTTAAGATAAGCTCGTAGTGGGATGCGGAGGAGGGCCAATACTGTTGGCCAAAAATATCTAGTCTCCCTAGGAGCACTGCCCCACGTCCTTGTATAAAGAGAACCAGCCGGACCAGAAGATTTGATGATCCAATGGCTAGTTTGGTCCTTTTCACATTTCACTAACCAGCTCCCTGGGTAGATAGCAACAGCTATTCCATACAGTCTTCAGCGAGAACCGTGACCCAGTCCAAGGTGCCAAGTGGGACTTGTGACGGTCTATTTAGCAAGCGGTGAAACGCTCAAGCTTTTCCTGAACGTATTTGGTAGCCTGTGTTTAACCACATGGAATATGTAGGTGTCAATTCTGCACTTAGTGACAGCAGAAGTTGAGTGGATCAGCGGCCCGGAACCTTGCTGCACGTTGTTGCAGATCGAGCGAATCCGCCTCTCCTAGAAACACTTCAAGTCTCAACCTTGCAGTTTCTGATACTGCAAAGGGGTTGACTGGGAGAAATAGATCCCTATAGAAGCCTCATTATCCACCATCATTCGTCATTTTTAAACGGCCACACTTTCTCCCAAGCCTCTCGCTGCTCAGGACTCTGTGCTTCTCGGTCCAAAAACCCGTCCTTAGCTTTCTTAAGCCTCCTCATCACCTCGTCGTATTCGCCAGGCATGACCCCGCCATCCCATACTGAAGCAACACCTAACTCAGCATGAATTTGGGCCTTTCTCTCGATATCTCGCTCCCACTTTTCATATTGCTGTTCTTGGATTGCCAGTTCTTCCGCTGAATAGTGGATGGGGCAAGGAATCTTGGGGGTCCCAGTTTTGGTGCCGGTTTGCTCTTGTTCTTCTACGATGCGCCTCCAGTTATGGGGTTCGATGACTTGGGGAAGCAGGCGTTGGAGATGCACTTCGCCGTCGTTGAACACGACACCCAATATTCGAAATATTTGACACTGGATGGTATTTGCCCAGCGGAAGGCCAGGAGTACATCAGGGGCCCGGACACTAGTCTCGAGTTCGTAAAGAACCCATAGCATCTGGGCTAAATATTGCTTTTTTTCTGCTGCTTGAACGTCGTCTGGCAAGTTGGAGATATTGTCGGGAAAAGGGGGCGGTTCCGTTAATTTATCTGACTTTTCCCATTCATGTTCTATGACTGAGGGATGCCGGGTAGTAAGAAACATTGGAGATATCGAGGTTCCCTGCCAGTCAATGATATCTGTGATATGTGAAGGGTCGTTCTCATCGACAAAGATATTGTCATGGTGAAGATCGGTATGCCATAAGACTGGCTGTCTAATAGAGTCTATCGGGGGCATGATGTGTGGGAGAATCTTTAGGGTATCGTGTAAAGCGGAAAGCTTAGCATCCTTAGTAGGGTGATACCCGCCAGGGCCGCCGTATATGCCTTGCCAACGATTACGGGGGGGCTTCGGGAACTTGCTGATGCTCGCTATTTCTCGTTGTATCATGGCTGTGAGCAGTTCGCTAGAGGACTTCCCTGCCGTGTGATTTTTATCAGCGACATCTTTAAAACCAAGTCTCGGATCTAACGCACATGGACCTCGATCACACTCAACCTGGTCTCTTCCATCATCAAACCACGCCCGTCCGCTCATTGGGCCAATGGAGAATTCATCATCAACACGAACTAGAGGTATGTCCAGGTCACTCAGGTCTCCTCGATAATACAACGAGCCATACACGGCGAATTGTGTCTTCGACAGCTTTGCCATCATTTTAGCAAGATTTTCGACCAGCCGGACCTTTTGTTGGTTGGTCATTGTTTCCCACAACCGGCTGAGTTCAATCCCTCACGCTTTTTCCATGATGATATATTCAACTCCAAGCCTGCTCCTGTTCGCCCGTGAGCAGTACGAAAGGACTTTAGGCACAGGAAGGCCTATATTATCTCGAATCTAGGATCGTCAGCATTTATTCTCCGAGGAAGGAAAACGAGGCTGCTTCGTGGTCCATACATAGGTCATGGTTGCAACTTCAGATGCTGTTATGAGACGACTAGGTCCTGCATTTGGGTTGGGAATCCTGACAACAAGTTCTCTCCCATCATGCATTGTCACCATAAACACTTTGTTAAAGTTCCCTTCTGGGAGTTTGGTGATTTGGGAGCAAATGGCCCCGTGGCCAGCTGTTTCTTCTGCTACACTGATAAGTGTATTGACATTGAACTCAACATGTCGATCTTTCAGCTGGGCGGGTTCGTTGAACGCCCACCGAAGGCCGACGTGATCAACTAGATCTTGCGGCGCGCATCCTTATTTCTAGTTGGCAAATGAAAAACTCTGAATGTAGCAATGTCAAGCGTCACTAACTGATTGTTTTTGTACCATAGGTATCGATGGCTTCAATCGCTGCGGACGGCCCTTTGGATGCCCAAGGGAAGGTGAAAATTGAAGCCCTTCCGCGTAGGACTGTTCTCACGATGTGATGCATGCCGCGTGGGAGTCAAACAAGCAAAATTGGAAACAAAGCAAAACTTTCAATGCTTCATTATGCGGTCCCTTGAGAATAAAACTTCATAGATTTTGGTGCTCAAACAAAAGCGTTTTTAGAAAAACCGAATTATGTCGTGAAATCGGGCGACGCGTCTAAAAAGTGATGTTTGGTGGGTCGTGGCGCTACGCTCATGCATGAATGCATGGCTATTTGCAACAGCTAAACGCGCTACTGTCGAGACCATGAGATGTTGAAATATTTTCTTGTTATTAATGAATTCGGGACAAGAGAGAGTAACTGGATATCAGCTGCTCTTCACTATAAAGACTCCTGATACTGTACATGAAGCTGTGATAGACGGACAGTCTTGATTGAGGCCTGCGACCTGCTTAGAGTGGAGAGGATGCTTGTAGACATAGCGTATGTGGATAGTTCCGTGGCGGAGGCCTTGTGATTCGTCGCCTAAACCCTTCAGTCCTCTAGCCATCTCTTGTCTCGTCATGGTAGCTGGGGTGTGTCTGTTGATGGTATACCGCCACGGCATTCCCAGAATACCAGTCTCATCGTATGATGCAAATCGGCCCAACTATCGAAATCGCGAGAGATAGCCTGGCTCGTCGATGCATAGCCAAGATAGGTAGACCCCAGAACCCAATTGGCAGTGGATTTATGCGACTCGAACCCAGAGCAAGAGGATCACTCGCTGTAGAGTGCCCAACTCTTTCAGAGCATACGAGCCCCATTCTCGCACAGCAGTCAGGCAAAATTAATGGTGACCAAATATAAACCAATGTCTCTAATTCTTTTCACCATTCTCCTCGGCATCCTCCTTCTCACCCTTGTCCATCCTCCACGCATCTTTAACGTAGTCGATAATCAAATCACTATACCCTTTCCCCTCTGCCAACGCCTTTCTCTCTTCCTCCAACCTCCGCTCCTTCCACCCCTCAGACTCCCCACCCATCCAGACCTTCTTCCCAAGCTTCCGAAGCCCCGTCTCCTCTTCTGCTTGCTCGCTGCCAGCAGCGGCAGCAGCTTTCTCCGCCAACTCCCTCTCTTTCTCTTTCGCTAGGATAAGCTGCTTCTTCACCTCCTGGGCCCGTTCGGTAGGTAGGCTGTTGAATACATTGGGTTTACTGCGGGCGACAAGTCCTCCCATGTGCGTCACTAGACCTTCTCCAGTTCTCTCCGTAACGATGTGGTTCGTGGAGAGGACGAAGGCAGTACCCAGGGAGAAGGTGTAGAGGTCTAGTTTTCGAGGTGGCAAGGCTATCAGGATAGGTGCAGCGGCGAGGAAGGCATAAGCTGTGTAGCGTTTGAAGAGGATGTAGTCTTCCTGCCGGGCAGAAGTGGTCGTTGCGGTTGCTGTTGATTCGGACATTGTGTTGGCGGTTTATTGCTTCTTTAGTGAGTGGTAGGGTGCAATTGATTGGATTAAATGGTATGATAGTGGGACAGCTAGCTTTCCACTGCGATATGTGCTGCTTTGAAGATTGACAATTCGGCGAGAAAGAAAAAAAATTTAAAGAGCATCGCGAAGTCGAGGTTCTGCCGGTGGGTCGGCGTTGGTCTTGGCGCGTCATCTTAACTTTCAAGGTATCAATACCAAAGATCAATATCAATTCTCGCCTTTATTTGTTTCTACCGCAAAGCTCGCTGCTAAATAAATAAAAGAAACACACTAAATGTCAAAGCCCGCGTTGCATCTTCAAGTTTCCAATCTCACCGAAAAACAGAATAGATAAAAATTCCCGTGAAAACACCCCATCCTCACCAAGCGACCTTGTCAAGATCAACTTCTGTTTTGATCGTCTTCGAGGCATCATATCTGACGCTTCCGTCTTTGTTGTGACCGATGGTCTCTAAAATTCCTCCTGATATCTCATCGAGCACTCGCCCAAAGTTATTGGTCTTATTAATTTTGCATCGAGTCGTCGCCGATTCACAATGCGCAACTAAGGCTGTAGTGGTTTTAAACATGCGAAGACATCCAGGGCAGCTAGCACTATTGTTAGCATATCATGACTCTTTTTGTAGGTTAGGTTTCTCATGCAGTAATATTGAGCGGAGCTAGGGGTTACATACCGCACAACACCACCAGAGTGCACACCTGAAAGAAGATGGTTCTCCAGGTCTCTAATTGTTTTAAAGGCCTTGTCACAGGGGCACACATATTTCCCGAGCACCTGGTTGTAGAAGCGAGTTGCATCCCATGCGAGTACGGGACTAGGAGGTCTATTGTCGACTTCTAGTTCGCCGGGTTCGCCTCGAGATGCGTCAGTGAGGCCTTCCCATGCGCCCCAGCCAGATACAGAGGTAGTGACAGCGGCAGATCGGTTGTGGTTTCTCGGAGTTGCCTGTCCACCATTTCCATTCTCATCGCCATCCAACGCAAATGAAGCTTCAGAGAACGCGATAAGATCTTCAGGGTTATCATTGTCGCCAATTGACGACCCCTCGTTTGAAAGGGTAGGCCATTGTTTGATATTCCTTGTCGTGCTGGTTTCAGCGAGGGCATCGCACTCAGGCGCGCTGTTATCATTTCCCCCCGCGGCTAGTCCCATCGCCTTAAGCCTTTCTAATACTGATTGCTTTTGATCCACCTCTGGGACGGTGGTGTCGTCGAGAAGGTCAACCTGCACACCCCCATCAATACTAGATGCGGCAGTAGCACCAGGGCCGAAGAAATGGCTGGTGCCCAGTTTCTGATCCATTGCCTCTCGGATAGCGCTCTTTTGGACCCGTCTTTTGCGGTACAAATCTTCATGAATAACCTCACATTGGTTGTGTTCGATATGGGCCATCAACGCATGTGCGCGGGTAAATTTAGCTCCACACCCAACACAGGCAATATCTTGAGCAGCTTGATGAAACTATGAAGAATTTAGCCTATCTCTCTTCTCTCGATATCAGGAGGGGTTTGGGGAGTCAGAGTCTACCTGCTTGAGATGGGCGGCACATCCACCCTCACTCTTGAAGTCATCGCCGCAGACTAAGCAAGCAATGTGCCTGGTACTTCGGATCTTATGGTAGAGAAGCTCTGTGTCATCTTCAAAGTCTTCATCGCAACGATAACAGTAAACATGCTCTGGATCGTAGCGCTTATGCTTGATGAGCTCTTTTTCGGTTGTAAAGCAGTGCCCACAACCAGAAAAGGTGCATGGGATAGACCCAGGCATTTCGAATCAAGCGATCCCTTGGATAGACTAGAAAATTTGCAGTTGAAAAGAGGATTGTAGATGTGTTTGTCTCTGTAGTTGTAGATTTAAAGTGGGTTGGTGGTACGCAGGACTCAGATGAATTGGAAAGCCAGCCAGATGAGTGCCAGGTTGTGATGATAGCTAAACTTCTGATGGCATTCACTGTGGAACAGTGACTCGTTTTCTCTCCAAATTGTCCACCTTCTAGCTACTCAGTGAGAGGTGAAGAAAAGATGATGCCGAACTGGTAATCGCTGACTTTGGAAAAAAAAAAAAACATGTGGTTTGTTTGCAGCTGCAAGTCAGATATTTACTTTGGCATACAATATATTCACCTTCATTATTGATTCACTTAAACAATAGTTACAACTAAAATTCATCTTACTTGATATTAACATTTAGAACCGAGAGAATGGCAGCCTGCATCCATTAATAGTCAGTATGAACTCAATAGGTAAACATTTCTTGTGAAGGCACCCAACTCACCATTTCCCTCTCAATGTGATAACTGCCCAAGCATTCCCCTGCTCATCAACCTCCTTCTCTACATTTGTTGAAAACGAAATCGCACTCATGATCCCGTCACCGAACTTCTCGTTTAATACCGCCTTGTACGCATATCCGTAGTTTTGCACGATCTCGTAAAGACGATATATCAATGGCTCCTTCGGTGGCATAGAGACTGATTTCCCACGGTCAGGGAATCCGCTCAACAGAGTCTCTAGTTTACTCGGAGAAACATCGAGGATACTGGCAAGTATCTTGACATCCTCCATGGAGGCCTTGGCTTGGCCATAGAAGATGGCGGCGGTGGCAACTTCATTCCGGCCCAGTTGTTTTGCAATTTGTTCGAAGCTGAGTTGCTTTCTCTGCTTGCCGTCAAAGAGTAGGGCGGAGGCTTGGGGGAGGTTTGGGTGTTCGGATACCTGGAATCCACGCTGTTAGGCCTTCGATTAGCGAGTTGAGGGAGGACAGGGAAATAGCTAACATCTAATGTAGCGAGATCCATGGTTACTAGATAAGCAATTCTTCTGTATGAGTATGGTGTTAACTGAGGGTCAGAATACTTCGTACTAGGTTGATATGCAGTCGGATACTCGGAAGACTATATAAGTTTGGCTTGCGATTGAATTTCCGTGGACACCGTGAGGGATGACGTTACTTGTATATGCGGGGTCTACCCGTCGGTTGCGGGGATGTAAACAATCCCTCCAAAGGTCTCTTTGGTTGTTTCTCCAGGCAAAAGTGACGGATGATGTGTGCCGTCTTTGTGAACAGTTCCTCGGGCTGACAGGGAGTTGGCTGGACTGTCTGCAGTGGAAGTGGTGCATGGGGGTGTTTGCCTCGGTCTCCCTGGTGCTGCGATGTCAACTTCGCCCAAAACAATTAATTACATCCGGCTCCTGTTTATCTGGCCTCGAATATCCCAAAGAACCTATGCCGACGCGTCGTTTCAAGAGTGGTGATGCTCTTCCAATACCGTCCGCGCATGACCATTTTCATTGTTTGACTTTTCATCGCAGGATGTCCGTAAAAACTCCTTTCAGGCTCGTTCAGAGATGCCTGTTCGCATCAACCGCCGTATGCATTGTTTTGTCGACTCCCGAAGTCGTGAACGTGAAAATCCAGGCCTGCACAGAGCTCGTATCTGCGATGCTTGACATCAACCCAAGACGATCGGGTTTAGAGAGAGGGAGAAGCTCGCCACCCCCGGGAGCGCAGGGGACCCTTGGTCAAACCAGGCTTGGAATTGACAGCGCATCGAGCGAAGTGCTTCTGTACGTAACACATCATGCAACACACAGCTGAACATCGTTCTGGACGGCCGGAATATTAGATGGCGCCGACGCAGCCCTGCGCCCCACCATGAGCAGCTTCAGCCACATCACGATGCCCCGCAAGCTGAAACTCGCATATAAAACACCAACATTCCACGAGTTGACAACTTCACCGTTTCTTTTTTTTGAAGCCAGCTGCATCTGTGGCATATCGATTCACAGTAGAGGATACTGAAATACTAAACCAATTCCTGTATGTGCAATTCTTCTCGATTATCTCCTTCAACCCTACTTGTTCTAATCATCCAAGTGATCCGACGACCCCGCTCCCTTTATCCTCCATCCCGCCCACTGTTCTACGGATTGATACATCGACATCATGTCTGGCAGGGACGATTTGGCGTATGGCTATTATCCAGGCCAAGATCAGGATAGGGCGTCAAAAGAAGGGGGTACCCGCAAACTTCTAGGATCTGCTCTTAAGGCTGCCCGTAGTAAATATGACAAGTATGGCTCGTCGTCTCAGCAACAGCAACAGCAACAGCAACCGCAGCAGAACCAGAACCAGAACCAGAATATGTTCCAGCAGCAGCAATATGGATCTGTACGTTTTCTCGGTTGACCTTTGAACATGCTTTCACCAAACTTTTGCGACGTACCTTTCTACTGACAGCGGTTTAGGGCCAACCTGATGCCCAAGGATACAACCAACAGCAACCATATCCCGGGTCACAACCGCCTCAATCAGGCCAACAGCAGTATGGAAATAACCCAACTCAGGCACCAAATCCTCCCTACCAGGGTGATAATAAGCCCCCCAAACAAGACAAGGTTTCCGGGCTACTCGGCAAGATTCAAGGTGTAGGATCTGACATTGCTCAACGCATTGGCTCAAACCTTGATCCTCAGGCATATGCTACATATGGCTCCGGTGGCCAGGGAACTGACAAAACTCCACATGGAAGCTTTGCGCCCCGGCGTGACCATAACGATGCTAAATGGTATGTTGACGGATGCAGTTACATGTGGGCTGTCTCTCGTGCTCTAGAGAGCGCTAAGGAATCTATCTGGATTCTTGACTGTAAGTTCTTTTCAGTGATATTGTTATGCTCGCGTCAGGACAATGCTCACCAAGAGTTATAGGGTGGCTGTCCCCCGAGTTGTATCTAAGGCGCCCCCCGCACAAGAATGAGCAATACCGAATAGACCGAATGCTCCAGGCAGCAGCCCAAAGAGGAGTTCAGGTCAATATCATTGTGTACAAGGAAGTTACACAAGCTTTAACATGTGAGTTTCTATCCGTCAAACTTATCTGGAACGCTTTCAATAATTGAACCTACTGACTCCGTATCCTAAGTGTCATCCTCTCACACTAAGCACCATCTACAGGACCTCCATCCAAAAATTGCTGTGCTCCGCCATCCTGATCACCTTCCGGATAGGAAAAACTTGCACAACAATGTCCTGACTTCTTTGCAAAACATGACTCTAAACCCTGCTGGTATTGCAAAAATGTCTGGCGATGCCTTGAAGGGAGTCTATGGAATGCATGAGAATATGATCCTTTACTGGGCGCACCATGAGAAGCTTTGCATTGTTGATGGGAAAACTGCTTTCATGGGGGGTCTTGACCTCTGTTTTGGTCGCTGGGATACACACCAGCACCCCATCGCTGATGTCCACCCCAACGATATCAACGCTACCATATTCCCCGGCCAAGACTACAATAACGCAAGAGTTTTGGATTTCCAGGATGTTGTTCACTGGGAGAAAAATCAGCTTGACCGGAAAGTGACCTCGCGCATGGGGTGGACTGACGTCGCTCTGAGCCTTCATGGGCCGGTGGTTGAGGACTTGAGAAAGCATTTTGTGGAACGCTGGAATTATATCTATGACGACAAATATGCTGTGCGCAAAGATTCCCGACATGCTAGACTCACACTATATTCTCGGCCACTATCCTTCGGCGGACACGGTCAACCTGGTCAACAACAGGGGCAGCAGCCTCAAGGAGGGCAGCAACAACCTCAAGGGCAGCAGCAGCAACAACCTCTGGGTCAACAGTCTCAAGGTCAACAGCAAAGTCAGCCCCAGGGACAACAACAGCAGCCTGAATGGCAGCAATCTCAAGGGCAGCAATCTCAGGCTCAACAGTCCCAGGGACAACAGTCTCAGACCCAACAATCTCAATGGCAGCAATCCCAGGGACAGCAGTCTCAAACTCAACAACCTCAATGGCAACAGGCTCAGGGACAGCAAGGGCAGCAAGGGCAGCAACAACAGGCACAGCAGTCGCCAGTACAGCCTAGCCAAACAGGGTACGGACAAGCGCAAGGTGCTGGCTCATATAGCGGTAGTGCATCTCCGGGCCAAGGTTATCAACAACAAAACCAAGTGTATGGCAGTCAGCAGAATTACCCTCCCCCACCGCCAGGCCCACCTCCACAGCAGACCCAACCGCAATGGAGCCCTGGAACTACCGCAACGCCTCCTCCTCAATCGCAATCCCAACCACAGTGGAATACCGGGAATACTGGGAATTTCAACCCTCAATCTCAGTCGCAGTCCCAGTCTCCCGCCCCTAGCCAGACATCGTACTATGCTCCACCAGGAGCTCCTTCTCCACAGCAATCCCAACCGAGTTGGAACACTGGGAATACTGGAAATACTGTGACTTCTCCCTCTCCTCAGCCACAAGGTCAACCACAGTGGAATACCGGGAACAGTGGAACTCCAGCTCCTCAAATTCAATCTCAATCCCCAACCCCTGGCCAAGCTCCATACTTCCCTCCACCACCTACTTCTGACGCTTCTCATTCCCAGACACGTGGATTTGAGGGGCAAGATCAGCCAAGAGGAGAAGAGAGCCGAAGTCGCGGATTCGGATCTGACTTCCGCGGACTGAAGAGTGAGGTCAGCAATTTCGGCAACGTTCTTCGTGGTCAGCTTGCTGGGCAAGTTCACCATTATCAAGATAGATACCTCAGTGGCCCACCTGGAACGCAGGGGCAAGGTCGACCCAACATTTCCTGTCAGATTGTCCGAAGCTGTGCTAAATGGAGTCATGGCACAGAGACGGAACATTCAATTGCCGATGCCTATGCTGCTGTGATTCGTGACAGTGAACATTTTGTCTACATCGAAAATCAATTTTTCATTACTGCTACAGGCGATAAGCAGAAGCCAGTGAAGAACCAGATCGGCGCAGCGATCGTCGAGCGTATTGTGCGTGCAGCAAAAGCCAAGCAGAAGTACCAAATGATCATTGTCATTCCATCTGTGCCAGGGTTTGCCGGCGATCTCCGTGACGACGGTAGCTTGGGAACGCGTGCCATCATGGAATTCCAATACGATTCGATCAACCGTGGAGGTAACAGTATTATGGAGATGATTGCGCGGGAAGGATTCAACCCTATGGAGTATATCAGGTTCTATAATCTGCGAAACTATGACAGACTTAATGTGAGTGCGGCCATGCGAAAAGCTGAGATGAGCAGTGGAGTGGGCTACGAAGATGCCCGGAAACAGCATGATGCTGCAATGACGGGATCGGGACCACCTGCCTTTGACACAACAACTGCGTATCCACAATACCAGCAAGCAGCCCACCAAGTGCAGCAAGGACAAGGGCAAAACGCTGGGCCTGGACGATGGAACTCGGTAAGCGAATGCTATATGCTTGGAGGGGAAGATATTCGTAATGTTCCATGGGAAAACGGCAGCGATACGTCTGAAATCGACGCATTCGTCAGTGAGGAACTATACGTACATTCAAAGGTAATATTATCTCCACAACATTCCTTACTTTTTCTGTATGCTAACTTTGTTCATACAGGTTCTTATTGCGGATGATCGAACGGTCATCTGTGGAAGTGCGAATATAAACGACAGATCGATGTTGGGATACCACGACTCTGAAATCGCTATCATTATCCAAGACCCTACGCCATTGGAAAGTACTATGAACGGCAAGCCTTACCTCGTCAGCCGTTTTGCAGCCACTCTTCGACGAGAAATCACTCGGAAGCACCTGGGCTTGATTCATGTACAGGACTGCCAGAGACCCGACGCAAATTTTGAGCCAGTAGGTGTTCCAAATAACTACGTGCTGAACAGCCCGGAAGACCGTATTGTATCGGATCCCATCTCAGATACCTTCCTCAGCCTCTGGAACTCCCGGGCAAGACAGAACACCGAAGTATATCGCAAGGTGTTCCACGTCGTGCCAGATGATTCAGTCCGTAATTGGAACGACTATAAAGAGTTTTTTGAGTATTATTTCCGTCCCGCGGACAAGAAGAAAGAGAACGCGCCCCAGGCCACGGGTAACGTCCCAGCACGATATGAGTGGGGACATGTGATTAGTGACGAGTTCCCTGGGGGTGTAGCAGAGGTGAAAGAAGAGTTGAGCAAGATAAAGGGAACCTTGGTTGAGATGCCGTTAATGTTCCTGGTGGAGGAGGATATTGCAAAAGAAGGGCTGGGTCTGAACTCGCTAACTGAGGAGATATACACATAAGCTTTGAGTTGAGGCGATGAAGCTGCATATGCGTTCTATTCCTTCATAGTTCAGCCTTTTTTCTCCTTTCACGCTGGGTTACCCGTGTTCTTTCTCGAAGAAAGGCAAATGCAGTCCAGTACAGTTTTGGGTAGGGGTCATCTCGTGGCCCGCATTTTGGCTAGTTGCGTTAAATCTTCTTCTATGTGATTATTTTGTGTGCTCATTGGCATCAAGTATTTCTGGTTCCAGCTTAGTAGTAGCCATGTGTATATTGGTGTAGGCAGCCCATCTGTTCTCCAGCTCGGGGGTGCCCAGCCAGGATATCTCTATGAACTGTCCGTACCTCGAATGATACATCCTCATGTTCCCCTGTTACACTTTCTTTTAGACATCTTTCAAAGAGCTCCAGGACCCAAGCCGTGGTTGCAACGAGGCTTGCTATTGTACTTTGCAGGAACAATATTAAGGCTAGCGGCGCGGTGACGCGCGACGTTGACTTTGCCGTGCGCTGATTGGTCACACCGATTGGGTCATATCACGTGAATTACTGTTCCGGGACTAGCGCCATACTAGCAGTATATTGTTCTCAGCGTCTTTGACGACCAACAAGCAACACGACATCTCAACATGCTTCTATTTCACTCATCCAGCTGGCTGGACCGCGTTTCTATTGTGGCTGCAGCTGTCATTGGCTCTTGTGGGGGTTCTTTAAACATATTTATGCCACTGCGCGTATATGGAACGAACCGCCGGATCTAAAATCGATCTTGATACCTACATAATGCGTTCAGAAAGGTGTGACAGCCTGGGCTTCTCCTGCCTGGGAGTGCAGAATTGTTTGCTCCTGTCCCATCTCACTCTAGCTGGGAGTATACCCACTCATCTGGTCCGTATTCTAGCAACGTTGGCGCTCCTCAGTACCAGTTCTGTGGAGTTACCCACCAAGTCACCCCCGTCAAATCAGCCTTGCGCAAGGTGGCCAACCAAACTTGTTTGGCTGATAGCAAGGATGGGGTCCTTTCACTTTATACGATGTGGTTTGCTGTTTGCGGCGTTTATGATGCCTTGCGTTGATCTACAAAACTTACATGCATACCAGATGTGTTTACCCAAAGCTTTCCAGTACCCCAAGGGTCAACACTGGCAGTCAAGTAAACTCGTTTCTCTGGCAAGAGGAACAATAAAAATTCCAGAACAAAGGGAATGGAATAAGCTCTCGTTTCCAGCTATTTGGATGTCCCTCGCTCCAGGAGGAGACGGCCATGAGATCAGCTCATTTTGGCATTTCTTCCCTTCGCTCTGGCTGAACTTTGGGGATTGGCCAACCGACCAGCCGTTGATGCAAGGAGTCCCAAACTCGGAGTTTTAGTCTTCAAAGGAATGACCCCTTTCCCCCAACGGAACTCTCCGGGGTTGTATTCTTGTCCAGATGCCAATCTTGGGGCTCTATATTCTTCTTCAGGCTAGTAGTTACTACCTTTTCAATGACTGCAAGTCATTACCAGCCGCATGAGTATTTTACCTGGGACCAGACTATGTCTCTCTTGCCGCTTGCTGGGAATTCTAGCCCTTATTTTGTTTTCCTCTGCTCTTTAACCATGAATTGGGTCTCCCGTTTTCTTCCATCCGAAGCCATTCACCTCAAAGTTAGCCCATTCTTCCCTGGACAATGGCCATCTTTGGTAATAGGGACCGTATATCTGATGGAGGTTGGCTAACCTTTGCAAGGCATACAATGATACCCCATAGCCATATTCACCAGAACAATACTAAATTTAGCATTCGTACCCTTCGTCATTCATGATGAGAGGGACATTGAGTCTCTCCACAACACAAATGTCTCTATTCTCCATTCATAATATGCTCTCTTTATTTCCCTCGCCGCTTGCATCTATGCGCCTACCTGCCATGACTGTTTTATATTTCTTTTCTTTCTGCAATTTACTTTTTCTATATCAACCTTCTTTATCAATTTGCAGGTTACTTTGCTGCCATCTCCATCTCTACCTATCGTCAAGTTTCTTCGGTTCTGAACTGCATAACCCCTTCCACGGTTTACTTCTAAACTGCTCCATCACGGCCTTTCCTACTTTAGGCTTCGACCCAGATATCTATCCCGCACCTGCAAATTAAATCAACCCCTGTATCTCGGAAAAGGGCCAAGGGGGAAACAGCAGCAACAACGAGAAAACTCAGGCTGCATCCCTTTGTGCTCGGACAACAAAATCACGCTCCCGGCGAGCTAATTACAGAAACGGCAGAAGAGGAGGAGGGGATCATGGACAGCATCTGTCACAAGCGATCTAGAAAGCAGGGTCCAGACTTTGCTCTCCCCGCTTCAATCGCTGCGTGTGCAGTGTCGAGTCTATATAAGACTCGTCATTTCGTTTCAACCTTTTATTTCTTTCTGAATGATATTACCACAGATATCAACGATTCCTTCAGTACTCTTCTCTCAGTCAAAACACGCAGGCCCGTGCAATCTTTCTATTTTAAGAGAATCGAATTCTCAGAACACAAACGTTTTCAATCAAAAATGGAGCCCATCTACGCTACACCCAAGAAGGAGGAGACTGCTGGTATGCTTTGTACCTTTTCCCCGTTTTCATTGCCCATCATCGATACTAACATGTTTCAGCCCCCTTCAACGCCAGAGGTAGCACTGGCCAGTGTATCGTGATGTAGACCCCTTCTACGTCATGATATTGGCCTATGCGAGAAATAGGGGGGACTTGAAGGAGGGATGAGTAGACGGGGGGATGAGAGAGATATAGAAGCAGGTTCCTCGACATCATCACCCGCGAAATGACAATTACCGCAGGATGATACATGGCTACCAAGATTCCAACCATAAGCCTTTCAACAGTCGAATCTGCTTCCCATGCTTTAAAGTACCAGGGTCCACCTTCTAGCCCAATACCACCGACTCTTTGACTTGGTATACAAGTTACTATCGATATAGGACGACAAAGCGGCCCATTTTCTCTCTTCCATCTACTTCCGGTGCCCATCTCTACCTTCCTGGCTTCTTTATCCCCTTTGAGGCCAATCGTTTATTATGCGCGTTCGTGGTTTCTTGCCGTCATGTTCGATGCTAGGTGCTTTCCGTCCATTCCGTCAACCTGCGTGGCTCCCTCGTTTCCTCCCTGGCGATCGCCGAACCCCTTCGATCGTGAGACCCAACATCAGAACAAGGGACTACACCAACTTCAAAGCGAATGGGGACCTATGCAATCGCCCACCATTCATTTAGTGCTAACACCCGACCCATCGATGTGCTCCGCTTTGTCTTTTAACAGTTCTTTCTTGGATATATTATTCATATTTGATCACATTTTTTTTTCATTACTGTATTTTCTTCTCCCCTCCCTATAACCTTTTCCTCCAGAATAGTTCCCGGCTCCGTCGAAAGTCTCTCTATCTCTGGGGTGATTGGTTGGTATATACTCGATACTCGTTGTTACATAAAGCTCCTGTATTTGTGTATCCAAGTTCATCGGCATGTTCCCTTTGTTTCCTCCGCGGCCTATACGCCACGCTTTGTACATGTGGTTGAAATAGGAGGAGAGATTCACACAAGTATGTAAATGGAGACAGTACAGGGTGCAGATATATACATAGTTAACAATGCGGATATTCTTTCGATGGGTCAACTTGATTATTTGTTTCTTTTATTATGAATA
Source organism: Arthroderma sp. MBC 929 (assembly GCA_030789285.1). Taxonomy (NCBI): domain Eukaryota; kingdom Fungi; phylum Ascomycota; class Eurotiomycetes; order Onygenales; family Arthrodermataceae; genus Arthroderma; species Arthroderma sp. MBC 929. Next base: position 247,661 of record JARJUX010000012.1, on the reverse strand, counting down.
TTGAATATTGTCTTTTCTCGAAGTTGTAAGATCGGAGATGTTGCTATGAATAAATAGTGTATCGGAATAAGATGAAAGAGAGGGGTATATCTGTAATTAGTTCAAGTCGCGGATTAGATCAAGGCTCGTATGGCGGGGGTAGTTCCTTTTCGTTATGCTGGCGTATATAGGTAATCATATTGTCGTTAATCGGGTTTGTCGTCGTCGTAGTTGTAGTTGTAGTAGAAGCTGGTAGCCTATGGTGGCTGCCATCAAAGTCATAATTATCATCCTCGTCCGTGCCGTCGTCGCCTTCCTCTATATCTACAGGGCTGGAATATATTGACGAACGCGCACTGGATATGAACTCGGGGTCTCGGTGCCTTTGGCCTTCAAAACGGTTGATTCCCTGCATTTCATCAATATGATAAATAGTAACCCCCTTCCACTCCGAGTAGCAATAACTTACCGTATCCTCAGTCGGAGTCGAGATATGTATCTCCCCCATTTCTTGCCCCTCGTAGTCGGATTTCGACCTCCATCGCTCCCTTCTCTCAGCCCTCTCTCCCGTCTCGTCATCTTTGTTCGTTTCAATAGTAGGCTGTGTCCCCTTCTCCGTTGCCTTCTCCTCTTTCTTCTCGACGATAACCTCAACATCCCTCCTCACCCTCCCCACAAGATCTCCCTTCCTCCAAATCCCATTCCTCAGCACCATGCCCTTAAACCTCGTCTTCTCAATCTGGCAATCGACAATATCGCAGTCGTCCAGGTCTGCTTTTTCAAGCGAACTACTATGAATGCTCGACCCGTTGGTAATTTTACTTTTGCTCACCGAGCTACCGCCCGAGATGCTTGAGTTGCGGACATTGCTTTTATCTACGCGCGTTTCTCGGTCGGAGATCTGGCTGTGGTGAAAGTGGCTGCGCTCGATGTGTGAGGGGGATGTAAAAGTGCTCGTGTTCGACATTGCACGACTCATATGCGCTACGTTGGTAAGAGTGCTGGAATGGAGCTCGGATTTGAGGATGTAGCTTGCGGAGATGGAGGTGGATGATATCGTGCTGTGTTCTATGTAGCTGGGTTTGCTAGCGGTGATGTTCGTGGTGGTGGGTATGGAGGGACTGTTGGGGGTTGTCGGCGTGGACGTTGGAGCTGTGGGAGAGGAGATGTCGACCTCCTTAAGCTTGGAGTGACGGATGTACGTGGAGGAGGAGAGGTTGGTGAAGTTGCATGCTCGCAACACAGAGCGTTCGACTGATGGGTAAAAGTCCCATTTGTCGGGAGTCACCGTGAGGTCGGAGATGGTGCTTTTGCGGGCTTTCGGGATGCTGGACATGGTCGGCTCAGCTGTATTTTGAGCTCGACGCTGGAGTGTGGATGCGGTGGAGATTCTGCTGTGTTATATGCCTGTGATCTCCCCAGGTGACGGGCGAGTTGCGCTGTGGAAATGAATCTTGACGCCTGAAGAGCCTTTCATCTTGAGATGGAGTCATTTCGTATTCTGGGTGGAGTTGACGCTGCGCCTATGCAGGCTGGACCAGGGGTATCTCGCCTTGGCTTCTCATAAGGCGTGAAGATGCCAGAACAGATGCGATCGTGCTCTGAAACGTAAAGGATCACGACGAGCCATTCTTAATGGTAATCGTTGTGCTTTGAACCGTATAGAGCTTGATGGTGGTTGAAAGGGCTTCCACGGTCGCATGTTGTCGATGAACCACCATCTTAGCGAGACGAATGCAGAATCGCAGGCTCCCTTCAAAAGAACCTCTTCAAGGTATCTGAAGTGACAAAAGCTCGTTTCACGTCAATCATTTGATTTTGGTACTCCGACTACGCGTATTACTGGGCCGGTAGAGCGCAAGGCCAGTCTAGCCGTTTATACAAATTCCCGTGCCTCATAGTCAATTATAAATACCGGTGGCGATTATCACGTTGTGTGCCATAGATTCATGAATCAAGTCGATCGATTATAATTGATTAATATGGTACTCCGTATACAGATAACAGTCACATTTCACGACATGATCAATTAATTAATTCAGACCTTCAACCACCGATATCGAAACCAGCTGGTCTGCATGAAGTGTTTGCTCTGCAGATAAGTAACTCTACCTATGCATGTTTTAGCCAAAACTAACCACTAAAATACATGCAGCTTCATGCTGTGGTACGAGGGGATATGAGAACTGCAGATATGTAAAAAGAAATATCCCTTCTATTCTATTTTTGTTTCTACTTTGTGGGTATCCCTTCTGTAGGTCCTATGTATAGTTCACCCAGTCAAACTACAGCCAGTTGTCAGAAGAAGGGATCAGACCTCATCTCCCTCTTTATCTCAGCTAGAAGAGAGGCCTAAGTCTTATACAGGTCCCCTTACGGCCATTGCAGAGTCAGATTTTTCTCGGCTAATAACCCTGAGTACGGCCCGTTTTAATTCGATTTATTCATGTGCTTTCCGGGTCTATCAGGACGTCCGAGTGGAAAAAGATGGATTGATAAAATCTCAGCCTACGGATGATATAATATAATTATCGGCTTGGTAAGAAATCTCGGGATGTGGAGCCTCAGATTCGGCATGCCGTCCGGTCGGCATTGCCGAGCCTTTTTCCTTTCATCTTCATCCAACCGACCTGAAATATATCAGAAGGACAAGTATGGACGACACCTACACCTATTTATACTTGCCGGCTGTTACCTGAATCTCTTTGACCAGGATCGTGATAGTGACAGACTGCATGTGACAGGTATACGCCTCCGCATTCTTCAACAAACAGAAGAATGTGAGCGTTTCACACAGTTGACCAAAGATACGAACACTCGAGCATCTGCCTGCCGGGTAACAACCTAAACGGAGCCTTAAACTGTTCCGAGGAGACGCTTGACAGTTTACTGTTGCCTTTCTCCAAGTCACCCGCCTGTGGCCTGGCTGCGAATCATGTTGTACCGCACCAGAAAAACAAATACCCAGTTTAAGCTGCGGGACAACTATATTACTTGATCTCATTGGATCTTCTACATTGACCTCCAACCACCCAGTTGTGTTCCGTGAAATGCCTGGATCAATCCAGATGGAAAGTTGGGGATTTTGACGTCACGGGCTTCTAACCCTTAGGATAACTCAAAAACATCTCCTAAGCCAACCCTACGATCGACCATCTCCATGGCCACCCCGCGTTTTATGGCGTGGAAGAAAGGGCCTGGCCTTTTACGTCCGCGGAAATGAGCGTGCCTGGTTTTTGACGATTTCGCGTTCTCTCTCGCGTAGAGGTTTTGCTACCGGGCTCTAGAAGTGTCATACATTTGAATTCGAGCCACCACAGCGACGTGCGGGGGAATTGGCTGTACCTATATACGCTGTACTTATGTATAGCCGTGGCCGGCTCCTTTTTCTTTTCCTCCAATGTGGCATTCTTTTACTGTTTTTCTGAAGGAACTCTCTATCACTCTTTATCGAATCTTGATATGAGAATGAACATGAACGGTTTACATGCTGCTCTTAGGAGGGCATCATGGGAGACCGTGTCGAGGACAAGAGGACACCCTTTTACAAGGAACAGACAGTGCTTCCGATCGCCCCTACGCCAAACCACCAGGATCCCACACCGGCAGATGTCAACTGATTCTTCCAAGGGCCGCAAAACCCTCAAAGCAAACCAGGTACCACTACTTATCATTGCAGGGCTAGCTGCTTCTGCCACTTTGGGAACTCTGCTCCTAAGACGCAATACCAATGGAGAGTCAAGCCCCACAAACGGAATAATGCTCGAGGGCCTTGCAGCGGAGAAGGTAGAGGATGAGATATCCAAACTTCCAATAGAGCAAGCCCTTCTTACCAGTGCCCCAAACGTTCCTCCACCAATTACTCGAAAACACCCCGTCCTTCTCCAAGTACCCCTTACAACTTCCACCAAACTATCTCAGCTTTCCAGCCAATATAAATATGAGATGTGGACGTTCAATGGGACCGTCCCCGGCCCGTTTATCAGAGCACGAGTCGGCGACGTGGTAGAGCTCACCTTGACAAATAAAGATGAAACAGGCAATCCGCATAATATCGATTGCCACGCATTCACTGGACCAGGTGGTGGCTCCGCGCTTACCACGACGGAAGAAAACGAGACCAAAACGGCCCGGTTCAAACTCCTCTATCCGGGCCTTTACGTCTATCACTGCGCCGCTGCGCCTGTACCGGTCCATATCGCAAACGGGATGTACGGGCTGATCTACGTCCAGCCTGAAGAAGATACTCTTCCCCCAGTCGACAAGGAATACTTCGTCATGCAAAGCGAGTTCTACCATGAACCGCCCGAGGTGGAGGAGAATGGTAGACGCTCCTCAACCGTGGAATTCTCCTATCCAAACGGACTAGACGAGGATCCACAACTGGTGGTTTTCAACGGGAGTGAATCAGCGCTCACCAGAGATCGACCCCTGAAAGCCCAAACGGATGAGTCCGTACGTATATTCTTCGGAAACATCGGGCCTAACTTGACTAGTTCATTTCACGTTATTGGCAGCGTGTTTAAAAATGTTTATCGTGACGGTGATGTTCTTAGTCCTCCTGGCCGCTGGATACAGACTGTCAGTGTACCTTCTGGGGGATCGACCATTGTGGATATGAAGATGGTTGTTCCGGGGACGTATACGATTGTGGATCATGCTATATTTCGCTTGGATAAAGGGGCGGTTGGGTTTTTGAATGTGTCTGGTAAACCGAGGCCGGATGTTTATTCTAGTTCTCAGCCTCCTGCGCCGTGTGTTGGGTGCAAGTTGCATGCCTGATTGTTTATTTCTTCTGCCTACATCTCCTGTGTCCTTGAGTGTTGAAGGACTTCTGATGCGAAGAATGTGCTGAACTGTTTGGTTTTATGGTATTGCCAGCTTTTATACACTATCGCGTATATGTCAATCTCAACCTTTACCATCTACTGAGGTCAGAAATCCGTTAACAACTTATAGTTTTCTGGTATGGAAGGAATAAAAAACCATTAAATATGGTATGCAAATTTTTGAGAAAAGATATACTGTACAGTAATGGCCGGAATATTCTGCTGTTCTTACCCTCTGACCACCTCCACTTCCACTATCCACTGATTCGTTGATCATTGATTGTATTTTACTACACCTTATATACCCAGTAGACCAATAATATAATACCCGGAGATTCGCCATGGTTTAACCACAAGATCTGTAACTAGAATCAATAATTGGTTTTTCGTAGTTATTCGACGCGCAATAGCCGCAAGGCAACGGCCCTCTCAACTATGCATGTTGCTTAGATTTAGTTGTCGGACCGATGGTGGTATGGTATGGTCTGGTTCACGACGCTTTCGCCGAAACGGATTCGATGCTTCGCTTTCTCTATCAGATAGGAACGGGCTTCAGTGAAATTGCTCGGCAAAACAGTGGTGGGGCGAATGTATCAGGGAAGTCGATAATGGCAGTGTAACGTTCTTCGAGGCAATATCTCTTCCCGTAAGTAACCAATCTAACTCGCTAAGCTTATGGTATATGAGAGATGGAAAATATAGGAAGATAGCCCATATCATAAGTCCAAGGACGATCATAACAAAGCCGTTCATTACACATTTTTCGCCAGTGGTCATTGGGTAGACGCCCAGTGTGACTTCGTAGCGGTAATATTCCAATTTCAGACGGTCGATGATTTGCTTTAGGAGGCTAGGTTTTTGAGGGTATGCGACTGCTGCCTGTCTTTTGGAGGAATGAACTGCGGGAGGGGGGAGACGGGATATGATTGTAGTCGTAGGTGGCGCACTGGAGGTGTGTATCGCAATTGAGCTCATTGTCATCGATTGTTGCGCCGTGATAGTTGGGGCGTTTGCCTCGGTCGAGCTAGCGGCCTGAGAGTAGCGGGAGATGATGCCGTCCATTAGGTCTTGATGGGGCTTGACATGCTGAGCCGTTGCAGCAGAATAAAATGAATGCACATCTGTGGACATGGTGATAGAAGAGAACTGAAGCAATGAAGTTGAGGTGACGTGAGTGGTGGCAAGAGATATATTGGCTTGATGTATATAAACACACAAGTTTGAGTTAGATCCCAGGAAGGAAGCTACACTCGGGAGCGGTCACGGGAACGGATAGAGAAAGGGGACCAGAGTGAGATTCAAGCTGGGCGCTTCATGAAGAATAATATATACAAAAAAAAATCAGCGAAAAGATATCGTGGATCCATATAGGGCAGAGAGGAGAAAGGGAGGTGTGGACCAAGCTCGAAGTCAGGATAGGGAGGAATTTCCCGGTGGAGCTTCACGCTCAATATAAAAACTTTTCCTGTGCATTCAGTTAGTGAAATTGTCCAGCTTGACCAGCCGAGGAGCGTCGATGGGTCCAATAGTTCCCTCCATGACAAAAAGAGAGGAATACTATTGGTTAGAAAGGGGGACGAAGGATGAGCGAAGAAGCCCATCCATGTCCCCCAAAGAGCTCGGAAACGGGAAGTCGAAGTAAAGAGACCGAACAAAGATGAGAAGAAAAAAAACCGGCGAACACTTCTGGTTTTCTTTTCTTTTTCCTTTCCTTTTTGAGGTTGGGTCCAGTCCGGACCGGCCGGGATTGTGATGCGGGTTTATATCGGAGTTAGAAGTGTAAGATCAAGGACCTTCACGCGGTTGTGCAACTGTCCGAATTCCGTCGACGGTGACGTCTAGTCCAGCGGCGGCAAGGGAACCCGTGAAAGAAGCTTTGGAGCTCTTTAGTGGCTTGGCTGCGTTCTAGTCCTTTAGGCAGATCTCGTTCGGAGAAGCTTGACGTCCGGCCAAGAGCACACAGGTGCCTGGGTGAAATTTGACAAGCAAAGAAAATTAACAGTCTTCTAATCCAGTGTCGGATCCGTTGAAGTAATGCCACACCTCATGCTTTAATTCTCGATTGTTAAAGCAAGCAGTAGTTTGGTAAGAAAAACTCTCGCCACAACCACGGTCGGTCCGCATCCAATCCATTTCCACTCCAGAATATGTCATCCCGTTCGTTCCTGTAAAGCAGCAATGGGGATACCACGATCCCTTCGATCGGTAAAGACTGGTTTTCTGCCACTTTTGCATACTGAGCAGAGGAACTGGCATACGTATGGCGTTGGGTGAACGAAAAGAAAGGATGAGGTGTTGTTAGTTTGGGCGCTCAGGGGCGGGTTGTTTTCCCGTGAGGCTGCGCTGATCCTCCATACCCGCATCGCGACCATGTGCTATTCCATGAGTCTTTTTCCATTTGCTTATAAACCTCCACCAGAAACTAGCCAAAGATACCATCAATCCTCCAAGCCAAAGTCGGCTCTCGTTGACTATTAGCATGTTATGTGGAGCCAAACCTCGGTAAACGAAAACTATTTCCAACCAGGCAGAAATGAGGCGCCATGAGAGTGACAAGAAAATCCTTTGCCGCCCTTGCAGAGCCAGTAACCGTGACGATTTAATATCGTCCTTTCATGCTGACACGGACTTATTGCTATTCAATGGCTCTCTTTGGCTCCCTAGCATTGATGGCGTCTGCCCAAGTTTAGAGCAGCCAATCAATCCACTGAGCGGGATTCTTTGACCGCTGGGAATTTAACGTGGTCCGCAAGCGTTTCGGAACCTCCTTTCTCGAGTATAGATAGTATAGTAAAAGGTACGAGAGAACAGATCGAGGTGAGTTACAGGCTGAGATGAGCGATAACAACAACGAAGTCCAAAGATGAGAGAAAAGGAGGCTCATTCGAGTATTCGATCACGTGATAGTTCTATTTGCCTGGAGAAGATGGAGATCGCCGTTGAAGCCAAAGAAGCACCGTCGATCTGACTGTGTTTGATGGCTTCTCTTGAGCAATGCTAGAGGGAACTAATGGCTTAAACCTCGAAAATAAGCGGCGCCTCACCCCTCTCCCTCCTCCACTTATTAGTCGCGTCCAATGCTTCCTGACACCCTTTCAAAGTCCAACCCCATTTCCGCCAGAATCCCTCTGAGATCTCCCATCCACTGATCTCCCATGGCGGTGACCAGGCAACAAGGCCACGGTTCTCACATTCTGAGGCCGGGAAACCATCAAATAATCCCCCTATTGTGTCGGCCCACAGTTCATCTTCGTCAAACGTTCCGATCGCTCTCATAACGTTGTCACGCCAAATCGGATGCGGGATGATATCGACCCAACCTTCATGTGGAACTGTGCACTGGAGCAAAGTTGGCTGGAGAGACGGAGGTAGCTGTGTGGCTACCAATCCTGGTGATGGGCTGGGGAGAACCCGTAGCGCCGCGGACGAGCATTCATCGTTCTGTGAATTTGTGATGTTAAAAGCGGATAGGAGTTCTTGGTTGGCGAGACTCGCACGCAGGACATTGAATTGAACGAGCGTAATCAAGTGGTCTGAAGAGAGAGGGAATATGACCCTTGCCATGGTTTGGCTGGATGCATGAGGCAGTAATGCATCGCCCTTCTTCAGCACTGCCTGGGCTCTTGATTTCGAAAACGTGTGCACTATTTGCTGGTCTTCGATCCAGCATGGTACCACTCCTTCGAGTTTAGCACCACTTCCCTTCACCCTTGAATTAGAAGTGGATTTGTTATGTTCCTTTGACTCAAGGGCCTTGCGTTTTCCTACGGCAGAGTGTTGGATTAGGCAGAAACCAAAGAACGGACGGACAGGCTGTGCGGTTTGACCTACTCCACGCTCTTGTATTGAGACGGGTCTGTATCCTCCTACGAACTGCGGCATCTGTAACCCCAGTCCAGTCATCTTCCTTAACTACCGCCTATTTTTTTTTGCTGGGCTTAGCAGTCGATCTCTTTTGCGATCCAGGACTTAACGGACCTACCTCCACCAACGGCGGCATCGACGTTATCGGGATTAAGCCTGGACCTTGATATGCAGGCATCATGGCGGTCGTTGCCATCTGCCTTACCAAAAAGTGCGCTTGGTAAATCTGCGTCATGCAGCCCTGCTCACCGGAGTTTAACTATATCCGCCCAGGAGCCTGGGACTTTCTGCGCTAGCGATATGCAGGCGGCTCACATCTCTTGGCTGTGAGCCGCCTGCATATCAAGGTATCTACGAAACAATGACAATCTATGACTACGTGCAACAATATCACATACTATGATGGTGGACGACTATTTAAAGGGGCCCTTTTCCCTGGGGCCTGGGAGATTGAGAGCATTAATGAAACTGCAAATTCACAAGTCGCCCTCTGATCGAATCGCTATTCAAGAAAAAGCATATCGACTCCCTATTGGCTTCAGTACGACATGACGTTCCACCCAGATTCCCTACCAGACCTCGCTGGCAAAGTGTACATCGTCACCGGTGGAAATTCTGGCATGTTAGTCTATTAATCCACCTATCTTCAACTGTTCACAGAACTGACCAAGCTTCTAGTGGCTATTACACAGTCGCCCGCCTAGCGGAGCATGGCGCTCACGTCTATATGTGTGTCCGCTCACCAAGTAAAGGATCAGCTGCCATTGCCGGCATCAAATCCCTTTATCCAGACGCAAACATCACTCTCCTAGAAATGGATCATCTATCGCTCCCCACTGTTGTCGCAGCAGCCACAAAATTCCTCTCTCAAGAAACGGCTCTGCATGGCCTAATCAATAATGCAGGTATCATGGCCACCCCTTTCGAAATGAGCAAGGACGGCCATGAAGCGCAATGGCAAACAAATTACCTAGCACACTGGGTGTTCACCTCTCATTTATTGCCACTCATGCTCAGCACATCAAAGAGCTCACCACGGGGAACCGTGCGCATCGTCAATGTATCATCCTTCGGTCACCATATGGCCCCAAAAGGAGGCATCCAGTTCTCGGACACATCTCTCCCAGGTGCCAGCGTTATGACCCGCTACTCCCAGTCGAAGTTGGCCAACGTCTTACACGCGAAAACACTCCACAAGGCCTATGGCCCCGATTCGCCGAGTGCTAAAGCCGGGAACGGCGAGATTTGGACTTCCATCGTCCACCCAGGCCTTGTCGAGACTCAGCTAGGCGTGGGAGCTGAAATTCCACCTCTGTTCATGAAGATATTCAATATTTTTGCTTACCTGGGAGCTAGAATTGATGCAGATAGAGGATCATGGACGAGTGTATTTTGTGCAGCGAGCCAGGAGATGACAAAGGAACAGAGTGGAACCTATTTTCAGAGGATAGCAGAGGCCGGCTGGCAGAGTAAGCTGGCGAAGGATGGCGACCTCGCTGCGCAACTGGAGGGCTGGACAAGCGAGAAGATGAAGGATGAAGGCTGGATAGACAGTTAGGCCGACCTGTACATATCAACACCATTTTATATCCCCCAAATAATTAATATTTCTTCAACACGCCAAATGAGCACCACGTGACTGACGCGTCACGGGCGGCTGGTGAGCTTATCGATAAGCACATCTAGGCCCGAGTGTAGTTACATTCTCCCCGCGACGGTTTCCCTCATTCGTTCTTCATCATTCATTACATTCCATCTGAGCAGTCTTTCAACATGGCTGGGAGCGAAGAAATCGAAGCTGATCCCCTCATCCAAGCTCTTCCTCCCGCGACCGACTACCTCACCTATCTCACCTTGATCGAATATCAGTTGACCCCCGCCCGGCTTCCCATCTTACATCAGGTTCTCCAAGATGAGACCTTGACAACCAACATCGGTTGGGATCTCGTTCATTTACTACTTCCATTCTTGCCAGAGTCTCTGGAATGCTTGGATGATGTTGCCAGACTCGGTAACCCGCGGGAAGTCATTCTTCGAGTTTCTGACGCGTTGATGAAGCTTGAAGACACAGAAGAAGAGGGTGAGGATGAGGAGGATGACAGCGAGGACAAGGTAGAGGTAGAGGGAGGGATCGATATCGGCTCTACTTCTAGCCAGAAACCCCCATTGCATGTTCTTCAGTTCAATACTCTTCTTTCGATGCTCTCTGTCCTCCATTCCCGCATCAAGACCAGATACCCTAGTCGATTTGTCGCGACGTCATTACAAGCAGCATTAGAAGCTTATACCGAATTCCCATCTGCGGAAACGACTGCCGCGATGTTGGAGTTTTTACACGACTTGTCAGGCAAGAAGAGACCGGCACTACCCCCGAGGAGCATGTCGGAGCAGCTTATCACGCGCTCGACCGAGGCTCCCGCCCTTGACCCTGAGGCAGACACTGAGCCAAAAGATAGCGATGACGCAACCAACCCTAAATCCACCGAAGAAGAATTGATTCATCGGTTAATGCAATTTGGTCTAATTGAGGTTTTAAAAACTTATATATTACACTGCACAGATGATCCGTCTCCTGCGGGTATGCTTTGGACTGTTAGGTTGCTGGAAAAGCTTCACCCAGGCCGCACCTTAGACCCTGCGGGAAGCTTTTCAAATGAGTTTGAAAGCGTTGAGCGACTAAGAGAAAGAGATAGGACTGTTGGTAAAATAGTGGTATGCAAAACCTGAACTTTCTGGCTGGGAGTACAATAGGCTGACTTTCTCAGGCTCTATCGAAAGATCTTGGCTTAGAAACGGATATAGTATTAAAATCAGTTTTCACACCTCAAGAAGACCATCCGCCGCCTCTTGATTTTGAAAATATCCCCGAGTCCGCCACCGATATACCCCTAGAACGACATGGCTGTGTTCTATTGATGGCGGCACGATCTCTGAACACCGTTCTATTCGGCTCAGGTGCCCTAGAGAAGAATATTACTTTATATCCCGACATCGTTAATATGCTATACAATTTTTTTGCGCCCGCCTCGGCCGACACTGCGGTTACACAAGAACCAGAATCCTTTATAGACGCTATTTTATCACTTGCCGAAATCGCGTATACCAATGAAAACGACACAGCGAGGGTACCCAACAGTGAATCCAGCTTCAGAGACCTTGTATTGGTTTTGACGGCATGTTCCCGAGGCCCTCCAAGATTGAAAGCAATGAGTCGAATCGAATCTATTCCGGCCACAATATACCATGCTTATCCTAATCCCCTGGCCAGATTTAACCTGATTAAAGAAATATTTGAGAAGGAGGAGCTACAGTATGCCAGGATTCCTGCGATGCAATGGTTAAAGAGCGAATTCCTGGCGCGGGACTCAATAAAGCCAGCAGTGGAAAGTGATACAGAAAACGGCAAACAGGATGACGATAATATTTTCTTTAACTCCGAATCATTCTCCACCCTTCTCTCTCAAATATACACTCTCGACTCCACCTCCAATCCCCCCAGCGCTATTAACCTTAACATCAACACTAGTGCATGGATACGCTTCATCCAGGACCTAGCTCCGTTATATCTGGCACAGCTGAACGTGTATTATTTTCTCTGCATGTCCTCGGCTCTAAATTCTAGGCTCAAGCTTCAATCACTACACTCCTCCATCAGCTCCAAATTTTTGTCACCGCTTAAATCCTTCGTGCAGAAATTATGCGAGGACACAGACGTCTCGGCGCAAGTTGAAATGGACATTGGCGAGGCGGCCGTACAAATGGGCAAGAGTGCAGCAGAGGTGGTGATGCATGTCATCCAAGAGATCGAGGAAGCGACTTCGACCGAACCTTCGACCGAATCTTCGTCCGTCACTAATGTTTGATATCCGCACTTTGCGCTTGATATATTATATTTTGTTTTTTGTAACAAACAGCCATGAGCTCTGGCTTCCTCTCTCCTTCATGGCGTCCAACAACAACAGCATCCCGTGATTAAGCTGATCGCTACGAAGTTCCGCTCCAAACCAGCGTCGTATTTTTGTAAACCCACTTTTCACTGTTTTTATTGCGACGTGGCGGACTGGATATCTCCATTTTCCTCTGGATAAACCCACCGATCACCCCTGGAGCTGAAGCGGGGTGAAAGTTATAAATACTAGACTTGGTTTCTGGTTCACTTTGAATTCCTTCGCATCTGTTGAAAAGAACATACCCGCTCAATCGAGTTGATATAGATTTTTAAATCAAGAAAAAGGCTTTTCCCCCTAAACCACCCAATTACACTCAGCCATCATGGTCGGCGAAGATAAAGTCCACTTCTTCGACATTTACAGCACCTTACAGGGTACTACCCACATACAAACCCCCCTCCTAGCGCCGGATTGAAACTCATCAATACTGATCCTGATACAAAACAGGTGACCGAAAATCCTGGGCCCCCAATCCCCTCCGCTCGCGCGCAGTCCTCAACTATAAGAAAATCCCCTACACAGAATCCTACATTTCCCCTCCTGATATCAAGGCGGTCTTGGAATCTCTTAATGTTCCACCAAACCCAGCACCGGCCCCCATCGCTTACACCTTCCCGGCAATAACTCACAAACCGTCTCTCCATGAACGCAACCCAACTGGCGCCACGATAAACGATACATGGGCTATCGCAGAGCATTTGGAGAAGACGTTCTCCTCCCCTTCTCATCCGGCCATATTCCCCACTAGCGCAAGCAGGGCGCTCGCAGTCGCTGTTTCGAAGATATTGGAGAGTGCTACGGGGAAGGGTATATCCATCATTGCTCCTAAAGTTGTGGACTATCTAGATGATAAGGGGAGGGATTTCATGAATCGCACACGGAAGGAAATGTGGGGAAAGGAGCCGAAGGAGTTTGCGGCGGAAGGTGAGGCGCTGGAGGAGGCATGGCGAAGCGTGGAAGGAGAGCTGAATACGGTGGCTGAGATGCTGGCTGGGAGTACAGATGGGCCTTTCTTCGAAGGTGCGACGGCTGGGTATGCGGATTTGATCCTGTTGGCCTGGCTGGGATGGGTTCTGGCTGGATCTCAGACCGATTTTGAGAGAGCGGTGAGTGTCAAAGGGGGAGAGTTGAGGCGCGTATGGGAGGCGGGAAAGCAGTGGATTCATGGACGGGGAGAAGAGTGCTACGATATCTAATTCGGTACACCCCTTCTGTAGCTAGGGGATGATATTCTCATACCTAATAGTCCATCCATACTGATTCATATGATTTAAAAGATTCATTCGAGTAAAATACCAATCAACATGCCCGTCTGGACTCCCACTTGCTTCCCTGCATGTTGATATGGCTACTACCAAATCAAACATTCACATTCTCCAGGGTGTTCGTTCACCGCGGTCTAAACTGCATCTACAATTGGTTGCTCGCACTTTAAGAAGAGACTTATTCCTGGCGCAAAATATGGTGCCAACAAAAGTCAACGGTTTGGGACAACCAGATGAACTAGAAGTCAAGCGATTAGATCGAACAGGAAATATCATTTTGGTAGACAACAGAAATGGGAAGTTAATCAAGTATGAATTAAGTAACTAGTGATTATACATAGTGGCCCAGAAAAGTTATATGCCTCGGAAACCCCCCATTAAGCCCTGGTTTGTGGCCATTCCCAAACGCCAGATAAGCATTGCGTCGAAACCCATCTAAAAACCGGGCACCAGGCCAACGTGCCGATGTGGCCGAAGAGTAATTGCAAGATAAAAAGTGAAAGTCATTACAGGGGAATGGAATATAGGCATTTTAACAGAATCTGAAAAAGGATTGGGTGGAAACATTTCGGTCATCACATAGACGGGAAAATTGCAAAGGGAGGTAGGTAGAGATGGTAATTTAGTAGAAGGCCTGGCCGCCGTATATTGAATCTGGCGAGGAGAGTAGAGCTCGTCTCTCGTGAGTTTCTGTCGTGGTGATCTTTCCAACATCGCACCAGTCTTTGACGGGCTAAGGCGAGAAACAAGTTAGTTTTAAAAGTGTAAAATACTAAGGTTGGGGGCCAACTCACAATGCAACTTAGGTACTTGCACCATCCGCATGTCGTCCGGTGTTGGTAAAAGTTATTCAAGAGGACAATAAACGCAATGATACCACCGACCAAGGCACCGGCACGAATAACCCACCATGCCCACCAGAGTGGCTTGCGTCCCTTGAAGAAACCAAGAGGTTGTTTGAGGAATTTCTTTCCATCTTCATCGACACCCATGTTACCACCCATGGAGATGTATGGTGTTTTGGTGCCGATGCGCTCACGCAAAGCATCAGGCGAGCGAAGGATGGTAAGCCCAAGGGCTAGGCCCATAAGGAAACCACCAATGTGAGAGAAATTATCTAAACCAGGTAGCAGTCCGAGAGCGAATGAAATAGCAACGGTAATGATCATAGCGATGAGCTCCACCATCGGCCTCTGCCTAGATTTCCACTTGTAAAGTAAATCCAAGACGCAGAGCGCAAATACCCCAAACAAGCAACCGGAGGCACCGGTCGAGACAATGCCTGAGGCAGCAAAGTTGGCGCCCAGAATAAAACCAAATATACCACTGGCAAAATAAACGATAGCATATCTCCACCACCCGATCTCTCTCTCCATATCAGCTCCAATAGTCAACTGGGCGAAGAGGTTGAAGGCGATATGTATAATTCCCGCATGCATGAACATTGGGAGGACGAACCGAAACGACTGGTTTGGCTCAGGCTTGTCGCTCATCTTCCCGCCAGGCTTGGGATCGGGTACACCTCCAAACCCACAGAGTTGAGAGAGTGTGCATTGGTTATCTTTATGATTTGGATCTGCAGTTGTCGTCCATGGGCAGGGCAGAAATAGCTTTTTATCCGCGTTGGTGACACCGTCGATATTCCGCATACAGCTCACGTATCTGCCTCCCATATTGATCTGAACGTACGGCGACGGGCCTATCATTGGGTTGAAGGAGGGTTTCGTCATGATCGGAGAGCCGGTCAATTGTGCTAAAGGTAAGACGGCTAGTTAGCTGGCGAACAGGAAGAAGGGAGGCCGTACAGAGGTGTACACGTACCATTTCTAACAAGTTCAACGATAAAAACGATGACCTGAACCAGAGTCGTAAGATAAGTGACCCAGGCGAGTTTCTTCTTAAAAAATCTGTTTTTTCTTCTCTTCCCTCCAGGGCTTGCCGATCCATCCAAAGGGACGGCACTCTGAGGGTCCTGGGTGGGCGCGTAGTGTGTGTCTGCATCCATCCATTCCGGTCGGCCATCCTTGTGCGGTGGATTTGGTTTCAGGGGAATATTATCGGCATATTGGTCACCTTCACTCATTCTGCCACCCATGTTATTACTGTTGTTGTTATCGAGGGTGTAAGTGCTGTATCGATGTTCATAAGGATTGGCGTAGGGCCCAACAGGAGTGGGAGAACTTGGAGGAGGGTTGGTCCAGGACGCTTGTTGAGGGGGCGACTCTGGTCTCTGGTGAGGAGTAGAGGTGTGATGAGGTTGGCTATGTTGGTTTTGGCCATCGAAGCCAGAGAAATAATCGTTGGCTGCCATGGTGGGAGATTAAGCCGCGGGCGCGCGGATGTACTGGATATCAAGCGAATGTGACGAGTTTAAAATATTCACGCCGGCGATAAAGTCATGAGGGTTCTCTTAAAGCAGGTGGCTGGATGAGGTCGTACAGATGATGCAGCTCCAACGTCTTTGTTGCAGCGCTTTGGAGGAGTTTCAGGTTGAGGTTGCTCCGTAAACAACGGAGTCTTGGATTGTAGCGACGGCAAAAATAAAACTCCGGCCAGGCACAAAACAAAGAAGATCGGTCAGGGTCAGGGACAAGGGGCAAAAAAGCTCAACCAAGGATCAAATCTGAGCTTTATATAAAAAGAGCGTTGATGTTGAAGTTCGTCGTTGGTTTAATCGTTCGACGGCGATGATGTTTTTTTTATGAGCTGTTCGTCTGTGTGGCTGAGAGGAGGAGAAAAACGAGGCGGTGCAACTGTGACAGTACAATACCGTGTTTGTAGCCCTGTGAGAGGCCGTAAGAGCCGTATCTTACACTGTCTTACCCCACTATCATACGTAATGCTCTATTATTAGAACAGCGAGCACAGTGGTGAAGGATATCTATGAATAAACAGTCATGAAGATATCATTCACTCGATATCATCTTCGAGAACCGTGTATATCAAATGGAAGCGGGGTTTGTCTATGGGTTTATGGTTCCAACGTCATATAAAAGCCAATGAACAATATCAAAAACTGGTTTAGCAAATGGTCCCTTATTTGGCTCGATTCTATATAGTTAGTTAGGGAGTAGAACTAGAATCATGGAACTAATGCTGAGAAGCAGGTTTATCTAGAACCCCTCAGTGAATTCCTGCTATTAAAGCCCTCGTAGTGGCTTGTGTGATTCCTCTTGGTGACTGCCGCTTGATGAACAAATGACAGATTTCAGAGAAGATTAGCAGAAAAATCTCTTCCACAGCACTCAACCTCAAGACCGAGACATCGATTCTTTTTCATCTGCTCTAGAGACAGCACGCCAAAAGAGAACCTGGAATGAATTATCCACTCCAAGAAATTGGGGAATCCAGCCGTACCCCGGTCATCACAGGGCAATATGTACGGTTCACGTACATCAGAGACAGCCCAGCCCCGACAGTAAAAGAACGCAGGTTTCTCCAACACCTCCCCGGCGACACCAAGATATTCACTTACCTTGACGATCCCAGGCTTTCCAACCCCGAAGAGGTCATGCAGCGCGAGCGCAGTGAGTTGGAAACCACCCTCCAAAGCGAGTTTATCGTATTCAAAAACATCCAGAGGGGTGAAGTGAATAGATTCGAAGGGGCCAAATTGGGCTGCCAGGACACCCAAGTCGAAACAAAGACCATGGTGGTCAAGAAGCCCTCCAGACTGAAACAAGCCTTTTTAGAAAGATTTATTTCCCTGCTGTTTTGGAAGGCGAAGGAAATGGAGGTGGACACTGAGTTAATGCCCAAAGGTGCTCCGAATGTCTGGACAACCGAGAGGATAAAAGGCATAGATGGCTCGATGAGCCCCCTCACTCGGCGTGGTGACTGGCCCACCGTTATCTTTGAAATAGGATTTTTGGAGTCCGAGCAGAGGTTAATCCGGAGCATGGCCTTTTGGCTGAATGAGTCAAAAGGGAGTGTGAATATGACCGTATCCATCGTCATCGACAGGTCTAGTGGAAGCGTTGAGATTACACTGTGGGAGCGATCACAGAGCCGAGATCCAGATCCAGACCCAACGAAAGTACAACGGATGACACTCCCCAAAGTATCAGGGGGCGAAAGTGACATGTTCATTATTCCATTTGATACTATCATGCTGCGTCCTCCTGTCGCAGAGAATGCAGAGCACAACTTCGTGATCAGGCGGCAGGACCTAGAAGAACCCATGATCAACCTCTGTGGCGAGCTGGATTTCATGAAGAGGGTATCGAGGGCGAGAATGATTGGTCCAGATCGACCGTTATCATTAGATGGGTATGTTTAGGAACCATTATGAGCCCCGAAATCTAGCCTTTCCTGTGTTGCTGATTTGATTTTGATAGATGGTTGAGACCTCAGCTTCCAAGGTAAGATTCGCATTGTCTGGCGATATTTGGGGAGGATGGTTGTATCAAACCGGTTTCACGTTTGTCGTACTCATGGATGATACCCATTAGAGCTCTCAAGTATGTATATACCAAGTTCATCTCAGCGTTTGCAAGATAACTAGAATAAAATATCATGAAGTCTTTTTTTATCCAAGTATCCACATCACGTGACGCAACCTCGTGGCTGCGGAAGCAAAGCCACTTCGGACTTTCGTAACCATCAGTTGAAGCTCGAAAAATAATATGTAGGCGCTGGCCTGTTAGGAATATTAACTTGTTGATGCTCTCCGCATAATCTTCTCTCTTCATGTTTGCAATCTGATCAACTCCTCGTGCTTTGTTTCGTCGCGATGACCCAAGCTGGACGACTGGCGCGAAGATGTGAACGTTTAACCTGGCGCATCCTCAAATGCTTCCCTCTGGCATTCGTGTATGGTTTATCTACTTGGGCCATATCGGTAGAAACTAAAGTTGGGATATGGCATACCCAAAACTATTGGAAGAGTATGTCATTTCTTTGTCTCCTCAATGTCCGAACTTTCCTGCTAATTTTTATCAATTTCACAGGTACAATAGGCACTACCCTTGCGATTCTATTCTACCTGTCCATGAACATCTCATACAGCGTTGCCGTTTTCACCGATCCGGGATCTCCGCTTAAGCCACCTAGTCGAAATCGTCACGAATATTCCCATCTCCCGACGACCGAATTGCCCGAATACAGTGCTCTGACCGTCAGCTCGACAGGCGGGTCCAGGTACTGCAAGAAATGCCAGTGTCCGAAGCCAGACCGGACACACCACTGCTCAACATGCAAACGATGTGTCCTGAAAATGGACCATCATTGTCCATGGTTAGCGACATGCGTTGGATTCTATAATTATAAGGCGTTTTTACTGTTTTTGATATATACCTGTCTGTTTTGTTACGTTTGTTTTATCGTCTCGGCCACCTGGGTGTGGAACGAGATGTTGACCGATACTCAGGAGATGGAGAGGCTATTTCCTATCAACGTTATTATACTTGCGCTTATTTCTGGGATAATGGGTTTGGTGTTATCGGGGTTTACCAGTTGGCATATCAGCCTGGCGGTTCGCGGATTGACTACGATTGAATGTTTAGAGAAGACCAGATACCTATCTCCTTTACGGAAGACCTTGGATCGACAGCGATGGGAACACCAGCATAATTCCGACCATTCGCGGCCGGACGGGCAAACGGGTGACGGGATCAGTCGAACTTTACAGAACTACGGTCAGCAGTTTATTGATATGCATGCCAACGCTATACCTGGGGTGACGCGGGAGGAAGAAGGCGAAGAGCGCCCGTCGCCGACCGTGGGGAGCCATGATCCTACCGCTCCTAATCCAATGTTCGGTGGTTATAATCCCGATGAGCATATGGACGACTACCAGTCACCTGCACAACTAGCGCTATATAGATCTTACGGAGAAATGGAACGGGTGAGGGAACGGGATCGATATGAGGAATACCTCGACGAGCAAGATAGCGAGAAGCTCCCCAACGCGTTCGATTTGGGCTGGCGACGCAATTTAACCCATCTGTTTGGACCTAATCCGATTCTTTGGCCACTCCCCATCTGTACCACTACAGGCGATGGATGGCACTGGGAGCCGAGCGCAGAGTGGCTGGAATCACGGGAGGGAGTCGCACGGCGAAGGCTTGAGAGACAGGAGGAAGCTCGGCGGCAGCAAACAGAGTACGCGGCATCTCAGCACCGCCAACGGCGACATCCAGACCCATCTGGAAATAGATGGGGCCCCCGTGGCCGCGGTGGGCAGCGCGCTGGAGAAAATCCGAACGAGCTTGAAAGACCCTCGACTGGACTCTCGATGAAGACCTTACGGCCTGTTTCCCCTCGACCACATCGTGATATTGATTCAGATTATGATTCTGATACGGACGATAGCGACTACGCTTCTCATAGACCTCATTAGTTGGCGTTTAGTTAGACTTGTTTGAGACGATTAATGACACTGTACCATATCTACTCATATTTTTTTTCTCACTATCTGTACATTTCGAACCAAAATGCTCTTCAATCTCTGCTGTGTAAATTGAAGCGGGATGACGACATCTGCGGTTCTATCCAAACATCGCGGGAAATACAGAAATGCCGTCGCCGTTGGTGGTTCTTGGCCATCTCCACGCGTGGGTCGCAGTGACAGAGTAGCAGATTGTTCTTTGCGACGACAAGAAGATGGCGACGGCAGCAAGTTGACAGACAGGCGTGATTTTGACGAAGCCTTGCGACCCACGAAGCGCGCCATCCTCCCTCTCGTCTCCTTCTTGGCCTCTCCAAACCTCATCTCAAACTCCGCAATCTGTCAGGTATCAAGCGTGTCCACCAACCCCTCTACAGATCAGAATAAACTACACTCGACTACCTCGTGGCACGAGAAACGATCTAGTCAATTAAGCAAACCCAGTATATCTCCGGCATCATGACTTCAGCCAGCACCACTCTCCGCCGCCTGATGAAAGAAGCCCAAGAACTGTCCGCCTCATCCTCTTCGCCATCCCCATACTTTCACGCCCACCCCGTCTCGGACTCGAATCTATTCGACTGGCACTTCACTCTAGCCGGACCCCCGGCACCTTCTCCGTATGCAGATGGCATCTACCATGGCCGGATCGTTCTACCGCCACAATACCCGCTCCGCCCACCGTCTTTCCGCTTCCTAACGCCCTCAGGTCGGTTCGAAGTGAATCGCGAAATATGTCTGAGTATAAGTGGCCATCATGATGAGACATGGCAGCCTGCATGGGGGATTCGGACCGCCCTGACCGCCATTCGCAGTTTCATGGAAGGGGATGCAAAGGGTCAGGTCGGCGGGTTGGATGCGTCAGAGGAAGCGAGAAGGGAATGGGCGAGACTGAGTAGGAGCTGGTCTTGTTCGATTTGCTCGGAGGGGAAGTCGAATGAGGATATACTAAGTGAATGGGAGGAGACTTGTCGCGAGAAGGGAGTGGACGTTGATGGACAGGTGGGTAGGACTGTGAGCGGAGAGGAGACTCGTGGCCGCAGCGAGAACAATGAAGTACCTGCTGGGCTGAAGCTCAGTTATCGAGATGAGATGAATGGATCAGCTGCTACGAGCACGAGCACGAGCACGAGTGTGAGTGCGAGTACTCCTACAAATACAGATTCTACTCCAACGACCGCGAACACGACGACAGCATCTTCACAACCCAGTGGTAACACTGCCCAAACTACCGTCAGAACAGCAGACCACTCGGCCACGTCGTCTAGCAGGATACCGAACAATACTCAGCCTTCAGTGCATACGGATGCACCTCTACAGTCTTCTAGCACTTGGCTAGACTGGGCTATAATGGGAGTTCTCGTCGCGCTCGTTGCCATGATCCTTAAGAAAATCATATATGCCCGCTCAGAGATATGACCGTTTACCAGCACGTCGATATATTTCTCGACCATGACGGAGTTTATTCTATTCATATCATTTTAGCGTTAGGAGGCCAGATTTGGCTTGGAGTCGCATTGCAGAGCGGGTTGTTTGGATTGGTGTTTTCTGGTTGCAATGATATTTATTTGTGATTACCCCTTTATAGCCTTTATAACCAAAGGAAGATTTGGATTGCATTTTGCACTAGATCAATCTGTCATGTGGGTTACAGGCTTTCCACCATGCTTTGCTGTTGCTTCGTCTTCTTCTTCCGTAACAAAAGACGTGCAGATGGTAGGAAAATGGCAGTCTTGAATATGTTGTTCAACTAGTTTTCTGCTGCATTGAGCCAGGCTTTATCATCTGGAAAGCTCCTTTTCAAAGGCCGCGTCGAGTTCCTTGCGAAGCGTGGGTATCAAGATGGCTAGCTGAGGGTTGAGCTTCCGTTTCAAGACCTGCACAAACAACCGGGTTGTATTGAGGATATCGAGGTGGTGAACTCGCTCTGCATGTTATCCAAGTTCGCTTTCATCGCATTGACTAAGTGCGGTGGCTGTTTACAGATCTCGTCGAGATACCGATGTGGCAACACCACCACGTCGTTCCCCGTTATTTTGAACGGACGGTTTTTGTATTGAGTCCATCCTGTCTTGATGACAGGTACTGCGGTAAAGAAAATTTCCCATCTGGCTAGCCATGCGTGGCTGGAGCCCACAAATGGTGTCTTGATCGCTGCACTGCCCCGAGAAGCAGCCAGATAGGCACTCCAGGCGACGTTGACGATGATTGCCCCGGATAACACAGCAAGCAGGATATACACCCGAGAATCAGCTAGAACAATTGGACCCAAGTGCTGCTAGTCCTAGAGTTTTGGGAAGACGTATAATTCACTCATCCTGCTAATCTTAGCTGGTCTGGCATCATACGAGATACAGGCGGCGGTGGCTTCATAGCTAGATATACTGCTATCCAATCCTGTCCTCCGTCAGCTAACACAGCATGGACCGGCATCTATGCAAGAATGACTTGGAGTGTTAGACAAGGCGCCATGCAAGCTAATGCAGCGATCTTCCCGGCCGTTCAACCCCTGCCTGCACCTAACATCTAACAAAGAGCCCCGAATGGCCTTTACGTGATATATATGTATATATTCAATGGTCAGGGCCAGCGGCATCCCAGCCGGCTGTAAAGTTGCATCGAACTCCGAGCAATTCAGCCAGGTCAATTCTGGGGACTTTAAAAGGCTCAACTGTTCCTCTGGTACTCGATACTCTCTCTCCGCATGACTCGGTTATCCCTTCCACGATGTCTGCGACCACTCTTCTTGCTGCCATCTCGACAGTTTTACTGGCTAGTTAACCCCTTCATGCTATCTCGCAGCAATATGTCACTAATATCTAGCCTGTATTCAGCTCCCGATACTCCTTGCAGTCAAAACTCTTTACTTTCACCCCCTCTCTCGCTACAATGGGCCGACCCTGTGGGCGATCACTCGTCTGCCTTACATGATTGCCTTTCGTTCTGGCAAGTTAGCTCACAAGGTCAAACACTTCCATGAAGTCTACGGGGATAGTGTCCGTGTGGCTCCCAACGAGGTGTCGTTTATCAACCCCGACTGTGTCAAGGACATCTACAGCCGTCGTCCCAATCCCAGCTATAGGTCGCTACCTAGAGACCCTGTTCGCCAACCTCCACCAGCACCAGGTCAACCAGTCTCTATACTCGACGCTGGGGACAAGGATCACGCAAGGCTCCGGAAATCACTTGCACCTATGTTTAGCAATCAAGCCTTGGCCGCTCAAGAGCTTCTAGTTTCCTCATACATCGACAAGATGACATCGCAGCTAAAGTCTCAGGCAAGTGAACAGGGTACAGCCGTGGTTGATCTCCAGACTTGGATCAGCTTTTGTACATTTGATATCATCTGCTCACTGAGTTTTGGAGAAGACTTCGGCTGCCTTGAAAACAACAAGTACCACGAATGGGTTGGAGCGCTCGTCTACTCCTTGAAAGGAAAAGTGCAACTTGCGGCGTGCCGCTTCTACCCATGGCTTTTCAAACTCCTGCTCAAGAGAATCCCAATATATGCCATGTCCCAAATGGAAAAACATCAAGCAACAACGCGCGAAAAGGTAGAGACGCGGCTGAGCTCAACTACCGACCGGCCAGACTTTCTCTCCCACCTCCAGAACTCAAAGCATGAGATATCACAGGCTGAGCTCGTAGCAAACTCATCAACGATGGTGTTTGCGGGGAGCCATACCCTGCAAACCACCATCACCGGGATCCTCTTTCATTTGCTTCGCGATCCCGGCAGCTTAGCCAAAGTGACAGAAGAGGTCCGTACCAGCTTTACAGCAGCAGGGGATATAAAATACAGGAATATATGCAAGCTGCCGCTTTTAGATGCTGCAATCAAAGAGGGCATGCGTCTGACCTCGCCAGTGCCACTGGGATTAACAAGGCTCATCCCAGAAGGCGGACACACCATCAACGGGGAATACTTCCCTGCAGGGGTAAGCCATACCGCCCGTCCACAGAAATGCTTGACTGATGCTTATTTCCACATCATAAACAGACTGTTGTTTCATACATGCAATGGGCCGCCAACGTCCATTCCTCCAACTTTGCGGATCCCACATCTTTCCATCTGGACCGCTGGCTTCAGCCCGACCGAGGTCCCTTCACGGACGACCGGCGAGACGCTCTCCAGCCATTTCTCCAGGGACCCCGAGACTGCATCGGGCAGAACCTTGCGCGGATGGAGATTTTCTTGATACTCGGGCATCTTCTTTACCAGTTTGATCTTAGCCCTCCAACTGACAAAGGGCAGCAGTATCCTGCACTGGAGAGATGGGAGGATCAAGAGACGTATGCAGTCTGGGTGAGATCGCCATTGCCAGTCAGGCTGCGCTTGCATTCATTTTAATATCGTATGATCGACGCTGCCGCCAAGTTGAATTAACAAAGCAAACAGTTTGATGCCGCGTTTGATTTTTCATTTTTTTTTTCTTTGGCTCTTGTCTTTATCCCGGCTTAGTTAATGTGCTGCTCTTACATTCATCCTAGCTCAAGCAGCAATTGTGTGCATGTAATTATAATTATATTGCTTGACGTTATTCCCACAAATTTTTGACATTTGATCTCCACCCCGCAACAATCATAGCACAGCTACATTCCTGACCCACCAGTATCATCTGCTTTCTCATCCCAACCGGCCTCTTTTTCGCACTGATCTGCCAGTTCAGGATCATCGTGGGCGACTTTACCCTCCTCCTTCGCCCTATCAGCACTCGCTCCCATTTTACCCAATACCGAAACTCCCGGTGCCGCAAGTGCGATGAAAATAGCCACGAGGCAAAGCGCCAGCGTCAAAATCACGCATCCTTAATCCCAACCAGATACGACTTTGTATTTCTCGCATTGCCTCCTTGCTAAAGGTTGCCTCTAGCCTGGACGCACCTGCTTCGAGAACTCTCGATGGCGAGGTACCAGCCGCATACCGGGGCAGACTGGCAAGCATCTGGCTCATGAAAGCCAATCGAGTGGCTGAGACCCCAATTACGCCGCTACCTAGTTGAAAAACTATACAAATTTGTCATTAGATGCAGAGGGAGAAAAACTCCTTAAATAATCTTTCACTTACAATAAACTAAAACTGTCACGGGAGCGATGTGACTCTTATCAATAAACACCTGGGGAGCTGTGACGGGCACTTGGACACAAAGACCATCACCGGTGCCGGTGAGAATTTGATACCCTGTTTCCTTTGCTGAGGGACTATCTATGTCAAGCGTCCAGAGGAGTCCAAATCCGATAATTACGAGCTCGGCGCCCGAGGGAATAGCCGATTTTGGAGAGGACGGCACCCGCAACAAGGACGAAAACCGCTACGTAAAAATAACCGAAACCGTGGAATATGATCCATATAGCTTTTGTGAGTTCTGGGATAACTCACAAGTTGGGACAATATAAGCTAGCAAGAGAATCCCACTGTGGACAGGGGAGACGCTGTCGATGGCTATGAAAGTAGATCGGTAGGTAGTATAAGCGTATGTAATTGGCTGCATTGAGGCTAGAAAAGATCATTAATTCGTGGGACTGCAGTGGAGATAATTGTGAGGCCCAAAGCCGTCTAGCATATAAGTTCGAGAAAAGGGGGTAAACAGCCAGGGAGACGATACGAAGACACATACGATTAACATGCTCAGGAGAAGAGCTAGAATGGTAACGGAGCGTCTGAGAGCCGCCATTGTTTGGTTAACTCGTTTAGTTAACTCCTGTTTGAGTCTTCCTTGAGGAAATATCCCCAATTTGAGGATGTTATAGGGGGAAATGCGTTGTATCCGAGATGATGGGCAGGATGACATGAAGGGCGTCAAGGATATACAACATCCTAGAGAGCAAAACAAGGGCCCTTGAGATGCATGAAGGTCGCAGGTTGAAGAAGAAAAATACCCAGCCCGGGTCTTATCCATTTGCAACTCCCTTTTCACTGTCAAACACTTATAATCCGATCCCGCTCTTCCTGAGCCATATCACACTGGCAAAGCACCTCAATTCGAGCATTTCACGATGTCGTCTATGCCCCCCGACGAGATCGCGTACCAACAAGCCCATAGCCATGAAAATCGCCAGGCTGCCGGCTATGCAGTTCCCATAGCATTCTTTGCGGTGGCCATGTTGTTTGTGGGCCTACGGATCACAGCGAGGCGGATGCAAAGGGCAACTATAGCTCTGGACGACTATCTAGCCATCTTGGGGGCCTTGTTACTGATCCCCTTCATGGCTGCCACAATTGGAGGTTAGAGACAAACATTCCCCTGAAGAAAGGTCAAGTTCATCCTGCTAATCGGCTTGGTAGAGGTCAAAAGTGGAATCGGCGGACACACCATCACGCTGACTCCGGAAGAGTTCATAATGCAAGGCAAGGTACTAGACCAAATGTCCACAAAACCCTTTCTAAGGCTAACATTTCTTAAAATATAGTGGGAGGTGGTGAATCTTTACTCCTACACCGCTTCTATATCGGTGATAAAGCTATCCATCTTGGCTCTTCTGGGCCGAGTCTTTGCCTGGCCGTCCAAGGGATTCAAGGCTTGCATTTGGTTCCTATCCATCTGGGTTGTCCTCTGGGCCGTTGCGCTGTGGATTGCCTATTCAGTTCAATGCCGACCATTCTCACGGCAATGGAGTTTGACCGATTCATGTCGCTCAAGTCTACAGCTGCAATATTCTGCTAGCATTCTCAATGCAATCCACGATGTGATGATGGTTGTGGCACCACAGTTCATGATCTGGAAATTGCAACTTCCGATCAAAAAGAAGGTCGCCGTCAGCTTCACCTTCTTCGTCGGATTTGTGTGAGTATTCGTTCTCTCAACCTTTGTTGTTGATTTCGAAGAGAGCTAATCTAGAGCAGTCCTACATTGATGGGAATCCTGAAGATATCTTACATTCAAGGCCCACCAGGAACGCCGCACAAGCACGATACTTGTAAGTCCAATATAAAATTACAGTCAGATTCCAGTTCTCACTAACATTCTCTTCAATGCGGTAGATTTTGTCGTACCGGCTCTTATTTTCAACTCTCTTGAACCGCTCCTAGCTTTGATATGCTCTTGTCTTCCATCTATCGCACAATTATACCGACACCTCCACGTGGACGCATACTTCCAGCTCACCAGTCTTTTACGTAGCACTAGACGTGGCAACGTGTCGAAAAGCTCCGAAATTGACAAAGTGGTGGAGCCCGATCAGCCCCCCTAAGAGTCCACAGGATTTCGTCGTTTAGGGCATGCGAGCGCGGCATAGTCACATATTTTTTTTTACACTTTTGAGTCCGGCTCTCATTCAAGCTTCCCTGGCATGGGGCCCTATTTTAGCGCATTTCAACGTCTTGGAAGTGGATTTTGGAAGTTTACGAAACCAAGCAGATCGCCAACACTTTAATTTGACGTAGAGGATACAAAATAGGAATTAATCAATAATTACATCGCATGTTCAACAACGACCCACCAATGGCGAGATTCCTAGAACCATGGCTAGGAGGAAGGAGAAAAAGAAAAGAGAAAACAAAAACCGTACTTTTATGTCCCAAACCACAGGGAATAAAAGCCCGAGTTTAGGTCAAATCTAACGGCCTTCCCCACAGAAACCCAGACCTCCTCATACTCCTTTTTGAGAGCTGGGATATCCTGGCCGAGCTAAGGGCGGATCCATACTACAAGGAGGTCGTGGAGCCAAGTGAGGAGAAATTGATTGAGAAGAGACCTCTGCATGGCCATCAAAGTCAAGTGCCTTGTCGGCCTCGGGGTCGGGATACCTCTGGGACACTGCTGGTGGCGTATGATACTGCAGGGTAGAACACCTTTCAGTATTACTATGTTATGTAGCTGGCATCATTCATTGGTCGCCTCAGGCTTACCAGTGTGTACCGGTAGACACCATGTCGTTCAAGCCAGCTTTTCAGAAGCTGTGCATGTTTGTTTGTCCAGGATCTGCAGTTAAAGCTGGTCAGCGAAGAGAGAACGATAGAACCATGACGGATAGGGTAAGGGGATGTATGCTCGTGGAATTCCTCCACTGACAGTGAGGGCTGACGCTTGACATAAGTGTCGAGACGGATCGGACGCTTTTGGGGGCCAGCACTCATTTTCTTTCTTTTAGGAAAGCGGATGGTCGGCAAGATGTTGAATATTCGCTAACAAGTGGGCAGAACGTGGAGCAAGGTGTGAACAGATTTGGTTCATGAGAAGGCTAGTTCTGTGGCTGCCTGCGGGTATATGTATCCGATAATCATGAACAAATGCTGGGGACTAGGGGAAGAAGTGATTGAATACAAGAAGCTAGGGATCAACCGGGAGCCCGCAGGCTGTGGTAAAGCCGGGGGAGGGGGAATAGGGCTGACTGACTCCGTGGATTGCAATGAGCAGCTGTAAAGGGGGGTTCTAAAAAGCCATTTAATGTGGTAGTTAAAGGGGCATTCCGGGTATTTGGAGAATGAGGTTTCCCATATCATTGCCTGGCATGCAAATGGTATCTGGAGAGATACAGGACAATGGCTATCAAAAATGTCGAGCAATGCGTTTCTCCTCCATTCGCAGGCCCAAAGCAGCTGCTCTAATCTCCTACAGTATGTAGCTAACAGCTATGAGGCTACTCATGGCTTGAGTTCAATGTCGAGAAAAACATAACTGATTAAATGCATAGGTGGGTAGTGATAATACACGAATTATATAGATATTTTTATAAATACATTATGCCAAACGGATTGGTTGACCGGTGCCAAAAGGATCACTGTGCCAAAGCCATCCACCACCATTCCTCCAGTTGGTAGCTTCCAAACTCCCCTGACTTGTATCCTACACTTCGAATAAGCCTTGCATCCACCATCCAGTCCAGCACCAGTTTCACTTCCCATTCCGCTAGACACGGGTCCAGCATGCGCGCAATTACTTTTACCCCAACACCAGGCCGTGCAGCGAATATACCAAGGACAGCAGCCACAACTATATCCCATAAAATCTTCACAAATTGAGCATGGACGTCAAACCACAGGGGAATCTTGGGTAGCACGAATGCCGTGGTAGGATTTATAGAATCGCCCAAGTCACCTCGTGGGATGACCGCTTGTTCAATTGACTGCTCGATTGGATTACCGTAGGTATATTGATCAGGGACGGGACGTACTTCGACTTCAAATCGAAGTTTGCCCTTGTCCATCATTCGGGTTAGGTATCCGCCCTCTGTTAGGCCGTATTTGTTCCGCGGTGGATTTTTTGGAACCAGGACTAGATGGCCCTGAGCTATTAGGTTGGTTAAGGCGAGTATATCACCGTCCTCTGCCGTGTACTGGACATTGAATTTCCCGCCCGATTGCATGGCAGGGTCAAGAATGGCTGTTTTGAAATGGGCAGCTCGCTTTAGCTGGACTGACTCAACAGCTCGTTTTCGAGTAAGAGTCGTGATAAAATGCTCTGTGAGGTCGAAATTGCGACCAGGGACTAGCCTTCCCTTGCTACCCTGAGATATTACCCGCTCTGTCACTAGCGATTGGACTGCTTCATTTATAAGATCGTCTGCAAACCGCTGAAGTGTTTGCCGCGCTTCAGCCCCATGATAAGTCTCTTCTGGCGTGGCGACGTTGGCGCGGACCCAGGTCTTTGCTACCTCGAGAAGCTGCCCATGTGCTGGTTTGGGAGGAGAGTAAACCGGCTCCTGTGGAAGTGTGGAAGCAAATATAGTGTTGGAGTAGACTGCTCGTTTTCTTGGTAAAGTCATTGATGTATTGTGCAGGTAGATGTCGTCGATGTTTTGTGCAGGCAATTTGCGAACCTCAAAGAGGCTGTCGAATTGCTTCCGCGTGGCTGGTAGACTTAACTGTCTATCTGTCAAAGGCCGTTCCAGGTTCTTCTCTGCCCAATTTACAACCCCTTCCCAGTCATATGCCTCTAAATTATTATAGTCAATCGGTGGTACTTGGTTCTTCTCATATGCCTCAAGAAACCGTTCTTGGAAATCGCTCTGCATCTTGATTAACTGCAGCCTGTGTTTTGCAACAAGTACCCTTCCACGATCATGAATAAATTTGGAACTGTAGCCAGGGAACATGGGCGCAACAAGGGTCCAATCGACCATCTTGCCTTCCATTCCCCCTGCCAATGCGCGCATGACAATTATGGTGGTCATAAGTCTTCGCTCAGTGCTCTCCGGGATAGTTGTAACCTCACGAGTTAATTTCTGGGCTCCTTCTGGTCTTGATCTAGCCGGGCCATCGGACTTTGTCCCATGTAACTGCGTAAGCCGCCGAGGAGCCTTACCATCGCCAAAGTCCTGGTTCCTAGGGGAATAAGTAAATGGCCTAGAAGGCACAGAGAGCTTCTCCATCAATGGTAACCTAGTCGCCCGTTTGGGGGGGTTTTCACTTGATCCAAACCGAACGTCGCCTTCCAATGTAACAGAATTGAAAGGCCCCTCCACTACATGGTTGATGAAGTGGTGATCTCCATCCTTCAGGTCAAGAATTGAGGGGTTTTCGTGCTCCCACTGCTTGACGAGATCGACGTCATAGAAAAAGTGCTCCGCGTCCGGACCTTCAATCTCGTCTGCGCCAGCTCGGCGGTTCCCGAGCAAGGTCACAGCCTCTTCCAAATTTGGTGGCACTCTATTCTGTGCGTACTGGGACTTGAACTTGGACGGGCCTCGCGGTGGTTTCCTAAACCTGACGCCTGTACCGAAAGTACCACTTAGAGCGTGAAAATCTTGTGGTGGGGACATGAGCATCGAAGTCACAGCCTTTCCCAAACTCCGCGGCGCCCTATACTGTACGTATTGGGATTTGGGCTTGGATGAGCCTCGCGGTACTTTCCTGGATATACTCATACCCGTACCGAAGGTACCACTTAGAGCGTGAAAATCCTGTGGTGGGAACATGAGCATCGAGGTCGCAGCATTCATTTTTGAGCGGAATCGTAGCAAGGAGCGTTTCGACAGGGCTGGGAGTAGGTGTGAACCACCCTCTTGAGCAGGGTAAGAAGTTGAAGTGAGATATGAGCGTCCCTGTGCTGAACGTCGTATAGTTTTAAGCCGATACGCATGCCGTTCTAACGATAGATTTAGTAGCGCTTCGGCACCCCCAATGGGTCGAGGGGTCCACCTACGCTCACTTCTAGGTTTTGCAGCTGCTGGCGCCTGATGAAGCATAACTCTTATCTCTCCCTCGATCGGAGGTAGTTTTGTACTGTGTTCTGCAAGTGTGCGGTTGGAGCGGTTGGACTTCCTCAGAGTAGGATCAATATCAGCACCAGGGGGGAAATATAATTGGGGGTCAACACCGAGCATGACCCTCTGCAAGTCCATCGTTGCCTGACTATCGGGCGTGTGATCAGGGTTTGCTAAGATGCTTTTTGTCACGGCAATCCCTTTTGAATTCCTTCCTGAGAACGTGAATTGTTGCAGTTTGCCTGCCTCGATAAGTGATTTGGCAGTATTGCGCACCGTCCGCATATCAGGCCTCGTGGTTTGCTTGGTCTTCAACCATGCGGTTGCGAAAGGGTACCACAGTTCAGTTCCCATAGGGTATAAGCCTCCTGCCTGACTGATGACATCCAGCAATATCTTTTTTCGTAGGAAAGCTACTGAGCCACCTCTCATTTCCCTCTTTTTCCTCTGCATAGCCGTCGAGCTAACATTTGACGGTTCTTCCATGCTTTGCGATTCCACTAAAGGTTCTGGCGCCTTCTCCAATTCAGTAACTCTGGATGTCTCCGGTATCCGTTCAACCAGTCCCTCCCCATTCTCTAGTTGTAGCAGGGTTTCTGCTCTCCCCACTTCCGATTCACCGTTATCAGTCTTGCTGTGACCTGTAGTGTCTACCTCTTCCGAAATTGGTTCAGCTGGTTCGCCGAATGCTGAAAGCGGAGGAACTTCTCTCCCATTTTGCTCAGCGCCTGTCACCTCTTGGCCTTGTATAACGGGCAAGGAAATGGGTACTTCGACATCAGCATCAGCAATTTGAGTACCTTGCAACGGGGGCCTTTGAGATTCTACTGGACGTCCCTGGATTGTCTCTGGGCTAGCTTGTCTTGTTGTCAAGGACTTCTGCCTCTTCGATTGTTGAACCTCCGTTTCTTGTTCGCGCTTTCTTTTCCCCCTAGGAGTAGATACCTTTGGTACCTCCACTTCCATTTCAAACTCGTCATCCAGTCCTACTTCTGGGCTGCCTCTTTGCGCGCGCTCCTCTATCTGGCTATCCGGCGTAGGTGATCTATAAACTCGATGCTGTGCCACTGCTCTTTTAGGTCGAGAACGATGTGTCCCTGAAGGAGACTCTTCCGAGACATCGGCTGGTGCAGTTTCGACCTCTCCGTTTGTATCCACGGTAGAAAGTTCGGGTTCTCCCGCAGTGAACCAATCCAGTTCTTTTAATTTTGGTAGTTTGAGAACGGCTATGCGGCTCTTTCCTGGACGACCTTGTCTTTTGCCAACAGGCCTTCGCTTCCCCTGCGGAGTGATATAAATTCCGGGTGTAGGACGCTCAATGAGTAAGACTTTATATTCTGTCCATGTTTCATCAAGTCCTAGTGCCTCAAGGCGTTCTTTTTCAGAAATTTCGCGACCATGTCCTAACTTAGCTAGCGCTCGACGTTTGAATATGGACAAGGGTTGCCCATCCTCATTCTCTAGTAAATCAGGCGCAGGCGATGATTGCCGGGAGCCGGTAGAGTCGTACTTTCGCTTTACAGGTCTGTCTATAAGGTGAGCTGCTGTAGTCCCACGTCGCCCCCTGACAAGCTCCAGGCCTTGTTCAATGGATCTATATTAGCACTTTTTTCTATTTGAAGAAGAAGACGGGAAAGGCAACATACTGTAGCTACCATCGTCACGCTTCAAAACTGCTGGTCCACGCATTGGAGGTGTATGGGCCCAAGGCTTGACGGCCTCCAGGCACTGACGTAAAGATGCGTTTCCCTTTTTCAAAAGGCCGGTCGGCCCATCGCTAATAGGAAATCCATACTTATCAAGCGTGGGTTTTGCGTCCACAGCAAGCGCTTTTGGGGCATTCTTTCCGGGCATAGACCTGGATTCGATGGCTTCCCAGGTGGAGTCACCATTAGCCACGAGGGAGGCGAAATTCTCGAACGAGTAGTGGACGTAGTGGTGGATAGTTCCACTGAGAGCACTGTCACGGACTATAGCTAGATGACGGAGATGGAGGGGTTGTGAAAATTGCCAGTGTTCAGTCAAACGAGATAGGGTGGCTTCTAATGGTCTCCTGAAAAATATTCCCATTATCTCAGCTGTAATATCCTAAGCCAGAGAAACAGAGATTTAGCATGGTGACATGATGGGCTGAGAGCACAACAGCACCTACCTGGTTACTCGTGCCATTGGTACCAGCTCTGTTTACAACGTCGAAAATCATATGCGGCAGATTCCGGTCAGGATTCCAATGGGGTGATTTGCGTCCAGCATCGACAACGAATTCTTCCTTGACGACTTGGAGTAGGGGATCAATCTCAGGGGTTTCGTCAGCTGTTTCCTCCTGGGCCAACTCTTCGTCCTCAACACCACCCGACTCCAAAGAGGTGACCAAGCTCGATATATCTTCGTGAAATAACCGAATGTCGTTCGGGGTTGGTTCGCGGAGCAACATCACAGACGCATGACGCGACTTTGTAAATTTATGATACTGCGAAATAGCCCTTACTCGTCGAACACAGCCTATTACCTCGAGTTTTTGAATGGCTCTACGGAGGATTTTTGCGTGCCAGCGGTCTTGCATCTCCATTTTCCGTTTCAGGTCTTCTCGCGAGATTACCTGGAACTCTTTGAGGAATGTAAAGAGCTTTGTTAAAAGGACTGAGAAATCAATAATTTTGTGCTTGTTGAGTTCAGAAGCCGCCCCATCTAGAGGTGACATGATATAGGACAATCTGGCTTCGGCTGATCCTGCGAATTTGGTCAAAGTGCAAAGACTGGTTCTCGCCGCTTTATACTGGATTGCTTTCTTTTCAATATACCCTTTCTGATGAAGAGAGTCTGTCCTTTGCGGAACAGAGCGTTTATCCTGACCGCTTAGCTGGACCAGATCTGACTGCACGATCCCATCTCCTTTCCGGGATGCAATAATTGACAGGAGCGCGAATTCTAGCGGTAGAACTCTAGACACGTCTGGTTCATGCCCTGTAATTGCCAGCCACATGCGTTCCCGGGATACGAACACATGTAATTCCTCATTTTGCTTCGAGGTTCCGTTTGAGTGCCCAATAACGCTCTGGTTTTCATTCTCTAAAAATGTCGTTAATACGTCACTTCTGAAAGGTGTTTGCATAATAATACCTCTAGAACCTGCGACAACCTCAGCCAGACTGAGGCTATTGCCCTCTCTATTCTTTCCAATAGAGACCTCGGGATGCCTAGCTAGCCACTTCCATACATGGCTCTTGAACCGTAAGTCCACATTATGAACACGGCTCGCATCATTTGTAGAGTCATTACGGGAGACTCCATTAGTCCCATCCTGGGGCCGAGCATAAAAATGATCAATGAATTCTAAAACATCGCTTGCGGCCACGCCTATATCTAGTCAGCATGAATGAAGAGATGTCAACAGCTGGGCACCTGCCATACCTTGATCACCACGCAGCGAGATTTCCTCCAGTAGGAATTCTATAAGACCTTTGAGACTCCTTGCCATTATTCTTCATTTTTATACTAACACAGGGGGACTTTTGCGTGGATCTTGAGCAAGTGAGCAGAAAGAAACGAGAAATAAAGATTGGCAGGCGTGAGATTCGAACTTGTGGCGTTTGGTTTTTTCCGCGTCCGTTTTGGGACTGCCATGGTGCTGTTTTATGTAGTCAGGTGACTCCCTCAAAAGCAGCGTCTCTTACTAATCATGACATCATAATCTCATCATCCCAACAGGCGAAAAAGTTTCTCATCAGCTTCGATTGTTGATTTGCTCAGCATCGCGGCGTTGGATTTATGGCTCTTTGTCGCCACTGAACCCGGGATCCGGGTAAAGAGTGCCTGGAGTCATGCAGAGTCGCCTCGCCATATATAGCGGATCTCCCGCCACACGCCGCTGTCATGACCGGCGACAGTCACCTTGCTTCTGCTTCCTTATGGATACGAACCCCAACCCAATTCACGGAAAAATTCAATCTCCTTTATACGCTTCCATCCCGCCTGGTTTTGTACTCTGGTTATAGAGGAGGTATAGAGGAGACTTCTCGACGGTTCTAAGCTGAGCATAAGTCTCCAGCATCCTGAGAATGGATCCTCCCATCCCTCTAACACCGGGACCACCAGAGCTTCCATACTCGTTGAGGGAAAGGAAGCGCTCCATCATCATCTTCTGGTCTCTTTTCATCATCGACACTCTAGCGCAGCCGTTGATTCTTTACTTTGCGCTGTGGTATGGAACGGACCTCTCACATAATCATGGTATGACCTTTCTTTGCTCCAGGTACCCGCGCAGAACTCTGGAAGGCTAATAGCTTCCTTTTACTCCTAGTCTTTACGATCAGTACGGCGGCTTTGGGTGGAATTTCAGTCGTCGAGTACTTTTATCGATTCTACAATCTATACCGAAAAGACTCGAAAGTACGACCGTTGAATGCTAGGAGGTCATGGGTAAGCCATCTCGTCGTGGGCAGTGCTAT
Organism: Arthroderma sp. MBC 929; assembly: GCA_030789285.1. Taxonomy (NCBI): domain Eukaryota; kingdom Fungi; phylum Ascomycota; class Eurotiomycetes; order Onygenales; family Arthrodermataceae; genus Arthroderma; species Arthroderma sp. MBC 929. The sequence continues at coordinate 211,793 of JARJUX010000012.1, read as the reverse complement.
GGTGTTAGCACAGAGTCAACTAATATTATTTACCTAGCTCGACTTCTTTCACATCAACTTCACTATAGTCTGGTTGATTCTGGCGGTGGAACTCATTGTGTACGTCCTCCTTATCATATTCGATCCTCCTTCAAACAAGCTAATAATTCGCATAGTGGCACCGTCCAAAAGGAACCATACAGTATGCTCACCTTCGAACCTTTTCGATTCTCGATCATCGCACTAACACCTCATAGTACGGCTTCTGGCAATGCCCCTCCCGACAGTGATGTATTACTTCGGCATCGTCCATATAACTCTTGACGTCCTCCGCGCGAGAGGGTACCAAGCTCCATTTCGCATATCATCGACGCCGAAGGGGTACACTATGCCTACAGCACTATACGTCCTCATCGAAGATATTGTTGCCGTTGACGGTGCAGGTGGACAGGTATACCGCCGGGCGCTACGAGACCGATACCTTGCGAGCCCATACTTTCGTCAAATGCTATTTGAAATGAATTGTTTTTGGGGTGGAGGGTCAATTATCTGGGCAACTCTATGCACGATATTAATATTCACGACACCGAGAGATGTCGCATATACGGTGAGCTCTATCCCGACGGAATGGCTTAACTCCTGGTGTCTCTGCAAACCTTTACTAATTGTGATATAGATCGGATGGACCGTTCCGTTTGTATGGGCCGGTTTATGGACTGCCATCACCATACCCTGGGTTCAGGCAGATTTGCGACGAGAAAAAGCCGCTTGGGCTAAGAATTTTGAAAGAGGGGTGCCGTACACGGACGACATTTCTGTGCCTACCCCTATAACTAGGTTCATATCCGCTTCAGGCCAGTTATTTTCCGCGCTACCTTTCCAAAAACCAGAACGAAAGACAAAGAAACCTCCTACCAAGGCCGGAGACAACGATAAAGAGGAGGTTTAAACATAGAATTTTATAAGGGTACGAGATACGATTTGAAGCGTTTGTTATTTTTAAAAGAGCGAGTTTTAATTTTTGCTTTTCCTCATAAATAATGTAATATTATATCTTCTACTCCAATCTCTAGACTGCAGTTACTTGTCTTCTACTACACGGAATTCCACTTACACCCTCCAACTCATACTAAATATTATGCAAAACGGGCGGGAATCTAATTAGAGCTATATACATCCACGCAATATTCAGAGAATATATATACCGGTTTAGGCCTTAGACCATGGCAAAATCTTGAGACCGAGACAAGAGTGCAAGTGTTAGGACATGAATGAAGGGTAGAAAAATAAAAGGAAGTAGGTATTCTGAAAGTATAAAAAAGCTTTTCTTCCCAGTCAATCACCCATGCGCCAGACTTGTATGCAATCGTGTAGATGTTTGACCGCCTGTAACTCTGAAAGATTGGATGAAGGAAAGAGTGAGAGCAAGCGACAATAACGCCGATTCTCAGTTTTAATGATATGAATGGCAAAAATGCGCCTGGGAATGCTTTGACGAGAAATGAAATGGACGATGCAAATAAACAATGAATAACACAAACGAGAAACGTAAAAGGGGGAACTATGAGTGCGGAAGGATCAGGTAATACATTGTTGGGAAGAATATATTAAAAGAGATTTGATGTTGGGCCAATGGAGCAGGGGTGTGATGTCAGGGTAAATGGTAACTGATTGGGTAGATGGTGTGTTCGGTATCAAGAGCCCATAAGCTTGCGCCCCAGGAACGTGATGCCTCTTCTCTTTGGTCTAGACAAATTTACAGTCAGTAAAAGCCGTATTTAAGATCGGCGAGGGGCATGACAACTCACCTATCAGAAGCGCTGTCCGCATTTTGACTGTATACGGAAGCAGCCTGACCAGCTGTGCGAGGTCTACGAGTTGAGCTCTCGTAACTCTTAGTCTAAAAAAAAATCAGTCAGTCAGGTCCAGAGTCAACATTAGAGTCGAAGATTCAACTCACATCATCATCTAGTTCATCCGTCGTAGCACTCCTCGTAGAGCGTGCCTCAGAATGGATTGAGTTGGGGGCAGATCCTGCTGATCGCGGCGGATAATTTGGCGTCTCGTTCGAAAGGAATGACAGACCAGGAGATTCAGATCGGTCGGTAGAACTATGGCTGATGATACTATTGGATCCATCCGAAGGCGAAACGCCAGAATTATACTGGCCGTCAGGGACGCTCAAGACTTGAGCGGAGCTGGCCAATTCTCGAAGGCGCTTCTGCTGCTGTTTGGTCGGTCGGTGATGCGAGAATTTGTTGCCCAAGATAGCTGGTGTATGGGAGATGAGAGCCTTGATTGCATCCTTCTTAAGACGTAATGCGAGATCGAGATTGGACCACGTCTTGTTTCTGTATTCTAGCACGGGAAGACGGAAGACGAAGTCATGGATATCTTCGATGTTGCGTTCGCCTCTCCCTTTGTAGCTCAAGCAAAGAACGACATCATTTATCTTGACGTGGGTAAGGATCATGTAATTTGAAGAGCGGGATATCATTTGAGACAGGTCGTCCGTTTCATCTTTGGTCATCAACCGGGTAGGCTGTCTCTGGAGGCCGAATTTTTTATTCTTATCCTCGGCCCCGTTACCGTTTTGACTCCTCAGGGATAGGTCTGAGTGCTGCTTCTTGATCATACGTAGGTTATCAATGGATCCTTTTTTAACCGGTAACCGGCTAGTTGTGGGTCGTGTGGGTGAACGACCTCGTTCATTCGCGGCTGCACGCTTATAACGGACAAAATCCCTGTTCGATTGGGTTAAGTTTGGACTGCTTTTCACCGGTGACCTTGAACGGTGTTTTTCAGGCAAGGTCGTTGTAGGCATCAACCGTTTTTCAATTGCTTTGAGATGGGATTGAGACATCACATCTTCTCCAGTGTGGCTCTTTGTACTGGCGATGGAAGTGGGTGTTCCTGATGTAGTCTCATCCTCCTCGTCATCGTCGTCACCAGTGGGATCTATTTGTTTGATCATAAATGGCGAGAAGCCCCCATTTTCGAACGCATTGGCTCCAACTCCTGGGAAGACATATTCGAACAGTTTCTTGCCCAGCTCCCGTTCCAACTGTATTTTAAGCGGAAAGAGAGCCACTTCGAAATTGTCGAGAACTGGGATTCCTGCAATAGCCTCCAACATACGCCATTTGACTTTGAGTATTTTAGCCTGTTTCGCTGGTGGCGAATGTCTTTGGTTGTCTAGGTAGGGAGTTATGACTTGCGGATAGATTGCGTTCGAAAGCAAATTGAGGCCGTGAAGATTTTCGACTTCAATAGCATTATGATTAGATCCATCAGTGTGGTCGGTTCTTTCGTATGCAGCATTCCTTAGCTGGAATTCAGCCAGTGGTTGTCTGTGCTCCGTCATCAGATGGAACACAATCTCAGAGGCGGAAAGCATCCAGCGCAGCAACCCACTTGAGTTCGACTTGGAGAGGTCTTCGGTCCTTCTTTGGGAGGTTGTGATAGCTTTCATAATAAAGAATAGCTCATCTTCGCACGTGGCGAGGTCTTGTTCCAATGCCATCCTGTCCTCCCAGCCTTGTCTGTCAAGGTAAGCCGCCTGGATTAGGAAGAGACTTTTGATTTCTTGAAGCTGGCGAATGCGCTCTTGAAGTCGGTTAACCATCTCTGGAGCACCCCTCAGGTCACTGAAATCAGATGCGAGCATTATCTTCTCCAGTCTTTCTGAGCGAATTTGCTCTAGTGGTTCGCTGTAGAGAAGTAAATCCAAAACAATGATATACATCGAATAGTACTCTGTGGAATCGCAGATTGCCCTGACCTGAGGAAACTCCACAGATATCTGATCCATTCGGTTTTCATTGGGTACCGGGCAACTATGTTGGTCATCATCTCCCTTGCCTACTTCTTCGTTATATTTCAGCCTCAGGGTGTTGTACTTGTCATATTTAAGGCTTGCTGATGTTCTGTGAATAATTCTCGAAAATCCGGATAGGTCAACTTCGAAGTCGAACATGGACTCCAACGATACCCAAGGTGGCCATGCAGACCCAGGCGTGTTCCCATACCTATTCCCACAATATATATGGATATGGCTTGAGAAGGTCTTTTGAGTCGTTACGAAGAACTGCGCACTGTCCATGTCCAGGTTAAATCTTCGCTGAACTAATCCACTCACATCATCGAATACGCGGCGTTTATCCATGATCGAAATGACTTTCAATTGCATACCCTTTGCGGTAACAAGCGCTACCGATTTCTTATTTTTCTCGCTTTGAAGTTGTATCTGGGGTGCGATAAGCCTTAAGTAGTAAGAATTTTGAGGCGTAAAGTCCGGAGCTATCTTTTTCGATCCGTTGGGAAGTGCTGAATCCTCTTTACCCTCGGGGGGTGTAGCATCGTCGGCATTGACACAGCGATTTGCATCGTTAAGCAGCTGTTCTATGCGATCTTCAACAGAGATGTCGTCATCTGAATCGGCTTCATTTTGATCAAACTGACGTCCAGAGCGTGGCACAGAGCGTTTCGTTTTCGACTTTGATTGTTCTTCAACAATATCCAATATAAACTTCACGGCACGCCGAGACATGTAATATACGTAACCACGTCTTTGGCCAACTTGATGGATATACCGTAGAATGATATTCCGCAAAGAATTGTTCCATTTCAATTGAACATTATGGATGACGAACCGATTATCGAAATCACTTGCATATTCGTCCTCAGTCGAATCGCCGTCAACGTTTCCTTGAGAATGCGTTGAACTCTGAGCGTCAGTTTGACCATTCTGACTATCGCATCCAACCATGCTTGATTTGCCAAAAAGCTGGATTTCAAGTCGGCGCAGCTCAGAGCGGAGAAAATCTTGTCTTTCTCGAAGCGAGTCGCCTTGTTTTGTAAATGATTCGTATTGGCTTTGCCCATCCTCATCTACAGATCCGTTTTCAGTCATTTTTTGCTCATGTTCGCCGCGTAAGCGCTCGTGCGATGATATCTGGGCATATAGAAGTTCGAGACGTTCCTTGATCAGGTCTATCTGCACCCGACGTGGATCGTTGTCTTGAGACATGACACAGAAATGTGTTGGCTCATCTCCAAACTGGCTATATCCTGTTTCCTCTGGGCTAAGTTCCTGATGATCTGTTTGGCGGAAATATGAGAATCGAGGGGAGTAGGCAAGAGGTAGTATGAGAGTTTTAGGGTTCGACTCCGCTGGTAGGATCCAATCCATTTCGACGAAATCGTCCATATCAATCCAGTTGAGGTCATCATCGGGTATAGTAAACCTTGAAAAGTCGGGCGGAGGGGGAGGTTGTTGAAAGCTTGAGATAATATCGTCTTTATCGCCCTCAATATCGGCCGGATTTGTACCGCCGATCGAGGAGGAAACGGCTCTGACGTCGGCCGCTATGAAGTCCAACTGAGCGCGATTGATCCGCATCACACTGGCCTTTGTCTGTTTTGATCGTCCCTTGACCAAGGTGCTGACCTGTTCCCTTCTCTGGTGAAGATCTAGCATCAAGCTATCAAGTCGAGCCTTCAGACCAGTTGCGAACACGGTATCTTCAGAGTACTCCTCGACATCTTTGTGTTTATATATATGGGCAACGAATAAGGGGGAGAGGAAAAGATTATACTTCACTGTTCCGAGGTGACGGCCAAATTTTTTACTTGTCTTCGTTAGGCCTGGCCATAGAGGCCCCTGGCGGACAGGCAATGACATGACTCCCGAGAATAGAGACCACCAGCTAAAGAAGTGCGTAAAGAATCTCGGTGTTAAATGAACGGTGTTATAGCTAGTTGACGGTTCTCGGTTAGAAAAGGACCATTCACGAGAAACTGGTGCGACAACAGCAACAGAGAGGTGAATGTGGTTGCTGCGGAATCCTCGGAAAGCGTCATATCCCTGAATACAATATTAGCCTGAATCTATACATCCCTTGAAAATGATTTAAAGCGTACCTCGAGATGTTCTGTGTCAAGGAACTTTGGATTTCGTAACACAACGTCGTAATGTGGCTTGAAATCAAAGCAACGACCTCTTCCATCAGGATTCCGCTCGAAAACTAGGCCGGCAAGCCAACGCACATTCCCTGATAGTTTCATAATAACCTTCTTAAACAAGGCCAAGTCTCTATCGCTACGACTCGAAGAAGTGTCATTATCGAAGGGCGATTCATAAGAATACCGCGCCTGGTGGCTATAATCTGGAACGGCAAGGACGTAGTCTCCGCTAGTGACCGTCATTAACTCTTTCGGGTCACCTTTAGTGTTGATTTCTAGTTGGACATCCTTCCGCCAGCACATCATAAACCCAGCACCAAAGCCGGTAACCACATAGGGGTCACGGGAGCCTAGATTCGGGGGTTGTTAGTATTGGTATCCTAAAGGAAAGTAACGCATATACATACCTTTAAGCTGCAGGTGAACATTGCCATCGCCCTTCCAAAGCACATTGATTTGAGAGTGGAAACTTAGTCGAATTTTATCCCAAAAGCCAACTCTTTCGGAAGGGTCTATTTCTGGCTTGCTAAAATTTTCGAATATTTTCATCATGTCTTGTATGACAGGCTGATAAGACATTCCCCAGCTTATTGTGGTAGGGAGGTTGGAGTTGATTTCAAGTGTTGGGTTGGAGTACGTTTTGACCGGAGATACCGTACGTCGAACCCGAATTGAAAAGCCCTCGTTTTCTGCACCACCAGCGCTTTGGCCGGCGGGAACGATGCTTACCAAAACGTGGCGAGATGATTTGAAATTACGGTACTCTTCAGCAATGACAAAATCGGTTTTCATCGTGCACGATGGGAGTCTCGGAGACTGGCCCATACCCATGGGGGGTATGTGGAGTAAATCGAGCGGATAGTCTCTGAGGTTTGCTCTCAACTCTCCCATTTCCAGTCGAATGCTCATGGGAATTAGTAAGGAGTATTTCATGTCAAGCGGCATTCCCTTTCCAATTTTGTTAAGGTATAATGGGTATTCATGGATTGGGAACGATGGAGCGTCTATCGTGAGGTTGAAGTCCATAATTCGTGCAGAAAGTAAGCCGGGCCGGTTGGGCATTGGAAGTATTCCATGATCATCATCAAGGCCTTCAGGAGGAACGTCCGCACCAGCAAAGATGCTCCGTATGTCGCGAATGGCCTTATTTTGATAGCGTACGGACTCGTCAATAATTGACTTCCAAGAGCGAGCATTATTAGCTTGAAGTTTCACCCAAGCATCTTCAGGGTCAACCTTGCAAGAATCGGTGAATTCAGGCGCGTCGCAAGGATCATAGCGAGGTTTGAGCGGGTCTTTCTCATTACGCGATCTCGATCTTGCCCTTGGACGACTATCAACGCTTACACTCCTTCGTTTTGCGTCATGTTTGCGCAAACGGCCACCGGTGGACCTCTGCGCCTGCGCAGATCGATTCCGTAGCCGGATATTCGCGTTTCGTCGTTCGCATTCTTCTATTTTCCTCTTTTTAGCGAAAAAGGCCTCTTCGCGCGCAAGCCGCTGCTTCTGCTCCCGTAGGCCGAGTCGATAGATACAGCCAAGTTTCCACTCAAAAGAGTCATCTTCAAGCTCAAATAGTACAGATTTACTCCTGAGACAAATTTTCGGGACATGCTTTGGACCACTGGGCGGCTTTTCGAATGTGAAACTGCTTGACCTAGTCTTAAGACGGTGGTTCAGCTGTTCAATGGATTTGATGGTGTTGACAAAATTGTCGAAGACAGAATGCATGACCATGTGATGAGGGACAGCGAGACGGATGAATTCAGTCGAGATATCAAATGATGTAGAAGGGGTAATGGTTTCGGCGGGTTTGCTTCGACTTTCCCTCAATCCAGCACGAATTCCGGTCACGCTCACAATTCGAGCCCAAAAGCCCTTCAGTCTTGGAGGCTCCACGTGAAGTCTGATGAGATGACATCGTAAGAACGGGGCAGACCAACGATGGCGGCCAGCAGCCAATCCGTATACTTGGATTAGCATTGCCGGATCGCGGGGCATAGCGCACTCCACGCGCATCGTCTGCATTTTTATGTCAAAGGTGGTTAACTCGGGCTTTGTCGGCGTCGGTTTAATATTATTAATAGAGGTGCGAGGAATGGAAGGCCAATCTCCAGGATGCGTAGTTTCTTTCGGCGGAAGGTAGAAGGCATCCTTTAAGGTGAATGCAGCGATGCCTACTGCGTAATACCGGTATAGTGAATGTTTTAGGTAGATTTCATGTATGGCGGAGTTGATATGGAATATGGGACCCTGAAGGTCGCTAGAAGTGCTGAATGCAACTTCAAGACGGGGTATAGAGAGGAAGGATTCAGGCTCCATGAAATCAGCGGATTCGATAACAAACCCTTCCAAGCCGCGGACATGGAAGGCCAGGCGTCTTCCATCTGCAGGACCGGTGTAAGATTTTCCGGGGGGTGATGTTGGTGCAAAACGGAAAGATGGGTCGTCAGAAGCGGCAGAATGGCTGGGTGTTCTTCGCCGCATGGATCTCGCGTTGGGCCTCACTTTCTGCAGTTGATAATCCGCCGACCATCCTCCAAGCTGAAGGACCATACCACGAGTGGCTGATCCAACGGTCTCGTCCGTTCCGGCTACCTCAATGCTGAACCCGGAAGTTTCGAATTGAAATTGGAAAAGCCAGGTAGGCAAACGTCGTAGAAAGCTTTGAGGTTTATGGGGCTGAGGTAAGGCCTGCGGGGCAGGGATACGGTCTCTGATCTGTTCTACAACTTGATGAACGCCACGAGTAACTTCGGCGCTGACTAGGTGAACGGAAAATTCGTTGAGGACACCAGAAATTGCGACCGTCCATTCTGGAGACGCCTTCATATAGACCTTGAGTTCCATGGATTCTGTAGCAAGCAATCGATGCCGTACTCCTGCAGCTGTCTGGTAATATAGCAAGTGCGACGCTACCCGGTATGTTGATGCAACAGAGTATTGTGCGCCCTCTTCCATGGAATGTGACGACTCAATATCCAGCGATATGGAGGAGATGGACGATACGAGCAGGTTGTAATCCTCCTTAGCATCCGCTACAGGGAGAACAAATCTGAGAACAGGCTCGTGAACAGACAGCTTCATACTAGCTTTGGGCAGGAGCTGGGATATTAGCAAGCGTTTGCCTTTGGGATGGTCGCGAGCGCCAGACCGCCTGGCCCGGAGCAGAGCGAGAATCTGAGAGACATGCCGTGATGCTATATCCACAGAGGGTGATGTAATGACAAAATTTGCAAATACAACGTTTGTGTTGCATTCATCTGCATCATGGCGCTCAAGTATCGAAACGGATTTGGAGGGCAGGGTGGTTTTTATAGTTGTGGTAGCCATGGGGATATAAAGGAGTTTATCGTGCTCGTCAATACTTTCATCTAAAGACACAGAAGTGGATATGGCTGCTAGCAAAGCTTGATGAGCAGTTTGATCCCGTTGGAAATACATCCGGTGAGCTGGGTGCGTTGGGTCCATGCGGTGGAAATCAACCCCAACCTCATGAGTGACAACATTTAGGTAGAGAGGCTTTTTCGTGGTGGGTGACTGGCCAACCGAGCAAGATAAGCGGAAGAAGCTGAGAGCAATCTGAATCTCCTGTATTCCGTGAACAAGAGATAAGATAAACTCCCGGGTTTCGGTAGATTCATGACTGTTTGATGCATGGGCCTTTGGCGGAAGGGATTCTGGTTCCTCCGAAATATTCTCAAGAGGCGAATCGTCAATCTGTAGATACTTCTCATCGGTAGGTTCGTTTTCCACATCTACTTCTGGAGAGAAGCCTTTCGTTTTCCGAAGAAGGGTCCGTACATCATCATAAGGGAAATGGAGTCGCCCAACTTTAAGTGCGACGGAGACGTCTTCTAGACCATCGCAGTCTTTATGAATCAGGCCGTGAATGTTCAGATCAAAGTTGTCAACTATTTCCTTCGGTTCGCAACCCTCCAGAGCGAGCAAAACATTGCGCACGTTCAGCATCCATTCAGCAGGTTGTTGGTCACTGCGCGGGTCTTTCTTGTGCCGAAATAAATTTCCACTGTCCATGGTATTGCGTCTGGTGTCAACAGCTAGGCTTATCGTCCCGATATGTAAATCGCAAGCATCCACAATGCGAACCGTAGTGTTCAATGCTGAAATATCCACCAGGGAGAACCAATGTATCTGTTTATGGAGCTTCTTCAGCCGGTCCTTGAGCTGCAGGAGAACCTTCCACCCCTTGCCTTTTGAACCCACACCTGTACTTCCCAGCTCTGCATGAGAAGATATCGGCGTGTGACATTCTTCAAAAGGACCTCCTTTCCCCTCATCAGATTGTGGTGTTGACACGCCATCCAGGTCCGTCCGCAACTCACTCTTCGCAGCAGCTAGGACTTTCGGATCAACAGTAACTTTTAACTCTTGAAATCGCAGACTGATATACGACGGCTGGGCGAACGAAAAACGGTGTAGGGATAACCCGAGGCCTCTGATACTGAGGTGGACGCCCTCTCGCGGGGAATAGGCAATGCGGCGCAGCGAAAAGTAACCGATTCGCTGGATAGATACACCAGTGGCGATACGGACAATGGCGAAGAAGACGAAGGAGGAGATATAGAAGAGGATAAGGGCCACGAAGATGGCCGTGGGACTTGGGATCGCCATGTTGGCTGTCGGTAAGCCAAAGAGTCGCAGCATCTCTCAGGCCATTCGTGAAAAGGGTATGGCATCGAGGATTACTCGGGAGCCTCGAGCCTAGTAGCTACCGGTTAGCAGATCCATACTCATCACGTAGTATACAGGCTTTGCAGTGAGAGCCGAATGCCACAAAAATCTAACGACGCGACCGTTGGGGGAAAAAAGGTAGCCAGTGACCCCTGCAAGGATAGGAGCTAGGGGGAACGGATGATCGCTACACACCAGGAGCTCAGAGAAAGTCAGGAAGTGGCAAGACGCTCGCATTCTCAGAAGTCGTCGTGTGCGGCGTGAGTCGACGACTACCTATATGTCAAGGGCTAGCCATGCTCACTATTAATCACAGAGACATGGAGAGACAGCCAGCAGCGTCAGGTTGAAGACAGCCACAAAAACCACCTTCTTGGTCGCAAGATTTAGTGAGTCGTTCGAAAAAGCGTGGAAGTCATGCGCCAAGACCCGAACCAAGTCCGCGGATTGGCCAGACCCGCTGACATAATGCCGATCTCGATCACCCCTTGTTAGACGCTGCGTTTGGCGGCGCAGGCGGTGATAGGATATGTAGGCGATAGACGGCGTATTTCTTTATGCAAAAAGCGTATGGTTCTTTGTTTGTTTTATGTTACATTTGTGCATATTCTAATAATACATGCTGCAGCTGCCTTTCAGTATGCACCGACGCTGCAGCCACGCCCAACGGACTATAAACAGCCTACACCATTCTGAGAAACTCCAAGGACGAAGAAAGGAGGCAGGCAGGCCCAAAGACTACTTCGTTTCTTTATTTTCACGCGACTCAGACTCCCTCAATTCCTTCAGCTTATCATCTATCAAGGAAATTTCAACATCAACAGCCATCAGCTTGTCTTGAAGCATGTCCTTGTACTGCTCGTCGGACAAAGTTCGGATCGGAACCCACTTGGAGTCAGCCATCCGATTAATCAGTGACTTTTGCGGCTGTCCCTCGCGTTGTCGCTGCCACTGTTCATATTTGTCGAATGACGCTTGGCCCAGGTACCCGCAGAGTGAAAACACAACTAGACCTGGGAGAAACCGTCGATCTAGGTAGGGTTTAGAATGGGATATTGATTTTAAAAGAACAAAGAAAGAAAGTGTTCGTGTGCAACTTACTGACTGCCCAATTTACCGCGCCACCGGCCAAACCACCGGAGAATGCGCTAACATATTTGCGCTCCTGAGGTGTCGCATTACCCTCATATTTCATGCGCAGGATGGTACTCCTTAACCCTAAGAAACCATGTTAGAATTAGATCAATTAAACCTAAAGAGAAGTACTACTCACACCAGTAAGAAGTCCCAAATGCAAACCAGTGAACCCCGTTGGACAGGGATCGAATTACTGGGTGACGGGCATGGAGAACGCCGGATATACCTCCATATAGAAGACCGCCAGCGCCTGTATAGATCGATAAACACCTGGTCAGCAGATGCAAAACTCAAATCCTAAACCTTTTAAAAGCCCACCTCGTAGACTATTCACGACAGGCAAGAATTAAGGGGAATGCCATGGTTCACATATAAACCAAAGACAGGAAATACACACCGGTTACAGCACCAATTTTGACAGCTGGAAGAAGCGCCTTCGAGCTGAATAATGGATCCAACCCATCCTGACCTCCCATGCTGGTGCTTTTTCAATTTATTTTCCCATTTGAGACTGTCGTCAACTTCCAAAGTTTGAAAAGTTCCCAGTGAAGTCATCCCGAGCCGGGGATGCGGGATATCATTACTCCGATCTTAACTACGGGCAAATCCAAGGCCTGGTGTTTTTAGCATAAACCATAACAACTACATATCCCATTCCATCATTTTTAGTCTAATTGTGTTATGCCTGCCCAGCAGACAGTATATATAGATAAAATCTATTTAAACAACAGTTCCTTTAACTTGCTTGAAGTCCTTGACCTTCACGTCCCTCCACACTAGTACAGAGGCAATGGCTAGGGACAAAATAGCGGTAGAAGCTATGAGCATGGTCTTCTGTGCCTCGCCATAAGATTTCGCAATTGCTGCTCTTGTTGGTGAGCCGACTGGATAGGACAGTTGAACAGGAAGTTCGGCGTATATCGACATAAGATCGCCCTGGGCCTCCTCAGGTAGATTCTCGGCAAGCTTCTTTGGGAACACCCCCGTCCATATCGCAGCAGCCACAGTGGAACCAATTGCACCTCCGATGTTAGCAAACATTCCTTCCACAGCTAGGACTACAGCAATATATTGGTGTGAAGTAACAGCCATGACAGCCATTTGTTCACAAATGACCAACGCACCTCCAGCCACGGCGATGAAGATCTGACACATGATAATGTATCCGATATTAACGTCTGGTTGGCGGAATTGGATCATAAGACCGTTTCCGAGGATGGTTATAGGTACGCCGAAATACAGAGCGAGCCATTTGAACCGACCCGACCATCGGATCAGTGCCCCGACTATAACACTCCAGAAACAAGAGCCGATGCTGTAGATGTTGCCGATATAACTTGCTTCGGTGATTGAGAGGCCATTGACGGCCTGAAGGAAAGAAGTGAAGTAGTTGTCCCAGATGTAGAAGCTGACAAAGATGACTCCAGCGAGAATACAGGCACCAGCAACAGTGCGGTCCAGGAGAAGTTCATAGGGGATGAAACATTTGGGCGCGAGGTATTTTTCGTACAGGGCGAACGCGATGAGGAGTAATCCTCCGAATATAATCATGCATATAATCATGGATGACCTCCATCCGTCGGCCTGGTAAGAATACAGGTTGAAAGGGAGAAGGAAAAGAGCGAGTCCCCCAGAAATTAGGATTAAACCAATCACGTCGAACTCGATGAAATAATATTTGCACGATTGAATGAACGTCCGGTTGGATTTCTCGGATTGTATCAAACCCGCCTTTGCGGCCTTTCGGTAATTCCAGTAAAAAAGCGCGAATAATGGTGAAGTAACCACCGGGGTGATGATAGCGAATGAACCATAACCCCATCGAAAGCCGGGTCCTTCATAAAATGCTGTTGCGAGGGGCCCACCAATCCAGACGGTAGCGATATAAGGTGTTGATACGAACGCGAACATAAGGGCTCGATTTTTCAGGGCCGAAGTGTCGGCGATGAAAATCGAGATACTGTAAGTCATTCCATTGTATCTAGGAGTGACAAGGATTAATAATGGCCCGCTTAGATACCATAGAATGAGTATAAACTCACCCAACCCAGTAAAATACTTGTGCTGCAGCATAAGTCTGGACATTGTTACATGCTGCCATCATGATAAGGCCAAGGGTCATGCAAGCAACCATCAAGGCGAAACCCTGGGGCCGTCCCCATATATCAAGGATTTTAGCGAGGGGTAGCTTGGAGATACCCCCGATCAGGTTGGCCATAATGGTCGTGGTGGCTGTGAGGGAGTGCTTTTGAAAGCTACTTGTGACATATGGGATCAGGGAATTTGACATTCCCTGTTGCATGGTATCGACGAAAGCGATGATCCAGATCCTAGAGTGATCACACCGCGAGTTAGTTCACTACAGCAAGGAACCAGCGAGAAGAGACCAGAAAGCTAACATACATTACATATGCGGCTATCAAATGATTTTTACTCCACACAGTCGTGGTAGCTTCCATCTTCTGTACACCGGCTTGCGCCTGCGAGGACACCATCTCATCATTATCATGGGAAGTAATTCCTGGCTCACCATCATCGGCTGACCGCATTGCATCTTTATCATTCGGGTCGACGCCATGCTCATCGTCCGGCAGTATCTTTGGGAGAAGTGACTTCATGGTGGAAGGGATTGGTAAGTCAAAGCCCACAAAGGGACCCGGTTACTCTTCAACAGTAAGGGATAACAATTGAGGAAGACAGCAGCAACTAGCTTAGGAGGGGATAGGGAACATTTAAGGGACAAAAGAGGGAGAAAAACCTGCGCCTCAGTGCAGGCGTGTGGAATCTTTATACATCCCACTTCCCAAGCACAAAGGCATCCTTTTCTTCCGAGTCACCCACCACAACGCCATACCAGCATGGGTGGGTGGAGACAATGCTGAGATATTATGATGATCGTCTCCCATAACACGCTTTCGCCCGGGATGTTTGCGTCGAAGAATTTTTTATCTGATCCCAACTGCACCCACTTTTAGGCGCAACGGCCCAGCTTCCAAACCTATTATTAGCGCTATCATGGCATTAATTAACGGCGCTAAACTGAGTCTCTGGCAATTAGAACAGCGCTTGAGAAACAAGACTTTAACCGGCGGCTAGTCGATGGCGGAAGGCCTTTTTCTCGCAGCGTTTCTGTTTTGTTGTGATTAGATGTGGGGCAGAGTGGAAAAGAAAGTTTTGGTGTGAAATTATCTCATCTGATAATCATATCAATCAACCCTGATAAGATAAGATGGACGCGTGCCTTCGTGCGACAACCGAGCCGAAGCCGTGTCTGTAGCTAGAGTTCGCTGAATAGGTGTATAGATTGAATTGTAATGCAGATACACCCGTGGTGTTATCAGAATTTATATACTGTTGGGAGGAAACAAAGATGCAGCTCTACAAATGTTCCTGATCTTAGTGTCGATAGTATTGGCAGTAAAATGCCAAAAAACTTTCTCCCTGCTTCCATTATTCCTGTAGTAAGCAAAGCGAAGGTCCGCATAAATATGTGCCAACCTTAACTTCTGCAGTATATATACATTGGCCCACGGAGTACATTAATCCTTCCCGCGTCGGACCTCGTGGCCTCCATGTCTTGCATACTCGACGGACAAGGAGTGACCGCCCGTTCGTGGGAATTCTGGGGCCAAATTTTGGGATTAAGTACAGGTAAAGGGTTGAGATCTTACCCTCGGGAGATTTCATCGGATAAATGGGGCGGCTATCCTTCTATCGCCCAGGATGGACATTCAGGATAATTTGTGTTGTGTGAAGGATGACCGGGAGATCCCCGCACCGTATTCCATATTTATAACCACATTACTTAGCGCAAATCAACACTAGACAGTTTTTGTGAAGGGATCTGGCCTGCTGTTGGTCACTTGAAGATGGCCACGCGCGTAAATACTAGAGCCGTGCTCTGCAATAGAATTGTGCTCTGGCTTCTTCTAAGACTGTTGTTGCGATTTCGAGGCCAGTTTAGTATTTTTGAGGCCAGATTTAGCACCTGTATATATACAGAGGCTGTAATGTATATTGAGCATAAGGATAGTGTCTCCTCCATCCCTGATATATCCGTAGTTAGGACATATCATGGGCTGATGCGGACTCGCCCATTGTGCTCACGCTATTGCCGTGATAGTCGACACACCGGCGCTCAATGGTTGGGTGATGAGCCATGAGCATCACACCCAAATTTTCTTTCTTTCGAGGACGCATTGTTTCAACCCGTCATGGCGATATTTCTGACCAACGGCTCATCTCCTCGGTTCTGGTCCAGAGTGAACATCGTGTGATGACTAAGCAAGGAACTGCCGTTTTGGCTCTCCCCGCCGCACTGAGAACCTGACCTTTTTTTTTCCCTTTTTTCCCTTAGCGTCATCGTCAAAATTTATCTTGTGAAGCCACCGTCCACTTTCTAATTTTATCGTCTACGAACCTCGTCGCCGCAGACACAACGACCATACCGGCACTAGCTACTTTTCCAACCGTCTCCAAGGGTCTCGTTAGCCCCTAACAGTTCGAAGAGCAAGGCGCATCGTCCTAGCGCGTTAAGTCAATTGCAATCATGGGTATGCATGCCCGCCCTCCACCTCGTCCTGTGTGGCCCTCATATAATGTGGGCTGAACGCTGCTTGACTGACCCTCGCTGACCATGTTGTTGCTTACAGCTCCGAAAAACAAGAAGATGTCCATTGGGACTTTTTTAGCTGACGAAAGTACGCAGTTCACTGAACTCAATTTCCATCCGAATTCGACTAATTGATTCTAGGCTATGGCTCCTGGGCCGATGAGATGGATGATATGCCTATACCCTGTAAGCCTACCCTTCCGAACAAGTACCTATTATTACCTTCATCTAACTTCCTGCAGCTGGTAAGCACAGTTATTCTACAGATATACCTTTTTGTTCATTGTGTGGGTCGGTACCAACTAAGTATCAGTGGCAGCTGAACCTCGTGGTTTCGGCGGAGAACGCCGTGGCTTTAGCAGCGCTCCTACATACAGCCAAGATGGTATGTGGCACATTCATCACTCAGAGGTGGTTACTCTCGCTAACGTAACAAAAAGACCGTGGATTTATGCGAGAGGAACTTCCTCTACCTACTAGCCCCCCATACACCGCCCATATCGGCAACCTCTCTTTCGATGCGACTTCAGAAGATGTCTCGGCTTTGTTTGATGGATGCGAAGTTACCAGTGTTCGTATTGTTGAAGATAAATTAACAAGAGCACCCAAGGGCTTTGGCTACGTCGAATTTGGAACTGTTGAAGGATTGAAGAAGGCACTTACATTCCAGGGTGCCTCTCTTCAAGGACGGAACATCCGTGTCAGCGTCGCAGAACCTCGTACGTCTCCTTCTTCTGATATTGAAAAACCAATTATTGACCCCTTCTAGCCAAGGACCGACATGAGGCGAGAGACATCAGCGACTGGACCCGCAAGGGCCCGCTTCCCGATGCGCCAAGCCAGCGACGTGTGCCTGATAGATCTGCCTTTGGCTCTCGCGCTCCAGATAACATGTCCGACGGTGGAAGCGAACGTCCCGGCAGGCGCCAATACGAACAACCCGCCGATGGCAAAATGCGTGACTTCTCCAGCTGGGAGAGAAAGGGCCCGCTTTCTCCCACTATGGCTCCACCACAGATGGCAAGGGAAGGTGGCCGTTCTAGGAGCAAGGAAGCTCCTCAATTCCGGAGAGCGTCCCCAGCATGGGGTGAAGGTCGTTCTCAGGATGGCGGCTCCAGACCACCACGACGTGAATTCCAAGAACGCTCCCCTGCTCTGGACAGAGCTCCAACAGCCCCTGAACTTGACAATCAATGGAGAGCAAGGATGCGACCCGATGCCCCTATCCAGACCCCCACCGCTGCTGTTCAAGAACCAATCGCCTCGCCCACTACCACGGGGCCAACTCCTGGCGCCGGACCTGCTGTAAGGCCCAAGCTAAACCTTCAAAAGAGAACCGTCGCCGAAGCAACTGCTTCCCCAACGGCCTCGGGTGATTCCAAATCCAGTCCATTCGGTGGCGCTCGCCCTATTGACACCTTTTCACGAGAGCAGGAAGTTGAGGAAAAGCGACAACTGGCCATACGACAAAAGAAAGAGGCCGATGAAAAGGCCAAGGCAGAACGTGCAGAGAAGCAGAAAGCTGCAAAGGAGGAGGAGCAAGAGCAGGCCAAAGAGCAGGAGGCTGCACCAGAACCAACCGCAGATACGAACGGGACTACTCAAACTACCACTTCGGATACTCCCCAGGCCGAGAAGCCCGTTGAAGTTCTGCAGCGAACTGAAGAGGCTACTGAAACGGCCGCCGGCGGTCAGAGTGCCGAGAATGCAGAGAAGGCTCCAAGCAACATCGAAAAGGCCGAAGCCCCACAAGACAAAGGCCGCTCGCAAGCTCCCAGTCGAGGGAATTGGAGGAGCGGTCGCGGGCGTGGTGGAGGCCATCCTCAGGGGCCCCGTCAGTCCTCCCACCATGGCCAACGAGGCCCTCCAAGAGCACAGCAAGCCGAGAGTGCCCCTACTCCTCCCCAGCCAACCACCGATGAAGATGGGTGGAGCACCGTTTCTAAGCCGCGAAGCAACCGCCGTGGTAACTACAACCGCAGTTAAGGTACATGTACCTGGACGATTGATGGGTCAGAACCATGGAATTGCAACCATCCATTCCACCGTCGCGTGCTTTGCTTCCAACCGTATCCTAGCGATCGGAGTCACGAATCTCCTTCGATAAAACGTTTAAATTTTTTGTCTGCCAACCTCACTTCATACGCCTCTTTCTCCCTCACCTTCAGAATGATTACGTATGGTTTTAATGTCAGCTCGTTTGTTTTACCCGAAATTCCGATTTTCTTTTTCTTATTTTGGCTAGTATGGTCATGGAGACGACGCAGATTTCCATACATAGCGTTCGGTCATCCTACAGCATCTATCTCGGGTCTCTGACTCTCCTTCCAGATATGCGGCCCATCGTATTCACCATGTTATGTGTCATTTTGAGTTCCCATACTCCAACCATTTCTCATGGATTCGCTCTTCACTGCTTTTTTGGCCAGGCTGCATACACAACTACTTCCCCATCACCTCGTACGCCTGAGGCTGGTGGTAGCTCTTCTCCATTGCTCGAGTGTACTTTGAGACCCAGTTTATATGCCACCACGTTTTACTTTCTTGAACTTACTCAAAAACAAACTTCTCCTATGTCGGTCATGTTTCCTGGTGTATTTTCCATGCTGTGTTCTGGTCAATTTTTTTTTAAAAAAGATCTCCTAGTGATGGCGAAAGGCGAATTATTTACGAAAGTGCCGGCGGAAACCTGTTGAATTTATGTGTCGACACCCCCTTTCAGCTCGACACCATCCGTGGATTATTACCTTGTCCTCTTTTTTACGTTCAAACGGCTTTTCTACTCCCTTCTCTCAATCTGCCTGTGCCTATTTCTTCCTTTCAGCTCCAAATTTGAAGATGTATTGTATGGGATACGAATATTCTCTCACCGCTTTCTCCTCGTCTATCTGGTGCTCCGAATAATCGGCCTGCGCATATCTGTACTTTGTAGCACAATTTCTCTATTGAAATTCAACTGATGCTCGTTCAACTTGTCCAAGCGCATAGTTGTTCTATCGCTGTGCCCTCAGGTCGTCAGAGCGAACCAGCTTAAGCCCAAGGTTCTCTTTATGTACTCACATCTATATCTTCAACGCCACCCGGGCCCCGGATGTTTGTGGCAAAATGAAGCTATTAATTTCCATATATTTACTCTTCTCTGGTTCCGCTAGGTCGTTTCCTGGTTCCGCTGACCACCGTTCTGACGAAACGACAACATCCTGACGAACCATAGTTAGTTAGCCATCACCGTAGCCCACCACTGATAGTAAATATACACCACGCGCATAGAGGAATTGGGCTATAAAACTGTGGCGGTCTTCGGAAGGTGATGGAGAGACTGCATCATATCACAAAACGAAGCTGAAACTTGGGTTTTGAGGCTGGTGGGTTGATCGTGATCGGCGGTTCTGGTCCTTTTCTGTCGCGTGGCTTTTGGTCCTTTTCACGATTTTGACAAAACA
This sequence comes from Arthroderma sp. MBC 929, assembly GCA_030789285.1. Taxonomy (NCBI): domain Eukaryota; kingdom Fungi; phylum Ascomycota; class Eurotiomycetes; order Onygenales; family Arthrodermataceae; genus Arthroderma; species Arthroderma sp. MBC 929. The sequence goes on along the minus strand of JARJUX010000012.1, from coordinate 191,963 downwards.
TGGCGTCGGACTGCTTAGTTTTTCTTCACCTCTGCCTCTTTGTGTAACCGTATTAACTGTTTATCACTCTGCAAATATCACGCTTATTCCTTTCAAGGGCTCCGGCTATTCGTTGTGAAGTGAGGGTCCTGAATTAATTAGTTAACGCTATTCCTGGCTTGACCCTAAGCGCCGCGCCCAACAGCGGGCAAGGATCCTGCATACACTTACGGGGGTTCGCTGTTCCAAGTCCTAGTTCTTCCCTCCCACGCACTCAAACCTGCGTTCCAGTCGGGCGGTTTCGAATGTAGACAACCATGGCGACGACCGAAACAACAACGGCTCCAGGGCCTTTAATGGAAATTACCCCAGGCACCACCACTCAACGTCCTGATCTCGAGATCGGTCTTGGTCTCATGCCTGCGCTGGTCGTGGGCGAGAAGTACATGAATGAGAGCGAACACAACTTGTCCTCAACCATGGGCTGTCCCACGTGCGGATTTGACGAGATGCGCTACTACGAGAGGGATGCGGGTTTACAAAGGCGCATAGGGGAGCTGGAAGCGCAGATTCGAGTATTCAACGACAAGGCTGCTGCGTCGGGTATGTCCTCTTAGACCAAGATATGTACGACTGTGTATTGGATGAAAGGGCTAAGATATCGAGATAGCTGAAAAACTAGCCGACTATGAAGACGAGATAAGATATCTTCGTTCGCAAGCGAATCTTCAAGCGACCACTGTATTCCCTCCCACGCCCAGCTACACACCTGCATCCCTTGACCAACGGCCGCAGTCCTCCTCTTCATCTCAGCACGAACAACAGCAGCAGCAGCAACCCCAAACCCGCCTAGCCACCATAGCATCGTACCTACCATATGGCAAACGAAATAATAACACCGTCCACCAACCAGCGTCTTCCCTCTCAATACCATCCACGACGTCTCGTCCATCTTCCTCGGACGACTCCACGACCAACCTCTCCGCCTTCCCTCTACCACCGAACAACAACAACCACCTTCAAGACGCACTTAGCCGCGAGCAGGAACTGCGCAAAGATGCGGAGTCGCGCCTGAGCCAGGCAAATTCCGAGCTTGAGGACTTGACCACTCAGCTCTTCAGCCAGGCGAACGAGATGGTTGCAGAAGAACGAAGGGCGCGCGCAAAGCTTGAAGAGCGCGTCGAGGTACTGGAGCGACGGGATAGGGAAAAACGGAGACGGCTGGATAGATTGGAGCAGGCGATCGAGCGGGTTGATCGAGTTAGGGGTTTGGTTGGCCAGAAGTCCTGATGGTTAGCTTGATTCTATGTTTGATGAGTATGTGTTATGTGTTTATGTATCGTATTGGTTGGGTTCTGTTTTAGTCCTTTTTGTATATATCCAGGGTCGCGTTGAGCGTGAGTACAAGGGAGTTGGTTCATAATCATAGCAGTGTTTTCTTCTGTCTTCTGCTATCTTTCGCTGCGAGTTTGGTTATTGTATCTATCATCTATCATATGGCGAGATTGCTAGCCAGTTGCCTTGTAAGGCACGTGCCAAGCTCATGACTAAGCACCCAAAGCAGGAGCTAGGGTTTTTACCCTCCAAACCCTAGACTTTCCTAACTCGCTTAGCGAAGATGCGACCATTCCCGATTAGGTAATGCTTCCACCCAGGCAAAGCGAACTTTGACGGACTTCGAGACTTTGCGGGCGAAGAAGCTGTGAAGAGACGAATTTTCAACGACAACCAAAGACGTAGCACCACCCAACGACCAGCTTCGGGACACCGTTAAGAATCCGTCAAGGTATGTTCTCTTCTTTAATTGATGCTGGGATAATTTATTTTGTCCCGCTGAGCTTGGGTCTGCATGCTAACTTACTGCTGTAAAGATGGTCGCCGCAAAGAAGCATGTTCCGATTGTGAAGAAGCGTATGTTCCTTGTCTCCCTCCCACGGCAGCCTTATGGATAGGCAGTGATGATCTCGACGGGTTCCCATGATCGACTCGGGGTTTGGAAGGATATGATGGGCGAACCGGGGAGGAATTACATGTTGAATACTTGGGATGTGGGCTGATGAGATTGGTTTTTTCGGAAATACAGACAAGAAGCGCTTCAACCGTCACCAGTCGGACATGTTCAAATGTGTCCCTAGCTCGTGGCGCAAACCCAAGGGTATTGACTCCCGTGTCCGAAGACGGTTCTCCGGCCAGGCTGCTATGCCAAAAGTACGTCACTACACCTCTCCAACGAAAGAAGAAGAAGATAGAGGTTCTATCTGGCGATACTCGTTATGTTCAACAGCGGACGACGAGGGATGGATGGAATTTATTGCAGTTGAACCTGGAGCGCTGACGAATTGGTTCTTTATCGTGATATAGATCGGTTATGGCAGCAACAAGAAGACCCGACACTTGATCCCATCCGGCCACAAGGTCTTCCTTGTCCAGAACCCCAAGGACGTTGAACTTCTCCTCATGCACAGCCGAACCTATGCCGCTGAGTACGTTACTTTTCCCACGAAATCCTAAGCGATCCCATACCACCCATGGGCCATCTCTTCTGTCTATCCGAATCAACGCTATGGAATGCATGTCCTAACCTTACTCCTCTCTTCTAGGATCGGCCACGCCGTCTCTTCCGCCAAGCGTGTTGATATCATCGCTAAGGCCAAGTCTCTCGGTGTCAAGGTCACCAACGCCAAGGGCAGACTCACCACCGAATCATAAACGCATCCGTATCTCACTTTTAATTCGTTTATTTTCTGTGTGTTCTGAAATGGCTGGTTGGGAAACTTGAACTTGCGGTGGGGGGTTCTAGAAAGGGGAAATTCCATTTGGTGTTGTCATTTTAAGTCCCTTTCTTTTTCACCTTGCCTTTTTCACCTTGCCTTTTTCACCTTCTTTTTTCCCATTCTTCGTCCCTTTAACGTGTCCCAGGGGGGAGGATGGAAAGGAGGGAAATCAATTTTTTTTTCTTTTTCCTATCGGAATTGAAACTGGTCCAACCTCACCAAATAACCATTAGAGATTAAAAATGGATCTTTTGTCCGATTCGAGAAAATAATGAGAAATAAAAAATATGGAAAAAGCACTCTTGAAATTGTTCTACTTTACGCCAACCCTGAGGGGTTTCCTATGCTGCAGATTAAGTAAAAATCTGGAATCAGGTTCTATAAGGGTAAATCGAGGCTTAGCAGCAAAATCTATTTTTATTCCTTAAGATGCAGCAGACGCCGCAGCTTTTGCGGGTACATCTTCATCCACATTGTCCGACGACTGCACTTGGAGAGTCTCAACAACTTCCGCCAAAGCTGTAGCATCACCAGCCAACATCCCCTTGCCAATTACCAACTCTTCAGCCTCACATTCCTTCCACTCTGGCGCACTTGTCGGGCCTTCCAGCCCAGCAGGTGGAAGCCCCCATCTGGGCATCGGACTCTTATACTTCCACTTTTCTGTTAAGTCCGCATACGCCACAGCATGCAGGAATATACCCAACTCGTGAACGCCAGGGTCACTATACAATGCAGTTCCGCATACATCGCACGTAAGTCCGTTCAGCCGTTCGCCTTTCCGCCTCAGGTAATCGTTTACCATCAAATCGTGTTCTTGAGCCAATAGTTCGTTAACAACCTCCGGGTTGTTGCCCTTGGTGACATGTTCTGGCGGCGGGGTTTGAAAAGTTTGATAAGATAACGAATCCGCCGTTTCAGTCTTGCCCATTTGTGAGAGCCGAGATATTATCTCATTGTCGTTGTCGCCTGTGCTTTCAGCTTTGCCAAGATTGACGCCGAAAACGCGGCGATTGGAGTAAATGGGGTCGTTCGTGATTGGGTGACCGAGGAATTGAAGGTGGACTCGTATTTGATGTGTTCGACCAGTCAGGGGAAGGCAGTGGACGATACTGTAGCCTTCATCCTCATCTGCGGGCGTAGGAACAGCTGCTGCTTCGGCGGTGGGGTCCACTGGCACAATGTTGTCTTCAGCGGGGAGGGATGGGGGAGGCGTTGCTGGGTCTACATCTGCGTCGCTATCCTTCTCCTGGTCCGTCTTCTGCGAGGCCGTTGGTGGGTAGTATGCGAGTCGGCGGAATTTCGTCTTTGCCTCCTTCCCTGATGCTCGGACGCGGTTCAGGCCGAGCATTGGACTCACTTTCAGCATGGGTTGATCACATAACACCACACCTTCTGGGAATTTCCCTTTGACTCGTGCTATGTACTCCTTCTGTACTGTCCGTGCCTTTAGCTGTTCGCTAAACGCCTGCGCTCCCTTTGGGTGTTTTCCAACAAACATGACTCCAGACGTTAGCCTGTCAAGCCGATTGCAAGGTAACGGGTTCCAGCTGTTATCACGCTCAGCACGCATGATTTCAACGACGGAGTTGAAGTTATATCGCCCCGCAGGGTGTACTGGGACACCGGCCGGTTTATCAATAACAACAATATCATCATCCTCGTGTATTATACCGATTGGGAGGCTCGTAACCGGAGGCTCGTGACGATGTAAGGTATGTGAAATAATGTCGCCATTTTTGACCGTCGCATCCAGCGGGACGACGTTGCCGTTTAAAGTGACATGGCCCGTTTCAATAGCATGTTTCTAGAAAAGTAATTTGTTAGAATATAATTGAATAGAAGGTGGTAGCATCGCTGCAAACATACGTAGTATTCCTTTGGCCTGTCTCGAAATTCTTTGGAGAAAATATCGTATAGTGTCCTACCCCTCCATCTCTCTTTGCAAAAGGTATTGTATGTGTAATGGTAAGGCGCAACACGACGAAATCCCTTTTCAAGGTAATATGGTCGCGGCCACGGATCGCAAGGCGTAATAGCAACGTCTGGCGGCGTTGATTCAGGTCTCATCTTATATCTGAACGGTTTTCTCACGGTCAGAGCAAGACAGGTGGGACGGGAGCGGCCTTTTTGCGCCAAATAGGCGAGTATGCGCGGGGATGGAGCCACTGGTGAGAACTTGCGAGATTCAAGTCAGGACAACCACAGCCAGAAGTATATCAGCCGTAGTCACAATGGCATCGCTTTTTCTCTTTGCTTGTCGCTTTTCACTCTTCGTCAGTCGCGAAAATCGAGAATTATATCATATCACGTGATATAGATAAGATTGATCTTATCTCTATCTGGGCCTCGGCTCGGCTTTCTGGCTATCAAAGACGAAGAGCAACATTCGCATTTCTATTAATTTTGATAGATTTGTTTTTGAACATCTCTGTCTCATCTCATCCATATACAGTCCAAATAATACCTCTCGATACTCTCAGTCATGGCTGACGACGTGAAGAGCAAGAAGCGGCGCACGAGAAAGGACTATAAATATCACTTGGAATACCGAACACGATGGTAATTTATATCCAGGCTCTGTTGAGACGATGGTTCTCAGTATACCCATAAGCCTGAATCAAGCAGAGAGCTAATGGCTGGTTACAAACGAATAAAAGGTCCGACAATGACATGTACTCCCATATGAACAACAGCATATATGCTTTTCTATTCGACTCTATCATAAACACTTACCTTATTGTACACTGCGGTCTCGACCCATTCAACTCTCACTCAGGGGCTTCCTCACCGTCCAAAGCGTCCCAGATTGGGCTGGTAGTGTCCTCTTATTGCGACTATTTCGCCTCGGTTGCATTCCCGGACGTGCTGGATTTGGGGTTACGCGTCGTGAAATTGGGCAAATCTAGTGTAACATATGAAGTTGGTGTGTTCAGGAGGGGAGAAGAGGGTGTCAAGGTCGTAGGGGGTTTTACGCATGTTTTTGTGCAAAAAGAGGACAACAAGCCGGCTGCAAGTGGAATGGAGGCGGGTATTCGGAAAGGTTTGGAGGAACTGATGTTTGATTCAAAGGCAAGACTATAATCATAAGCCGTAGAGAGAATGGGGGTCGTGTATGTAGATATACAATATAATGAGCTAGTATTGAAGAAAATCGTTTTAATATCATCATCGCATTTCATGCCCTTCTATGTTGCATGTCGTCCAAGTGGCAGGTGTAGTAATATGAAGCATAAACACTGTATTTCGTTTCCCGCTGCAAAAGAAGGGTGTAGGGAATATGTTATCCGATACTTTTTTGATGTCCTGACCCAAACGCCAAAGCCTGCTATCCGAATATGCCATGTCTTTGTCTAGTGTGTCGTAAAAAACAAGGTCAAATAAGGGTGATCACAGGTGTAATCACAAAATGAATCCAGTATTCGCTTATTGAGTGGTGCACTGCGCGCCGCCTTCTTCGTCCTCGTCCTCGTCGACCCAGGCGGAACCTCCAGCCTCATCCTTCGCGCCCAAGTCTTCAATATTGCCGGCAGGATCGTAGTCCACGTCGTCCACAATATCTGCTTGAATCGGTGCTGCTGATGAGCCGGGAAGTATCTCCCTGAGCTTGTCCAATACTGGTTGATTTACCGCCCAACCATCCTCAGGGAACTTAATTTCGACGATTAAGTAGAGGTCGCCTTGCATTTCGCTGCGCTTATATGGCATACCCTCTCCAGTAATCTTCAGCACCTGGCCGGGCCGTAGGATATCACCCTGCTTCTTGGGGTGCGTGATTTCAATCCCCCTACCATCTAGATGCTTGAGAACTACACGCGAGAACCCGCAGATAGCTTCGGCCAATGTAACCTCGAGTTGTGCACAAAGATCGGCTCCGATTCTTCGGAATACCTCGTGCTCCGCCTGCTCGAGGTGGAAAACGATATCACCGGCTTCCATGTCAGGAACCTGGTCACCTTCTCCCTCCAGAACTATCCTCTCGCCATCCCTATGTAGCATGTTAGAAACTACCAGCTGTGTCTTCTCATAGCATGTAAAACTCACTTGGCACCTCGAGGAATATATAACTCCAGCATTTTCTTTTCTTCCGTAACCTTCTTTCCCTTACACTTCTTGCACTTATCTTTAGGCTGGAAGAAGCTGCCTGCTCCATCGCAAACTTTGCACTTCATCATTCCCTGGGTTACAAGCCCCGGTCCAACCTGTCTTAGGGTCTGTTTCTGGCCTGCACAGTCGACATCTCAGTAAGTAACTCGTATAAGCTCAGCTCGAAATGGAAATCCTTACCCATGCCATCGCACGTCCCGCACTTTTTAGCCACGGCCCTTTCCTTTCCACCTTTGCCTTTGCATTGGCCGCAGATGATGTTCTTGGTGCTTGCAAACTTCACAGTCTTTCCCTTATACATATCTTCAAGACTGACAGTGTACGACTGTTCCTCGCTGGGCCCTTTTCTGGGCCTACTCGGGCCTGCACCACCGGGACCGAAGCCAGGCATTCCGCCCATGCCAGGCATGCCTCCCATATCTCCCATATTCATCCCAAACATCGACGACAGGATGTCATCTAGATCAGGCTCACCACCCATTCCCGGTCTCCTCGAACCATCGAACGCACTCATCCCATGTGTGTCGTAGAGATGCCGTTTTTGATCATCGTAAAGAATGTCGTAGGCTTCGCCGACTGCCTTGAATTTTATCTCGGAGGCCTCCCGCTCACCCTCGGGGGCCTTGTCTGGGTGGTGTTTTAGCGCGGCCTACAGGGGAAAACAGCCGTATTAGATTTGAGAAATAGTTTGACGGGCAGTGAGGGTAAATACCTTGCGATAAGCCTTCTTGACCTCTTCCTTGGTTGCGGTCTTCTCGATACTCAGCACCTCTTTATGCCTGGTCAGTTTCTACCTCCTGCGTCTCATACTGCAGAACATATCAAAGCATACCGTACAGGTCGACTTCCTCGCCCCCGAAATTCACTATTCAGACAGGTTAGTGGAATGCGCTCCTTGAGAAACAGGATTTAAGCCTTGGGCTACCCAGCGACTTACTGGCTCTTGTGTAGTCTCGGTTTGATCAGACGTGATAAATCAGCAAAGCATGCGAAGTAACGGCGGTGAGAAATGAAGGGCTCGAAGAATATTAGGAATCTAAAGAGATTTCGAGCCGTGAATAAAATATCTGGCTGTTGTTTGGGGGTTGAGAATAGTTTAGTTATTTCTTCGGATTTAAAAGTTTAGCTGCGGCAAAAGAAAAGTTTTATGTTTTTACAAGCTCCAAACTACGAAGTGCTAGCGACGACGGCTTAAGAACAGAGCATGCAGAAGACATTAACAGCTTAAACTGAAGAAATCAAGTCAATCACCAACTGGCATTCACTTATATATCTCTCTAGGCCTGCTATGAGCCTTCTGTCGCGGCACCAGCGCGCCGTAACCACCACTGGGCCCTGGATATGCAAGGCCTGTAGGTCGCGACGGCCCTTCAGCGCCTCTCACGCTCCCTCAAGCAGGAAGCTCTATGTTCCAAAATCCCCGGTCCGTACGAGGTTTGCGCCCTCTCCGACGGGATATCTCCATCTCGGATCTCTGAGAACAGCCCTATTCAACTATCTCATCGCGAAGCGAACGGGCGGCCAATTCATCCTCCGTGTTGAAGATACAGATCAGGTTGGTGGCTCCAGGCTTGGTAGATGTAGCCAGACGTATTGATTGATGGATGAAGAAAAGGACAGTACCCGGAGCTGAAGAACGGCTTTACGAAGACCTGAGATGGGCGGGCCTGGAGTGGGATGAAGGTACATATTCCCGGGTTCCTATCTCGAATTGAACAATCTGACGCTTTCATGAATTTAGGGCCGGTTGTCGGAGGTCCCCATGGACCATATAGACAGGTTCGATGCGCTCTCCCTACTTAGCATACGCGCAATTTTCCATATAGACGACTTATCGCAATCGCTCTTCTAGTCCGAAAGAACCTCGCTATATAAATCCCAGGCCGAAAAACTTCTTGAATCCGACCATGCATATAGATGTTTTTGTAGTCCAGAACGCCTGGACGACCTTGCTCGAAGTCGACACGCGCAAGGTCTCCCCCCAAAATACGACGGAAAATGCACGAAGCTTTCAAAGGAAGAGTCCGAAGAACGAGCAGCCAATGGCGACCGCCATATTGTTCGGCTTCGTATGCCCGCAATGCTTCCCAAGTACAATGATTTTGTTTTCGGGAAAACCGGATCGTCCTCAAAGGGACTCGACCACCATCTATCAGGAGTTACCCATCCAATTCTTATAAAGTCCGACGGCCACCCGACCTACCACTTTGCGAACGTGGTTGATGACCATTTCATGGGAATTACTCATGTTATTCGCGGGTCTGTAAGTATTAAACATAGCCAATACGTGCAGCCGTAAGGGAATTCCTCTTTAACTATTGAATAGGAATGGATGAGCTCCACGCAGATGCATTTAGAAATATACAAGAAATTCGGCTGGACCCCTCCGCAAATCGGACATATTCCCCTCCTGGTTGACGAGAAGCACCAAAAGCTAAGCAAGCGAAATTGTGATATCGATATATCATGCTTCAGGGATAAGCAAGGCATTTTTCCTGAGGTCTTGAACAATTTTGCCGCCCTCCTGGGTTGGTCTCATGCGGACAAGTCCGATATCTTTACGATGGACAAATTGAAAAAAAATGTAAGACCGCATTGTCCTTTACCGACACATCAGGCTCCTTGTCTTGCTGATATCCATTCCAGTTTGATCTAAAATATACGATGGGAAATACTGTCGTCACCTTTGAGAAGATGTGGTACCTGCAAAAAGCGCATTGCCAACGCTATGCCACGGAAGGGGGCCCTGAATTTGATACCATGGTCACCCGCACCGTCGCGGAAGTAAACAATATGTTCAATCCGGATGAAGTGTAAGCACTCTCTCCAAGTTCTGCGTATGTTACTGTATAACTGACAACCCTGACTTGACCAGTGCCGCGGTTCGAAAGTCTCGATCGATAGAAGAATATGTGGCATCAGTCCTTCGTGGGACAGCAGGCTCCTACACCACACCCGCTGAGGTGCTATCCCGTAACAAGTTCTTCTTTACACAGAAGATCTCAAGAGATCCCTACACGCCTCCAGTGGTGAAAAAGGCAGAGGCAACAGAAAAAGAAGCGCAATCAGCACCACCAGTTCCAATCTCCACCCTACACACAGCCGCTGCTGCACTTTCGATGGTGCCAGAATCAGCCTGGACAGCTGATGTGCACCGCTCGAATATCGACTCGTACATCCTTTCTGACACAGTTCCGCCAGACCACAGCACACTCTCACCCGAAGCAGCAAAGGCGCTAAAGAAGCAAGAACGCGCACAGAAAAGGGAGCTTTATTCATACCTTCGCTGGGCTCTTACTGGAGGTGAGTCGAGTGGAGGAATCCCAAATACAATGGCGATTCTAGGGCGAGAGGAGACGATACGCCGTTTCAAGGAGGCTAAAGAGGCCTCGGAGCATTTGAGAGAGGATAGCGGCAGGCCGGGGAAGAAGGGTAGTAAAGATAGCAAGTCGGATTCGAAGGAGTGGATGGGGTCACTTGCCGGGGCGGCGTGATGAGATATTTCGTAAACCTGCAAAAACGAACTTCATTTTGTACGATAGATAAATGTAAGATTTTAGATATCCCTTCTGTTCCCTCTGTTTCGCTATACTGTTCTTCTGTTGGTCTGTCTACATGAAGAAAAAAGATATCATTTCTAAGTTTTAGGATAAATAGATCAAACGAGTATTTGGTTTTTATTTACTGACTGGCCAGCATACAGTCTTGGTATAAAGGGCCAAAATGGCCAAAACAATTAAGAAGCAGCTCAAATAACATACACATGCATCAAGACACTCACACACATAAGTCGAAGAATAAAGGGATTAAAAGGGTGACAATTCAAGAAGCCAAAAGCCAAGATAAACGACAAAGAAAAAAAAAACCAAAAGCCTGCTAAAATAACAAGTAGCAAAGAGAACATGGGGAATATATTATCAGAGGGATGGAAGAGACAGAAGAAGGGGGGGAAATATGGGATATTATAGGAGAATTCAAGACCACCAACGCCTTTTGATATCAAAGCCAATTCAATGCTTGCTTACCGACAAAATGGAAAAAAGAGAGTATGGAGCCCGTCGAGCGGACTTTGGACATAGGGAATAAAATAACTGGATATAGGTTCGTTTGGCGTCATCGCTGTCATGGGGTATACACGCAGATGGACTAAGCAGTGGAAGGGATCGCGATAGCTTGAAAACGAGTGGCGGCAAGCATCTGAAAATAGAGATCGCTAATTCAAACGCAAAAAAGCAAGTAAGCATCGTCTCTTTTCGGAATCGGGTCGTTTCTTGACATGAATATCGTAGTCCGTTAATATGATTCTAGATCGTTGGTCCAATCGCTATCACTGCTTCCCACTCGCTGTATTATTCCGCTCTCTTCCATTATCGACTCTTCCATCCCTACGCCACGAATACCTTTGACCTTCTTGATCCCACCCGAAGGTCCCTCACCAGCGAACCTCTTCCCTTGGGCGGCTCTCACTTTGGCATAGTAAACTTCGGTTGCGTCTGCTTCAGGTTCAGATACATCGTCAAATGTTTCCCAGTTCTCTGAGCCAGATGTTCCTGTTTGCACAGTAGACGAGTCCGAACATTGGCGGCTGACCGGGCGTGGCGGAGGGGCATAGCGTTGTTGTTCTTGCAGCTGGCTGATAAAAGACGGCTGATTTTGGGTATAAGGTAGATTATCTTGACTCTGCGAAGCATGAAGTGACTGGACAGATGTCTTGTTGTAGCTCGGCTTGTTTAAAGATATTGTGGAGCTCATATATGATTGTTGAAATCTGTCTGCATAGTCCTCAGGACTCATAGGCCGGCGGTTAGACATGACGCTACCACAGCGCTCTGAGTACATCCCATGCGAAGTTGCGGGCCTACCAGCACTGGCGAGGTCCCTCATCCTTGGTGGAGGCGCTCTGGGTGGTCCCATCTTGCCACGGATGGTTTTAGAAGAGTATGCTTGTTGGTTTTGTTGCTCTCGAGAATTACTACCAAGAGGCAGGTTGCTCAGGGGCGCACGACCAGGTATCTTTGTTGGGGACCTATTTGTATTTCCTGTTCCTGAGTGAACGCTCTGGTTGCGTCTCAGAGTCCCATTATTGCCAGTGGGTGTCTTTGCAGGCGGAGGTGGAGCTGTTCCACCACGAATGCTATTTCCCCCACGAACGGAACCCATTGTTTTGACAGAGTTTGACCTTGGTGGCCCGCATGGTGTCTTCGATCGGGGTGGAACTTTTGGTTGCGGAGGAGCGATCTCATCGAGGTATCTCTCACCCTGTACAAGGAAGGGTCGTCCGTATTCATCTTCCCATTGCTCGAGAACGCTCCTTAACTCAGCTTCAACCTTCGGCAGTTCCTTCGCAATACGTTTGCGCATTTTTTCTTCTCTCAAAAGCCGGGTTGGGTCTCGTCTTTCCCCTTTGTTCCCACGAGCCGTTAGACGTGATGAGTCCTGGGCGGAGTTTGATAGTGCATCTCTGTCTTGAACTAAACATTTGTGTTTCTCGATAAGGTCAAGAGCTGGGGCTCGTTGCTCTTTGAGAGCCTCTAAGCGCGCGATCTCTCCTTCGTGGGCAGATAGTAGAGCATCGCTGTAAACATCGGAAAACGCGGGGGTGAAATCAAGCATATCCTCTTCCGAATAGTACAAGGCATCCCATAGTTCCTGCAGGCGGCATCGAGCATCTTCAACAAAAAGGTGCAGATTCTGTCGTTTCAATTCATTCAAACGGCTGAGTTCTTCTTCGAATTCGTTTATAGCTCTCAGGCTGCAGCCCCGATTCGAAGTGAGGAACCCCTTTCTCTCACTTTCCTCCACACCAAGTCGGTCCCAGAGTGACTGAACCGAAGACCTGAGCTCCTTAATTTTGCACTCTCTTGCTCTTTTTTCTTCGGCAAGTTTCTCTCGTCTATCTCGAAGTGCGGCAAGGTCCGACTCGTGTAGGCCTAGCTGCTCAGGCGACTCTCGATAGTGTTGCACGATTACACTGTCGGTCTGGGCTTGCGGAGTTCCAAGCTCAGCCCATAATGTTATGATATCCTCACCAAGGCTGGTGACGGTAGCGACTCGGCGATTGTACTCCTCGTAAACCCTCGAGAATTCTTGATCAAGCGTGTTTACGTAGGTTTCGGAGACATCGAAGGTTGGGGGTATGGATGCGCGGGGGTCGGTGGGAGGAAGCTCAATTGAGATAAAGGAAGATTCGAGGTGGGAGGAGTATGATTCAAAAGCTTCGGCAAGTTCTACATGAAACAGTTAGTTAGCTTCGCAGTCCTTCCTGAAGTTGTTTTGCCGTTTAGGTAGGGGTGAGACTAACTTTTGACTTGCTCGAAGCGCTCACGATGAGCCCTAGCTATCGCATTTTGTTTTTCTTTGAGTCCGGCCAGACAGCGATTCAAAGGGAACGTAATCTGTAATTCAGGGTCCTCAGAGGCGCGCTGCTGATTTCTGGGCGTGCCGTCCAGGGATGATTTCATTTGTTTGATAGTAGTGATGACCCTGTGAGCCTCCTCTATCAAATCATTTTTCTCGCTACGCGGAGTGAATATGTTAGCGACTCTCCTTAACGCATCGATATATAAAAGGCCTCAAGCATACCCATCCACGCGCTGTAGCTGGCTGTGTAACGTGTCTGAGAGAGCAGCAAATAACTAAGTAGGAAGGTCAGTCAGTCAATTCAACGGCAGCTAGCTAGTCGCGTTGGTAGGCAGGCGTACCTCTGCTTCTCTCGAGTCCCGCTCATGGTTAGGTACCCCGATCTCGTCGAACAGGCCGTGTAGCTGCTCGACAATGTTGTTGACCTGGGTGGTCAAATAGCTAGTATCCACCGTCATCGCGAACAATTGACGCGCGCAATCCGTGTAGGTAAGTTTCTCAACGAGGGTATATGTTCTTTAAACCGTTTGCAAAAAGAAAACATAAGAGGTCGCAAACCGCAAGACAGCTGAAAGCGAAATTTTGCTGAAAGAGCGAATGATGAGCAGCCAGCGAGAGGGGGAAAACAGAGCTGATCAATTGAAAGCACCGTGTCCCATGCTATGGCAGCATAAAGACTGCAGTCATAGAAAGGAGAAAGGAAAAAAGTTGGCGGACGGTGAGAGGCTGGATGTATCAACAAAGCCACAGCTGTCAAAAGACGATGTCGGTTTGATGGTATTTAGATTGCGTTTGTGGAGAGATCGAAGCTAGAAAAAAGAAAGTCTTTGTTGACTCGCCGCCGTTGCCAGGGCGATGGCTGGTCACGTGATGGATATCGCAACCACAGAGATCCAGATGCAAGATGGCGATGAGGAGGAGGAGGAGGAGGATAAGGAGAATGAGGATAAAGATAATAATGCAGGTTCAAGGTCAAGATGCGGTCTTTTGTAGAGCTGCTCTCACTGCAGTCAACTCCTGAACATAGTCAGTTGTATATGTTTGCCCAACAATACCCAGTCATGCAGAATGAAGAGACTGCACGCATGCTGTTAACATCCCTCTATACCAATATACCAATACTAGAAAGACATAGTCTTGAATCCCGATAATGGAGGATTGTCCTCAGCTGGAAGAATGACAAGCAAAGGAGTTCAGAGGCTGTGTGCTGCTATAAGATACCCTTCTAGCCTGGATGATTCTCTGTCTCTGCTATTCTCACAGATATACAGACATTTCTTCTGTCTGCTTCGCCAAACAGTACTGTCCATGCACGTGATGCACATTCAGATATCATGTATATATTGTTTATATCACTCTGATGTGTTCATCTAACATCACATCCTTTCCCTTACCCGTCTTATATCCATTCATACCATATACCAGTCAGCCATGTCGTTTGATGACAGCGTAGCTCAAGGATCCGTCCTTGATCCTCCCGAAGGCTCTGTGCCTTTTGCTGCCGGAGGCACTGGGTTCCTCTACTACTATCCCTCCAACCCACATGAAGTCATCAAAATCTGCTCCGACCATCCAGACTCGCAAGCTAACATGCGCATCGAACGAGAGGCATATGGTCGTTTCATGAGAGCTGGTGGCCATCCTAACATCGTCAAGTGTACACGCATAGATCGGAGTGGCATCTACCTCGAACGTGCAGCACACCATGATATTCGCACATATTATCTCGGCGGAGGCACTGCGACCATCGACGAGCGTATGAAGTGGTCCTATGACCTTGCTAGCGCGCTCCAATTTGTTCACAATCAAGGCGTCAGACATGCGGATACCTGTGGGAAGAATGTCCTTTTAGACCACCAGCGTAATATCAAACTGTGCGACTTTGCTGGATCAGGAATTGATGGCCAGTTGCCCACCGTGTGGGGTGAGGCGGGTTTTGCCCATCCGGACCAGCGAGAAACTAGATATGCCACTATCACTGCGGAACTCCATGCGCTTGGCTCGACAATCTATGAGATCGTTACTACCTCTCGACCACATGGAGAGGAGCGCCCTGATTCAGCAATCGAAAGCTGGTTCCGTGATGGCATTTTACCTGAGGTGCACGATATCCCTCTTGGAGAAGTCATGATGAAGTGCTGGAAGGGAGAATTCGAGTCAGCCAGCGAAGTGGCAGAGGAGATAAAACTTCAAATTGAATTCGGTATGCTCCACCCTGAATATATATATTCGCAATATGATTGTAAGACTGACTGTGGGGTGTTTGTCTATCTTAGCTAAGAAATATAACAATTACTGTACTCCATCCAGGTATGTGAATGTGATTTCATATCTTTAATTTTTATCTCCTTTATGCTAACATATCCCTAAAGGCGCATTAAGAGAAGGATTTTGAGCCGCTGCACTCTAATGTGAAGATCTTCACAGCGTGCTATGCCTTGACGATAAATGGAGTTATGGGATGGTGTTAGGCGGGCTAATGATAAGGCTGTTTTTCTGCGGGGAAACTGGACTGGGTTAGGTGTTTGGTAGGGGGAAAGAAATGTACCATACAAGGCCATGGAATAGTCCTTACAGCCAGAAGAAGTGAAGATTACAAGAAGTCCTTATCCGAGCTTAAGCCCTGGGGCAATGAAATTTCACCCACGAACACTCCTCTCAGCTAACGTGAAAGTAACAAACAGCCCAGCAGTCAAGGCCATATACCCCGTCTCCCTATTAATGTCGACACCCACCATCACAGTTGTCACACACGATATTGCATCCTGATGCAGGCCCCTTTAGTTGGGTATCTTACTACATGCAAACCAGCTATGAAACAAGATACTCACGTCCATATCCACAACAAGGTGTTGGATTAGTACCGTCTATACATCTCTGGCAAGAGAGTTAGAAAGAAGAAGAAGAAGAAGGAATTAATAGCTCGGTGGATCAACTCACCAGTCGCCAGACAATTCTCCCCTTGACAACTTTGACGGGGTAAGGATACGGAGGGCAAAATGCATTTTCTGCCTCAGTCCCCTGATGGTCAAATGGTGAGGCTATCGCCCGACTAGTCCATTCGTCAGGCTGTGGCAGGGCAGTTATTATGCCAAGTTGCAGAGCTAGAATGAGTGGGATTTTCATGACGAATGACGCTCAAAGATTTAGTGTGATCGAGGTTCATGGCTTGTTAGGCATTGTGCTATGAGGGGACTGACCTGATTTTATATCCATTCAAGTGACACTCAACAACACAAGACAGAGCAACGTTCTGAGCGAAGGTAGCAAACAATTCCTTAGAGGCCGTTACACCTGTGGTCCGAGATCAGGTCCATTGAATATGGTTATAGACGGCCTAGTCTCAGTTTCTTTAGACCGACCTACGTACAGACATCATATCATGTACAACTGATGTCCCGGATAGCTGCACGCCAAGTCCCCTGTCTCCCTCTCTCGACTGACAATAACTACCAGAAACGACGAAGTCACCGGGCCAAGGGCATCGTAGTGAGTGGTGCTGATTGAGAGCAAAAAGCCATATCAAACCGTTCTGAGCGGCCCTTGAGGAACGTGCAGAAAGTCACACACAGCGTTATATCCAGGCCAACTGCAGGACCAGCATTTGATCCGATGACGATGTTGCTCGGCGGGGCGCATCGCTGTCATATTTCTTATTATTATCATTTATTACCCCGCAGCTTCACGCACGATCAATATAAAAACGAAGCGACTGCACAGTCGTCTTTTAAACCAAACCAAACACAACTTCTTGCCAGAAAAGCCATCGCAGATAGGCCTACACTTCTTGCCACCAATAAAACTATCCATCTCGAGCCAAATCTCCAAGCAAAATGCGTAGCACCATCCAGCTCTACGACCAAGGTCACACTACTTGCCCTTCGTGCAGTGCTTCGATCCAGGGCGAGACCAAAACATGCACCAGCTGCGGAGCGGTAAGGAACTGTCCCCTTTCTCTGGCCTTTTAGAATAAGATCTGGCCTTGCTAACTCGCTATCGATATAGACATGCCCTAACTAAACTTATCCTTCTTTGTCGCCCAAAACGCCGGTTCTATCCAGTCTAGACTTTGGGTGGTGCGCTGTCTATTATTTGTGGTGGGATGGAATGGAATATGGTGTGCGGCTGGCTAAGGGGTGTATGAGATGTGTATATACGTTGAATGAAGTTGATGCCTTTCAGAAATGCTATTCGAGTTTCCATCTGTAGATTTCTGTTGACGAGACGATGAACAGTTGCTCTTCTCGACTTCCAACTGGCGAATTCCCGTGACTTTCCTCCCTCTTTGGGCTAGTAAACTATCTAACCCGATCTGGTTAGTCTCCGCTGTTCCCATATCGATAGAGGCTCTTGTGGTGCCCCGTTAGACTCTCTCTGGTGGTGACAGCTACCTGGTGGTAAATACTAATCACCCAATACCAAGAAGCCAAAGACACCCTCCAGCCCCATTCCATCACATCTAAATAGCTATAGCAGGGACACATCTACCATGAGCGACGTCGCTCTCCGATCATGGGGTACGTCACATCACCAACGCCGCCGTCGTCGTCCCCCGCTCCCTCCCAATACTAACAATGCATAGAGCTCGAGAACTCAGTAAAACTAGTCGATCCCACCCGCGACGCTCTCTACAACTATGACCAACCCGCCGTTCAAACTCTCGTGGCCTCCAAGCCCTGGTCACGGGATCCTCACTACTTCAAATCCGTCCGTATATCAGCCACCGCACTCTTGAAGATGGTCATGCACGCCCGCTCCGGCGGGAGTCTGGAGGTGATGGGTCTGATGCAAGGCTACATCGCAAATAACACATTTATAGTCACTGATGCATTCCGGCTTCCTGTCGAGGGGACAGAAACACGTGTGAATGCGCAGGATGAAGCGAACGAATACATGGTCTCGTATCTCCAGTCGTGTCGGGATGCGGGCAGGATGGAAAACGCCATTGGCTGGTACCATTCTCATCCAGGGTATGGGTGCTGGTTGTCAGGCATCGATGTATCGACGCAGGATACACAGCAGAGTTTCTCCGACCCGTTCGTGGCTGTCGTTATTGATCCGGACCGAACCATTTCAGCTGGGAAGGTGGAGATTGGGGCATTCAGGACGTATCCTAAGGACTATAAGCCGCCTAGCAATGAAGGTGGTGGTGGTGATGGGGATGAGTATCAGAGTATCCCGTTGAATAAGGTGGAGGATTTCGGAGCGCATGCGTCACAATATTATTCGCTGGAGGTATCGCATTTTAAGAGCACGTTGGACTCCAAGATTCTGTCGCTGTTATGGAACAAATATTGGGTTGCGACTATCAGTCAGAGCCCGCTGTTTACCAATCGAGAGTACGGGAGTAAGCAGATGGTGGACCTGAGTCAGAAGATCCGCAGGGCCACCAAGGCTGTAGAGGGCGGGAAGAGTGCTGGGGGAGGAGCTGGTGGTGGAGTCGGCGGCGGCAGTGGAGGTAATAATGCAGAGGCTGGCGGACTTGCTATCGATGAAATGGAGATGGCGCGGTTACCCACTAAAGACCAGCAATTAGTCAAGGTTGTCAAGGAAGGGGATAGGATTGTGGGTGAAGAGTTGACCGGCCTCATGGCGGCGGAGATCAAGAAGGGTCTCTTCAAGGGCGTCGGACAAACTACACAGCCAGCTTAATTGAAACTCAGTCTGGTATACCTTCTCTACATACCGCTGAGCTACGATGTGAAATTCAATAACGACGGCGTACTTTGGAGTTAGACTTTATAGCTATTGATTTGAGCATTTTAGACAAATATCACCACCTTTTTGTGTTAAGAATACATTGATTTATTATTACTACCTGCGTACCGCACCCGCTATGCCCAACATCCCCCTCAACCTTCGAAATGCATTGAAAATGACTATTTTATCCTACCCAACCATCTCCATAACGTCCGTAGAATGCATGCAGCTGTCAAAGAAACCAAAGGAAATTAATGGTTATGGTACCGTGAACCCGTTTCATCCATCAGTAATACCCCGAATATCTATACCCCCTTTCCAATAACAAAACTGTAAAAAAGCGTAATTCATGAGTGCATCACCTACGCAAAAAGAAAATTATGCGAGGCAAAATGTCATCGTAATTAGCCTCCCAAGGTGGAATCACACTCGAAGTTCAGTGGCATCAACGATAATCAGGCCGATGTCAGGCGAGTACATCTCCACGATCGGGGGGTCAACGACAGTTCGCGAGCTACGGCGGGAAGCGGACTCACGGGCGGCACTGGGGGTGCTCCTGTTAACGCCGTTGATGGTGCGGTTGCTAACGATACTCTGGCGCATGTCGGTATTGGTGTTGACTGCAGAGTAATTGGCCGGATCATAGTGGTAGTCCTCCGAGTAATGGAATGGCGGGAACATGGTGGGGAAAAGCCGCGCGAGCGGGATACGCAGCATTGGAAGACAGGCGCAGATGATGGCGGTGTTGGCCTCGATGGTTGTCCAGAGGTTGGAGATCATGGTGCCGTAGTTTGCGTCCATGGATTTGGAGGAGACGTCGAGAGTTACCATGCGGGCGATGGAGGTGCCGCAGACACTTTGGACGGAGGGTTAGTAAGGCACGTTTGAGAGGGGGTAGAACGACGTACAAGATCCCAAGCATGAAAATCATAGCTAGAGCCATCTTCTGACGGGGTGGCAGACGAAGCAATCGAATGACAGGCAGGGGCAGGACGAGAATCACCAAATCCGTGATGATATTCGATATGGCATTTGCGTACCATGCGCCAGTAAGACTGATGCATGTTCCTGGGATGGATTTATCCCATGAGCGCGCGACGGGAGTGCATTGGAAGATAGTCACGATTATGCTGATAGTCGCGTATGTAAAGGTGTAAATGGCAACATAGGCGCAGATTTTCCGAAACTTGTAAACATCAGTGTCGAAGATCTTCAGGTAGAGAAGAAGAATAGCGATTTTGGTCAAGTTGATAGTCAACTTGTAGAGGATTTGGAGAGAGTAGAAGAGCTAGAGGGGCGTCAGACAAGGCTTTTCGGGGAAGATATATATATGTAGAAAATGAATTGGACGCACCTTCATTGAGATGAGAAGATCATGTCTTGAGATTGTATCTGAGGGTCTTCCATAGCCGTGATCAACAGCTATACAAGGTCAGCAAGAAAGACAACAGTACTAGAGGAACTAAATAAACATACCAACGATATTCACGATATTCATAGCAACGTCAAAAAGCTGTTCTTGGTCAGTATTTGGCAGTGTTGATATCAAGGTAGATCTCTCACCAGAGATAAAAGAATAACATAGTCATCGAGCCCAACCCTCTTGCACATAAAAACGCGGACAGCCACGCGATTGATAACCAACAGAATGGCAATCGACATCATAACATACTGAGTTATCACCATACTAAGTCCCCTCCCGCCGAGCCCAAGGCTGCGTGAAGCGAGATCCGCAGATATGGAAACGGCGACATCATATAGTGATGCCATGCCTGTGTAGAACCCGGGGTAGGATATATAACACACAAAGTATAGACACGAGCTTCAAAGATATGGCTGTATATGCAGTGAATCTTCACACTTTAGGATCATGGGTGAAAGGAGAGACAACACAGAGGAAAATAAACAAACAAGATATAGAGGGCGTCTGGAGAGTGTGAGAGAAACGACGCTAGAAGTGTTATTGCTCTCATCTCAAATCTCCTGGCAACGGCAACGGCCATGTAGATACTCTGCCACTTAGCATAGAGCTGTATATCAACCATAGCATAGCCAGTGCAGAGTAGAGAGAGGGATATGATATCAGCTCTGATGCAGGAACTGATGTATAAGAGCGGCACTTCTACATGTCTGTCATGGTATATGAAGGGAAAAGATAGCCAGTATATTCAACACACTGCCCACTAAATCTGTCTTCGAGAAGGCTACACAGCGAGAAGCAAAGGGAGTAAAAGTCCATTGGAGATACTTGGTGGGTATATAAATAAATGTATATAGAGATATACACTGCGACAGTCCAAAGAGGGCTCTGAACATGTAGCTGCATGCAGCCACTCCGTCAAGTAGAATAGTAGCCTCATAGTCGACTCAGCCCAGCGAGAAGAGAGTCCAGATAACTTATATCCTGAGCAATATGCTGCATATATATCTTCTGTCACACTCCCAACCATAGTAAAGGGTAAAACCGACTGTACGAAAGAGAAAAAAACAATGAAGAGAGAGGAAAGCAGCCTATAATACACCATCCAAAGCTGTTCTATTGCCTAAAACAGTAAAGAGATTGGTAAAAAAGACAAAGGAATGACTGGATATAGAAAAAGAAAAAAGGCCAGCCAACGACAGGCTGAGAAAAGACTGAGAACGCATGGTGATGAGCCTTGCATGCATTCAGGCAGTTCTCTGTTTCTCCATCTTGGTGTTTGGCTGTGAAGTTGATCATGGCAGTTCACGTGAGTCAACGGCTGGAGAACTCGGGGAGGATTGTTGACTTCTGGTTGAACAATGGCATTGCATGCAATCAACAAAGAAACAAGTCGATACGAAGATCATCAAGTAATGTGATTCTTAACACGACTGAGCTATAAGCCGTTCGAAGCCGACTCATCGCGCGCCCGTCGTTTATCCCTCTTTTTTCTCTCGCGCATGCAGCGGATGATACCAATGGATCAGCGCAAAAGGCATTATTAAGATGATCAAAGAAACGGTTCGCCCGCAGCAAACCAGCCGTTTAAGCGGAGAGAAACATTGCAACGGACATCTCTTCTCCTAAACCAGTACGGAGTACAGTCGTTCTACTACTAAGCGACATAACGAGTTATCCTCCTTCTTATCCAAGAGAGTCGATTCCCTCTGGCCTTTTGCCTCCTCGTATCTCCAAACCGGTCATTTACTATTACCTACCGAATACTACCCTAACCACCATCCTAGTGCGGGCTATCCCTGCCCCTAACTCCGTCCAGAGAGAGAGAGGGACAGTCCCGGCAACGACCAGAATCCTCCATAAACCTGGGCAAGTTCCCTATCTGTTCCCTGGTACATGCAAACCCTGCCCCCCGGCCCCCCAGCCCTGGATGGAGTACGTGTACGTACAGATATGTCATTTCCACGTGTGCGTTTCCAGTATCGGTACATCCGCTAATTAGTTCTAGTCTATGAGTTAGTCTGGTTCTCCTCTTTTGTGGTTCGCTAAAATAGGGTGAGAGCAGGGATTACCGAGGTTAAGAAACGAGCAGACTAATTATTTTTTCTCACTAAGTGGGTTGGGCACAAGACCTTTTGGCGTCCAACAAGAACTAAGAGGAAGAACTAAAGAACTAGACTAGAGTGTGTTGAGTGTTGAATATTCGGTGAGAAAACTCTTATACGAACCTCAACTTGCTAACTGTTGCTTTAGTTTAGTCTGCGTTGGTGCAGAGAGTGGATGGACTAGTCTAAGTATGTGGTTAACTGTACACATGTGAATGCGAAAACAAACAGGATGTAAAGAAACAGTTAGATGTCAAGAGATAAGAGAATACATCGCAAGTATTTGAGCTGATCACGTAAATCTTCAAAGTGGGTGGTGGAATCAACATATAAAGTTCTGGAAGATAGATAATCGTATTTTGTCATGTGTATAATGCTGGGGAAGAGGCGAAAAAAAAAAGTGGGACATAAGGTATCGTGTCATTTCCCCTCGTATGCTGTCATGAGTGATAGAAAAGAAATAGAAGGCCAGATATACAGGTAAATGCACAGTAGTAGATAAGACGGGACATGAAAGGGGACATGAGAAAGGGGTGGGAAAAGGCGCATGCTTGTTGTTTGTTGGAGGGAGAAACTCCGTAGGGCAGAAGAGTCATATAGAGAGCAACCGGACAGAACGCGCATACATGCCCGTTGCAGGCATACGACACCCCCCTTTTACTGGCTCTTTTGGCCAGGATGATAGAGGGGACACGGGAGAGAGGGGCGAGGTGGCAGGGCGACGGTGCGACTGGCTAGCTGGGGATGGGATGAAGTTGGGGCTCTGCGTTCCAATCATAAATGCAGAAGCAGCAGCAGCAAGGAATGTTTGCATTTTTGGCGATCGCGCTAGCACATGCCAAGGTCAAAATGTCGGTGGATGTCCACACCCCGCAAAGGAGATAGACTGGCTGAGAGAAAAGAGGTATATAAATCCCCCCTTCAACCCGCCTTTTTTTTTTCTTTCGCTTTTTCTTCTTCTCTGGCTTTTTCTTCAGTCCTCAGGCTTGAGTGGAAAGGTGGAGGCGGGAGGTGGAGGTCAAGTGGAGGATATCCAATCTTTACAGGAATCCTGACTCCGTAAGCAGCCTATGAACACACGAGTCAGCCAGTTTGTCCCAGGGAAATAAGTAAAAGTCAAGAGAGAGAAAACAGTAATAATCTGGAAAGAGTAAACCCGGATATAAATGAACCAAATATAGCCATAGAAAAAAAAAAGGAACAAAGAAAACATGTCAGGGTATATTTGCGTCGCCTCAGCCAACATGCACGGCACAACCAGAAACAGAAATAAGAAAAGGATCCCTAAATAGAATATTCCACGCCAAAAAAAACCTATTGTTTTCTGTCTGCTTGCCTCGCTAATGGGGGGGTTGACTACGAAGCACCCCGGCAGCAATCGCGTACAAAATAATCTCGACACAGATTGGAGTATAGAACAAGAAACAAAAAAAAAAGAAAAAAGTAAACACCGTAACAGACAAATTTATAAGGGATAACAATCTAGCTCAATGCACTGAGAGTGCATATGCAAAGATGGTTGGATCGTGGGATTTGGCATACCTTGCAATCTTCTCATCCTCCCGCTCTCGTGGCTCAATCTCCAAACTCCGGTCGTACATCTGGTGCACATCTCCGGCTGCTTGCATGTTGTTTAGAACATAGTCCTGTAGCTCTGGAACAGAGACGAGCTGGTACAGCGCATTCTGATACTGTTGTATGTCGCGAATTACCTCGGCGGTTTTGGATCGTTTATTGAAATTTATCAGGTCAGAGGGCGTGAGTGATGGGATGCCGTCTTCAATGAAAGTGAGATCGGTCAAGTAGACACCTAGATACAGGGGATTAGCTCTGTCGGGGATGATACGCGCAGAGGGCAAAACTATAGCATGATATTCTTACCAAAAAAGGGTATGCATGGGGGGTTTGCTAAGTGAAGTGACTCGCGATATTCTCCAAAATTCTTTGTGCTGGCCATTAGTTTGCGCATAGCTTCTAGGGTCGTCGAAGTCTTCTGGCTGACTTGAGCCCATGTACGGCCAAGTCGATGGATAGGCGCAGTTCCAAGGGCAGAGATGATGGAAGTCAGAGTCGAGAAATTATTCATCTGCCGACATTTCTACACCAGAGGAAAATAACTTGGTTAGTGATGATGTGATTGTAGTTGAAAGGGTGGTGGATACTCACGTCGGCTACAGAGACAAAGTGCTTGATAACCACAACTCGCCTCTTCACGTCTGACTGAGTCAAGATCATTTCCGCAACCCAGTTTGTAAGCTGGTTAGAGTGTAGAATCAGAGCCTTGACATTTGCGGCCGGGTCAGGCTCGTCGGGGACAAGCTTCTTCTGCCACGTCTTATTCAGACATTCGCTGGGCTTGATCTTCGCATAGAGGCGAGATTCTATGATCGTCAACTGCCGGGCGAATTCCGTGGGGTCGATATCCAGGAATTTGATCTTCTTCATGTTCTTGGGGGTGATAGGCGTAGGAGCATTGGGATTGACAGTCGGCACCAGCCGTTTAGCCGTGGTATCTTGACCGCGCATTCGCTGATCAAGCAAACTGAGAAGCTGTGAGGTGCCAGGAATCTTGGTGGTTGATACAGTATCTTTGACAAAGGCATGAATCCGCCCTAGGAGCCGCATGCTTTCCTCGTCACCTGGCTCCATCCAATAATTTTCAAACCAGCTTTTGAGAATACTGACAACTCGAATTCGGATGGGAGCCTGCTTTTGGTTCGTCCACGTCTCAAGCTCCTCTTTGCTGAGGCCAAATGGCGGTTGCAAGGTAAACCGGTGCACTAG
The DNA here is from genome assembly GCA_030789285.1 of Arthroderma sp. MBC 929. Classification (NCBI taxonomy): domain Eukaryota; kingdom Fungi; phylum Ascomycota; class Eurotiomycetes; order Onygenales; family Arthrodermataceae; genus Arthroderma; species Arthroderma sp. MBC 929. Next base: position 166,734 of record JARJUX010000012.1, on the reverse strand, counting down.
CATCTCGAACAATTCCGACGCGGTAGTAAAGGACTGATAGGTGAGGAGAAAGGTATCTTTGAATGAAGGGTCCAGCTTGTCGTGTCGCGTAAGTTGCTCGACAAGCCCGGCCAGCGTGCCGCACTTTAGCTGCGGGGTATCAGATTTGTTATCATAAAAGACTTCTGCTTCATGGTCCAGCTTTAGGAAATATGGAGTGCTGTCTTCGCTGGGTTCTCGCGGCAGAGGCTGCCCGAAGAATCTTTCCGCCTTGTCCATATTCCGCTGAGGCTTCCCAAGTATCGGATCTTCATCTAGAGGGTGTGAAGACGGGATTCCGATCGACTCCGGCGCAAGTCTTCTCACATCGGAATCCGCTCGGGTTCTTGTCGCTTTATGTGGGCTTCCGTAGTTGTGCGGAACCAGCTTGTTGGTTCCGGCTTCGTCGGGAGGCGATTGTTCCATGAGTAGCGACAGGGAAAACCCAATCTGCGACATGTATTTATCGAGTTGACGAGAAGCCGATCGAACGTTGTTCAATCGCGTCTCTAGAGGGTCGGTTCGTAGCTCGGCCCATTCATCGCTTAGAGGCGATGAAACAGCTTGACAGGTTAGGACCAGGTCGGCAATACCATCGTATACTCGTTGTTTTTGAACGCTCAAGTCGGCTAGCTGTGGGTTCTGGAAACTTGAGCCCATGGGAGCGAGATCAATTGATTCGACCAGAGATATCCAGGGACGAAATCGTTCGACGATCTGGGCACCGGCGGCACAGACGGTATCGCTGATGCTGTTGTGCCTATTGGAGGAGACCACCCTATCCTTGACGGAGAGCTGCTCCTCTAGCTGACGAGAACTTGCGGCCAACATCTTGCGCAGTTCGTCAATTCGCTCCAGGAGAGGCGCATCAAGCGGCATGGACGGTTGGTCGTGGGGGACATCTTGGTCGAGGAAGGCGGTTGGGTCCTGTCGCGAGATGTTGTTGTCCTGCCAGTGCCCTCCCATGGAGCTTCCGGCAACAAATCCAGGAAGCAGGCGGCGAATATCCTCACCCTTTTGCTGCCTTGCAACGCTGACATAGCCATATACACCATTGAGAACGCCTTCGGCTTCGTGGAGACACTTGTTGGCGGAATCGGCAGCGGGCCAGTCGGCAGCAGCGATATGTGAGGAGAGGACGAGTTTTGAAAACTTGGACATCATGTCGCGGAAATGGGGGTACAAGGCTTTGTTGGTGGAGAAGATGGATGGGTTCCCGGAGTGGTTATCGGTCGTGTTGGAGCCGGCGGCGAGGAGCATGCGCAGGTGATCTGAGATATCTTCGGCTCGGCTAACATACTGAGAACGGTTCTCGTCGAGGATGGCTTGTCGGTATGCATCTATGGCGCTACGCATATCTTCAACGAGTGTGTTCCAGGTGATGGGTGGGCGCCTGGAGATGTCGTCGAGGAAATATCGGGGGACGGAAGACGAGACGGACAGGCCAGCTAGCCGATCGGTATTGTTGGAGTGGATCGAGTTGGAGGTACCCATGATAGGGATAGATTCTGCGGAGGTGGTGGTGAAGGATTTTGGGGAGGCGAGAGAATCCTTGCGGGCGTGGGCTTTTGCGATGGGAGAGGGGTTTGCCGAGTCTAATGAAGTTGCAGGAGAGACCCCATCAGATAAGAACGACTGCCGGCGGCGCGACATGGAGTCATTTGATGGCAGGAAAAGGGAATCACCTTCGGCCTCCGAAGCAGAACCATCATAGTCATCTTCATAGCGGTCGATACCGCGGGCCATGAGTTCAGGGGGCGGACGGGTCTGGTCGGGCACGAAGAAGTTGGAACGATCTCGTGGACCGGACTCGTTGGCGGAGGTGGGCGACTCCAAGGGCAGTTCCATTGTGCTATAGCCGGTCAAGGTGTTGTAGTAAAACAGGCGGCCGTCAGCGGTGGCTTGAGGGATCCAAAAGGCAGCCTCTTCTTGGTCGACGGGTTTGTTCCCTTCGATGGGGAGAATGGGTGCGTCGTCTTTTTGGTTCCCAGTTGAATCGAAGTCGCGGTCATGTTCAGTAGCGTAGTGACCATCTTCGATGCCGCCGGAGTCGACGACGTTATTATGATGGTTATTTGTTGTGTTGTGATTCTGGCTGAGGAGTTCCTGTTCGATGGCGGCGACTTCTGGTCCGGGAACGACGGCGCAATAGTTGCTTGGGAACCAGCCGCGGACGTCGGCGATGACACCGTCCCACCAGCCAGTCTCCAGCTGGTTAAGGACCTGGATGATGTCGCCCTGGCGAAAGCTCAAACTTGTGTGATCGTCTGAAGTGTAGTCGTAAAGGGCTCTGACGTAGAGGGCGGGCAGGACCTCATTTGAAGCGTATGCCCCTGACAGAGAAGAGTTAGAACAGTAGATCAGGGCAAAGGGGAGAGAGAGGGGTAAGTACCATCTTCTGCGACACCGTTGTGATTGGAATAGCCATCAGCAGTATGGCCTCCCGACATTTTGGCTATTGGTATAGCAGGGAGGACTTTTTGACGAGTTGATGGAGATGTAGAGGAGGCGAGAAGAAGGGAGCGGGTGGTTTGTTAGGGGCAAGTCACGAAGGGGCGAAGACTCATTGCTTGGCGGTGGGCATCGCCTCGTAGAGATCGATATTGACTGATGACAGACAGGTAGATATATCGACTGAGAACAGACGAGAGAGAGAGAGTGTGTGTGTGAGTGAGAGTGTAGATGTTAGAAACAAAGTAGAAGAAGAGTAGAGAGCGAGACACAAGGAGGAGACGGAGAAGAGGGTGCAAGGTTTGGGTCAGGGTGGGATCCGCGGCAAAGTCTGGACTGAATCGGTAGCGCTTGGGGAGCGATGCGATATTAGTGAAGCGATGATGGCGATGTTAGTGATGGTCACTGGTAATGATGTTGTTCTACTCTGGGTTCTACTCTAGATGTTCTACTGTTCTACTGTTCTGGTATACTCTGTAGAACACTTGATGATACAACACAGAGATCTTGACCACCCAGGCTAGCCATGCTCGCTTAACCCACACAAATACTGTCCAGCCTACTCCGTACATTCATCTGTTCTACTCGGTACATATGTGATCTATCCTCCTCTGCATGTATCTCAACACGTTGATCAAGGTACCGGGAGGTGGTATTACTAGCCTCGACCAACCCGGACTTGAAACGGCGGATACCACCTAGTTTGATTATCATCTTGTGTCTCTCATATGTAGGTACTCTACATATAAACATAATTATTCTGTGTTGTCCTGGCGGTGAAGCGCACTCCACCGGGCTACATGGTCCAGACTGTTGAGTACGACCTGTTTTTATGCTGTATCTCTCTATTATATATTCTATTCTGTGATGTTATATATTGTCTATATTCTATATTTTCTATTCTGTATTCTCTACTATCCTCTCTCTATACTCCGTACCTACACTCTCCTCTCTCCTCTTCCACCCCAAACATACCATACATACCAACATACCAACATACCACATACCACATACCACATACCGACGATATGTACCTGGTGGGGCAGGCCGTGGGGCGTACGCATACCGTACAATACGGTGTATCTCGCAAAGCGTCTTCTGATCCTATTGGAAGACGCGTGCGGGCCGGAGAAAAGTATTTTTTGGAGGGGTTCCAACACGCGGCGGGGCATACCGTTACCATACCATACATACACACCGTACATACACACCGTCCTTGTATACGTGGCTGCCGACATACTTACTGCCCCTCTTACTCTCTTACTTTATTATTACACCCCTCCGTATTACCGTACTGCCACTTCTGCCACGTCCGCCCGTCTTTGTCATCCGCCCTCTTTCTCTCTCTCTCTCTCTTTTTTTCTTTTTCCTCCTTTTTTTTTTTGTTTTCCCCTTCAAAACTTCATCTTCATCTTTTTTCTTCTTCATCTTTTTCTTCTTCTCTTCTTCTTCTCTGCTTCATCTTCATCTTCTTCATCTCGATTCTTCATTCCTTTCCTACTTGTTCGTCGTTGTTATTGCGTTCCTCGAACTGTCTGTTGTTCAATCCAACCACCACCCTTTTGCTCCGCCTGTGGCTGGACCGTCTTTTCACCATCTTCTTCTTCATCTTCATCACATAACAAGGGATGAACTATCGACAACAATCTCAACTTCCTCACCCTTCGCCTCTATCCCAGCCTCGACCTCATCCTAATCACCATCAGTGTCAGCGTATATCCTGATCTTTTGAGTGTGTCTTTGTGGCTTCTTTCCCGCCTCTTTTTCACCCCCTCCCCCTCTCTCTCTCCTCCCCCCTCCCTTTTTGCCATCTTAATCCACAATGGCTCCCGCTGCCTCTTCTGCGCAGCCAAAGAAACCAGCTGCTGCTCCAGAGAGAAAATACAAGTGTCAGTTCTGCAATCGTGCTTTCAGTCGCAGTGAACATAGAAGTCGACATGAACGTTCTCGTAAGTCTAGTCCTGTAGTTGAAACAAAAAAAAAACCAACAACAACAATAAAACACCACCTAACCAATTCATAGACACAAAGGAAAGACCGTTCAAGTGTTTAAAGTGTCGCAGCACCTTTGTCCGAAGAGACTTGCTCCTCCGTCATGACCGTACCGTTCACGCCAAAGATGGAGGTATACCGCTTGTTGCCGAAGGTCGTCGTCGAGGTGGTGCCCAAAAGGCCGCCGCCGCCGCCGCTGCTGCTGCCGCTGCGGCTACTACTGCTGCTACGTCCTCTACTGCTACAACTACCACTGCCGGTCCGTCGAAATCGTCCGTCACCATCGACCCGTCTGCCCTGGAGCATCTCGAGGCAAGCAGCGACGGTATGGTGGATATTGAGACCGCGGCCATGTTGATGACCGATTTCCAGCACAAGGCCGCTGCCGCTGTCACCTCGCAACCCCACCATGGCAGAGACACTCCCGATCCTGCGTACTCTCCTGATCGCCCCGTATTGCTTGGTCCCTCCGTCAGTTACCTATCGAGCAATGCCACGTTGCCCCAGATGCCGTGGGACACGTTCATCTCCACCGGGGATGTCAAGTCACACTCAATGTCGTCAAGCCTCACTTCTCAAGACACTCCAGGCTCCTCGCAACAACAGCGACCATTCGCGCACCATCAGCATCATCATCTTACCAGCTCCAGTGTGGACCGAAGCAGTTCTTCAGACAACAACATCACTCCGGCCCTACATTCGTTGGTCCACTCTCTTCCGGTCTCTGGTAACTCCACCCCCAACGCACTCTCTCCGTTTCCATCCATGACGGGGCCTGTCTCGCCGGTAAACTACCGCCGCTCCCCCGGTCCTAGCCAGACCCTCACCCAACCCAAACCACCACAGATAGCGGATGATGCAGAGAGGCAGGTTATTGTTGATCGAGTAAAGTCAAGTGACAGTTCAAATGCATTGCCTGAAACTTTCAAGCTCCCATCAACCGTGGCTATGAACCGGTATCTGTTAACGTATTTCAACATGTACCATCATCACTTGCCATTTTTGCACCAGCCTACTTTCTCCCCGAAAGATACTTCTTCCCCGCTGCTACTTGCTGTTCTGTCTATCGGTGCTCTATATACTTTTGAAAGAGAAGATGCCTTCATGCTCCATATCGGCTCTAAAATGCTCGTCAACCTGTTCTTGCAACATAAGGATAATTTTGATTCCAGAAAATGTCCCCTGTGGGCCATGCAGAGTACTCTTTTGAACATGATCTTCGAAAGCTGGAGTGGTGATCCCAAGGGCCTTGAGTGGACCTGTTCCATAAAGTCTCTACTCGCCAACATGGTCGCCGGAAATCGATATCAATTAAAGGTTCGCATCGATGCACGTGGAGGTGCAATTCCAAGCCATGATCAATGGGTCGAAGATGAAAGCTGCCGCCGGACTTACTACGCGGTATACATCTTCTTTGGCATGCTCAGCTTGACCTTCAACCATACACCTGCCATGACCTTCAACGAGTTTGACACGCTCGCCCTGCCCTCCTCGGAGTCGCTGTGGAACCTCGACGTGTCTGATGACTACTCTTGGCGCCGACACTTTGCAACCTCCAACATCGTCACGGTCCAACATGCTCACGACAGCCTACTTCGCGGTGAGCCCGTGCGATACAGCGCTTTTGCTACCCGTGTCATGATCAACGTCCTGTTTTTCGAAGTATGGTACCACAAGCGAACTATCGAGGCCCTCCAGGATGTCGTCCTGCAATACAAGCTCCGCCTCGCCATCGATACCTGGGAGAAGTCGCTCGACATTTGCGAACCCGAAACCGTCGTGGTGCCGGTAAGCACCCCGCATAAATGCCATCCCCTCATTTTCAACTCCATGGCAGTCTACCGAAATACCCGAGCGCGACTGGAAGTCGATCTCAAGTCCATCCAGGAGGCTTTGCGCTACCATTCGTCATACGAAGTAGCCGCCGCCATGACCGTCGCGCGAGAAAAGGTGAAACGATCTCAAGAAATGAACAAGGTCGTCCAGCAGTGCTTTGAATGCATTGAAATAGCTGCTGTTCAAGGGCTCAACTGGGTTGCAACCGCCTCCGCGACCAACTGGAGTGTTGAACATCCTCTTTGTGGCATGGATATGATGGTGATTCTGAGTCTTTGGCTCTATCGCCTGGAACATGACGAAGAGCCTGCTACAGAGGATGAATTAGCCTTGTACCATAAGATAAGGAGTCTGTTCAACAACGAATCGGTGGATCAGTATGGCAAGTTGTGCTCCACCGTTGCGCGCGTGTGGGGTAATATTCTCGACGGTGTTGTCGTCTGGGGGTAAGTTTACCATCATTTCATCCATTCCTTTATTTGCTCCCTACTGACTCGATATAGCATTACCAAACTCATGGGAGAATCTTTCAAGCTTCACTCCCAAGCTTTAATAGGCTATGAGGACTCCGTAGCCTCACCCTCTGAAAACACTTTAGAGCCAATGCCCACCAAAGGTTTGGCCAGCGTGGGTACCGCATATTGACTCCCACGCCACTCCCACTAAATATGCTTGATATATCCGCAATATTTTCCCGATTTGCTTTTGCTTTTTTTTTTTGTTAAGAGTTTTTGCCATCTGCTTTCAATCTAGATTTCTATGCTTACAGGGTGTTTTGTTGTTAGGTTTCGGGAGCTCTGGTCGTTATTCTTTCTACATGCATTTTCGGCTTCCCTTTTCTTTTTTCTTTTTCTTTTCCTCGCTGGAAGCTACTAATCTTGCATATTTTCGCTGATTTCTTTCTCTCTCCTTGATCTCTACTTTACCCTATTCCCATTTCTTATCTCTCGTTTAATGTTTTTGGAGCGTCTGGTTTTGATCTTTTGGATTTTCTCTCCTTTTTTTTTATATCTCTGGAGCGGGTACAGGGAGAGGAGAACTGGTAACTGGAAGGGTGGTTAAGGTGCTCTTCATCCCAGCTATACTCCCTTCTACAATACCCCCCGCGCCTCTCCGTCTCATCTCGTTCGGCAATTTTGGGCTTCTTTATTTTTCTGTCCTTTTCCTCGTCAACCCTCCACCCCCCTTTTCCTGGCCAGCCCATTCCCCCGTCTTTAATCATCCTTTGTTCGAGACAACACATAGGAGTCTGGTCTGGTTGCTCTTTCCGCGTCTAATGGGTTTTCTAGCCTTTACACCAGCTGGTCCTGCGTGTCTTCCTCCCAACCTACCCCTACATCTCACTCTACTGTGAATCGTTTTGGTGAATACCTATTCACCACCACATCACTCCGGGACCACTGCCTTTTTAATTCTCCTCTCTGACCTTTTTTTTTTTCGCGTGCGCGTCTTCCTTTCGTTTACTAACCTGCTTTACACCAAACCCTCCAGCTCAGCCCAAGGGCTGAGCCAGTCATTCATTTAAATTTTGGAATTTCCTAGTCTCTCATTGCCTTTTGCTTTATTGATTCTTATCTATTTGTTGCCTTGCTTCGCTTGTCGAGTCGCGTTGCGTTGCGTTCTTGCATAGAGCTTTATACTCAGTTCTTGCTTGCTTTTTATCTTTATTTCTTATATATCCCATTTCGTTCTAAGCCTATTTTAATATTTCTTTCGTTTCCTTTTTTACTTGATCGGCTATCTCCCTGCGTTATTGCTTTATCTGCATTCGAGTTTGCGTGTTCTGTTTGCTTTAATCCTTTTGATCTCATCTCATCTCCGCCTCAATATATCTAACTATCTAACTCTATATTATCTATCTATCTATTTATATTTACGTTTCTGCGAGTTCGCTTGTTTATTTGCTTGCTTCTTTCTTTGGTTTCCTAATAATAATCCTGTGTACAATATTGATTTGGGCTTTTTGTAAGTAATATAAAATCATGAATATAAAAAAAATAATCATCGTTTTTGGTGAATCTACTTCTGTGTCCTTTTATATGCTGTAAACATTCTGGTCCCATTGTAAGACGCCTTCGTCAGGCGTAATATACACCGGCTCCAGGCCCTGTTCTTCGCCCTGTATCAGCCCGCCGTCCTGCCCTTCCTCAAATACTAAGCCCGACTCCAAGGGCAACAGGCCAGGCACCAGCCCTCCAACAACATCCCATGCCTCATCCCGAATCATCCGCCTCTGCCTCTGTCTCTGCCTTTCCCTTTCTCGCCCCATTTTCGCCCTTCCCATCAACTCCCTCAACACGCCCCCGTTTCCCGCCTCCTTAATCCCCGCCTCATTCCTCGAAAACGCACCCTCAACCACGTCCCAGGCCCGCGCAATCACCCCTTCATCAACATACCCACACCCATACCCGACTCCGTTATTATACTCATACTCATAATCGTACCGACTACAGAGCTCGGTAAGGAGGAAAGCAAGCGGGAGAAATTGCAGGTATGCGCTTAAAAGCCACTTCCACCGATGAGCCTGCGGCTCGGCGTCGAGACGGGTCGGGATATCGATTATCTCCATCGCTTGGACGAAGAGGGTGGTAGATGTAGGTTGTTGATTGAGACGGACATGGTCATGGCTGTAGGGGTATATCTTCAATCGAAGCTCGGTGATCAGAACGTGCGAAACGTGCTTTGCCAACCAGTGGATGGGAAGTGTGTCGTTGCAGAATTGGATGTAGGCGGTATATATCTCCCTTTCACACGCGTTTATCGCGCATTCCTTCTCGGATGGGGATAAGGTGTCGTTTGTATTTGTATTTGCTACCATCCGATCTGTCTTGGATATCTCGAATCTTATGAGGCAGAAACTTATCTCTGTCCAGCCTGTGTGGGATAGGAGGGGAGGTGAACCTGTCATGTTCGGATGGAGGTTGGAGTCGTTCACGTTCAGAGGGAGATTGGGCGTGATGCTATCGTCGCTGGTGGCGGTTTGTATCTCTCGGTTTATCCCGTGGTCTTCAACGGCTCGTCGGTCAAGGTACCAAAGCTGCCACCATAGTCGGGTTCGTAGCTCTTTTTCAAATGGTGATAATTTCATGGTTAGAGCTGTGTTGTTCAACCGTCTTGCTAGGCCAGTTAGAGCCCACGTCTCCTTTGTATTATCTGTTTTATTGGTGAATGTAAGATAGAGCGTGAACGCCTGCAGTGTAAAAATATCACTCGACGAGAGGAATTCCGCGCGTATCAGAGCCCGGTATGTAGCTGACCGGTAGGCCACTGCGGCCGTGGCCTTGGACATGGAGAAACATCTTTCAACATCTTCAGCGCCGAGGCTGCAGATGGACGAGAAGTAGATGGCGAAGAGAAGGGCTTCTTGACCTTTCGTAAGGGGTGATTGTGACGGTGATGTTGTTGCTGCTGTTATCTTTTGAAGAAGTACTTGGACTGTTGGTTTGTGGATGACTTTTGCCAATGGGTCGACATTCTCCTTGAATACTTCCCAGCATGCGCGAACCTGGATAGGGTGAAGATGGAGTGATGCGAGGTAGTCAAAGGGTATCTGGCTAGGTAGCTTGGCATTGTCCGTAAATGTTTGGAATATAGGATTGAATATATCCGATATTGCTGAAGGTGATAGGGAATTCATAGACCCAAAGGTGGAATAGTGAACCTGATGGCTTCTAGACCTCTGCACCGTCTGGTCACTGATATGCAGCGATGACTGGCCTGAGCCTAGTCCGAGTCCTTGCTGGTTCTGCTTGATTAAGCTGATATTGTCATGGACCAAACCAGTCAGCTCATGCACTGCTCTTTCGAGCTTCTCTAACCTCTTATCCACCGACAGTGAGCCGTTTTCACCAGCGGTCGCATCGGCATTATCAGGAGTGGGAGATGCTGTCCCCGTTGCTGGCTTGTCTTTCCGCTGTCGTCGACATCTCCTAATGGGAGATGGAAAGACGCATGCCTGAGACCATTGGATGCAATTCTTGCATGGCAGGTTCCTGTCACACTTCACCTTGCGAGTGCGGCAGGGAATGCAGGATTTGGGCTTCAGGACCAACGGTGCTGTATCTGCCTGTTGCAGTGCCATACTCCTGCTTTAGCCACGAAGATGAGATGACAGCTGTCTGGAGAATGGAATTATGCATTTCTCGGATTTCTCGGACATTGTCAGCTCGAGATAGCTATCCTTTTATAGTTCTTTGTCAGGCCTGAATTGATACGAATGTGTGATCTTGGGCGTACATGTCGTGGCTGTGTCGGAAATCTCGCGTTTCTCGGTGTTTTATGATGACTGGACCAGATATTTCACCTATAGGATCGAACGAAGAGAACTACGCGTCAATCCTATAAAGGTCTTTGCCATCTCTTGGGACCTTTAGGATGCCTTCATCAGGATACAGCTGATCCTTCATTTCTTGGGTCGAGCTTGGCTGGAGGGTCGATCCTGAACATGCCTTCATGCATTGGAACTATCAGTTGCATTCCTCGACGAGAGGTGATTGACCTGCTATCGAGTCTAAAGCTTTAAGAATGTCGATATTATATCCTGCCTAAAGCATCGGAAGCTGTCATAGAACTTCAAGCGCGTGCGATCGTTCAGCTATCACGCGTCTCGCAATAGTCTCAGCTTTCCACACAGAAACAAGAGGAGCCATACAGATGTCTCTCTATATTTGATTTATCTCAATGCCAACGCGTAATATTGATTCGATTAAGATTTTCCCCATGAGCCATGATGAAGACATCCGCGATGCTGTGGCTGTGTGCGGGAAACTCGCATTTCTCGGTGTTCCAGGGGAAACTGTGGACAGACTTGACGAAGGGCTCTATTCGATTGCCTATGACGCTTCAGCCGGTGGTATAGGAGTCGACTATTTAACAAGATGATGCTTCGCAGAATTGAAGCAGAGAATGGCTACTGTCATCGCGTTTGCTGACCTACTCAAGAGCTTGATATCTTGTTGACTTCCCGAGCTACTCTTTCGTCATGACCAGCCCAATCATTAATGCTGCAGCATTCTTCTCCATCTTTGGTATGCTAAATATATCCTGAAGGCCTAGCATGTGCCAGCTAACTTCTCTGTAGCCTGCCTCATCCAGCATGTATCTGCAGAGGTACAATATCACAATCTGCATCTCATACCCTCGTATGCTACGGCGCACGGGGTAGCAATGGGGCTTGCTTTTGTCGTCTTCCTACCCATTGGAGCTATTTTGGTCCGGACTATGAGCTTCAAGAGAGCTCTACGGATACATGTCTCGTGTCAGCTTGTCGGCACCATCCTCATGATTGTCGGCTTAGGCACCGGTATTCGCATGGTGAATATATTGGACAACGTATGTGGGCCCATAAAGGTGCTACCTCCCAACCCTGCTGAATGATGGCTTATAATTATATATTTCGATAGTTGAGCGACACACCTCACGCTATATTCGGCCTCACTGTTGTATGTCTTCTGCTGCTCCAGCCAGTTTGGGGCCTTATCCACCACCGCCGCTATATGAAGACAAAGGAACGTTCAGCATGGACCCGTCTCCATGTCTGGTACGGAAGGCTCTTGATGGCTCTCGGAATTCTCAATGGAGGTTTGGGTCTTTCGTTTGCTGCCAACACAGTGGCGGGGAAAATAGTGTATGCTGTTTTGGCTGGAATTGCCGGCCTCGCATATTGTGTGGTAGCAGTCATATTCGAAGTGAGGAAAAGAAAGGGTGAAAAGGAATCTCCAGCTATTAGTGTCGAGGAGACTCGATAAGGGTGAAACAATATATAGTATCTGTTCATATTTCTCATTATATCATGTAAAAAAATCAAGGGGTAACTATTGAATCCGAAAACTAATAAGCCCATCATTCTTACTTTCCAATGGCCAAAAATAATCTATCTCCAATATCTCCAACACCAGGCAGTATCATGCCCTTGTCATCAACCTGTTTATCAACTCCTCCAACCCACACCTCAACACCTTCGGGCCACTCGGACGCAGCACGGTTTAAACCAGCCTCGCTGGCTATGATACAGATAAAGACGATTTTGTCCACTCCCCATTCCTTTAACGTCTGGATCGCAGCTGCAGCAGTATTTCCCGTAGCAACTACAGGGTCGATCAAGATGGCCAACGACGCAGCGGCGCTGTTCGGTGAGGATGCGGATCTTTGGAAAGGTAGATTGTTATAGTACTCTACCGGCTGGAGTGTGGTTGGCTCACGGAATAGGCCGAGATGGTGCACCGCGACAGGGGAAGGAAGGAGGGTTTGGATTGCTGGTTTTCTTTCTATCAGACGCCGGCACGACTTAGAAGGTCAGCTATAAGTACCTTGGACCATCCCAAGACCAGATCTTAGTATTGGAATCAGAGCCAGCTTTTCAGGATTTATGGTCTCGGCGGTATATTCGTATCCAAGCGGGGTTTCTTCCTATGTGAGGTATCAGCGTCATGTAACAATTGAGGTGCATAAGCCATGCACTGCTTCACTGGTTGTTGAGATGGTATGCACTCACCGTCCCGGCTGGAACAACTTCTAGATTGTTGGCGAGTGCCTCGCAACCGATGATGGTAGAGATCTCCTGGACCAAGGAATTTGTTTCTCGGGCAGATGTCTTATTTGACCGCAGCTGTGAGAGCTTTGCGCGCAGGCAAGGATGACGGGAGACATGGACGTTGGATGGATGCATGGTGGACGGTCTTATGTAGATCTATATATTGCTGGAGATCAGATATACGACGGCGTGTAGAGAACTGTAGAGAATCAGTTCGATTATTCAGGGCATACAAGGACTAGAGCCAGCAAGAAGAAACAGCAGACCGAGTGGAAAGAAGAAGAAGAAGAGAAGAAGAAGAAGCCAGCGATGAAGATGCAGTCGAGATATAAACAAGAACAAGCTTAGTTAACCTTGTTTGGCCCCGCAAACTCCACGCCGGAGATCACCGCCAGCAACAACATCGCCAACCACAACAATAAGTAGAACTGGGTCGATGAAACGATGGCATATTCAATGAAATTCGTATGTATAATCATGACAATATAAAAAAATATATAGTATACAGCCTCCCTTACCCCAAGCTCCATAACCAACCATAACCAACCCGCCAACACTGTACGCCATCCCCAAACCCAGAAATATCAAACAATAAGATGCTCCGCAACAACAGCATACCCAAGTCCATTCGCACTGTTCCCATTACGCGGTCCTCTCGTTGAGCTCTCGCCCCATTCAGTACTACCCGTCGGTGCAAGACTATTCGACCCCTCGCTTTCTCCGCCAGCGGATCGCGTATGGGATTTTTCTCTTTCTCTCTGCTCAGCGGCGCGAAGGCGAGCCGAAGCAGCCAGCTCTTCACGGCGGAGAGCTTCTTTTGCAGCACTACGGCGCTGTGAAACTGCACCCAAACAACATATTAGTGACTGTCTATCACCAGAGCTTATATGGAGAGCCGTACTTTGCCAGAAATACCAGTATAACGCCATCACAACAACCGCAAAGACCATGAATCCAAACATCAGGCCTACTTCCCTCCATATCGATTCGACAGGTGTGTATGGTATAGTGTGAATGCCATCCCAGTGTCGCTCGGTGTCTCCTTCAACTTGTGACATGGTGCCTTTATTCTATGCTTCCGTCTCTTTCTCTCTCTCTAGTCGAGGTGGGACGGGTGGAATGCGCATGGGAGGAGTATTAGGAATTCGAGACGTTTGATGCCTGATAGCTAGGCTTTCCGTGTCCTTCGTACCGCTGGCAGTCGAACCGGTGTGTAGAATGTGGGGTGCATCCCGATTTCAAGACCTGAAGAGGATTGTTCGGTGGTAGAGATGGAGGAGTGAAAGGAATCGGTATGTAGACAAAGAAAGGCAAAGCCTCTCGCTATGCGACGGACACTTCGCGAAAAAACCGCCCCAAACACCAGCCAAGGGACGAGGCGAGACGAGCCAAGAGGGTAGGCTAATTGTCGCTCGCAACGAGGTATATGCTGGCCTTTATCACTCTTTCTTCCCCATCCTCCGCTGTCTATCATGTAGGAATAAGACCAACATCCAACCTCTGCTCCACATCCTTGGCTCCATGGCCGTTATGAGAGGGAAAGGCCACTCCCATGGATGCGCTGTGCTCGCCTCTTTGTCATGCAAGGCTCATTTTGCATCGTGGAGATGCTGGGGTGGGCTCTCAGAGGAAGAAAATATGGGTCAATCTAATGCATGAAGGCTTTAGCGGCTTGGTTCTTCGTATCCTGACGACTTTCGTCTGTGGACGTCATCTTTGACCATTCAAGAAAGAAATAATTTCTCAAAGTGTTTATGTTGGTGAGAGAATAAGAAGTGTATCCGACATTGTAGAAATACAAATGTTGAAGTTGTAAAGAAGACCGACAGAAAAACAAACACACACGACCTTTCTCCTTTCTATCCCTCGGTGAAGATGTACTCCGTCGCAAAATGCGCCACCCCTAGCCCAGGTACAATAAATGTCCGCTTGCAGAGAGAAAATGCCCGATGCAGATCCAAATACTTAAACATTGAAGAAGATTGCAGCAGATTATTCGATTAAACCAAGCAACCAGTCAAACAAAAAACTCTCACCCCTTCCGGCCCTTTGGCTTCTCAACCTTATCGCGACACTCAGCAGTTCGACATCGCAGCTTCAACGAAGAGAAGTCCGTCGGCTCGCTTCTCTTTTGCCCCGTTTTCGTCAGCGTACCGAGTCCAATTGATCCGCTAGATGGTTTTGGCCATTGATCTGGCACGGCGGAGAACTTTTGAGTGTACAGGACCGGCTTGCCGTCGACATGGATGGTCATAACTGGAGACAGTTGTGTTTGCTGCGTTGGTTGGGCACTCGGTGGCGCATCCACGACTGCACGCTCGACTTTGGGGGCCGCCGTAGGGGTATTGCATTCTGCTACTGCGACTACAGATGAGGAAGATGTCGAAATGGTTGTCTGAGCAGATGCAGCTTCGGTTGTAATGGATGATGCACTTGCAAGGACGCCGGTCGAGAGGAAGGCAGTTGAAGCAAGGAGAGGGAGGGTTGAATTCTTTCGGACACGCATGATGAAGTGAGTCCTGAATCTTCCTCAGTCGCGTTATATCAGAGGCGCGATATCCAGGAGGCGCGAGCAAGCAAAGGGAGGCGCGCTTGGGATTTGATCACGCGTTATATCTTGAGAAAGACGGTGCCAGATGGATAGGGACACAAGAATTCAAAGTCCAGCAGATACCAAAGCTGAAGTTGTTTGTTTGAATCTGGATGCAGGTTCAAATATTGTATATCACACTGGTGGCGCACGTGATGTCCTACATTGTGCTCCCTTGTTTATCTTCTTTGAAAACATCATGATATGCATGAGAGAAGATGATGAAAAGGGGCTTGACAAATTAGCACTCATTCATTGAGGCAATGTTTGCCCACAAAGATGGAAACCAGTGCATCCAAAGGACAATTGCGAGATATCCTATCAATACCATTGGATCTGGTTGAGAAACCGCATGATCTCCAAGCCAATGAGGTTGGTGGTTTGACCTAATCCAGTAGCCTATCTCTACCGGTCGAAAGGTCCCGTCCATGGTAGAGTCTTATATTTCTGGAGAAAAGTGGCGGCTCAGCTAGTCCTGGCCTCATACTCACATCTAGGTCTTTGAAGGACTCTACAGGCAAACTGTAGCATGTCTATATCTACGACCGGCTGCCGGGTAATACTGCCGACTCTCTTCGGGCGTGTATCATCAAGGCATGGAGATATAACCATGTAGAAGTTCACCTGCTTACCAGGATGGCTTTCCCCGTATTCAATGCATTGGTTTGTAACTGAAGGTTTCTTCTACAATGTCCTCTTAGTATCTTTTCAGAGATCAGTCAAGCATTTGATATTCCAATTCTTGTCAACAAGAATGCTACTTGTGTGTAAACTAGTCAAATTGAATTAAAACGGCCCATAAGTTCGACATAGTGCATATTTCAACACAGCTGAGTGCGTTTGGCTGGCGACGAATATGAGCTGCCTCGGGGCGGAATATCTATCTTGCTAACAATACAAGGCAGATGCAGTCTACAGCTTTGCATATTCATGAACCATTGCCCTGAATAACTCTTCTCTTGGGCCGTTGGAATCTGCTCCCAATGTCTAAATTCGTACAAACTTTCACTGTATTGCCAAAGGAGCTGTTTCGTTCAAACTACGGGCCCGTAGTCCGTCTTCGAGCTCATACATACAGACCATATGGCCCCTTCGATCTATTGACTAAGAATGGCAGAGCTATGCCCAAAATCCTGACTCCGTCAGAGTATGAATGTAGGATCAAAAGAGGACTAGAAGCAATGTATTATCATGGCCAGTGGCTGAGAATAGATGTTTTGTTAAACTAGTTCCCAACGGCGCGTCGTTACGATCCAATACAATCAAACAACACCGTCTTGTCAGAAGCATGAAGGGAGCATCGGGCTGTGTCTTTTCTATTCCTAAGGGTATGTATGTTTTGGGAGAAAGTCATACATTTCAACTGCTGCTGTTTATACTGAGGTTGGGCATGTATAGGAACGAAAGTCCCTGATGATCTTATTCTCGTTCATGATTTCAAGGATCATTATTCTTTACAGCCTGCAAAGGAGATGTCGGTTGATGGTAGGTTGCTTGATTCCTCCTTTACCATCGAGATGTGGACTGGATGGCTTATTATAAAGTAGAGCTGAACGAAAAGATCACGGCCTTTCTGCTGGATAATGCCACGCGATCGAGCAAAGAACAGTGGATGGAGATGTATCCCGCGCCCACTGAGAGTATCTCCGGCGGAAAGATATAGCATGATAGATGAGAAGTACAGTTCCGAAATATGTCTAGAATAGAAAACCCCTACTCCTTTAATACGTTGGTTCGGCACTATCTCGGTCAACAGCAAGTCCAGCAACGCTGCAGCTCTGCTTTGAGGGATGTGAGAGTGATACCAAGACGAGCTCAGGGAGCCGGTCGGGCTGCGGTAGAAGGTATACCTTTAATGGTAGAGAGACGGGAAGGCAGAAACATACAGCCCAATTGAAAACAGTAAAAACACCACCAATGTATAGGTATCGTCATGATCATATCATATTAACATTTCAGCATACAACTAGCATTATCATTCATCAAGCAGCTTCTCCCAGTCCGGTGTGACAACAAACTTCCCGCTGACCTGTGACATGGCCCATATACTCTTGTCTTCACCAGCGGTCGGGTCTGAAGCAACAACCGCATCTTGAAGGAAATCCACATCACTACCCTTTGTGAGCTCAAAGCTGACTCCTCCCCAATCTATTGTTGTTCGGCCGGATTGATGCACCTGTAGCTTCCCGACACGACCGGGTCGAAGGGTTGTATTTGTAGCGGTTATTGTAGTAGGGGAGTTTGAGGGAATTGGAGCTGGGAGGGCTACGGTTGTTGTTGTGCCGTCTTCTTTCTTGATGGTCACAGAGCCGGGTGTTTGCGAGCTAGATGGCTTTGCTTGCTGTTGCTGGGAAACTTCGACAACGGCGTCTGGGTCACCATCCAGCTGTTCGGGGGTCGGTAGAACGAGGTTTGGGGTTATGGGAGGGAATTGTATTAAAAACAGGCGTCCGTTGCGATCGTATTTCTGTTGGGCTTCCTCTTTCTTCTCCCCTTCTTCACCCTCTATAGTATCCGGAGCTTTGTCCACGGTGGAAATGCTTCCAAGCGCCTGTTTCAGGTATTCAATATCCTCTTCGTGCCGGTCATACTCTCGTCGTTCTTCTTCTGTTTGGAGCTTGCTTCGTGGGTCAATGACGGGGACCTTCTTCTTCGGTTTGGGCTGTTTTTCGAGATCTGCCTTGTCGCCGGCTTGTTCGTCGGTTGCAGCGGGAATATTGTCAGTTATTATCGCATCGTCATCGGTAGGCTCTGCCTTAATTCGAGGACCTTCTTCCGTCGCTGGTCTGACAGCCTTGGTCTCTCCCATAACAACGTCTTCTTCCTCGTCCTCTGCCACGAATAGACTATCATCATCATCGTTTGCCTTCGCCTTCGCTTTCGCCTCTCGTCGTAGCTCCGCGGATTTGTTAGTGCTAGATTCTGTATTAATGCCAATAGACCGTTCAATGTGCTCGTGTCGCTCCACACGTATAGGCCGAAGCCCACGAAAGGGAGTAGAATACTGCGTTTTCGCAGGCATCTTTCCCTTGCCAACATCGTAGTTCTCGGTGTCAGAGTCATCCGCAAGATTGATGTGATCGATACTAAATCTCGGACCAGAATCACTTCCTTCGTCTGACGAATAATCATAACCACCGCCAACATGACCTCCCCCGTCTTCCGTCTTCACGCCATAGCCACCACCCGCGCGTTTTGACGACCGACCACCATGTCTATTACTCCATCTAGGCCCAGAGCTTCTTCCGGAACCACCGTCTCCCAATGGTCCACCAGCGCCGGATCCTCCAAAAGCTCCCCTCCCACGGCCTCTTCCACGACCCCGATCACCACCCCTGGTCGGTACTTTTCTAGCCGCCACGACCCCTGATATCCTCTCTCGCTCCCTCTCCGCTTCGAGTCGCTCCATAGCTTCACGCTCCGCTTTACTCCGCCGCACCACGAACTTGGGCTGGTATTTGAGAACGGGCTTCGGCGTAGAGCCATCTGCGTTTAACGGGACTAGGCTCCCGCCCTGTTCGCGCTTTTTGAGGGATTGAAGTCGCTGTACGGGACGGCCGCGGGAACTAGAGGCACTGCCGCCGCGACCTGGCCCCGAAGGTGCGGGAGTAGAGGAAGCGGACTCTGAGGTTGCGGATGGTCGCCCTTGCGCCGGAGCGCGGGGCGCAGGTGTAGGTTTTGGTGGCATTTCTGCCAGAGGGCGTGAGGTATAGGGATAAAAAAGAGGACAGGCCAAGAATTATATGTGAAGTATGATTTATGGCCACAACATAGCTCCTTTAGGCCTTCAGTACAGCTCTCAAAATATTCAGTTCAGTCATAGATCGAGCCAGCGAGAGCTTCCACCTTAACTTTTTTTTAGATATACGGAACATATATTAACCCGACAATATAACACTAGTCTGTATTGGGAATAGTGCAATTGGATGTACTTACTCAGCAATCGTTCCTTAACGCCGACAAACCCCGAAACCGACGACCTCTGTTGAGACGGCTTGGTCAACTGCAAATTGCCACAGCTTGTGTGGCATTCAATTCATTTACCCTATCAGGCTCCATTCGCAGTAAGCACGTTATATTCAGAAGTAAAGTAGAGCAGTTGAGTTCAAAACCAATCGAGTATCTGTCATATGAGTAATTACAGAGCCACCAACTTCACAGCATAAGGGAGTGTGTAGGAATATCAATCTCACTAGATGAACAACGAGCAATCAATGGACACTAGGAGATGGCAGAATAGTTGCATTGCATAGCAGTGAAAAGATGGCTAAAGAGCAGCCAAGTAAATTCAACACACAACAGCTCTTCGAGCAGGGAATGACAAATCCATGGTGGAAGAGGAAGAAGGAAAGAGAAGAAGGATGAACGGTGAGCCATACATTAAACACAGATTAGAACAGGAATAGAAAAAAAGGAGAATGGAAAAATTGGATTAATAAAGGATAGTAAGTCGTGTTGCTATGTTTTGGACAGAAAATGGGAAAAGCAGAAAATGGTCGGAAACAGGTGAGGCAATTTTCTTAATATAAGGGGACATATTCGGAGTTACCAAGCGAGAGCAAGGTGAATGGAGTTGAGTTCCAGCAGTAGTGTGAGTAGTGGTGTTTTGTGTGAGGGTGGAAGCATTTCAAACCGACTTGAAAGAGGACCTTGGCCAAGAAAAGCCGGCGGAATATTGAAGATTTGATTGTTTTGGTATGCTGTTGTGTGTATTTAAACCCCGGTGTAAGAATAAAAGCCTAAAAATAGAAAATACCAATCTGGAGATCAAACATTGAAAGGCGAATAGCGTAGTCGCACCAAGATAGTTCGATGTTGTAGTTGTTCTTGATCGCACATGTACAATATTTGCAGGCTCGGGCACACCGATGACAGAAGAAAGATAGCGATATACTAGCGCTTTCTCTTCTTGCCCTTATCAGGAGCCGTTGCTGCAAACAATGGAACGGCTGGGATTCCTGTAGATACCGGGGCAGCTGAATCACCATCGCGTTCAGGGAGATCCTTTTTCACAGGGACGCCCATATGTCGACCGTACCTGCCCTTGCGCCCATTACCCTCGTCTTCACTAATGCATCCCTCAATACCGATTCCGGCATCCTTGCACCTCTGGCAAGGTCGCTGGCGATCACAGCCTTTCTTGCTCTTTCGGCATCGCTGACAGCGAGGTTTGGTCGACAAATCTTCCTCGTCGGGAGCCAGTTGGTGTTGGAAGTTGACGCCGGGCCCGCTCGGCTTGTTTGGAGGGGGTAGGTGGTTGGATGGTGGTGGCGGAGGGGGAGCAAGTTTGCCATTGGAAAGTTTTCCCTTGCGATTGTTGGGTACAGGCTTGTTCTTCGAAGCCCGGCTTGTTTTAGTACCATTCATTTGTTTGACACTAGAGCTTCTGGCCGAAGCCGCATGGCTAGCTCTATTCTTCGCCCGCTTAACGCGGTTCATATGCTCTTGGTACAGAGGGTCATCATCATCCTCGTCTTTGATAGTACCATGGGCCCCGCCTTGTCGATAGTCGTCAATGCCATCGCTGTTCAAATCGCTGCTCTCGCAACTGGGGAGTATCTCATCTAATGTCTTATGCTTTTTCGTCCCTATTGGTACGCTAGAATCCCTATAGTGTCTGTGGGAGTACGCCTCTTCGTCCCCACTTGCCTCGGAGCCGTCCGACGTGGCACCCGTCGACGAAGCGTCAGCAACACCACTAAAAGCGTCGTCGACTGTGGACGTGGAGTTGCGGCCATGGGAGAAATTTGAAGCATCCCCAAGACGTATTAATTGCATTGCAACGTCTTCATCGGATATGCAACTCGCAATGGTCGGATCAGGAGTGGGAAGTACGCCGCTGTTATAACCGGAGTTGACGGCAGGGTTCGAGTTGTTTCGATTGCGAAGCCTATGTCCATGCTGAGGAGCAGTAGGGGTTGCATACGGTGTAGTAACTCCGTTATTCAATGCATACAACTTATCGTGGTTACCAAAACCTCGTGGCGATGGGAGTGCCTGGTACCCTCGAAACGGGTGCTGACTTGGCATTGCAAGGGGCGACGCCTCGAAGGCAGCACCAGAGCGTCGTTGAGGTGAGACAGACGATGTTGAGGTGGGTCGGGGCACCTGGGGAGGAGCAAATAGAGGTAACTCCTAAAGATAACAAAAAATATTCCAGTCAGCGTGATCTAAATCATATTTCGGCAAATATATACTAACCGAGCTATCGAACTTTGGGCGTTTTCTTCTTCCATCTTGAAGTATGTTTTCCATACTAATATCGGAGCTTCCGAAGTGATCACTCCTGGCCTTTTTCGACCCTGTTATAGACCCATGACCGCCTTCACTATCACTTGGTGAAACTCCGGCGTCATCGTTGAAGCTTCCATGGGCACTGGAACCCCGACTTTTAAGGCCCGCCCTGGATGACTTTTGTCTGGAGGTGCTGCGACGGCCACGGGCAGGGGAAACACTTTGAACTCTTGCGACCCGAGAGGTAGGCCGTGAAAGAGGCCTTCCATGATCTAATGTCTGTGCGGGACGTGGTCCATCAACCTCAAAGGGCTCTCCGAGACTGGGTCGTGTGTAACCATCCATAGGAGGAACGTCGTAGTACGATTGCTGTGTATAGTGATCGGGATAATGATGTTTGGGTATGACACGCACGTAGACGGTCATGTTATTCTTCAAGTTCTCATACCTTGCGATAAGTGTGGTGCCATCCTGGTCCTCGAAGCTGACACCGCTCGCTGTTGTTTCGTATATACCGTAGAAATTTTTGACCGTTGTAACAATGGAATCTGTGGTATCATGGGGAAATATTTGAACTCTCATCGGAATCCTCGCCCTCATCTTCGATGATTCGTCAAGCAAGAGCTCAAAGGCAACATGTTTGGGAGTAGGGGTTGTGGGTGACTCTTGCTTGGGTAGGTAGTCTGGGGTTGTTTCATGCACTGCGGGCTGGGTCTCCAAGGCCACACTGCCATTTGTCATAAGACTAAGATCTCCAGTGGACATCGGCATTATTGTTGTCCGTTCCTGGCCCTGATGAGAAAGATTTTCTTCTATAACCTTGGAGGAATCGGTTTGTTCGTTCGTGGCTCTGAGATGTGAATTTTGATCCGATAGAAGACTATTGACTTCCATCTATTTCATATTATACGAAGGAAGGATAGAAGAGGATGAAACAGGCTGGAGGAGGGAGTCGAGTATGGTATAATTAATGACTTAGATAGCCCTGAATGGATGGGTAGATGGTCGGGTGGGTGTGAGGTGGTCGGTTGTTGATGAAACCGCAAACGCAGGAGAGAAAACTCAATGGGACGACGAGAGCTGCCTGGAGAATGAGAGAGGGGTTTCTTAGCAAAAGAGAACAAAAAATAACCAGTAAGATACTTAATTAAGCGCTGCGATGCATACTCGGTGGAAAGGGGATTGCTTCATGAAGGTAATGAAAGGGTGATGGGTGGACTGTTGGGAGGGAGCCATAGCGACCTCAAGGATGAGTCGGATGACGAATAACCGAGTGTAGAACATACCTATACTGAAAAAAAAAGGCGAGAATGAAATCGCAAGCGTAGAAGGAGTCGAACGACGGCTCAAGTCTGTTTATGATGGAAGTTGAAGGGATTCACGATGAACTGGATTCTGTGCTCTCTGTGCTGCAGCAGAAATGCGAGTAAGCGACCCTTTCGAGGAACAGTAGCAAATGGCCTAGGACAAAGTGCTAGCGAAGATGAAGAGATGGACGAGAACATACTCAAAGCATGGCTTATACTGTAATCCCAGGTACACAGGCAAAAGATATGAAATTCTGGTGGTTGATGCTTGGTGGTTGTAGAGAAGAGAGAAGATGAGGCAGAAGAGAAGGTCGGTGGTGGGTGCCGGCTGGAGTTGCGAACACGGCGCTGGCGGTTTCACCACCAACATGCCCGCATCAGAGAACATGACCCGACCACTTGATATACATACACCCGCCTTTTTCTTTCTTACATATTTACTCTCGCGATCTAGTATATGAGGCTAATTTACAAAATTCTATTTGCATGGCATGACAATATCTCCCAGCGCAAGAGCAGGTAGCTCTGAGCGGATTGGAAATTGCGCCGTTGAATATTCTTGCGCGCATTCATCTATAGGAGTAATAGAACGTAGTCTAGAGCAATATAACGAATAGGGAAGAGCAGGCTGCGATTGTGCATCTCTGACAGCTAACCTTCCATGTTATATCGGTGGGAAACATTGTTGGATGCGGAGGAGCGCTCCATGAGGTTACGAGGGGACCAGACTCGGCCGTCAGTCTCGACATTCCTCGGATCATGAGAGGCACTACTGAGTAACAAGGCTCTGATGCCATATTCAACAATTCTACCGTTGACCTATTTCTGACACGAAGTGTCGGGGGGGGATTGGTGCGGGTTAGCGTTGTCGCATAGGGCGTTTGACCATCCGCCAAATCCTACACTCCCGCAAGGTGCGAAAGGCGGGAAACGAGCGAGTTGACAAGATGCCTTGTATTGGGCTTAAAGCGAGAGAGTTGACGAAAAGCAGTTGAGCGGAGAAGAGACAGGAAGATGAAACAATCAGAGTTGTTGGTTGGCTAAGATCTCTCAGCTCCTTCTGCCACGTCAGGGTAGGGTTGAAAGACCTCGTCGGTTAGCGTTCGGAAACCTTCTTGCTTTATCTTCTCCTCGTCTTGTTTTCTGCGCTCGAATCCTGGTTTTGCTGAGTTTTAGAATAATTAATGGAAATCAGTCTCAGCGCATTTCTCCCTCTTCTTTTCTTTTTTTTGTTTTAGGCGGGAACAGCTGTGAGGAGAGAGCAACGACGTGCGACCAGACAAATGCTCGGAATAATGTAGATCGTTTGAGAGACCATTGGACCGTTGGCGTCAATCCCGGGCGGACGTACATACAAAATGTTAATAATAATATTAATATCGAGGGTCCCCTCTTGCCATCCGTCGCAGCTTGCATTGATTGCTCTTAAAGGCGGTGGCGGCCGGTTAAGTTGGCTCTATTATTTCTCTGGCTGTACGGCATCTCCACTTTGCATGAAGTCCCAGGAAACAGTTTCCCCCAAAAGTAAAGCATAATTTGATGGTGATAATGGTGCAGCCCGGGTTATAATAAGGATGACAAACATGTTGCGACTGAATGCGATCCCCAACAGAAGGCGAACTTTGTGATCGCAGATAAGCGGTCAGGGCGGAATAGTTCGTCGGACAGTTCCCTTTTTTTCCCCCCGTTTTCTTGGTTCGCCTGAGGAATTGCATCATGAAATGGTCTAATGTGGAGCCGATGGCCGGTTGAACATTATCTCTACCATACTCTGTACAATCTTGAGAGTTGGGATGAAGTCGAGCCAGTCGCCCAGTTATACGATATTATTAAGTGAGGAGGCGGGAGGCCTGAGCGGGTTGTACGGGCGAGAGAAAAGCCGAATGGGATGAAAGCGAAACGGTTCGATAGGCATCGAAGCAGACGGCCCAGATGTGAGGTGTTCTTGGAAAAGAAAAGAACCTTGGCTTTGCGCTGGCGGGCTCGGAATATTGTATGTTGCGCGATCTTGTGACGGAAAGAAACCAACCAGACATCCCCCAAGGTTTCAGCCGGCCATCCGGAGGGACAAAGACTGGAAGCGCATTTGTTACAAGAGAAAGCCGACAATGCGCAAATGATTATATGAAGCTCACCATCAGCCAGGAGTGTTGTCGCATGCCGAATTGGGTCGGTATTGACCGGAAAGCCATGGGAAGCCGTGGGAAGCACATAGCTGCACAGGCTTGTGTCGCAGACTATCATATAGCTCTTTTATACACTTCATTTAGCATTCTTGCTGGTCTAAAGATGTCTTTTTGGATG
Organism: Arthroderma sp. MBC 929; assembly: GCA_030789285.1. Classification (NCBI taxonomy): domain Eukaryota; kingdom Fungi; phylum Ascomycota; class Eurotiomycetes; order Onygenales; family Arthrodermataceae; genus Arthroderma; species Arthroderma sp. MBC 929. Next base: position 141,470 of record JARJUX010000012.1, on the reverse strand, counting down.
CTGCGATGCATTTCTTTGCATCTTCATGAGGCTCGGGTAGGGCGTTCGGAGATCACGTGGTTTGGCGTTTCAGCGCGTTTCTCGACACGTCAAAAGGCTGGCTTTCACCAGCGACGAATAAACCACACAAAAAGGCATTGACGATTTAGAAAAAAGAAGGGTTATGTCGCATAGATAATATCTTCAACCTCTTATAGCTATGAAACGATAGATGCGCTTTGTTGTGAATAAACTGGCACAAAGGACTGTTTTATGCTGTTGTGGAAGACGTGAAGATGCTTAAAGTGTATGACGTAATAAACATAAAGTTTGGTTGCTGAGCAAAAAGCTTCCCGGAGCTTAACCCAAAACAGCCTAGCTTTGTTTACCCAATATTTACTCGCTTCTTCTGGCTTTCTGCATCCCGCCGTCTGTCTGTCTGTCTGCTCGATGCGCTGCGCCCTTTTGTTTTGATCACGACTCCAGGTGCTGTTGGAGACACGCTTCTACTGAAGAACACATTGCCACCGTCATCTTTATCTCCTACCCTGTGTGTCTTTGCGAGGCAGAATGCAGTGAATTGCTGGAACCGCCCTCCACGTCGCAACTTTCTTGAAAGTGCTTCCAACGAGCATTAGCACCAATCAGTGTGTTCAGTGTGAATAATTCTAGATTCCTCACGTCTCTTTTATAGTCGGGACTTGTCTACTGGCTTTGTGTGCCTTAGAGTATAACCAAGCCATTCGAGTCAGCCAGCATGGATGCAAAAGTAAGGACTCTCCCTGGCAGAACCTCCCACAACCGAACAACTCGCTGATTTATATCTTTCACCTCTCTAGCCTCAACGGCCAATGCGCACATTGCGCGTTCGCGGAGACGAGAATGCCCTGGCGATGAATCGCGCCGGGAAGACAATCCACCAACGCAATAAATCTACACCCGCCTTATCAACCCTGGCAGGGTTTGGCCAAACAAAGGACGCGACTCGACGCACTGCATTCGGAGATGTGAGCAATACTATCAACACATCGTTGCGCCCGGCCAAGGATGATGTTTCTATCGCGTCTAAAGGACCTCTAAAGATTGTCGAGAAGCCTGTTTGTCTGGCCCGGCCAGCTCAGCGACCCATTGGCAACCAAACTGTGAAATCGAACCTGACTTACTCTGGTACATCGGCACTCGCAGGGACGGATAAATCACAGGCAAAACCTGGAAGGGCTCAGACCAAACGAAGTAATGCCGTGTTCAAGGACCCCGTACTGCAGCCAGTTACGGAAGAGGGCAACGCTGCTACCTCCCAATATGGAGATGATGCTTCCAAAACCAATGTAATTCCCACCAAGAGACCCTCAGACTCGTCAGAACAATTACTGGAGCACCCTGTGCCTGCCCCCGACCCACCGAGGGAAGCGGTTACCAAGGACACCGCCGCTGTTTCTACACAACCCGTGGCTGGATATTTTGGGCCTACTGCATCTGATCCCAAGCCATCAGAGACAGGAGTAAACAACAAACATACCGGAAAGCCTGCTGCTCTTCCCCATGTGGAAAGCGTGGCAGCTAAACCCCACGCCATTCGAAAGCGCCCAAGTGACTCTACCACGCTTTCGACCCGTGCGAAGTACGATCATAACCCACACGTCCCGTCTGAACCGGAAGAATACTGGGAGGATGAGGATGAAGATAATTATGAAGATGATGGATACGTAACAGCGCGCTCGCATCGCTCGCGTAGTGACAACACAACTGGAGGTGCGACTACGGTCATGTTTCCTAAAGTCACCCAACAAGTGAAACGCGAATTGGCATTGGCAAAGCAGATTGTTGAAGCTACCACTACTCCCGAAGATATTGAAGACGAGTGCTGGGATACGACCATGGTGGCAGAATACGGAGATGAAATTTTCCAGTACATGAGAGAACTCGAGGTACATCAGCACCCTTTTTACCTAAGAGATATTCCGACGTTTGTACTAACATTAACCCATCCAGCTGAAACTCTTGCCAAATGCGCACTATATGGATAACCAGGTAGAAATCCAATGGTCTATGCGTGCGATCTTGATGGAATGGCTGGTGCAGGTTCATAATCGCTTTTCCCTTCTCCCAGAGACTCTTTTCCTCTGCGTCAACTACATTGACCGTTTCTTGTCCTGCAAGATCGTGTCTCTCGGCAAACTGCAGCTTGTCGGTGCCACGGCGATATTTATTGCATCTAAATACGAAGAAATCAACTGCCCATCGATAGAGGAGATTGTCTACATGGTCGACAAGGGTTATACTGCCGATGAAATCCTTAAAGCAGAGAGATTCATGCTTAGCATGCTGCAGTTCGAACTCGGGTGTCCTGGGCCGATGAGCTTCCTCCGTCGCATTAGCAAGGCGGACGACTACGACCTTGAAACCCGAACACTTGCAAAGTACTTCCTCGAAATTACTATCATGGATGAAAGATTTGTAGGAAGTCCTCCCAGCTACATAGCTGCTGGAGCTCATTTTCTGGCAAGGATGATGCTCAGAAAAGGAGAATGGGTGAGTTTCCAAACATCGGCGTAATATAGACTCTAGCTGACAGATTTTCCACCAAAGACTCCCGCCCACGTCCATTACTCAACCTACACATTCTCTCAATTGCACCCTCTGGCCTCACTCATGCTAGAATGTTGCGAAAACCCCCACAGACACCACCAAGCGGTATATGAAAAATACGCGGATCGACGTTTTAAACGCGCATCCTATTTTGTACAGAACGAAGTTATACATGGATATCGACTCCCAGAACTCAAGAACGGTTCTACCCTTCTCTCTACTGATCGTCGCCAGTCGAGTTACAGACGGCAGTAGATGGGTTGACGATTCCGAGTGCTGAAGCTTAGCTATACAGCATCACATCATTATCGACTGATTATCATTCTACTCTCTAGCACCCCCTTGATGGCATTCATTCCTTTTCTACACTTATTTCATTTGTCCTTAAAGAAATCTTTACGAGACCAACGACCAGACGACTCTTCTTTTACATGGGAATCTCTGCCCTTATGCTCACGCGGTATGACCTGCATCTGCGGCTGTTCTCCCTACTCCTCCTATTCATCAAAAGTGGCACAATTTTCTTTTGTTCCGCCCGACACACTCCTTATACCCTTTCCATTATCGACTCCAATGAAAATTCTCCTCGAATATGCGAGGGCACAATTTCCTTGCTTCACTTTTATTTTCATTCCTCTTGGTCTTCCCGCAGTTGAATGAGCGGTATTTTTTCTTTTTGGCATCTTATGAATGGGCAAACGGAGGCTACTGGTGGTTTTTCCTTTCGTCTCTTTTCACGTTGTATTATTGGCGCAGATACAGAGTAATTTTAATAAATGGGTATTAACAGCGATTTATTTTTTAAACTGCTTTTTTGTTCATGCCGTCGTAAAGTGGATAGGCAGATGTGGCGGCCTTTCCATCAGCATCGTCGAATGCATTATCATCCACACCCAATGCAATCGATGCTAGAGTCGTTTCCACCTATCAAACTCTACCTCTAAATGTTCCTTCAGCTTTGTGAATTTGTTACCAAACTCTGCCCCGCATCTCCAGCACTTGAAATCCCGCTGTAAATACCCAGCTCGACCCGGATGTCTCCTCTCATCGTCCTCCGCAAGCGGGAAGGCATCTATCTCGACAAAAAACGGGGTGGCAAAACTATTGTAATGTTTCCTATGCTTCAAGGACGCACTATACATATCAACCGACATAACATGGACGTGCAGATGATTCATCGACGGGCCCGCATGTATCCCACATATAATCTCCTTTTCCCAATCTCGACCCGCCGGTAACTCGTCTGGCGGTGGATCAGCATCCATAGCCTGAATGCGAGCCTGCTCCTGTGCCGAGAACTGCGCGTATTTCCTACGGAGTTCCGCCGCGGCGAGTTTTCGCAGCTTGACGAGCTCGGTTCTCACTTTCGCGAGAAAGTCGGGGTCTTCGAAGGCGTCGAAGGGGTGTTGTTTGAACTTGGATGGGTCGCGGGGTAGGAGGAGCAGGTGCAGGGTCGCTTTTGGGTAGAGATCGTTTATCACGACAAAGTCATCGGTATAGTATATTACGTTGGAGGAAGGGAAAGATTCGGGGTGTGCTATGTAGGGCCCTAAGCCATCGCGGCTTTTGAGCGGTTTGAATATCGAGGGTTTCTGCTCTTTGGGTTTCTTCTGTGAGGGTTTGGAGGACATTAATTCTGTGACTATTAGCAGAAATGATTAGGCTCTTATTCCACACTTTGACCTCTCGTTTCTCCAATCCTCAAGGAAGCTCTGGGAGTGAATACAAGCGTTACGCTCTCTCTTTCCTTTGCCGGTTGGGTCTTCCGCCGCCATCCCGGGACTGTTTGGATCTGACATTTAGAGTGAGAGTAATGAGGATAAAGTGTCAAGATCTTCAGCTTTAAGTCAATAGCCTTTATTTCTTTCTAGATGCAATAGTTATGCGATACCATCAGGACATCCTCCAGCTTCATCGAGGTGGTGACGATCTTATCTTATCTAGACCGATAAGATAAGGATTGCTTACTAAGGGACCTTTTTGAAAGCCGCCGCACTCTCGAGGCGAAGACGAGGGAGCGCAACGAACCATTCCAGTCTTCAGGTAACTGAATAATGGGTCCGAAAAAGGGCGGTGGGAATCGCGGCGCATCGAAGAAGCCACCTCCCGCTGAAATATCCATTGATGACTTCGTTGCGGCGGGCGACTCGAAACCGAAGTCCGGTCAAAAGGGCAAAGGGAAGAAACAGAATGCCACCGGGAGCCCAGCGACTGAAGCTGCGGCTGAGCAGCCGAAGAAGCCCTCCGTTAGGTCTATAATTGGTGGCGCATCATGGACGGGTAAACTTCCTGTCAATATGCTGTCGGAGCACTGCCAGAAACAGAAGTGGGAGAAGCCTGAGTACACAATGGTATTTTGCTAGTTCTACGACCCGCCTACGTATCAAAACATGCGCTGATAGAATAGACCAAAGTCGCAGATGGATTTATGTCGAACGTGATTTTGAAAAAGATCAACGCGAAAACTCAAGAGACAACTGTTTTACCTCCCCTTCGATTGCCACCATCGCATAAACACCTCGCTGTCCAGTCGTCTGCAGTAGAAGCACGCCACTTCGCTGCAACTTATGGCCTATTTCGAGTCTGCAGTATGCGGAATTTGCATATGATGATGCCCCCGACCTATCGCGACCTCTGGAGAGACGACTTCACCAAGTTAAAACAAGAAGACGTTAAGCAGGGGAATGGGTGGATGTATGAAGCCGACCCTTTCACCACTTTCGAGGAACGGAATGCTGCAGCTGCAGAACTTCAGAAGCATCGGGAGGCACAGCAGAAGCTTGCTGCGAAACCAAAGGAGCCCCAAGTGCAGCTTGGGCTCACGAGTAATCAGAATAGTGGCAAAACGCATGGCAGTGGCCGCTGGCTAAAAGCTCCCAAGGTCGAAATGGGCAATAAGATTCGGAGGGCGGTGGAAAATTTAGTTCGGCAAAGAGCAGTTTGGAATCCGTACGGGGTTAATATTGCCGGTCCTGACAAAGGGAGGATTGTAAACGAATTGGTCAAGCTCGGGTTCCGGAAGAGCCATGTTGAAGAAGCACTGCTTGAATGTAAAGACAAAGAGGAGACCTTGGAATGGCTGCTGATACATGTCCCCGAGGATGACCTGCCACCATGGAGTCTTCCTGAAGGATATACGGCTGGTATTAGTCTTGCTAGTGCTGACCTTAAGAAGGAGGGCAAACTCAAACGATTGGCAATGGGTGGACATGCAACAGATTTGTGCGAAAGCATTCTTGATAGTGTGGATAACAATGAACGCCGGGCCGCTGAAGTGCTCCAAAATATGTTGGTCTATGGTCAGGGCGCGACGCTCCAGACGAATTCATCTCCCAGCGACTCTGAGGCTTGGGATGAGGAGCAGCAAACGCTTGAAGCAATATATGGCACCAATTACCGAAAATTATCGGACCACGCTTGCGAAATAATATCAGACCAATCGCAAGCCGCAAAGTCTCTCACCTATATATTCCAAAACCCAGGGACCGCCCATTACCCCGATGTCCCCCCTATTGTATCAATTGCGTCAAAGGAGATACCTGCGTACATACGCTTAAGCGCAACAAGGCAAGCAGTTCAGCACGCTTGTAAGGATCTTCAAGGTGAGCCGATGATATTCAACATTGTAGATTGGTTGGATGAGAACATGCCTCGCATATTGGGAGACCCTGGAAAGCTACGCAACATATCAATTGAAACCGTGGCGCAGGCCAATAGCCTGATACCTGGATTAGGGTCTTCAAAACCAAGGCAAAAGGGTTCAAAGGGTTTGGCTATGCGCCCTGGAAATGATAGAAGTGCTGAGCTTCGACAAAAATGGGAAGCGAAACAGTCAACTGCCGAACAGGTCAAGATGCTTAACGCGAGAAAATCGCTTCCAGCCTGGACCATACAGGACGATATTATCCGCGCTGTTAATTCACGCCAGGTTACTATAATATCTGGAGAGACAGGAAGTGGCAAGAGTACGCAGTGTGTCCAATTTATATTGGACGACATGATTCGACGCAATTTAGGCGCTGGAGCAGACCTAGTCTGCACTCAGCCGAGGCGTATATCTGCGCTCGGTCTTGCTGATCGTGTCAGCGCTGAGCGATGTTCGGCTGTTGGTGCAGAGGTTGGCTACATCATACGAGGAGACTCTAAGGTACAACATGGCACTACGAAAATTACGTTTATGACGACTGGTGTTCTGCTGCGACGTATCCAAACTGGCGGCGAGTCCGTGGCTGACTCCCTGGCGAATATCAGCCATGTGGTGGTAGATGAAGTTCACGAACGAAGTCTTGATACCGATTTTCTTCTAGCTGTTCTGAGAGACATTTTGAAGGTCCGCAAAGACCTTAAACTTATCCTTATGAGCGCGACACTTGACGCGGATGTTTTTATGAATTATTTTGGCGGAGATAGTCAAGTTGGAAAGATAAATATATCAGGAAGGACTTTTCCAGTTGAAGATATATATATTGACGAAGTCCTTGTGAGAACAGGATTTGACAGTGGCTTCTCATCGCCGCATTGGGGAGAAGAAGAAGAGTTCACAGTTGCTGACTTAAGGGGGAATTCCCTTGGTAAATCTATCCAGAGGCTTGGACAAGGGATCAACTATGACCTCATTGCGAATACTGTTCGGCACATTGATTATGAACTCGGGGATAAGCCTGGTGGTATCCTAATATTCCTACCGGGTACGATGGAGATAGATCGCTGCTTAGGCGCCATGAAAGACTTACCCTTTGCACACCTGCTGCCACTTCACGCATCCCTTTTACCGGCCGAGCAAAAGCATGTATTTATACAGCCCCCTCCTGGGAAACGGAAAATTGTCGCCGCAACCAACGTTGCTGAGACTTCGATCACCATTGAAGACATCGTTGCTGTGATTGATACCGGTCGAGTCAAGGAGACGCGGTATAATCCCGCGGATAACATCGTGCGACTGGAAGAGACATGGGCCTCTCAAGCAGCTTGTAAACAACGTCGAGGCAGAGCTGGCCGAGTGAGAAAGGGCACATGCTATAAGATGTACACTCGCAACGCTGAACTAAACATGCTCGCGAGGCCTGAGCCTGAAATTCGCCGGGTACCTCTGGAGCAACTGTGTCTTTCTGTCAAGGCTATGAGGGGCATAGACGACGTTGCAAGTTTCCTTGCGAACACTCTCACTCCCCCAGACAGCGTCGCCATCGAGGGTGCACTAGAAATGCTTCATAGGATCGGAGCCCTTGATAATGATCGCTTAACAGCCCTTGGCCGCTATCTCTCTATTATTCCTGCAGACTTACGCTGCGCTAAACTAATGGTGTTTGGGGCCATTCTCGGATGCGTCGAAGCCTGCGTTACCATTGCTGCAATCCTAACCTGCAAGAGTCCTTTTGTCAGCCCAAAGGAACGGCGTGACGAGGCGAAAGAGGCCAGAAGCCTGTTCTCAGATAATGACGGAGACCTCTTGACTAATCTCACCGCGTATAACTGTTGGGTAGAAAGAATTAGGGAGCAAGGGTACCGCAGGGCTCAGTCGTGGTGCAGAGAAAATTTTCTCCTCCCTCAGACACTGCAGGATATATCATCAAACCGAGCACAGCTATTCGCATCCCTCAAGGATGCTGCTATCATTCCAGCAGACTACCGGGATCCTGACTGCCAGAGTCAATGGAACTCCCATAATAGCAACAGTTATTTACTCAGGGCTTTAATTGCAGGGGCGTTCCACCCACAAATCGCTTCGATTTCATTCCCGGAAAAGAAGTTCGCGGCTTCGATGACGGGCGCAATTGAAGTCGACCCAGATGCACGAACAATCAAGTATTTTAACCAGGAGAACGGTAGAGTCTTCGTCCACCCGAGTTCTACTTTGTTCGATGCGCAGTCATTTTCCGGCTCCGCCGCTTTCGTGAGCTATTTTGCAAAGATGGCAACTAGCAAAGTCTTTATTCGTGATCTAACACGTGAGTATATATTCCCATGCTCTCTACCGATTAAAACATACGTTTAACATTGAAAATAGCATTTAATGCGTACGGCCTCCTTCTATTCACGGGCCAAATATCGCTTGACACTATGGGTAGAGGTGTGCTTGTTGATGAATGGCTTCGACTGCGAGGATGGGCGAGGATAGGGGTCCTTGTGTCTCGCCTGCGGATGATGCTTGATGAAGTTTTGAGACGCAAAATAGACAACCCTGCGCTTGATTTTGGCAACGATGAAGTTATTAATATTGTCAGGCATCTTGTTCTGCTTAATGGCCAGGACCGATGATGATTTTTTTGGATATGGATGAAACTGTGGGCCATGCCAGCATTATTCAGGTCTACATATATCATAGAAAATAGAGTGTGGATGGTGGCATATAGATGGCGTTATTCAGATGGAGAAAGCGGTGTGCTGGATTTTGTCGCTACACCTTGTGTTGGATGCATATCATGGGGTGACTCAAGGCGGAGGACTGAATTGCAGATTAAGCTAGTATACAACCAGCCCCTCCCGCATATGACACTAGGCGATACTGAAAGAAAATAATATAGCTTTGTAATTGATCCGATATGCATCAACACTATTATAGAATGGAAAGGTTGAGCAGTTGCTACCTAGACGTATCGTCGGATTTTCGCCTTTTGCCGAACCCTCCAGCGGCTCTGAATTTTAAACCTCCTTCACCCAATCATACAAGAAGAAATTTAAGATTGATGTACAAGAAAGAGTCGAATTCGATCTCAAAGAAGCGTATTTAAGCTCGAGCCTTTCGCCCACTGCCAGACTTAACCTTACGTGCTTCGGGTTTTTGCATATGATGAGCTGGGATCCATTCGGCATCAAAGCTCTTAGCGGTTGGGGTTCCTTCGGTCTTAGCTTGTTCGGTGGATTCTGAAGCTCGGGGAGCGGATTTTTTGGCACCATCGGCCTTTCGCTTCTGGGGGAAGTAGGGAGCGATCCAGAGAGTGTAGAAGAAATAAAGTGCACCGGCCGAGCAGCTGAGAAGGAAGAAGTAGAGGAAGAGACTGCGAGTAAAGCAATCATCAGCTCAAGGATTCCAGATCAATACAGCACGATAGCAAAACTTACACTTGTGGGTCAAAGATGCTAGTGTCTGGCTCAACAATGCTGACAGTGCCATTGAAGGCAGACAAGGGGTGCATGACACCCTTGCTATCAGCCACAATAGCGATAAGATTCAATCTCAAATCTTGGGGGTGCATTTCGGTAGCAAAGTTGTAGGGTAAAGTAAACTGGGAATTGGGCTCGACTTCCAAACGGTATGGAATTGCAGTGAGGTTACGAATGTTCGTGCCTGGGTGTTTTGGCTCGTCAAGAGTCCAAAGGCTACCACCAATGAGGGTGACCACGACTTTCTCTTCTTCGTTATTGGTGAAATGAACCATAGATTGGGTTTGTTGGCCGTTCACTAGCTTCACTCCGAATACCTCAGATCCGGGGAAGGAGGACGTGGCGGTCACGTCCAATTTGCGGATTTCAGGAGTTTGTTCAACATTTTCAGCAGCTTCAGCCTATATTGCACCAATTGGGTAGAATTAGCAGCCAGTCTAATATTAGGATGGTGGCACACGAGCTGGCCGAGGGTGGGTTAACGTACGGGCTCCTCGCCATTGACGGAGAGAGCCTGGAAGGCGAGAAAGGCCAGTGAGAGGAAACCGAAGCTGCGCATCGTGACCAGAGATATACAGAAACGCGAATTGAAGAAGAGAGGGTGCGAAGAAGACAGCAGAAGGACTGGAGAGAAGGCGACAGGAAGAAGAAAGCAAAGCGCGGTCTTGTGTTTCTCTCCACGTATACCAGAAGGGTCGTTGCTTAGTCATTGTCACCTGAGAAGTTAAACGCGCGGTTTGGCATCTAGCCGCTGCGCTTGTACGCGCCAAAAAAAAAGGGCAAGAAGCCGAAATGAAAGAGCGCCAGCTTCACTTTTTTGTCTAGCAACAACCGTCGCACTCTCTAACCTTTCTCCCATAAGATATACCAAGGGAATATCTCATTCATCCTCTTTTACTCCAATCTTCCCTTTCGCTACGTCAACTATCGGCCTAGCTTACAGTCGTTTCATGATAAGACAGTCAATTCAGAATGACTTCTACAGTCCAGGAGCTCATTACTCGCTATGAGCAAGTTAAATCAATTGAAAGTAGTAAAAATGCTTTAATTGAAGTAAGTCTTTTATGCTATTTCTGTTATTTCCCTTGTTTCATATCTTCCTCTACCACCATAGGGATATCCTCGGCTAACAGCTTCTGCGAATCCATTTGTCTAGGACTTAATTAGCAGAGTCACCGAGCTTGAAGATGCTTACCAGCGCACACGATTAGATCATGACAGAGAGACTCGCTTTAACCGGGAGGTGCAGATGCATGAGATGGAGCTTATGGAACAATTAACTAGGATTAAGACGATCATGGTACCGTCTCACTCTTTCTTCCCTGAGATACCCCAGTGCTTCCACCTTCGGTGAATCGTCTATCCTAACCGGTATATTCATATATAGGATCAAGAGCCTTTTGTTATCGTTCTATTAGACGGCGACGGCATGATTTTCGAAGACTCATTTTTGCAACAGGGCGAACAAGGCGGTAAAGATGCTGCAAACCAACTGTGGTTGTCAATCCGTGATTATGTCGCCGCACAGTTCCCAAATCTACAATCCCCAAAAATTATGACGAGGCTATACGCGAACTTTAGAGGGCTTGCCGACGCTTGTGTGAGGGCTGGCATTGTCGAGCGGGCGAGCATCATTGAGGATTTCGCCCGTGGGTTTAACGGGAGTAGGTTGCTCTTTGATTTTGTAGATGTCGGAAGTGGCAAGGATAGGGCAGACGACAAAATCGCTGGTAGGTGTTCTTCATATGATGAGTTGCAGGGTTTTCAAATGTTGCGCTGTGCTGACACGTCTAACAAAAGAAATTCTTAAAATGAACTTATACAACTGCCACTGCCATCAGATATTTTTAGGCTGCTCCCACGATAATGGCTACGCTCGTCTCCTCGAAGAAAATCTCGCTGACCGTGAAATTACGGGACGGATAACCCTGCTTGAAGGAACACCGTTTGAGAGGGAACTGATAAGCATGACAAGTTCATACAGGGTGGCCAAGTTTGAATCGCTTTTCCGGTCGTCTAAAATTGTTGCTCAACAATCCTGGTCCAACGGTGGTACTTCATTACCCGCTTATCCAGGAAATACAGGCGCATATCCCGTTAGCAGGACTCCATCTAGCTCCAACGGAACAGCTACAAGCAGCGGTGCGCCTGCTACTTGGGCTTCTACAATAGCAGCAAATGCATCCGCGGCTATGAAGGACCTTACGCCCTCCAAGCCCAGTACTCCAGCTCCTCCATCGATTGAACGCAATAAATACGGACAACGAGTCGATAGAATTGATTTTAAGTCCATCCCCAAAGATGAATTGAACCGAGTAAAAAAGCTGAAGCTTTGCAATCTATATTTCCTAATTGGAGAATGCCCCAACCTCAACTGCTACCATACACATGATTACAAGCTTACGAAGCAAGAACGTGTGGTGCTCCAGGGTGTAGCACGGATGACTCCTTGCCATTTTGGGGCTGAATGCGATGACCCAGGCTGTATCTATGGCCACCGATGTCCTCTCAGTGAAGTCGGCAAAAAGACTTGTTACTGGGGCACGAATTGTCGATTTGATACTGCTGCCCATGGCATCGACACCAATGTTGTCAAAGTCACAAAGGTTTAACTGGAATTATGCCTTTATTGAACTTTTAATTATTTTATCTTTTACTTCTTTCTACCTACCCATATTACCCATAATTTCAACTTTGATTTGGGCTTATATTGGGATTTCGTTTTCATATGTTCTCGGCAGACATTCTCTCCTTTCATAACCTGGTCTACTCTATTTTCAAGATCTAACCACTGTACTTTTATTGATAATTGGGACGGCGGCACTTTTGAGCATTATGCATTCATTCTATATGCTTCAGCTTGTGCTTTAGAAGGAGCGTCTCCATTACATACTTTTTTTTTCGACTCATCCTTCTTTGCCCGTAGCACTTGTTTAACTGACTCTTAGCACATGGTGTTTGGTTAAACGGGCGGTCGGCGGGAGGAATCACACACCTACAGATCTATTTTGATTTTTTAATTTGCCACTAATTCGAAATACATTGCATTCTTCTCCCATCTCATCAATCTTCTAAGTGTATCAGTGCTAATTAATTCACCGACTTCAATGTGAATAATCGCGAGGCAACAAGGGAAATGCCGAATAGTGAACCGCCAGCTATTCACATTAGCATCTTCTATAATGCTATGCACTTCCTTGTAACCATGAACACTATTTGATGGGAGTAGATTTGCTCTTAAAGTCGGGGTATATTGCTACGTGAATCACGCCGCGGTGACTCGTGGATAAGCACTGGTTAGGGTTAGTTAAGAACCTGGAGGAAGAACATCCGGAGAGTCAATGGAAGAGTTTCCAGGGATGGAGCACAACATTTGTATCACTGGATGGTTGTCCCAAACATGCGGAACCGCCTATCCCATCCGAAGGGCGGTTCATCTTCTGCATTATCGCTGCCCTCTCCTTCTGCTTCGGAGTTTGGATTGTTCTTCCCGACATACACACCGTACTCTTGAATGCAGCAGGTGAACGGCTTAGCTGACACGGCTTTTGTGTCATCCGGGTTGAATTTGTCTGGATTCGCCCTCTTGCGCTCTTCCAAATCACCCCATAAGATAAATAGAGTCTCTCGAAGCCGTGACAAGGTTTGGGGGTTTTCTCTTAGGCTTTTGGGTTCAAGGTTGGTTAGCAAATGGTGTATTGGATGATAAGTGAGCAGAAGAGTAAATCAAAAACACTTACTCTTCAGCATCTATGCCAAGAAGAAATATAGAGTCGGGATCGGTGACGAAGAGTTGCATACGCTCTCGCTTCTCCCCCCGAGCAAGAGGTGGTGCTCCCGGCCCGCCATCCTCAACGAGGAGACAAAATCGCCACTCCCACCCCACTGTTTGCCCATACCCTAGGTCCTGGTCGCTTTCCTCGCTCATGGGAGGTTCATTTCCATCAGTCAGCATTGCTTGCTCGGGGTTGTACCGAACAGCAAAGTCTTCGAGGTTGGGTGGGAAGAAGTCAACTACTCGTACAGACGACCTATACCGGACGTTCTGGAACGGTAATTCATACGGCTCGCCCCCCGGGGGAGTAATGGTATGAATATCACTATGCAAAATGTCTCTGATCAATGTGCAGGGTACGGCAGGGTTTTGGGCGCGTACTATGAAGATGGTGAGGAACAAGAGAACAATATCAAATTGGAAAGGGGGGACACGGTGCTTACTGTGTGTATTTAGGTCATCTCGCTTTACAGAGATTGATGGTGTTATTCGTGGTTGATCAGGATCTTTATTTAGTTGCTTATTTTGCCCCGGTTTATTCTTATTCGCCTTCTTGTGTGGAGCGGTCGTCGTAGTTTCATTGTCGGGCAAATGTCGTTTTATTCTAGCTTTCTTCCAATACTCCATTTTCCGCCTCACAACGTCTTTTACATGCTCGTCTTGCTCATTACTGTCGATGACCCTCACTCGGATCTTGTCTGGATACATGCGATCGGTATGAATTGCACCTTCCATTATACCAGACATCTTTCCGACTTTCACGTGGATGTTGTCGAGGCGTACGAAGTCGTCTTCTTTGACATTTTGCTGTGCAAACCACGCATGGGGTTGCCATAGAGTGATTTGTATTGTCATTTGGCCAAATGGTCCGGGCCATTTCTTCTTTGGTCGCGAGAGGATGTAGCCGAACTCATCACCATCACGGCCGCTCGACTCGTCGGGAAACGAATAGTTGTAAAGGTTTTTATTGTGGGTATAATCGGTCACATAGAGTGTAAATTTGTCGCCTTCAGGGAATGTTTTTACGACCTGCCCAACAATGTCTATGAATTTCCCAAAACAGGCGTCTTTGATTAAACCGAACCTGTTTGAAGCCTGTAAATTTGTAGTCTTCCTGACAGCCGGTGTGTAAGCTCCCACTTCCAAACGAGCAGGTGTGTTTGGGTAATTTGTTTGATGAGGCTGAGCTGGGGAGCCAACAGGGCCAGCAGAGCCGTTGCTGTTGAGAAGGCTGGTCGCATACGCTTTCTCTAGCGGATTAGGTACAGCACCGTTTGGTTGGCTTATGATACTGGGCGGTAGCCTTTGGGCTTGCGGCCTTTTGAAGATGGTCCACAGCGCGGGTTGAGCTTGGGTAGACACCCCGATGATAGCACCATTGCGAAATGAGACCTATAGATATTGATCAGATGGCGTCAAGAAGTACCTTTCTGACAGATATCTACACACCTTCACGTTCCGTAGAAGAACAACATCGCCCTCTGAAGGCCCTGGAATATGCTCCAGCTGGTCATGAAAGAACCTGATCTTAAACCCCGTCCATGCAGGGCTGGCGAAGTCAGTGTCCTTGAGGGTAAAAGTCGACGAGAAACTCGAGCCTTGCGTCCTCTTGGGCTCCAGCCGGTCAACCACAACGCCAATGACACTGAAGAAGCCAGAATGAGATGACTTTGCGGTACTGATGGGCGTAAACCCATGAGGCAGCCGACAGGACATGATGTAGCAGCTCTTGATGGTATCTTGATGGTCAAGTGGAAGAGTCCATGTTGAGATCGTAGAGCTTCAACGCCAGACTCACTTTTGTATAACTTCAACTATCATCAACTATCACCAGCCGTCATTCTGCTTCACTCTTCGTCTTCTTATTCTTTTTCTTCCTTTCCTCTCTTCTTCTTCTGTTGTTTGGATCGCGGCCAAAAAGCCAAGCCTCGTAGAACCACTTTTTGCTCGTTGGTAGAAAAGAAAAAAATAAAATAAAAACAAAAACAACAAACTTCTTCTTTCTTTTTTCCCCTCCAAGAACTTCTTCTTCCTCTTCATCTTCACGATCTCTCTTTGCCTGTCCACCGCCTCTTACCCACAAGGAGACTACGGACTGAGAACTAAAGCTACAGGCCTCGCCCGCATCCTCTCCTCTGACTGGACTCTTTTTTTTTG
This sequence comes from Arthroderma sp. MBC 929, assembly GCA_030789285.1. Classification (NCBI taxonomy): domain Eukaryota; kingdom Fungi; phylum Ascomycota; class Eurotiomycetes; order Onygenales; family Arthrodermataceae; genus Arthroderma; species Arthroderma sp. MBC 929. The sequence goes on along the minus strand of JARJUX010000012.1, from coordinate 125,866 downwards.
TCTTCTTATCTTTCACCTTGAGCCCCTCACCCCGTCACCATGGCTGAACGCTACATCCCCGAGCATCGTCGAACCCAGTTCAAGGCGAAGAGCTCTTTCAAGCCCGATGAACTCCGTCGTCGTCGCGAAGAACAGCAGGTTGAGATTCGGAAACAGAAGAGAGAAGAGAATTTGATCAAGCGACGAGGTATCCAAACTCGTGAGGGTGAAATCAGTGTTGGCGCTGGCGGCGTCCCCGGCCTCGATAGCGATGAAGAGGGAGGTCCCGTTGAAACTGAGGTATGTGAATCTCTGCTTTCTCTGGCATCTGGATGTAGCAGTCCGGCTTGTCTCTGTTTCTCTTTTGTTTTTTGTTTTTTCTACGGATAATCTGCGGTGTCGCATCCTGTGGGTTGGTGGTGGTTCTACGCCTGTCGTCATTCTCATCTTACCGCCAGAACCACTGCAAGCCTCTTCCAGATGCTGTTCATCGAATAGTAGGGAGAGTATCGTCGAAATTGCAATGGGAATTCATCCTGCTAACACTTTCCACCGATTTTAGCTCGATGTTGATCTTCCTGAGATGGTCAAGGGAGTGTTCTCCGACCAAATCGAGTCACAAATTCATGCTACTACAAAATTCAGAAAACTTCTTTCAAAGGAACGAAATCCGCCAATCGAACGGGTTATCGCAACCGGTGTTGTTAGCCGATTTGTTGAATTTTTGCGGTCGCCCCACACTCTTGTCCAGTTTGAAGCTGCTTGGGCCTTGACCAACATTGCATCTGGTTCGGCAGATCAGACCCAGGTTGTCATCGAAGCCGGAGCTGTCCCAATATTTGTCGAGCTTTTGAGCAGCCCCGAGCCAGATGTGCGGGAACAGGCGGTCTGGGCCCTTGGTAACATTGCTGGTGACAGCCCACAATGCCGTGACTTTGTGTTGGGTGCTGAAGCTCTCCGTCCTCTTCTGGCCTTGATCGGTGATGGCCGTAAGTTGAGTATGCTGAGAAATGCTACTTGGACTCTTAGCAACTTCTGCCGTGGAAAACAGCCTCAACCAGAATGGAATACTGTAAGTTAAGAACCTCAGTCCTACCGCTCATCGCCCTACTAACGCTAGAGTTTACCTGTAGATTCTACCCGCTCTACCAATCTTGTCAAAATTGATTTACATGCTCGATGATGAAGTATTGATCGACGCTTGCTGGGCAATTTCATATCTATCCGACGGCCCGAATGAGAAGATCCAAGCCGTAATCAATGCGGGAATTCCCCGCCGCCTTGTTGAGCTCTTGATGCATGCCTCAACTTCCGTTCAGACCCCTGCTCTACGCTCCGTCGGTAACATTGTGACTGGTGATGATATTCAAACCCAGGTCATCATCAACTGCGGTGCTCTCCCTGCGCTGCTATCGCTCCTCAGCTCCACCAAGGACGGGATCCGAAAGGAGGCTTGCTGGACCATTTCCAATATCACAGCTGGCAACTCCACACAAATACAAGCCGTCATCGATGCCAACATCATTCCACCTTTGATCCATCTTCTATCCCACGGAGACTTCAAAACTCGAAAGGAGGCTTGCTGGGCTATCTCCAACGCAACCTCCGGTGGTCTCCAGAAGCCAGACCAAATCCGATATCTTGTATCTCAAGGATGCATCAAGCCTCTCTGCGACCTTCTTTCGTGCCCAGACAACAAGATTATCCAGGTTGCCCTCGACGGTCTTGAGAACATCCTCAAGGTTGGTGAGATGGATAAGGACGCTGGCCAACTCCCAGATGCCATCAACCGGTATGCGCTCTTCATCGAAGAAGCTGGCGGTATGGAGAAGATCCACGACTGCCAAAACAATGCCAATGAGGAGATCTATATGAAGGCTTACAACATCATTGAACGATACTTCTCCGATGAAGAAGAAGCTGGTGGTGATATCGAGGAACTTGCTCCACAACAAACACAAGCGGGATTCTCGCTAGGCACCAACCAGCAACAAGGTGGAACCTTCAACTTCGCCAACGGAGGCGACTCGATGGACATGTAAGGGTTCGGCATATACAATCTTACCTTCCCATGTCAGAGCATATTTCCTTTCGACGCGTTGAAATTAATGCTTCCCCTTGCCCTCACGTTTATTCCTGTAATGAGTTTTTATGATAAAGATTCACAATCATGTAGCCACCCCAAAATCCCCCTTTTTTCCCTATCTACCATACCATCGGCTTTCTTATTATATTCATTCCCATCCCATCATCACGGCTTTTTACACCCCCCGTTCTAGCAGGTTGCTCATACAGGCGCAGTTTCCTTCATGTTTCCCATCAAATCATGTCTCCTTTCCAATTCGCCCCCTTCTTTCCCCCTCACCCAGTTTTCATAGTACTTTCACAATTAGGACTTCATGGGAATCGAGTCGCTATTTTTCACCATTTGGTCGTATGCAAGACACTGCATCCATCGTACCCATTTGTTGTCCTTGAACTCGAGTCGTTCTATGCGTGTCCATATTCGCACCGTAATGTAGCTGCACATTTCGTCCCCACGCCCTCTGCATATAGCTCAACAGCAATTAATACCGCTGTCGCCCCCCATCCCTTCTTCATTCGCCCACTATTACCTCAATCGATGACAACTTAGGATAAAACCCCGAGAGAATAAAAGGAAAATAAAAGTGATTTGCATTGGAAACTAGGTCATAATTAACATCTCGTCATCACCGTTCCGCCCATGTTCGCCTGATCCCCGGACAATAAATGCAATCCTACTCATGTAAAGTCGTAAGTATCAACTACATCGCCGCCGTCGCCCTATCCGACTATTTCGATGCTTGACCTGATCTTGACCTGGTAATTGGCCGAAGTCTTGGTTGTATCGGCACGCCTCTCTGGATATCGGTGGCGGATTGGCTGTGTTCGACGACGGGTGCCGCCGAACGGCTCACTCAGGTACTCCCCGCAAGTTATACTGAATTCGTGCTCCTTGTCGGGTACTTGATTTTGTAGAGACTTGATGATGCCATGTGGATATTCTCTGTCGCTGATAAAGTTGGAGTTACATATTCGCCATTCATAGTCGGCTATGCCTGCCTGATACATGCCTTTCCTTTTGGTTGCAGCACGCGGTCACCTGTCGTTAAGAAGGCCTACATATCTCTACCACGGTGGATGGGCTTGCAAGTCGGATTGTGCCTCCTTTGACGCTGTGCTCTCTCTAGCATGATCAAAAGGTGGATGCCTACCCAACCGTCCATACTGCTCGGAGAGTGAGAATCTGCTTTTTGCTGACTTTCGATCCTGAAAACATAGTGATAGTGGGCCGATGTTGCTGTGGATTGTAGAAGATTAGAAGGTGAGAAGTTCGAAATTATATTTGAATATTGATGTGTTAGGGTACTAACCCAATTAGGAAGTGCTGGGTGGTGGCTGGACATCTGCAGTAACTACAGTACTATATGATCTATGGTGATTTTCATGGTGAATATGGTATAAGATGTGAAGCTATTAAGTATAATAGCCTTTATGAATCATGTAGTGTATGGATCTTTGTTCACTCGTTGGCTTTGCTGGGTCAACCATCACCCATCTCTACTTGGTAGCGTGTGAATGAATACCGAAAGGGCCTGGCCGCGATTCTTTGTGTATCTCAGAGCAGAATGTGCTACTGCAAGGCTTAACACTTCTTCGGGTCCACGAAGCGCACTAACGGCTATGCAGCCAGGATACTGTATATAGCCTTAGGGGTCAACCATGTTGGATACAAGGTTTGGACCATCGTCAGGTGGAGAGATGCGTAGATATCAAAAGGGCACACAGAATAATGATATGAGCTTAAAGCTTATAGGGCGATGTAGTAGAACGTACTCATAGAAGCCACAGTGATGGCATTGCGATTATGATTCTCCTGGTGGAAGTTGAGGCTGAAGTTGAAGAAATCAGGTTGATTACCCAAAAGGGACCGGCAGGGAAAATGAAAGACGCCGGAATGGTTAACATCGCAGCGACAGCGACATCGCCATCACCATAACCATCATCACCACGGCTATACACAGCAGTTAATGTACAACCATGAGTTGATACAGCTGCTTGAACCGAGGAAACCGCGAGTCCCGGGTGCCTGGACTTCAAAGTGCTCTGGTAACAATTTGTCACGCCATCACGCTGACAGCAATCTGTTCCCCGATAGCTCTACCGCACGTTGCCGGGCTTTGGTAAATTTCCCTGCGTCTAGTTGAGAGCCGTTATCGGTCGCAAGCGCGTTGGCAGACCCGCATCTTTCTCGAAGAAATAGCTTCTCGGCTTCACCCACGAGTCTTCGGCAAGTTCATATCTGGGGGTGAAAATTTCGGCGCCGGGTTGAGCTTATTTTGCCTCTCATCAACGGAAAAGTTACCGCAAACACCTGGGGGGACCCATAACCGCTGCGACATCGCATGTCGGGCGAGATTTTGTGTCCTCGTCTTCTCAAGTTCCGTTGCCACTCTGCGCTCAGTTGACCTGGGCATTGTGGGGGAGGAACAGGGATTCTAGGCTTGACGAGTGCCTGATTACAGCCGCGAATTCAAACCAGGATACCAACCCTCTGGCGCCATGGAAGACAAGAAATAGCTTTACGGTTAAATAGGCTTGTGCGGTCTGTACCTTATTAAGGTACTGAACTTCTTGAATCGGCTATGATGAGAAACAGTGGTTACGGCACATACTGACAGTCGTCCTTGAGGATAAGTAGGCCTATGCTTGCGCCTGTACACCCCATATGCGGAGTAAGCAACATATGCGACGATCCCAGGGAGCACCATCGCATCAAAAGAATAAAAAAAAGGGAACAGAAGGATTTGGCCACTTATAATATCACCAAGCAATCATTGGGTTGGCAAGAAACGGATCCATTTATTTGTCTGTGTCCCAACTCACTATCTCCGCCCACGGGTTATCGACGGCGATATCTCCAGGAGACGAACTAGCTTCTATCTGTCTAGCTTAGCTACCTCCCCGCGATTGCTAGCTTTCCCCATAATATTAAGGCCCAACTAATCAATCTTGACAAGAGACTCCGTATCTCGGACACGGGTCCGGGACTCTATATATACGCGGTCTCCGTTTTCCTCTTGATTAATTTTTGTTTTTCATTTCCCCCAGTTTATCCTCTTCCTTTCCACTCTCAGTTTCAATTTCAGAATTTGTGGGGAGAGCTGCTGTGTTGAACAAGCGGCATTACACGATAGCCAGAGCTTCTTTATCCGTCCCAGAGCTACAGAGACGGGAGTGGCCATGGGCAAATTCCTCGACTACCTGCGTGGTCCGGAGAGGAAGCCCGGTGAAGCTGCTCTTCTACGTAAAATTGATTTCTTTATCTTGACATTTTGCTGTCTGATGTACTGGGCCAACTATGTAAGGTTCATCCATTCTGTTGCGCAATAATAGGCTAAGCATAGGCTAACACTGCCGCAGCTCGATCGGTCGAATTTATCAAATGCCTACGTCTCTGGCATGAAGGAAGACTTGAACTTCCAAGGGAACCAATTCAATGTCATCAATACTGTTTTCACTGTCGGGTATGTCGCAGCTGCTAGTCCCCCCGCGCCTTAAAAAGCCTACAACTAATCAACCATAGCTATGTTATCGGCCAGGTACCTTCTAACCTCGGCCTTTACTACTTGAAGCCTCGCTACTTTCTCCCTGGCATGATGGTCATCTGGGGAGCATTGACGATGGTAACCGCAAGCGTGAAGAGCCCCCAGGGAATCATGGTGATCCGATTCTTCCTCGGGCTGGCTGAGTCTTCTACCTTCATTGGAACTCACTATCTTTTGGGTTCGTGGTATACTGAGAAGGAGCTTGGAAAGCGAAGTGGTATCTTTACCGCTTCTGGCCTTGCCGGAACTATGTTTGGCGGGTTCATCCAGACCGGCATCAATGCGTCATTGCACGGAAAGGCAGGCATGCCGGGATGGAGGTGGCTATTCATAGTAAGTCCTAGAATACCCCTGATGTGGAATTGAAGCACCATGAACCGTCCTTTTCTAACAAGAATAAAGATCGACGGACTCATCACCATCCCCATCGCCCTTTACGGCTTTTTCCTCTTCCCCGATACACCATCCACCACCCGCGCCCCGTATCTTACGGAAGCCGACAAAGCGCTCGCAATTTCGCGTGTTCCCGAGCGGTCTACCGAAAAAACGAAATTGGATTTTTCATTCCTCAAACGCGTCTTCTCCTCGTGGCATTGGTACGGCTTCGTCATGCTCTGGGTGATTGCAGGCGAGACTGAATCCTTCTCTACAAACTCCCTGATTGCTCTATACATGAAATCCCACCCAACCAACAAATATACCATTGCCCAGAATAACAACTACCCATCTGGTGTACCTGCCGTCGGTATAGTATCGACCCTCTTCTGGGCCACCTTAACAGATTATATAGGTGGAAAACGATACCTAGTGGGTTATTGGATCGCCATCACAGGCATAGTTACGTCTGCGATGATTCTTGCACCAGGATCATCTACTGCCACTGTATTTGCAGCGTATTACTGGGCTGGTTCCGTGTATGCGTGCCAGGCTACATTCTTCGCATGGGCGAATGATGTGCTGCGCTACCACGACGACGCGCTTCGGAGTGTGGTCATTGCCAGCATGAATTTGGGCAGTAACGTGATTAATGCTTGGTGGAGCATTGTTTTCTACTCTGCCTCCGATGCTCCATATTTCACAGTAGGTTGCCATCATATCCGCTATCGATACAATTTTCCGTGGTGCTAACTTTGTCTTTAGCTTGGTATGTGGGCTATGATCGGATGCTCGATTGCCATGGCTATTTGGACGGCAGTGTTGGTATACCTTTCCACCCGCGATGAGAAGAAACAAGCTCAGAATCGGGAATTGGCACCCGCAGAGAAGGTAGAGAAACTATCTGTGGAGTTGGAGAAGGTCTAGGTTGTGCTAGTTTCCAAGCGTTCATTGTAATATCTGTAATAACTAAATAAAGCATTATATACTTTCAAAGGCTTCTGTAATCTTTATATAGGCATATATATAGGCTTTACCTATTCATCAGCCAGCAAAGTTTGGTGCTGTGAGGAACGACATGATTCCAGGTGGTTATCCCACCATGATCCAGGACACCAGTCGCAATCTACACAGCGTTCGCAACCAGCGTCAAGCAGAGGCGCCACGCAGGCTGGAATGGTAGCTTTATGGAGGGGACCATCGCCTTCATTGTCTTCTATACTCCAATCGGCTCCGTACGCCAGCAATTTTTTCAGGGCCCGTGGATTGCATTTCCTGGCGGCAATATGTAGCGGCGTTTCCCCGTCATTCGTCCTGCTGTTAATGTCTAGCCCTGATCTTAGGAGTACCAGCAAAACACCGAAGCTGTTTGGACTTTCTGCCGCAAGATGAAGGGGGGTATATCCATAGTTATTTTTTAGCGGCTCTAGCTTTTGTTTTTCCATTTCTTCTAGCAAAACCATGGCTACACCGTGATGGTGGCCCGATGCAGCAAAGTGCAACGCTGTATTTCCGGTAACATCTTGTGAGTTAATATTGCTAGTGGAATCAATAAGCTTTCGAAGGGTCAAGTAATAGGTAGTTTGTGAGATATCGTGGGTGGCCCAGCGAGATATGAAAACGTGTAACGAGCGGTTCTTCTCTTCTGGCGAGTCGGCAGCTCCAGCGTCAAGAAGTGCTCGGATCGCTGAGAACCCTAGCTCGATATTCTCCTCACTGCTTGTGCTGCAGATAGAATATAGCGGGGTGGGCCCAGTACCTTTGGGCCGATGGATATCAAGTTTGATTCGACCGGCCGCGCGAAACTTCAGTAATATTTTCAGACGGGTCAAATCCCCGAGGGCATCGAACAGTTCTGTCTGAGGGTCGGCGCATAGGCGCCATTCTGCAGGGGGGCTAAACTCCACAAACTTGTCGGCGAGGTTTAACATAACTTCCATGCTACATGAAGAGCATCGAGCGACCAAAAGATCAATTGGTGCCAGGCCCTCGTTGTCTGCGATAAGAATATCGGCGCCGTTCTGGACCAGGAATTCTACATTTTCAGGTCGATCCCACCTAATGGCAAGATGCAGTGCTGTTTCCCCCAGTGTATTTTGAGCAGAGATATGATAGCCCTTTCTGAGTGCAGCAGTAACTAGTGTTCGACAAAGCTCCAAATCCAGAGTTGTGACAGCGTAGTGCACAAGTGAGTTGCATTCTGGATCCATAGTGGTAAAATCAGCGCCGCGGTCGAGTAGAAGCTGAATAATTTCAAGGCGTTTCTGCATCGCCGGTCCGTTCCCAATATTGACACATAGAAGCATTCCATCGCCGCAGTATTCGTAGTTGTTGCGTAAGTACGACGATGTGGACAGATGGATTTTATCAAGGGCCGTGTCAAGGTTTCGATGTAAGATGGCATATGCTAAGGCTGTTCGACCTGAGGCAGCCCGAGCGTGCAAATCAGCTCCTTCTGATAATAGAAGTTTGATGGTGTCGAGCTCCCCATCGGTAGTTACAGCGAAATGTAATGGCGTCAAGGAGAGCGACGAGGTCTTAGTATCAACATGCATGCCCTTTCGAAGGAACACCTCGACCAATCTCGTATTGCCATATGCGGCGTACTGATGTAGTAATGTAACGCCCTCTGAGTTAGGGATGGCAATTTGGTCTAACGAGCAAGCTGCAAAGGCCTCGATGACGGGGTCAGACTTCCAGCGTGTCGAACATTCAAACCAAGATGGACTATTTTGGCGCTCATACCACCACTGAATACAGGGCCACGGGGAGCGGTTGCACCGATAGGTATGCTCCTCGGCTGGTATATTACATCTGAACGTGCGGTATAGCAGGCGGGTCACAATGATATGGTATTTCTTTGCCACACGGGCAAGGTTAGAGAGCTCCTTAAGCCTGAGAAGGGCCCCGATGGACGTCAGAAGCTCAACGGGCAGGCTGTCCATATTCCAAGCTGGAGAACCGGCAGATAAGAGAACTCATGAAGCAACGCTGGGCCCGTCGCGTTCTCTTAAAGAGGGGCGATATGCGTGCAGTTACACTCCAGGCAGACATCGCAATGTTGGACCAGCTATTCTCCTTATGAATTTCGTTGGCTGTCGATGCTCCTCCATTGACGATGCGCTCTGCATGCATGACACGCTTCTCTAACCTGGTATGCAGGGTAGCCGGCCAATAATATTCAGAAGTTTGGGTGCCTTCGACAGACATACTTTTCAAAAAGATCTAACTGATCGCATTATAAAAAAAAAAAGGGAGATCAGAAACTGATGATCGCTTTGTGTTTTATCCTCTAAAGATATAGGAGCGGGGAGAAAAAAAAGATGTTGACAAGAGTGGGATTCGAACCCACGCCCCTTTCGAGACTCGAAATCCTGGTTTGACCAGAAGAAGTTGCGTTTATCGCCGCTTGAGTCGAGCGCCTTAGACCGCTCGGCCATCTTGCCTGATGATTAAAGAATTAGACACTCTTTGAGTACCTCTGATAAGCCAGACCGTAATTTGCAAAGCTTTACAAGGACTTAGGCTTAACCTGTGGTAAACTTCAATCGACGAGAGAAAGGGCGACATCAGGACTTATCGCCAACAAGATGCCACCCGCGAGCTCGATCGATACCGGAAGCACCGAGGAGCAGTATTACTACTCGCCTGCCTCGCCTTCTACAGCTCTGAGCTCGTCTCCTTCCAACCCCGCGTATCATGGTCAGCTCCCCCACCAGCAGCAAACCGCCGTCGATACACTAGATGATATCTTTGGCTCTAGCCCACCTTCTGCGGTGAGATCTCATACCGAGCCCTCCGACCTCCCTGCCCTCCGTCGCCAGCATATAACTGAAGGGTATCGCGATGGCGTGACTGAGGGGAAGGCGGAACATATGCAGCGTGGGTTTGACCGCGGATATCCCGTTGGTGCTGAGCTGGGGATGCGCGTCGGTATCATACTGGGTGTCCTGGAGGGTGTAATAAAAGCCGCCCCTGCACCGAATCGAGTAAAAAAGCCCGGCTCTAGAGCGAAAGCCAGCGCTGGTGCTGGTGCTGATGCTGATGCTGCTGGTGACGATGCGAATGCGGGGCTTACAACCGAGGCGGTTGCAGAAGTGAAGGCGCTATATGAACGAGCGAGGAAGGAGCTAGCGGTTGAGAACATTTTCGCTGGAGCTGCTGATAAGCTGGAGCATGAGAAGAATAAGGAGGGCAGCGAGCCGTGTGTGATTCTCGAGGAGGCTGCCGATAAAGTCGTGGAGCGATGGGAATCTACTGTTCAGCAGCTACTTGCTGCGTTGAGCTGAAAGGTTGGCCTACAGGACACACACTACTACTACGGACACCAAGCCGCTCGCACGCTGCTGCAGTCACGCGGTCCCTCGACCACGTATGGCGAGGAGAGAACGGATGGGGACATAGGACGTCCAGACACTCCGCCCACACTTGGGTTCTTTTCCGTGAGTTTATATTATCTGTGGCTGTATGGTGTGCATGTTACTGACCCCTTGTTCTAGCTCCCCTGTGATATGGAGGTAAAGCGACAGATAAATTGTAGCGCAATGGATTACCATCAAGGGGTCTACATGCGGCCACATCAAGCTGCAAGAAGAATCGGCTGACGAACAAAGACGTATGATAAAGGGCTAAACTGAGTTATAATATTACAGGACAATTCTATTACTTTGCGGCCTATAACTCCCCGTAGATTCAATCGCCTCGCCCTTCTCTCAGCCGCAAGGAGGGCATGTCCTCGAAGATGCGGTGTATTCCCACCGAGCTTTGCTCGACACCACCAACATAACTGTACACTTCCATGTTTCTTTTTCTTCCGTGATCTTCTCCGGCTCTAGGACGGGTGATGTTTCTAATTTAGTGAAGTTGGTTATGCACGAGCGAGCCTTGTAAATGTTCCACAGCATATGTTCATCATTGCGCTGCACTCAATTTAGCTGTGCAACGTTCCAATCATATAGCGCCGCGGAATTACCAAGTCTACCCCAATGCCGGGTCTGCGGGGTTTACTTCCATCTTGATATCTGCCCCTATGATGGGAAAGAAATACGCATCGTAGATGTTGGAGCAGGAACAGGGTGCTTATTTTTCTTTACACCACCAGCCGATCCAAATGCTGACATGCGAGCAATTCTGGGAATAGTATCTGGGCTTCTGAGCTGGCTTCCACACTTCCGTCTGCCAGCATCAGCGCTTTCAAAATTTTTTCCACCCAGTTCCCCGCAAACTGGACCTCGTCAAACGTCCATTTTGCTACCATGATTGCTTCAGGGCATTCTCTGCAGAGTAGCTCGCCAATTTGATATCGTCAACCTTCGGTTCTGGCTATGCACTCTTCATGATGAAAATACAAGCTCCCTGATAGAGAACATCCTAACCCTTCTAAGTCATTCGGAACATCGGCTACAGACATCCACACCAGCTCGATATGGTGCCTGACAGTGTTTTAACAGAACCAGGAGGGTACATACAATGGTTCGAGGCGCTCATGTAAAGGCAATTAACAATGGCACCCCCAATCCTGCTTGCGATAAACCGGTACAAATGTGGCATAAGCCAACGCCGCATATTTCGTATGAGTGAGTTCCCAAGCTTTGTCTCCCCGTCCCTTCTTGTCACTGGCAGCCCAACATTGTACCCGCGTGCTGGCAAACTGCGATAGTTGGGTCGAAGGACTTGCACAATTGCTCAACGAACATAAATTACAGGTTGAAGTTGGCGAACGATACAATAATCCGGACCATTATCTTCCGGTTGCATGCCAGGGCCACATCGCCGGTCTCGATGAATATGCTCATCAGCAGACGAATAGCAATGCGGCTGAACAATTCCAGGAGCAGCTAATCTCCGAGTTTGCCGCTGAAGCATTTGTCAATGCTTCTTACACCTGTGTCATTGCTTGTAAGCCAGAATAATTGGGCATTTCTAGGGGGAAATTGCATAGTAGCCTAAATTCTATGGAGTACTCTGTATTGTTTCACCAAATATGTCATGATGCGTGTTGAATTCAGCCCTACTATGAAACCTCACTATTTACAAAAAGCTTAGTTAAGCCCCAGGCCTGGAGAGGCCCGAGGATGGTGCATGGCTTAGTGGAATGTCAGTAATACCATCCTTTTCCTCGAGTCCTCCATACATTGTACTATGTACCACGGTTCGGTTTAAGTTAGTGTGGTGGGGCTTGAGCGTTATGCATAAAGCTTACTGCCGATCAAGGTGGACCCAGGTGAATATACTTTGAGACTGGCAAGGAGGAGAATGGACAGTCGAAGCACACGGATGCGCAAAAAGAGGAACTGATCCTTCTATTGCAATTTAATAGCTCCTTTTAAGGGATAGGATTGTAAATGCCAGCTTTCATCCCCTGCTAAGCGCAATATATATGCACTCTGTGTGCTGTCATGTTGAGAACTTTTAGGTAAAATACCCTGGCGCCATTGTAGGACTGATCCATTAAGAATAATGTACGTAGTATTGGCACTGCTGTGCGACCTGGGTGTGACAACAAAGAATGTCTCTCCAAATACAAAGTCACACTACGCAAGCTACTTAATGCAAGTAGCATTCGCGAAAGCAGTGTCAACTACTGCACTTCCCCTTCTTGAGTGCGGGTGTTATTGTTGATGCAAAATGGATAATAGCAGAAGTCTATGGGTTATTGCAGCCATGCTTGGTCTTGTCAGCTTTGCCTTGTATCCTTTCGTCAAGACAAACTTGGGATATAGCGAATCAGTCAGTTTCAACACACAAAACACGTTCACCAGCCATGGCTTCTCCTCCCCTCCTGAGATTGCATTTTCTGCCGGTGGAAATGCAATGTGCGTTGAAGGCACCCTCCACGTTCCCGTTGCTGCAAGAAACCAGAAAATCACCTATGATGGACCAAGAGACAACATGGAGCTGACGGCGCTGATAGCGAGCTTCATGAAAGTCAACAGTGAAACGATTCCTCGACTAGTTGGCGGCCAAACTTCAATATCCGACACCTTCTCTATCTTCTCCAGGCTCTGCGTGCCTCGAGAAGAACAGAGCAGGAAGAACATCAAAACAGTCGAATTCCTCACTCACGGAGGAACTACAGACAATACATACTGGGACTTTGAGAAGGGATACAGCTATGTCGACTCTGCGGCGGAAAAGGGCTACGCAACCTTCTCCTACGATCGCCTGGGCACAGGAAAATCTCAGCACCCCGATCCAATACAAATCGTTCAACAAAGTGTCCAAGTCGAATTGGCGCATATCCTTGTTTCATGGTTGAAGAACGGAAAGATTGCTGGAATATCGTTTAGGGACGTCGTTGGCGTTGGCCATTCGCTCGGCTCCGCTTTCACCCAAGCTGTTTCGGCCAGATATCCCGGTGATTTCTCAGCGTTGATTCTCAGTGGACATTCGGCTTTCAGCGGCGGGGCGTTTATCGCAATGGCGGCGTCCGCTCAGCAAATAGCCAAAACTGAACCGTCTAAACGTTTCGAGCAGCTCGGTCATGGCTACATAACTCCGGCACCAGTTAAACAGGCAGTGCTGTTTGGATTCTACTATTACCCTAGTGTAGACTTGAAGAGTAAGTTCTTCTTCTTCCTTCAAAGGACAAAGCGGCCGGATGCTTCTAGCCTGATGAATATGACTTGTGCTGATAATAGTTTCTAGTTTTTGAACGTCAATTTGATACTAGGCAGACAAATGCACTTGGGGAGATGCTAACAGCAGGAAGTGCATATATGCCTGTGCCAGGGTATACAAATCCCGTCCTAATCATAAACGGGCAGCATGACTTCTTCTACTGCCAGGGTGACTGTGTGGAGCCCACGGATCTTACAGCCCACGCTCTTTCAATTTTCTTCCCGAATGCATCTTCAAAATCTCGGGCGGTGAATATTCCGCATCTTGGTCACAATATCAACCTTCACACTGGTGCTTCAGAGGTGTTTGATAAGATGCATGAGTTTTTGGTGGAGAGCGATATAGGCTTGGTCACACAGTAGAATCTTCAACGGGACAAGGCAGAAGTGGGCGTGCTGTAGATGGTTGTTGCTTTCCCTACCTGAACTGCTAGTCGTTGATTCCACAGACATCATTCTGATAAACATAATGAACTGCGTCCTTACCGATATGTACACCTTGCACTTAGCCTTGTTCTCAACGCAGGTTATTTGCTATGGTGCATATCTGTACCACCCGCATTTGAAAGGCGTGGTTCGGCGCCGATCAGTTGGGATGGACAATGTGCATACATCTGTGTTACGTACATGCAGCCCGTGTATGCTTTTGTGTCTCAGCCGTAAGGATTCGTCTCTGTTGTATCAGGCTATCCGCATAGGATAGGTCGATGATGTGTCCTATTGATTCAGACCGATCCTACAAAAGCTGACTGTGTGATGCCGGGTTGGAGCTCCGGTCTTTTGATTAGCTCTCCTCGGAGGTCTTCGCTGGAGAGATGCATTCGTAGTATTATCTGCCTCCCCCCTATTGACAATCCAAGGGGAGAACCATCCGCCACCAAAGCAGCCCCAGTGAATCCAGATAGCCTTCAAGATGGCTATCGACCCGTCATTTTCTCTATTTTCCATCAGTCTGATTGTGGTATCCATTATATTTTATCTTCTTGGCGGCTGTCGCTGTATCTTTTCGGGTGTATGTGAGGAAGCTCACAAAGTAGCCTTTTCAATGGGACAATTGGACAGTAACTACTGCCTTGGTAAGGGAATATCAGGGTTGATTTGCTTCCGGGATTGAAGAAAGAACAGCAGCTGAACCATTCTGACTTGCAGTTTCTATGCTGGTGCATGAGCGTCAACATGTGGGTGTCCACGCTTATAACAGGCCTAAATAGAATTAAAATAAACCCCAAAAGTCTCCCCTTGGTGGAAGAGAGGTGTATTGCGGCCTTCAACGAGTTGGGTGCTAATAAGCTGAATAGCCTATGCGGGTAAACGAATTCCCATTCACCCTCGTGCTCGGCATTGTCGAGATTTCGGTGGTCCTCTTTTACAAGCGAATATTGAATATTTTCGTCCATGGTGACGTTTAGCCGTGTCTCGTGGGTTCTGATCGTTATACCCGGGCTGTGGATAACTGTCAACTTTTTGGTACGCATTCCATCCCTAGCTAAACAATTTGTACGTACTGTGTTCATTGCATACTAAGGGCCCGTAATAGATCTCTATCTTCAAGACCAACCCAGCGTGGACCGACCCAGGTAGCACATGTGATCGATGCAAATGCCCACTCACTAGCAATAGCTGACATGAGGCTTTGCTTTGATGTGTTCGGCCTCACGATGCCACTATTCGTAATTCGTACGCTTCAAATGCCTCTTCGGTGGAAGCTCGGTGTGATGATTTTCTGTTTCGAAGCATTGTGTTGTATCATCGGAGTAGTGCGTCTCCAGCTATTACATGAAGCGGTATACACTGTTACCGCAAACTCGAACGCC
Source organism: Arthroderma sp. MBC 929 (assembly GCA_030789285.1). Lineage (NCBI taxonomy): Eukaryota > Fungi > Ascomycota > Eurotiomycetes > Onygenales > Arthrodermataceae > Arthroderma > Arthroderma sp. MBC 929. The sequence goes on along the minus strand of JARJUX010000012.1, from coordinate 110,449 downwards.
TATTCCAGTCTGACGCAGGCCTTCTATTGGGCAACTCTGGAACCCAATGCATCTATCGTGGCCACCTGCTTACCTACCTAACACCCTTTTGTCGCGAACCGCCGTGATCAGGGGGCGAGTACACCACGATGGATGGGGTGGTGCTGTCTGAGCAAAGCTGAGGTTGGCAGCAGCGACAATGAACTGGATGATATCCAGCATTAGTACTTTGTACACTACCGTTTTCCAAGTGATAATATTAATGATAATCATACTCCGTAGTGATATTGACAATTAAAAGTGACTGAAGCGCAGCAGGCAGCCTCATGTAGTCATGTTGGAGATTTCTGTTGTACGAGGGCACGCAGGGATCCGCCCAGAGAGAAATGAAGCTTGCCAGCGCATCAAAAGAATGGAGTCTCGGTAATAATTAATTCTGTAACCGGCGACGGATCTGTGGGAAGGTCGCCCTGCTTTCTTCCAGGAGATTATGAAGGGATTGTTTCTTGATATTTCAGACACCAGTGCATTTGGGCCAGAAGCGAGAGATGCCCAATAGCTGATGATTGATGCCCTGGAAGGTCATCTCCTTTGACCAACAACAACCAAGAAGAAAGCGACAACCGGCTGAAGAAGAAGAAATCCTCGTTTCATCAGACCAGAATAAGCATGCGCCGGCCAGACGCAGGCGTGGGCGCTTGGGATGTTTCGCCAGCCATCTGATTTTTCTCATTTGACCAGCCACCAAAGAAACAACTTCAAACTTCACCCCATCGCCAAACATCACCACCGCCCACCAACCAACCACCAACACCAGCACCACCAGCAAACAACAACAGCATCATCTCGTCTCTCTCGCAGTCGCTGTAGCTGACTTTTCGTTTGTTTCGGGATCTTCTCTTGCATGGTTCATCCTCGACCCAATTCATAGCCCTTTTCCTTCTCTCTCTCTCCCGTCGTCATCGCGCGAGCTATCACCATCTAGTTCGCCTTGCTAGGAAGGGCTTCCCTTCTTTCGCAAAATCTCCTTTTAACGTGTTACGCCTTCAATTGCTTAATATCATTCCCTTCCTTTTTGACTATTTTGGATTTCTCTCAATTGGTCTCTTCTTTCGTTCGCGTTGTCGTCTTATCCTACCTCGCGTTTGCCTGTTTCCCTCACCGTGTCACCTCCCACTCCTGACGCTCTTCACGATACCTACGAAGCTTACGACCAGCCTACGATAACGACCCATAATCCTCCACGGCAACGCCAGCCGCAGCATCAGAGACGTTCTTCTCATAATCTTGATATACCCTCCCCGCACGCCGCTCGAGGAAGAGAGCAGCAGCGATCATCACACCCTCTCCGTTTTGCCATTAGCTCCATTGAACAACGGCTCGCTTCAGGAGCTGGACAGCAACAGCAACAGCGACAGCAGCACAAATCCGCTCGCCGTCACTCGCGACCTGAAGCTCCACCACCCGAACAATCCCCTGGCGAGAACTCTTCCGCCTTCGCGACTCGCCAGCGTCCCAGCAGTGAGTCCTACTGGCCTCCACAGTCAACCTCACTCTCTTCTCGTACTGCTTCAGCAATCCTCTGGACTCTAGAAGAAGCTATCCGTAAACCCTTTCCGTTCACCCCAGACCTGAGCGAGGAAAACGCACCCATGTCAGAACTCGTGGCCACAGGGGTAAGCGGCGGAGGTTTACCTACTGGACCAACTGATTTGGCCTCCGTTCACCATAATGGAGTCCCGCGCGGCCCTCAGGGCCGCACCCCCGCTACTTCGGGAGCCCCAGCTGGCGTGCTAGCTCCGACCGTTATTTTAAGGAATCGGCGGGACAGGGAAGCGCGGAAAAAAGCAGAAGAAGCAAAGGAGCGCGAACGGCAGGAATTAGAACGGATAAAAAAGCAAGAACAGGAACTTGAGCAAATACAGTTAGAGCAACTTGCCCAATCAGAACGTACTCAGAAAGCTGCTGGCGTTGCCGGGGAGGCGGCGCGAAGGCCAGGTATGGGAACATCGCGCCCACCAGATGTGGCCCTCCCACAGGACCCTGCATTGAAACATGGCCGAACATCAAACCCAGAAGCCACGGCGCAGTATGGCGGGGCGCCTACCGGTGGCCAACGGCCTGAGTGTCAGAGAGCTGAGAATATTCAACATGGCCAAGCGACAAGACAGCAAAATAGAGCATCGACAGCACATGTCGCTCCACATGATTCTGGGTTCTCCTCTCAACAACCCAAGGCGCAAACTCAATCTAAAAGTAGTCAACAAACCCAATCCCAGCAACAGCAGACTCGGAGTCGCCCATCTTTTCCTCACGCCTTTGAACGTTGGGAAATGCTATCATCTCACTGGGAGGGCCTCACAAGCTACTGGATACGTCGGTTGGAAGAGAACAACGAAGAATTGAGCCGCGACCCGCTTAGCCAACAAATGTCGCGCCAGGTTACAGACCTCTCTGCTGCCGGTGCAAACCTCTTCCATGCCGTTGTGGAACTTCAGCGTCTACGTGCCTCGTCAGAGCGTAAATTTCAGCGATGGTTCTTTGACACGCGCGCAGAGCAGGAGCGTGCTCAAGAAACGCAGGCAGAGCTTGACCGGCTGCTCAAAATCGAACGGCAGGGGCATAGCGATGCGGTAGCTGCACTAAAGGATGCCGAAGCCGGTAGAGGAAAAGCGGAAGAGCTTGCAAGGGAGATGCGCCGTGAACTACAAATTTCCAGGGATGAGGCGAGGAGGGCGTGGGAGGAGCTTGGCCGAAGGGAGCAGGAAGAGCGTGATCGCACGAAGTCGTTAAGAAACGGAGAGCCAACAATAGTCGGAGGCGTTCAGGTTGTTCCCATGGTTCAAGCAATACCAAGTCGTCATGGCTCAAATCTACCCCCTACAAGGGAAGGGCCATATCCCGGTGGCCCAGGCGCGAATACGATGGGCGGACAGACGCGGCCAGACCCCCAAGGAACGCCAGACCAATATGGGTATGATAGTCAAGTATCATCCCCAACTGTAACTGATCCTTTCACCGAAACAACTCGAGAGCCAGCAGGGTATCGATATGAAGCCTCGTCGTCCAGGGCCCCCGCCACATCAAACCCAGCCTACTCCCAACAAACATCCCGAGCTGAAGAATCTGGCGACCGGTTCTACCATCACGGCACCCAACCACTGCGGGTCGAGCCAGGTGCGACCGCAGAAGACAGCGACGCCATGTCAGATGAGCCTGACACCCCCGTAGCTCGAACCGATGCCGAGGGGCGACAAGTTGTGTTCCCCCGCCCTGTGTCTGAAAATAGCGATGAATATGACGATGAGGCCACTGAACATGAACGCTATTGCTATCGAAACGATACCCAGGTCACTGAGCCCGAAGACCTGTACAGTGGATCTGGATGGGGCGCTGGCTCTGGTTGGGATTCGATTACTCCCAGACACCGGCATCCCACGCGGCTGAGTGATGTCCTTGAAGAGGACGAGAGAAGTAGAACAAGTGCCAGCCGCGCAAGCCAGATCAGCCGCAACCTGCAATAATTACGATATCGATAATCTTTCAACCAGAGCCCCGCCTGACCTAAGGCCTTTAAGGAGCTTTTTGCGTCAGTCCGTTCTTGGGTACTTCAAGCTTTATAGCCCCAGCACCAGTCCCTTATAAATGCCCCCATTTTTCCACAGTGGGTGAGGTGTATAAACCAACTGATCCATTTACCACCGGCTCAACTCTCAAACTTGATCGGCTTATTATCAACTTGATTAATGTGCAAGTTGACCGCCGTCATGACTACCCGTTTTCGGCCCTGACAAGATATCGTCTCAGTTGAACCTGGTATTGTAATATCTGCTTATTTTTCCCGGTTCTACGAATTTCCTTTCCATTTTTTCCTTATTAACTTTCCTTTGACGTCACCTTATTATGCTCCCTACGTCCTTCAAGGTTTGAGATATTGTTTAATTTGTCGATTTCATTTCTGCTTCCAAAAAGTCCACCCTTTTATTGGAAGCTATGCTGCACTCATTACATTTCCACCACAGACACGATATGCCATTGCTATGCCTCCAGAAGAAAGAAGAAAAAACATCATCATGAGATAGAAATTTCTTTGCATATGTAAATTTTACGAAGATACTACCTACTAACAGCTCACCCTTAAATTTTTCTCATGTCTGTCCATTTGTTGAACCGCGTTTTTATCCTTCCTTTTCTTCCTTTTTTTTTTTTTTTTTTTGATAATCTTCATTGCTTTCTTGGCCCAACCTCACTGATGCTATTTTTTCTTTTTCATGCCGACGATATGGAAATTTTGCTTGTTATTTTAATGCATTGGATCACGCCCTAGTAACGAGTAAACCAGTAAAAGGCCTTAGATCAATCCCGCTGTAAGCTGTCAAATTCTCTCACCGACATTGCATTACGCTAGTCCAACAGGACGTATCCTTGACGGGATGGCAGCATCTCGTCGACACGTATGATGGGGAGCAGCCATCGAACTCCGACGTCGAGAGGAGACCAAAGTTCAGCACATCATACCTCAGGAACTGCACTTCCCACAATATGCATCAGGCTAAGCTCGAGCAATTTTTCCAGTTACCTCTTCGTCCTCTTCGCTGCGGTCCGAGTTTTCTTGATCTACCATATGATGTCCGACGCCGCATTTACCTTTATGCTGGCCTGGTGCGAAGATGTCCTATATACCTAAGCCGAGAACCGATGGAGGATAGGCTCAGAGACTCATATGAGGATCTAGACGGAATTAACGATAGCACGGAGTCCCGAAGCAACCTACCCTGGGGCATCAACATAAATAACTATTACTCGTTCTCCTGCCCCGAAGCAGGGTCCTTAGACCACCTATGTGACTGCCGACCGTCAGACTTTTTAAGGGAACTATACCACCCTATACCGTTTGGTTTGTTTTACAGCTCGAGAGCCATATATGAGGAGGTTTCTACCATATTTTACGGACAGAATCGGTTTCGAGTCGCATTCACCGGACCTGGAAGCTTCAAAGTACTTCAAAAACTCAGGCCAGGAAGTCTGTTGAAGCTACGGTTTCTACGCGTAGTGCTTCATGCGGTGATGAAAGATAAGGTCGACTGTACCTGTTTCCGGCGTGATGAGGGGAGAGTAGCTCCGCTGAGCAAATTCCCACCTCGTCGGTACAGAAACTTGATGAGCGAACTGAAAATGGCGTGTGAACTGATCGCGTCCGGCGTGAGGGATTCGCAGCTGGATATGTGTTTGATCTGCGATACTGATGATGTGGACATTGTTGCCGCCATGTTTAATCCTCTTAAGAAGCTGCCTCTGCTGCGAGGATTTTCTATCCGTCTTTCTCAGCCATGCTACAGCCATCAGGAACCTGCCACCCGAAAGGATCGTGCCGCATGCTATAAGATGGCTAAGGGAATCTCAGGCTACGTTACCGGTCGTTCAGGCGGCAAGTCTCAAACTACCTTTAGATTTGACTTGCTCCCCCGGGAACTATGGAGGCAGGTACTAGAACACACGGACTTGGTGGCGCCATTTCACGTTGCCTGGAGTCCAGGACGAGGGTATTCTGGCTTAGACAGCTACCTAGGTCGCAGCCCTAAGGGATGTCAAGTTTGCGATAGTCTCTGTATGAGCTGCTGTCACCCTCCGAGCAGGTTTGGCGGCATCTGGGCCGCCGACTGTTCATGCTGGAGGTATCCATCCGGTATATTTGCCGTGAACCATGCCTTCAACGCAGAAGCCAAGCGAATATTCTGGTCAATGAACAAGTTCGTGATTATGCAGCCTGGATCTGACTGGAGGGTTCACGACAGCCGTGCAAAGGGCGTAGATGAGCTCACCATATCAGACGTGGCTCCGCCTGGGGCTCTGCGGTATCTACGCTTCATTCGATTCTGCGGTTTCTCGCGAAGCGGCCGCGGGTTCAGACACTGGCGCAAGTCAATCGAGGGGCTGGGGCAACTGGCAGACCTGTCAAAACTTACAATCACAGTGGATATTTGCGGGGAATGGGAGCCGGTTGTAGGGGAGGGGGGGATACGGGAGGAGGAATACCTGAAAGAATACGAGCGGTTGATAGAACCGCTGTATTCCTTGCGTGAGCTAAAAGCATTCTTTTTACATGCTCCCTGGCCCGTCTATGGCCGGAATAGGTATGCAACGCGCCTTGAGTGGTCGAAAAGAGCGGAAAAGAAGGTCGTGGGCGAGGGGTATCACAGTAACGAGGAATACAAGCTGGAAATATTGGGAAGGATACCAGGCAATTACCCATCAGACTATGATGAGTAGCCGTCCTGAAGGTTTGAATATCATAGATCGGCGGTTATCACGTAGTGCAGAGCAGTACATTGGGCTGTGTCAGATTATTTCCACATGTAGCAGCCAACTTCAAAGCAAAAATTGGCATAAATAAAGTATCCAAGACAACAAATATTAAACGCCTATCAATCACACCAAATCCATAACAGCCAAGTAGAAAGGGAAAAAAAATCCCGAGAATGGTTGATGCCTTGGCAATTGCTTCGTGGATTAAGTTGGCTTTTCACATACGACATGCGCCGGAACAATTGCAGCAGAATACGTTACATGCTAATTAAACTGATGGATTAGTTATCAATTGACGATTTTCTTAGAAAACATAGATAGGTATAGACGTACGTCCCCTTGCGCAACAAAAACTTCCTACGGGGCAGAGATCGCCGTTGGGACAGCGCTATGAACGACATTCACACCCATCAGCCACTCATTAGAAGGTATTTGCGGGCATGAAGTTATAAGCTTCACTTACACCTTTGTTGGCGCACCGGGTACAGCACCTAAGATGATCGGCTGGAGTACCGGTGAGAGGCCTCACGCCTCCGGCATCGACAGCCCTGGAGGTAAAGGGATCGTGTTCGAAGGCATGGGCCCCATCACAACACCCGGTTACTAGTAGCAAGGTATTTGAGAACTTCATTTTTCTGTTTGACTGCTTAGGAACCATCTTCATGGCAGCTCTCTGAGACATGTCAAAAGTTCAAGCGGGATATACCTTGTTTGAATCTCCTTTCGAGCCGGCAGCGGGTCTTGTGTGAATTTGTCAAGTTGGAGTAACGTCCTTCATGGTGGCTGTCATGGACTATTTATGACCAGGAATTGGAACAAGTCCTTCACTAACGGCTGCTCGTAATGAACAACACACCCTGAAATAGTGCTACCAAAATGTCTGTGGCAGTATCACAAGGTTAGCACTAGTAGCGCCACCATGTTTCAGCATCAACCAGAGCAGCACAACCGTGAGAATCCTGATGGGTTGGATCTGTGGGACCCGGGCGGGTAATAACTCAGTTCCACCGCAATAATTCTTTTGCCAGCAAGACGGAACATTAGCTGGTTATGGGGGAAAAGTGTGACGCTCATCTCAATCAAAAAACATGAACCGACAGGGTATCCCGGGGACACCATATCGAGGATAATTATGTGCATTCATCCGTTACACCATTCTTCTTCTCCGAGGGGGGCATTCGGGGTCATGCACCACACGGCACAATTCAGCACAAATGATCATGAGGTCCTGTTCAATTGGGATTTGTCAATGGTTCCCAATGGCCAGGGGGCCACGAATAGTTAAAGAGTCAATGAATGAGTTCAGGGTATTAATTGCTACACCATCCACCTTGGGAATTTTTGCTCCAAGCTAGGTGTGGTAGGACGGCACTCAAGGGAAGGGTTCTGCCAGACCAGGAGTATTTCATTCCACCATGCTCCTGCTCGAGGTTACATACTCCCCGGTAGTCATAGAATCTATATCGAAGATGTAAACAGATGTTGTTGTTGCTGTTGAGCGGGAGGAAGGATTGTGTCACGTGCCTTATATTGACAGCTGAGTCAGCAGTACAGCTTGGCTCAAACTTCAAGCTTCCAGAACCGGAAGTTCCTATTCGGGTTCAGTGATTCTCGTTGAATTCGACAAAGGCGAAGAGGCAGAAACATCGACATGGCTTCTCCATCACTATCCAGCGCCATGGCGCGCTCATTCCGACAAGCTAATCCAAAGTCGATCTTCAGATTTTCCGGACCATGCAATCGCCAATTCAGCTCGAGGGTATGCACATCACAGCTCCGGGCTTCGTCTTCCCCGTCATCGTCACACCCTCCTCTCTCACGGCGCCAATTGCAAACCTCTCTCCAACGACATTTCGCCACGACGGCCTCCCGCCAATTCCCCGCAAAGACCGTAGAACAGCTCAAGGCGCGAGCTTCGACGGGCCCGTTCTCATGGAAGGCTGCACTGCTGTTCATCGCAACGGGTGCGGGTATGATCATCTACTTCCAGTATGAAAAGGCGCGGCTGGAGCGGGCACGGATAGTTGAGATGAGCAAGGGAGTAGGGAAGCCGAAGGTTGGAGGACCATTTGTCCTGAAGGATTTACAGGGCAACGAGTTTACGGACGAACAGCTGAAGGGGAAATATAACTTTGTATGCACCATGCTGGCCCTTTTTTGCTGGTGAACTGCTGGGATTTTCCCAATTGTTGGGGTATTGACCTTGACTTACGGTGCGGAAAAATATAGGTCTACTTCGGATTCACGCATTGCCCTGACATTTGCCCTGACGAGTTGGATAAGATGGCTACCATTATCGATAGCGTGAAGGAGAAGTCGGGCAGTGTGGATGTTATGCGCCCTGTATTCATTACGTGTGACCCGGTGAGGGATACACCAGAGGTGCTGAAACAATACCTGGCCGAGTTTCATGACGGAATAATTGGCTTGACCGGGACTTATGAGCAGGTGAAGAATGTCTGCAAGCAGTATCGGGTATACTTCAGTACGCCCGCGAAGGTTAAGCCAGGTGAAGATTACTTGGTGGACCACAGCATATATTTCTATTTAATGGGTAAGTGCCTGTTAACCATACCAATGAGTGTTTGCACGAGGTTTGCTAATTAGGATGAATAGATCCCGAGGGTGACTTTGTCGAATGCATTGGCCGACAGGATACACCTGAGACGGCGACGAAGGTCATTTTAGACCACATAGGCGACTGGAAGAAGGCGGGAAAACCCATTGATACCAGTGCGAACAAATGAACAGGAAACAAAACACAAAAGGTTTAGCCCATGTTAGATCAAGATTTATTCTCCTCTCTATTTTCTTGTTGAGCATTGTCGCCTCAAGTGACATGCCCACCTTGTATTAAGACCAATATTATTATTACTTTCACTTTTTCTTCTTCCACTCCACTGCCCCCGAACCTGCGGTGGCCGTTCCTCCTTCGGCGTCACTAAGCTGCCTAAGGTACGGGGTTCCCATCCGAGTCCCTATCACGGTTAGCCCTCCACACTCCATCAACTCCACCCTCTTCCGTCACGGAGCCGTCCGCAAACTCCTCCCGCTTCCAGATCTCAACCCGCTTCTTGCACTCCTCCAGTATCTCTTCGCCCGCCCGCCACGCTGCCCGCCTGTGCGGTGCACTGACCGCAATTGCAATCGACTCCTCCTCCACCTGCACCTCTCCCAGACGATGCGCGATACTCACAGCGGTCAGGTGATGTTTGTCTATTGCATCTCGCGCAATGGCTTGGAGGGTACGCATCGCCAGCGGGGCATAACAGGTATATGACAGGCGGGAGACGGGTCGGTCGTCAAAGGAGGAGCGCGTAGTGCCGAGGAACAGGACGTTAGCTCCCGCATTGGGGGAGCGAACATGGGAGATACAACGTGCAGCGTCGAGGGGGTAGTAGGTTAGTTCGATATTGATGTTCTCGCCTCGGTGGTTTTGAGGGTAGTTGGCGGGGTCGAGGTGGGCGGGGAGGGCGTCCTTGCCAGTAATTTTGGATAATTGGGGTTGTTGCTGGATGGTATCGGCCATGTTTACAGCTAGTAGAACCTGAAGTTGTAAGAATAGACACTACCCATTCTTCTGTATAGTTGGGTAGTTCTAAGATAGCCTGGTGATGATACTGGAAGTCAACACACGATGACGGAATGGGTGGCTGCTTTAAGGAGGTCTGGCTCCTCTTAAGGCGGCGTCATAGGCTGCCTGTCGTAGCATCATCTGCAGCATCCTCTAAGCATTCGTCTGTTGTACGCTGAAGGATCTAGATATACCATCAGTAGAAGGTAAAGAGTACGGAGTAGAGCTCTCCATATACTACATATCCCTCGATACAGCTAATTATCTTTCCATCTCATTCATTTTGCCTCTCAACATCTCCTCGTGATACCACGTGACCGGCCAAGCAACAGTGAGAATCACGCAATCGCCGGCTAGCCGCATTAGGAAACCCAGCGGGCATCACGTTTTATTTTTGCTTCTTTCCGGCTTTTTGCTGCTTTTCTTTTTCTTTCTCACCTTCTTCTGTCTTTTGTCTGGCTTCATCTTCTTTATCTCCTCATCCTCTTCATCTCTCGCTTTCCATGGTTGTTGTTGTACAGCTTCTTACTCCTTCGTGTACCATATATCTATGTCGACCTGCCTATTAGTATACCAATTATCTACCCACGGCTTCCCCGGACGCTCGACGGACGGCGTTGTGCCTGGTTGGAAGGTTCCTGATACCATGGTTTATACCCAGGGGAAAACTGCTAATAGTAGAACTTCTACTATGAATATTTGTTATTTGTCTAAATCTACTTGGCTACTAAGGGGTATTTCGTTTCTTCATACTCTCCCGCCAGGGAGTCCAGGATACCAGACCATATTACTCTAGTCGTGCGTGGTAGGAATGCTTGGTCTCACAAGTATTCTCGCCCAATTCAATATTTCTTTCTTCTTTGTTGTTTCTACATCTTAAAAATCTCCCGCGTTATCGACTTCCAAACTGTCAGGCCGAAGACCATGATCCAGAGGATCGTCACACAAACCGCGAGTATCTACATTGTGGAACTACCCGTTAGCAAATTGAAACTTCAACAAACAGATACCCAGCAGGAAGGGCCTTACCGTTGCTATAACGTCAAATACTATCGAATCAAATGCCTTGCCAAATAGGATCGCTGCAGTTGTGAATACACCTGATTTCCAATCCGCGTTAGATGGTCACTTTGAATATCTTGGACTGTCTAGGACTTGGCACTTACCGATTGGGAAAGTGAACGCCCACCAGCCTAGGTTGAACGCAAAGCGGCCACGACAAAATGATGCGACTGCAAACCAGAGCCATAAAAGCCCGAATCCCCACATGATCAGAGCTAGAAAGGTGCCCACGACATAGAAGATCTCTCCTCCCGCTGGTCCCAGGACATGAAGCTATGGACGCCTCGATTTCAGCAAGTATCCCTCTACGTTTTAAATCCCGGAATCGCACTTACTCTGGGGAAAATTTTTCTCGACACTATACCGAGTTGCATCAAACTGGCCGCACGTTAGCATTCGGCCCGCAAGGCGGAAAAAAACGATTGAAGTCTTACCCAAATCCACCCTGGCCTAATGGACCAACAGGAAGTAAGGTGCTGACGATGGCGGCCCGCGGCACCAATTTATGAATCGCCAAGCGCTGGAAATATATGGCCAGAATAAGCATGGCAAAGGGGACTGCGCTTCCCCACATGATATACGAGATTATGACTGTTATCAACGCATGCTGATCGTTTGGCAAAGCATCTGCTACTACGCCGCCTGAGGCAGCCGCGACAATGGGCGCAACGATAGGAAGAAGCCACGCAGCCGTCATTGTCTCCAATTTGGCCTCATGCTTAGTGATACTATAAGGATACCCCAATCGATCGTTAGCATGGCGCCCACGCGATAGATATAGTTTGCTATGAACAAAACTTACAGTACGAATGGGATATAAAAGCATATCGCAATGCTAAAAGCGGCGTCTATCCACCACATCACCCAGGCCATCGTTGCTGCCCATGAACCCCACGCTGGAACACAGATATACACGACAAGGTTTACAATTGTTGCAAAGCCCATGGGGAATGTGCCAAGAAGCATGGAGTGTGCTGGATGCTCAATCATCTCCTTGAACTTGGCTGGCCAAAGCACATACCGCACGATTGAAATGCTGAGGAAAAGAGTGAACATTGCGACGTTTAATGCAAAGATGACGATAGCAATATAGTGCAGACCCCTAAATTGGAAGGGGAGGTTTTGCAAAAGTATGGCCACGATACCCGTTCCCATATTACCGGCGAACCATCTATGACACCCTCAGTTGTTAGCGCCGAAATTTCCAGATCTTGCAACAGTAGAGAATGTGCTTCTTACCCTGGGTGGAAATTGGCTATCGCATACCAGTTGTCTCGTCGCCGATGCTTCCCTTCTTCATCACCATGATTACCATTGGCCCGGGTCGATTTTTCTCGGCCATTTGATCTATTCATGTTGGTGGTGAAATCAGGAGCGTTTCGGGGAAGATTCTTTATGCTGGCGGAGTCGTTGGAGGATGAGCGAACGGATTCATCGTCTGGTTTCATTCGACCTGGAAGAAATGTTTATGGCACGGAGAAAGAGAGGATGGAAGATCCCGACAGGGTACGGACAAGGGTAGGCCGAGAGTGACAGGTCAAGGATTTATACAGGAAGGTAGGCGATGGGAGATGATATGAAAGTTGAAAGCTACGATGAAGGGCTGTCAGTTGACAATGTCGATTCTTTATGAAGGCTGCGATGTGAACTGTTTTGTCATCGAAGTTGGCTAGACTGAGATTTTTACGTGGGGAATTCGGCCGTGAGATATTTGATGGTGAGGAGTGGGATTAGGAACAAGTATGACTGGGGTGTTGACAGCCAAGCTCCATCTTTTTTGAAAAGCCGAATTCCTCGTTCCCACCGCAGACGATGATTCTGATTTTCCAACCACGTTATAACCCAGCTTCCAAACAGCGAAGCTATGGGCCTCTTTGACGCCGGGCGATGGCAAGCCTAGATGGTAGGTAATTCATTGTTATGATTATGTTGCCCGTCGCCCGAAATCTGGGAAACGACGCATGACAAGAGACATCTTCAACGGTGCCACCTTGGGAAGAAAATCTGCTGGGACTCTAGAAACCTTAGTGTTGCGTTCCGCCTCCTGCCGCTCCACTTGGAGCGAGAAAGTCGGCCGAGTAAAGATATAAAAGACTCTTCCTGGTTAGCTTTGACCCCCCCCCGGCGTGGTCTCAGTGATGTACCGATACATATTACTGATTGCCGGCCAACAAGAAACTAAAACCCCATCACTTCCCCAACCTATGAGAGTTGCACAATCCATATACTACACCTGCATAATGCAATACTTTCCTTTTATGTAATACTTTTCTGCATGTGTCAGGGTTGTTTTTTGTTCGAGTCGCCGTTCAGTCGCTGGTTACATTTTTCTGTCGGTAACTCGCCTTTGCCGCTTTCGGAACGGGTGGGGCAAGTACTTATATAAGCAGCTACGTCAAAGTCATGTGAGATAATTGCCAAGCCCTATGCCCTATGCCCTAATGTAAATACTGGCGCGTCCCCTTTAGCGCATCTGCCGCCTACAACCGCAGGCGCGGGGATCCATGGATACGAATGACTCACGGTGCGGCTGAGACACGACGGGAGGGGCTTCAGGGGGAGTCAGAGAATGCTGAATTTCTCTCCTTTTTCACCCTTTCCCTTCTGCACTCTCAGCAGCAAATACTCCCTCTTGCCAGTACTATCTCAGTAGGCGGGGTGATATCTCTATCTAGTTCAAGATGACAACCGAGGAAAGACCGCATTTCATCCCTAAGGATGCCCCGGAAATACGCACGGAGCGTCTAGTCATACGCCCTGTGAAGGAATCTGATATCGACGCCATGTTCACCCTGCGCGGTAATGCAGAGGTCATGAAATGGAGGTAGATGGCTCTCGACTTCCTCATCCCTTGGCTTCCGCCCTTCCCCCTTGGCATAGTGCGCTGGCTAACGATAGCACCCTTCGTCCCGTCTGCTCCCACTTCGATAGTCTCCTGAAGAAGCCAGACGCTGATATCTCCGTAACGATAGAGAAGGCCAAAAGGTGGGGTGATCCGGATAGTCTTATGCTAGTAGTGTCAGAAGCTTCTGACCCAACGGCCCGTGTATGCGGGTCCATCGGTTTCTTCACAATGCCTCCTGGCGAGCGAGTTGAGCTAGGATACATGTTACTCCCAGACGTATGGGGGAGAGGGTACGCGACTGAGGCGGTGCGAGCAGTACTCGCGGCGTGGTGGGATGGGTATGCAGGTGTTAGGGACCTAATGCCGCAGGAGATTAACGACCGTGTCTGGGCCATTACACATACTGGGAATTTCCCAAGCTATTCGGTCTTGAAGAAGTCTGGCTTCGAGTGGGTCGAGAAGCTGGAGGATGCGCATGGATCTGCTGAGGTTTGGAGGCTGGAAAAGCCCGAGAGCAGCACCTCGGTGTAGGCGGTTAGCAATATGCGGAAGTTCATTGTATAACGAAGTCATGTTTACATAGTCAATTTGATGCCATTAACTGTTCCAATGAGTTCAAGGATTTCGCGTTTGGTTCGTGACGGTTTAAGTGGCTGCTGGTAATAAGCTTGGCGTTGAAGCTTTGCATAAAAGCTTCAAAAAGTCCATCTCAAAGTATCGCCAACGCCGCCACATGGATCGCTAGCACTCGACACCTTTTCCTTGAATATATTTAGATAGCTCCATTCGAAATGGCGCTCTTTTCATTCTTCTCCTCCTCTAAAAACACCTCCACGACAACAAATACATCACAAGCGGAACCAGAACAACCGCAACAACCGCCACAAGCTCAACAGCAACAGCAGCAACAATCGCAAATACAACAGCAAACGCCTCCCCAAACCTCGCAGCTCACCAATTCCTCCAAGCTCCTCATCGGTGGCACAGCCTTCTTCATCCTCTCCGTCTTCATCACCCGCCGCTCCCTGCGAAGGCGCCGCATCGCCTCGACCCCCCCATACTACACCACAGCATCCCACCACCAGCCGACCGTCCACGGACCGTTCGAGGCCATCGAGGCCTTGAATGTAGCCACTATCAATGTCCTAAGTCTTGCTATGCTCGGTGTTGGTGGCGCCATGAAGGCCTTTGACGTTAATACCATTGATGATATGAGGAGGATCGTGCGCGGGACGGACGTCGATGATGGTGGACGGAGGCAGCAGGCTGAGGAGGAGATTGAGGAGTGGATTGCTTCGGTGTTGGATCGGAAGGCGGAGAAGGAGAAGAGGAAGGAAGATAATGAGAAGTAAAGGGATGGTGTACGATTATCTGCGGATGCTAACTTGTGGGAGGAAATGGGCTATCTCCCTTATTTGTACTATATATTCATGAATATTCACATAAAGCTGTTCTACTGGGAGAAGTTTCTATAAAATCCGGATACTGCATGGAAAATAATACCGTCAGATGACCATCAGAGGTATGGAAACACTATGGCGAACTACACGAAGGCTATCAAGCTAAGAAGCAGCAGAAATAAAAAAAGAAAATTACAAATACAAAGTAGTGCTGAGGCGCTCAAAGTCCTTATTAGAAAGGAAAATAAAGCCCGGTGAATTGTCCAGGCGGTCAAAGCATGAAAAAAGGAATTCTTCTAGCTTTTTGCCATCCTCTCGTACCGTTCCCGCGCGTTGTCCTTGGTCTTTTCAAGAAACTCGTCATATCTTCCACGCGTGTTTCGACCAGCGGCTTCAACTGCATCGCCAACCTTTGAGCCTTGAGCGCCCAACCCAACCCCTTGGGCATATAGCTCCGTGGTCACCGGCGCAGTTATTCCCGTACCTTGGGCGCCTAGGCCAGCCCCTGCTGACCAGCCCATTTTGCCTAGTAAAGAGGCTCCCTTGGACATGGACGGAACTGGTGCTTCTTCCTCGTCTTCTTCCTCTTCTGCTCCGGCCTTCTTATCTTTGGGTTTGTTAGAAGATCCAAACACTTTGCGGCGCTCTTTGGCACGATCTCTATACTCGGTTGCTGACTGCGGTTGCTCCTCTCTTTTCTTGGTTAATTTCGCGGCAGCTTTAGCTTTCAGATCATCATTTTGTAGATTATCACGATGGAGTTGACTCTCTCGCTCGTGCTTTTTAACTTGTGCTGGTGATTTAAACTGTCGCATGCAGAGGTAACAGCAATTGCGATTAAAGTCGGCGTACGATTGGGACGGCTTCGTAGAGCGCGGGGCATCTGTAGTCGATACTGTTGCTTCAGTAGGACTCGATAGATTACCCGGCGTGGGACTGCCGCCTTGCTCGGCGTTCCGTTGAATGCCATGGAGCTCTGCATGACGATCGCTCCAAAATTGCAAGTGGGATGCCATCGCCACTTTCTTCGGCCCCGTTCCCGCACCGGAATCCGCTTTCCTTTTCTTCAATTTTTCGCCGTCCTTCCCAGGTTTTGCGGACTTATTATTAGTATGGGTGGACGATGTGGACGGCTCATCCGAGACTTTAAGCTCCGTTACGTATGCTTCTTCATCCCAATAAGCCAGCTTCATGGAAGGGTTTCCTAGGGGGCTAAAGGTGAATCGCTCTGTACTTGGGGTGGGGTTGAGGACGGGAACAAAGACGCCGGCGTGGATATAAGTTGTCAGAACTGGCTTCGACGATATTGTGAATTTCTCAAAGGAATTATAGCGAGCTAGTGCAGCTTGGGCATCCTAGCAAAGTAGGAGTTAGTACAGAGCAGCTTGCAGAAAGACAATTCACACACCTCGACTCTCGCAAATTCAGCGAATCCATACTTCCAGCTTTCGTTGCTTCGTCGATCACGGACTAATAAGACGCGGCGTATAGACCCTTCTCTTGCGCCTAGATTTGAATCACCAGTTGTAGAAGCGACTTTTTGTCCCTTCTTCGGTCCAGTGGTCCCGCCAGGTGCCTGAGAGTTCGACGATGGCTTCGCTTTATATAATTTCGCAACCCCCTTTGCAAATATCTCTTCAGTGACACTGGCCTCCAGTCCTCTAAAAAGGACAAACTGAGAGGCAGTTCCGTCGGTTGCAACGTCATTATCACCGTTATTCCTGACACGGGGGGCATCCGAAACTTCGGCCATGGGCGGTTGGGCGACGTCTTTGACCAAATGAGTGTTAGCCGGACGGACATAAATGATTCAGATCCAACTACTCACCGGTGCGTACTGCCTGGCATCTGAAGCACTTCTGTCGTCCAGAATAATTTACAATATTGCACTTTTTTGTGAAACGGCGGTATTAGCCAGGTCACATCATACATTGAACAGCAGTAATTCTCTACTCACAATTGAACATGTCCACTCTCCTTCTGCACGTACTCGGTTACGATCCTCTCTTTCCCGGCTGTAGGCGATTCTAACTTTGGCACCGCGGTCATCAGTATCTGAAGATTTCTTTCCGTATAGATAAATGGCAGGAAAATTTTGCTCCAGAAAATCACGCGAGTCATCTAATGTGTGAAATCGAAGGAAGCCCAGTTGGCGTGAAATTTCTGTAACGATTGCGCATGCCTTAGTTTTCGCCCATCAAAGTGAACATCGGGTAAACTTACTGGTCTGGCGGTCTCGGATGACACGGACATCTTCGAGGTCTTTAACATTATAGTAATGGGCAAGCTCAGTCGCGACCTGTTAAAATAAACGGCATCGACCGGAAAGAAGCCGGCGATATCCAATATCTCAGCATGCTGTCTCCCAAAAATGGTCGAAGGAGGATGCATCTCGACGGCAGCTGGTGCTTTTCGAGAGCGATTTAAAAATGTTAATAAGGATAAGGGGGAGGAATGAGGAATGGTCCAACGTCGTCTTCATTCATATCCACTGGCAAGCCTTCCATCATAACCTCGCGACTCTCGGCCCCATAGTGCCGCCGGCCACCACGCCTTTCGCTCCTGGTTCTGGTGTCATCGCGACTACGACTCCGGCTACGACTGCGGCTTATGCTTCTGTTATGGCCATTATAAGGTGGAGAGCGGTAGTCTTCACGATCTCGGTCGCGGTATCCAGATCGACCCCGCCACCTTCCAGGCGAACGAGACGAGCGGCGATGTGCATCACGGTCCCTACCACGATAGTCTGGACGATCATCACCATCGTTGTTATGATTTCTTTCAGCGGCGGGTCCACGAGGTGCGCTCCGAATGTAATCTTTAAATATCCCGAAGAAAAGATCAAGAAATCAGTATTAGCCCAGCAAAGGAAAAATGAAGTTGTCATTTCGTCGGTTGCGCAAAGTTAGGTTTTACCATGCGGAGGAGAACGAGGACCGCCTGGTGGATCGTATCTTCGATCTCGGGAGCTCGAGAATTGACTTGGTGGAGAGTAGGATCTGGAATGGGAGGGAGGTTGCTCGTCGTAGATCAGGCCGTTCCTATCTTCGTGTCGAGGTGGGGGTCTGTAGGTACGGTCATAGGGGTGTCTATTATCCCCAGCAGTGTGAGAGGCCATAATGGCGACAGAGACCAACGTACGAAGACTTAACCAAGGTAATTATTTAGACAAGAAAGATGGATGACGGTTGAGAAGCTCGCCGCTCTGGCAAGAAGTTCTGGGTGTCATGTGAACCGCGCATAATAATTTCTCCGCCGTGCGTCATGTGAGCTCTATGGTTTTTCCGTCTTAGGGAAGAACAGTTGCACTGATAGATATCGTCTGATACTCTCGAATAATAACTATACCGACTATTCGCATAGCTTTCTTCCTAGTCTACCTGGTGCTACCATGAACCGACAACATTAGAAGCATGGGGAGAAAATATGGGGATAAGGATTATAGTTGTTCCATGCTAAGATTGTCACAACGCTGCAACTGGGACCTGCCTGCGGCGTTTCCGTGGCATCACGCTGGTGAACACGAATAAAAGTAAAGGGCTTTGCTCTGTATGTTGTAATACTTGACAGTTGCTGCAGGAACAATGCATAAATGCCGATTCAGATGCATGATGGTTTCTGGTTGACCAGGGCTTTCGGAACCAACATCGTATTATGACGCCGGCATATATGGCCTAACCTTTTTAATCTGTGCATATTCGTATGGTAACACGCATAAATCTCTATCTGTTTATACCCTGATTGATCCCGAGGTATGGCACATTCTGTTAAGCTGTATAACCCCTGACCAGCCTTCAGGGAGCTTAAGCTGTTAAGCTTGTTTTAGGGTGTGGAGAACCCGAAATCTTAACAAAGCCTCATCTCAACTCTCGATCGGTCAACGACCCTGAATGATAACTGTTGTCCTATTCAAACGAAAGGTATCTTATCGAAGAATACACGAAGTACTCCGTATAGCTATTTTTAATGAAGGGTAAAGGACGTGTTTAGTGTTTGAGATGTCGTGAAGATCTGCGAATAGTAGCCTGCCACACGCAAAAATACTGGTGGCTGGGAAGTTTGTCTCCTTTCACCTTGCAGCTTTGCCCCTCCCAGCCTCACTATCGCCAGATATTCACCCAACCACCTCGAAATAATAAATAATTGAAAATTCTTCAAGATGTCAATTCTTCTCTCCCTCGTAGAAAAGTCTTTCGTGTGGAAATTTCCCTTCTCACAATTTACTCCATTCTACTCCATCGCATTAGTTCGGATGCGGTTGAAATCATAACTAGCTCCTGTGGTGAGATGGGCAAGTATGTCTAACAATAACGAGACCGCTACTCTGAAGGTTGTCGATAGTAAGCTTCTGCAGGCTCTCTCTCTCTCTCTCTCTCTCTCTCTCTCTCTCTTTGGAGTTCTTCGGTTTGCTAACTCCCTTCTTAATAGGTAGCCGACCGCGTGTTGTGCGCTCGCCATCCCAGCAGTCCATCGCTGCCTCTGATGATTTTCACTCATTATCCGACGTTACCATGAATTCAAACGGAAGCAGAATAACGGTGCGCCGTTATGAAACGCCCGTCTCACGAACCGTTACGCCAACCATGAGAAACAACGAAGATGCCAACGTTAATCCTAACCCAACCCCTACCTCTCGAAGTCAAACGGGTCGGCCAAACTCTATAAGAGCCGGATCTAGTGCTTCGCAAGCCGCTGGACAAGATCAACAATTGACATGGCAACAAAATGACGCATTCCAAATTGACCAGACAGCTCCGACGCCGGGTCTCGATGATTCACCATATGTTCGGTTCGCTATAGATCAATTAACCCGCGACGAGGAAATAAATGGTCGAGCGCGACAGGCATCGATCGTCTCGACCGGATATTCCATTGAGCGTATCGCTCCAGACGATGATCTGGGTCATAGGGTATCGAATGTAAACGCAAGCCCGGTATCTCCTATGCTGCCAAAACAAGGCGAACGCCAGCCAGAGCACTCACAGCCAGGAAACTCAGGTATGTGACAAGGATACCGCCTCCTAGAAATTGCAGGTCTAACTCGATATATATTTCAGGTCCACTGGAAACTTTGGTTGCCGTTGAACCGCCGAATGATACATACCGATATCCACCCCTTGATTTTGTCCCTCTCCCCCTTCGACATTACTCGCTCCTCCTCTTCATCGTGATATGCCTTTTAATGATAGCCGGTCTGGCATTTTCTAACACCTGGGCTGAGCAAAACAGCGGCCTCTGGGATTACGATAGATTTGGGGGGTCCAGATATTTCGTTGTGGAGTTTTTGCCGCAGCTGCTGGGGATGATAATAGTCATATGGCTGTTTGTGATCCAGGCGGCAATCTATCGTGTGGCACCGCTTTCCATGCTCTCAACTACGGGCGGTGCAGTACTGTACAGACTACCAATGCTGCCAAAGAATTTTCTACTCCCTGATCTGTCCCATTTCCGGGACGGTGACAGGTTAATCGGAGGTTGCCTGATTATGATTTGGATTATCAACTGGATCACTGTCCCGCTCCTCAGCTGCCTCTTCCAACCTCGCTATTACCTGATAGGTGGCGAAGGAGGGTTTCGGTGGACGCCAGCACAGGGTGTTGGTTGGGCTCTCGTTGCTCTATATGCTATCCTCATCCTCGCAATCGCCGCAATAATGAGTCGGTTCTCTTTCGGGCGAAGTGGTCTTCAATGGGATCCTACAAGTATCGCGGACTTAATACCCATTATCCAGAAATCCAACATACTATACAACTTCAACGAGTCAGAAATTTCGCCCAACATTCAGGACCAAGTTTCCCCACGAGTGCTACGTCTAGGCTACTGGAAAAGCTCAGCACAGCCCGAAATTTTTTACACAATTGGCGAAGAAAATGCACCCATGACAAGGCCACCTTCGCAACACGTTGAAGTTGAAAAACCACCCGCCGCCCACGTCACTCCGTCCAACGATATAGACGTGGAGCGTCAAGAGCTCCATGCCAAAGGCTCCTTTGAAAGAAACCTACATTCTCCGTTTGCTCGATACCGCTGGGCGCCCTGGTTTTTACGAGACATCTTCGTTATTACATGGATAGTCACGGCCTTTTCCCTCCTCGTGGCGTTCATAGCCGTCAGCTTCGTCAATAACAAGGTCCAAAACGGCTTTGTTCCCCTCTTGTCCACTCTCCCTTCAATAGCAGGCTTCTCACCCTCCAACTTCCTATACAGCTTTATTCCAGCTCTTCTTGGAAACTTTCTCTTCCTTGCCTGGCAGCCGATAGACGTCTATTTTCGTGCAGCCCAACCATATGCTGAGCTTTCCTCTCCTAGCGGCGCATCCGCTGAAAAAAGCATCCTCCTATCATACAACTCCTGTCTCCCATTTGAAGCAACTTTCCTCGCTCTTACCGCCCGCCACTACAAGGTCGCCTTTATCTCATTCATCAGTCTCGCATCATTAACTCTTCCGGTTCTCGCTGGTGGTGTTTTCATCGCTCTTTTTCATCCCAAAGACAACGAGATACGGATCTTTGCTTATTTACCTGCATATTATACCCTTGTTGCATTTGCTATCCTGTATGCACTTTCATTCACCACCATCTGGCCACGACGAACACGTTACTTGCCCCATTCTTTTTACACCTACGCCGATGCCATCAGCTATTTATATCAGAGCTCTCTGTTGGCGGATAAGGTCTTCCGTGAGCCCAAGACAAAGGCAGATCTCATTACTAGAGCGATTGTCTCACCACCAGGAGAAAATGACGAGCCGTCATACGCGTTCGGCTTGTATTATGGGCAGGATGGAAAAGAGCATCTGGGCATAGATCGCTTGCGACGGTCCCAGAGGGGGGACTCCATTGATGATTAACAAAATCATTCTTTAAATTTTCTTGTTTCCTCCTGTTTTTAACGTTAGATGACACTGGTTTCTAGGAGTTGGTTGGCGGGTATCTGGTTTTTTTCCCTAGCGCTTTTTGAGACGAATTTTTACGATATCCCAATCATGATGTTATAGATGAATGATTTGAAATACATCCCAAACATATATCACATTAGTTTAATCTAATTCTAAACTCATTCCATTATTATACTCATCGTTTCTATCATCTTGCGATTCTCTTCTTGGGAATCAAAACGCCAGAAACGCCAATCTTCGGGCATAGCCCAGCCATACCAAAAAGTAAAAGTTTTGAAAAGCAAACATAAGATAAAATAAACATATCAGGGCAGCAAGGGGTGAATCAAAGCTAAGAAAACAAACAAAGGAAGGGGGACTGGCGATATTTGTCTATCCGACAGGGCAGCTCGAATGAGAGAGGCAAACTCCGCATGATGAACCCTGTAAGCCAATATCGCTCAAAGTATCGATTCTACTGAGGGCGCTCGTTCATGAGTGTCTGTCGATGGAGAGGGGCGTAATCGGCATCCATGTTGTTCATGGGAAGACTTGAGGTCTTCTCGTCGACATAATCGCCACGCATGTGGGGGAAGCAATCTCCACCATGGAAGGCTGTAAGGAGGAAGGCGGCGATGAGACACATGCTAGATTGGATATGTCAGACGTATGGACCTTTGCAGAACTTAGAGACGAGCGACGGTTACTTACAATCCCTCCAAGATGACAAACGAGACTTCGTGTTGCATAATTTCGTTCTTCCAGCCACCAACCATCTCGACAATCCTGTGGAAGAAAGAGTCAGTCAACAAGCCTTAAACAGTCCGGAGCATGAGCGAGCAACTAACCTATAAACACATCGAGCATAGATGCAGATGAAGGCAAGGGTGGTGCTAGCAAGGAAAATTTTGAATCGGCGGTTGGCCCAGAGCTTCTTAGCGCCCATGTTGGTGATGTGATGCTTCTCGGTGTTCCAGCGCCAGAAGAAATGGACGACAAGGGCGCCAAACACAGAAAGAGTGGCAACTTGCCACACGATACCAGCAATCATGATGTTCGTACCCACATCCTGCTGATCAAAATCATCTTCTGCAGTGGCAGCGATACCACCACCGATTCCTTGAAGAGTGAGGGATGAAAGGTCGGCGATGATAAAAATCCAAGTGTACCATTTAGGCTTAAGGAGAGATAGACTAGGCTCCAGTGCAAGACACAGGTGTTTGAGTGTAAGATAGATTGCGGCGCTGAAGAATGCAGGCGCTATGATAAGTGTACAGATCTGCATCTGGAAACCGGTAATGGAGAAAGGGTTGTCATTAAGTAAAAGCCGACCAGCGTATCCTAGAGCATAGTGAAATATTCCTTAGTACTTTGGCCAGGTTCTTCCGTCAAATATACCAACTTACCTATAGCTTCTGACAAGCAACCCAGAACCATCGCGACACCATATACCCACGTCTTGTATTTCCAGGTCTGGAAAACTTGGATAAGACAGCATATGCCGAATAAAATGCAGAGAAGACCGTTGACAGCGCGATTAGGGTAATAGCCGTATATGGAGTTTTCAACAGGACACTTAGGCCCGACCTCCAAACATTTTACGTACCCTTCCGACATGGTGTGAACGGGAATGAAGGTCAACAAAAAGAGATCGAGTCAATAGAATGAAAGGGAGGTTGTCTAGGGGTATAGGTGTAGAGTAGACGTAGACAATTGAGAAGGCTGCTTTTTGAAAACTTCGCTACCTTCGTAGTAAGAAATGAGAGGAATGATTTAGTTGTACTATAAAGCAAGAAGAATCTGTAAGCATAGGGGAAGTGGTATTTATGTATAATGTGTTCCTGCCCATCCATCGCTGGTTTATCTTCGATCAACCGTGGGGATTTAGCTGTTGCATTCGTCACCTTCGAATGAACGGCCGCATGAGGAGACATGAGCAAAAATCCCCATGTCAAGAGCTGCAAGGCTGAGTCAAAGTCACTTAGTTTCATGGGCAGGATCTCCTTCCCTGATGCGTTGATCGCTTGGTATCGAATCACATTAGCTTCAAACCACGCATATTATTTTAGTCATGAAGCTATATGTCGTCAAAGCTGGTGGTGAACTTGACGTAAAGATGTGCATTAGCATCAAAAACTCTAAAATAGATATTCAAGAGTCAACGAGCCATCAGGGCAAGTTGAAAGTAGGCATGGGCCGTGTCAGAGAAATGGGGTAACAATTTGTTTCACTGGGCTCATTTGAGCTCTTAGACGGAGCATAAAGAGCATTGCGACCATCGTGTTTGGAAGAATAAGCGAAACCTTCCCGCAAGAGAGGCCATCCTCTCGATCAGCCTCTAAAACACACAAGTCTTGGCTAGATTCACACATATGTTCAAACCGTCCGACGGAGTCTGGAGCCTGAACAACGTGGAGGCTTGGGAAGGAGATGCATCAGAGGGAGCGACGCACGTATGGGTGACAGGTTCGAGGAAAGAAACAGAGCAATCACGAAACGAAGAATACGGCCTTAAGTCCAACCTCAAAATAGGCTGGGGTTCCTTGGCTGGTATCGAGTCTCGAAGAAATTCGGCCGTAGGAAACGGAGAACCCAATCGCGTGGCAGAGCTTGTCTGCGCCGCCCCGAATCGTGCTCCCTCCCATCAACGCTAGAGCAACTTTCTTTCTCTCAAATCACCTAGCACATCTCGACGCTATTGTTAGTTGGGCACAGATGCGGGGCCTAGCAAGAATTTGATCTTCTGTACGTAAATTTAGGACCCGAGAACATTGACACAGATACCTGTCGTTGCCTGACTAGCTTTTTTTGCCCTGGCAGAATTAATATATCTGGTGGCTTGGCATGTGTGAAGAGTTGACTAACATTGTTGCGCGACATTTGTACGTCAAAATCCGGATGTCGGTTGACGCATTTGAGCACTTGGGTGGGGATTTCCTCGCGGATTATCTCCCTAGGAAGCGTAGCCGAAACACGGACACAGCACCCAGGCGGTCCACGTTTCTCTCTCTCCGTGAAGGAGCCGGCTTGCATCCAAAGCCGTGATACCTATTTGTTGGAGTTTGACACCGATCCGAAGAAATTTGGGACAGTAATTATCTGTAGAACGAAACAGACGGCACTCTGTTTCTATTCAGATGCTCGGTGGTATTCTCAGCTCTGAGGTAGTTTGCATGATGAGCGTCGGGGCAGGACCATGTCCTAATTATTCCTGCTGTTGCTGCTTGCCTTGGAGACCGTGTGAGCCTCCTCATCACCGTGGCCAGCTGAGTGCTTCTGTTGATCGCACTGCAACATGCTCCGTCAAGAAACATGTTCTTGTTGAGAGAGAAAGAGGGAGAGAGCGAGAAAAGAGGCAGAGCGAGTGTTTGTGAAAGCGAGAGGAGATGAAGAGACGCCTGTCTTTCCGCTTTGGGTAACAGAGCCTCCTCGGCTTCCTCCCTCTCAACCACCACTTTCTGCTTTTCTGTCTCTCTCTCTCCCCCCCTTCTTGTCTGTTCTTCTGCTGGCAATCATTCTGTCATATACTCCTCCAGCAGCAACTTCTAAGGTGGCTAAAGCTGTATATCTACCGCGATGACGCTCACGGTGGTCTCTCCAGAGCCCCGGGTCACAACCCCTCCCCCTCCAGATCCAATTACTACTATACCCCGAGAATCCCTTATCGAAGAACCGCCGGCCAAAGAAGACCGCTCGAAGCGTAAGGAGTCCCAGAACGGCGATTTCGTTAAAGAGGATAAAGATGATCCGATCTCATTGCTTCCTTACAATATACTTGCCCACTTCAACAGCTTTCAATCCAAACATCAGGAAGCTTGGTGGAATGCTATCATCCCATCCGTTGTTGGCGCCCTCCATATGGCCGAATATACTGTATCTGCTCAGTATGATTGCGTACGATTCATCCGGGATCATGTTTTACCCCATCTCGACATCCCTCCTTCGCAAGATGAGGTCGCGCCATGGAAGAGCACGCTGCATCCTTTACGGATACCAGTGCAGTTAAATGTGACTCGCCACCAGTCTGGAGCATCAGTTCAGCTCACATTCGAACCTATCGGCTCCACGGCTGGGTCAACTTCTGATCCCTATAATCGCACCGCCGTCGCGGAAGCAGTAGAATCTCTGGCGTCAACGAATCTAAAAATTGACACCCAGTGGTTCTATCTCTTGAAGGATGAATTAACACTCACAGAACTGGAAGCCGCCAGCCTCGCTCCCTCGGAAGTGGAACACGAACAAAAGTCACAGGCCTATCTCAGTCTAAACCTTGGTTTGGAGCTCTCAGAAGACAGCACGTTGGATTGCTATTTCTCTCCCGTTCTGAAATCCAAGGCTACTGGAATCGCAGTTGGCCAACTAATATTTGACGCGATTAGAAAAGTTGATATCTATGGTCAGTTTACCGAGTCATTAATGGCAGTGCAGCGCTATCTGAGTACTTGCAGCCGTGATACAAGAAATGCCGTCCTGTTGGGGTTTGACATGGTGTACCCGGACAAAGCTAGCTTTACCATCCATCTTGTTGACTGGCAGCTCGATTTCACAGCCATTGCAGAACTCTTCACACTGAATGGTGAGCGCGGAAGTGCTGAAGTACTCTCCGGCATAAACCAGATGAAACGTTTATGGGAAGATTTGCACATCATAGAAGGCAATAGAGATGATAATTCGAAACCAGGGTTCCCGTTTGCTTTCTCCTTTGAGCTGAATCCGAACGTACCTCAGCCAAAAGTAACTATTTACTTTCCGGTTCAAGAACTTTTTGACGACGTGGTAGCGGCTGCGATTGAGCAGCTATACTCCGATCTAGAGTGGAATTATAAGGTCAAGGGCTTGTACTGTCTCTTTGCTTTGAAACGGTATGCCAGCCAGCTAAGTATACATGGTGCATTATGTGCTGATCGATACACTTCACAGCCACCCTCACAATATCCCAAAATCCTCATCTAACGTTCACACATGGGTATCTTATTCCAACTGTCCTACAAAGGGGCCCTCTGTGGGGGCGCACTATAACCCCATGCGCTACTACGGTGCGAAGTTACCTTCGGTTCTTGAGAAGCAGTGTATGGAAGGCCTACTCAGCAGCAGCAATTACCCTTTAACTCGTTCTCAAGCTTCTCTAAACTAACTATCGGAGTCTCGGAAACAGTCAAGCTTATTCATTTGTGCGATGATTGTCTTAGTATTACATTTGCTATTCGTGTTATACAAGCGGTTATCATGAAGCCATTTCCTATGGTGGTGGTTGGTGTCTTTCGGTGTCTATAGAAACTTTTTAGCCCTACCAAGGGCCCTGGATCCTCCGGGAACTGACCTTATATTTTTCTCTTTTTGAGCAGCATTGATAGTGGCGTTGTTAGATTACCGCCAGTATACCTAATGGTAATCGTCTTTCACGAGACCCATTTCTATCGCCATGTCTCCCTTGTAAAGATAAACTGGCGTGTTCAATCTCGTTCGCAGCCAAGCCGTTGTCGAAGGTATGAGGTAATCGGTTACCCACAGCCGAATCCGCAGGGTTTGACAGCTGCACCTGCATCGATCGTCCCCTGAATTGACGGAGAGAAAAACAAAAAAGCGTAAAGTCACACTGATTTAGCTTCGAAACAGCTATATAAACACGAGAAGTTCTTGGTAGCATGTTTCAGCATTCTGTGCGACCAAGATACATACTCCCTCCCTCCTTCTACTTCAATCCTTCTTGATCTTCGCCGCCATCCTGAAATGATTCACGGATCAAAAACTCCACCGGCAGCTGCCCTCTGCCCTTGTTGCTGTAGCGATACCCAGAGTCAGGCCGCTCGCCAAGGTCATGGCCTGAAACAGGCAGGCTAGAATACCAGGCCGAATCCTACGGATCGTCCCGATGGCTCAAAGAATACTTTCGAAGGGTGTCGGATATTTCGGCGGCTTTGGTAGTTGTTTCAGCAGGTTAATTTCGCTCGTGGGGAGAGATTGATTCGTAATGTCCGTCTTGGTCACTACACAAATCTAGAAAGCTACTGTTGGCATTTATCTCAGGAGGCCGATGGCGTGGGGATTCTCCGTCGCTGTCGTAAGTGCCATAGCCACCATAATCACCGTGTCGAGTTCGACTGAACGCTGGGAGTTCGCGGGGCGGAAATCGTGGTGGGGGTTGCTGGTTTGATTGTGGTTTACGAATATACAGCGGCTCCGGACGAAGGTAACTTAGCGAGTCAGGCGATAACGACTGAAGATTTCTCTTTGAAAAATCTTCAGATTGAACGTGCCGTGGTCCATGTCGCTCATTTGTTGGTGCTGTTACTTGTCCCTTCTGGGAATTGTGGTCGTTTGGTGGCCTGAAATTCCGCGACCGTGGCGGATTAGTATCTAACTCAAGATAGCTGGTACTGTTGCTAAAGTCATCTTGTGCATATGGTCTGCGCGGAGTTGTTCGATTGGGAGGTGTCGAGGACCCTATATCAGCAGGCATCTCGAATGGTGCCAGGAGCCTAGATAGATGCTGATTTCGCAAGCTGGTGATTATTGGGAACGAGTTGTGGTGCGGATTTGGGTAAGACTTTTGTTTCGGTAATCGACCTAATAGGAAAAGAGTAAGCTGGAATCCTTGACATGCTAACCTTTGGGGAGGAGTTTAGGCAAGCTTTGATGCTATCAGAAGATCTGTCAGTGTGCATACCAGTCTGTGAACCTGGCGGAAACCGTGGTGGCCTAGCATCAGCGCTTCTCCTTTGGGGCATAAGTCGAATCTGTGACCCAGGCCTGAATAATGAAGCTGATTGATTGAGATGCGGCTGTGGTGCCGTAGAATCAGGGTTGAGGGCACTTGTATCATTCGAAGGCGGCGAACGTTTTGCTCTGGCCAGGTCTGTGGCGCTACTACTTGGATTTGTAGTTGCGCTCGTGATACGATTCACCGGCCGAACTCCATCCACGCTTGATCTCCTTGTCGACTCCAGTGGAATAGACTGCCTGACAGACGGTTGGATATTGGTGTCGATTTCGCGGTGCTCCATACTCTCCTCTTCTCGGATTTTGGAGCGGCGGTGCCGTTGTCGGAACCACCAGAGGCCACACACAAGGAACGCGACTATACTACCAGCAACAACCAAAAGAGCTATCAAGGCAGTTGACGGTTTTTTGGAGCCTGAACCGTTAGCCATAGTAGGTGTTTTTCGTTGGCCGAGAAACAAAGATGCTCTGCCGGGGTAACAATAAAAGAGAATAAAAGGGTTGAGAACCTTCGTGGGCAGAAGTGCTGAATGGTAGTATGTTCTCGAATCGTGCATATGCCAGAGAGTAGTAGTCTGAGGGAGCCAGACTGTGGATATAATCCATGGGATTCTAATTAACCGGCTAAAGCTAAGATGCAGACAGAGCCTTTATCATGGTGAATTCCAGACAAAGCAATGAATTAACCACCCCTCCACGTCCAATCCGGAAGTTTTGCCTTCTTTACTCGAGCATCTAACAAGGAAAGAGAATAAGAGTCTCTCGGCTTTGATATCACGGCAACTGGCTTTTAATGCGCTGTGCTTCATCACCATTACCAACAGCGCGCTTTTATGTGGAATTGGCCTCCAGTTCTGACTGGCAGCTATCGCGTCGTGATTCGATCTCGTGTTGAAGTCTGGAAGATAAAGCTTCAAAGATCCATTCAGACTCGTCTTTGTCTCCCATTAAAGGACTTCTGAGCCCAATCCAACTCCATTTGTTCCCTGTCCCAGGACCTGGGGGGCTGGAAGTCAGGAGGCCAGCCCTCTCAGGCCTGGAAAGCTCAGTCTCGTTGAAAGGTAGGTCGGTATAACTCCTGCATGTATCCACCAGGCCTGCCAGCTGCAGGTAAAAACACCACTCGTTATATGTATATTCCTTTCCCGGAGACTCGGAAATGTCGCGGTGCACCTTCTGAATCTCGCGGGTGAGGATAAGCCAGCGTTGATACCTGTCGTGCGGAGGTAGAGCGCCGTTGATAAAGATGGATTTCTCGATTTCTTCGCCCTTGTCTAGCCGCTCTCTTTCGACTTCATTTGGCTGGCTGCAAGCACCCTCTGTGCTAGGGTCACGGTTCTTTTTCCACAGGAAGAAGTGTGCTGTTTTGTGGAAGATCCCTATAAACTTACGTCTGAAACCAGCTTCATTGGGTAAGATGGTTAGTTCTCCAGTCAGTATTGTCATGTCATCGAAGATATTTGCGATGGTATCTCCCATGTTTGAGATCAACACGGTCATGGTTGGAATTGCAAGTAGCGACCATAAAACAAAGAATGGTCTTGCCCACGTTTCCATCAATACTACATCGCCGTAGCCAATGGTCAGGAGATTGGTATATGCGAAGTACAACGAGGTGAAGTACGACCAGTCTTGATCCTGTTCTGCTATCCAGAATGCCACTGCACCCACGAACCATAAGATGGACCAGGCAAACAGGGAAATAAGTAGAGATAACCATTTCTTCTTCCAGCCTGAGACTTTGTGTATTCGCCGCATGAGATAGAACTCGATTTTCTGCCTTTCCTCATCCGGCACTTCGCGGTTTCGCACCTTTAAAGCCGACCTAAACCAAAGTACTTTGCCTCCATATCTTATTGCTTTGGTAACTGACCGCCTGGTCTTCTCGGTAGTCCTTGCAATCAACTTTTTCTCTCCTCGTTCCAACACTAGCGACCGAATTGAACGTATAGCGAGTGCGAGAGTCAAGATCCCGCCGACCACGTAAGGGAAAAGCAGACTTCGGCCTGTATGCGTTACCGGTGCGAGGTCGCCGATTCCATCAGTGAGGAGAGTGAAATCAGCCCAATACACACCATCCAAGAAAGACCAGCCCTCTATCTGAGCGAACCCGGCGGCACCGCCGAGTAGATATACCATATACAGGATCGTTTGTAGCATTACCGATCTTTGACTTGTGGTGAGCCGAAAGTCTCTGCTATATTTGTGGGCTTTGGCGCCGTAGACTGTCACTAGCAAAAGAGAGGAAATGAAGAAGTACAGCGCAGCTGCCATAATCGCGTAGTAGTACGCCTGGGTCATCCGGAGGCCTTTCATATCCGTGACACGAGGCATTATTGCCGTCAAACAAACCAACAGGATTGATGCAATGTACCACCCTCCAATTGTAATAGGCTGGGAAACGGAAAACGGCAATCTTCTGGCCATATTTAGCAGAAGGGTCAAGTTTGAGACGAGGGCAATGCCCAGAGATAATGAGTTTATCGCGATGGCCCTGTATATGAGAGCCGTAAGTATTAGGATATACTCTGTGGGATATAGGCTGCTATCTCAATAAGGACCATTGAAAGTGAAGGGAGTTTCCAACCACTTTGGATCCTTGACAAGCTGTGGGCGGCCTCCTATTGGTACTTCTCCCAGCTGCGCCCTCCAGTGCTGGGAGACCGCACATATGCTAAAGGCGCTGGCCACTGGACCAAATGTTCCCTTAACACGAGTTAGTTCACTTCGATAGGCTAGCTTGCAGGAAGCTCAGGGAAAGGGCAAGCTGATTATGAAGATTCCAAGGCCGAAGAGACTCACAGCCAGCAATGGAAACGCCGTGCTCGCGAACCACCATCGCGCCGGCAAAAGGTA
Source organism: Arthroderma sp. MBC 929 (assembly GCA_030789285.1). Lineage (NCBI taxonomy): Eukaryota > Fungi > Ascomycota > Eurotiomycetes > Onygenales > Arthrodermataceae > Arthroderma > Arthroderma sp. MBC 929. The sequence goes on along the minus strand of JARJUX010000012.1, from coordinate 78,830 downwards.
GGGAAGAGCTTCAACGTCAATATGAGGCGGTTTATCTTCCTCGTGGCGGCTCCATCGGGTGCTGCCATCGACGCTGTGGCGACCCGGGGTTGGTGAGGGCGCTGTGTGATCCGTAGCACCCTCCATCTTGCGCTAGAACGTATGAATAGAAATGATATAGCCCTTGCGGGAATAAAAACAGCAGCTACACCATTAAGTATTCATTTTCTTGATAACTGATCAGGATGAATGTGGTGATCACGCCGGTGGTAGTTATGATGTCAAGCTTACAAGATGAAGGCGAATATGGTTTACTTCGAAAGTAAGCCGTGGCTCAAGGTCTACCGAAATGATTAAACTTCGAGAGGATGATAGCTGCCAGCGGCGGATGGGAAGAAATATTTTCTTGAAGAGGAATTAGCTATGCTGGATAATAACCCCCCGGTCTTCAAGCGTATAGTCTTGCAGGTATATCCACGTTGTCTTGAAATAAAAAACTGCCGAATAACTACATATCTATTCAAACCAATACCGCGTTCTAAAGATCCTCCCTTCTCGAATATCGTCGGGCTATAGGATTCAAAATATATCAGAAGTCTGAGAAGTGTGTCAAATGCAGGCTTGTCTGGTTAATGTTCACTTACCATTTGGTTTTTCATGGCGAGAACGACCAACTCCTCTTCTTCCAAGCATCTTTTATCCCGCTCAGTCATCTTGTCCAGTTCAAAGGTAACGGCGCTGTTGAAATCAATCCACATCACCCGATCAGGGTCATCCTTGAAAACAATCATATTCCGGGCTTTGGCGTCGCCATGAAAAACCGAAGCCTTGTGGATCTCGCGGAGCCCTTCAACTAAGGCATCAAGTCGTTTCTCGGTGTAGTTATGGAGACCAATGCTCTCAATATTCGGGATATACTCGAGGAATATCGCATTAGGAAGATACTCTTCGCCTATGTAGTTATCTAAGTGCGGTTGACAGAGTTTTGGATCAAGGCCAAATATGGACCCAAAGAAGTGTGGGATGATGCCGCGTGCGTCTAGGCGGTGCTCCTGTAGCCTTCGATAAGCCATGATCTCGCGAAGGTGGAGATTTGGCTCTTCGTCTTTAGGTTCGTAATATTTCCTTGGGCCCCGTCCTTGATGCTGCATCAGGTCAGTATCGAGGAAGTCTCGCCGGGAGATATATCTTACCACTTTCATAACGCATGTCTGCCCTCTAACCTCAACGAGGAAGATATTCGAAAAGTTGGATTTGAAAATCTTTTCCTTCCGACGGGTGGATGCCTTTCAGTTCCAGTCTTATGTAGGTATCAACTGGATTCTACACGGTGGGTTATTCTGTTGTGGTTGACATGTAGGGGAAGATATGGACTCTGTATTCCACAAGTTAAGCTGTTGCATGCGGCAAAACTGGGGCCAGCCAAGCCCTTGCCGTCCCAAACTAGTGGTTGGTTTTCATGGTGGGACACAAGACCGAATTTAATTTGATATATAGCTCTGTATTTAGCCTAGAGTACATCTACCACTGTACCTACAGGTGTTTTGGTAATAGACAAGACTTCTGTTGAAGCAGAACCATGATTTTGACCAACTCGAGCAAAAAGCCTGTCGGCTCAATGACTTCGTGGGCCCTATTCAAAGATTCCAGGCGTCGTTGCCGCCCTCTTTGCCTGCAAGCATGCCGAGATACCACAACGCCATCATCGCAGTCATTTGAGGCTGTGCAGCTGTGCTAGCCCGAGTTAATGGGATAGGATCAGCAAGATCGAGGTTTCCGGCATCATCTCTTCTCCGAAACACGAGAAGTTCTTCGTCCGTGAGAACAAATCCGTATCTGGCACCGTGTTGCAACATGTACCAATAAACCTGGCCTAGCACCTGGCGAAACTCGCACTGAAAATCACAGTCTGCGCTCCATCGCATAGAGGATTTCCATTTCCAGGAGGGCTTGATCTCTCCTGGGATACGATTAGGGCGAGTGCTAATGGGTGATGCCACGTCAAAGAAAGAACAGTCAGGGCGATATTGATCGATATATTTGGCAAGGCCTCCAACACCCATTGAGGTTTCTGTGAGGCCAGTTGTCTGGGCATGGCCAAGGGCAAAAGTCACCCTAAGAGCTCGACGTGCTCGGCTGTATACATGAGGCCCCAGTTGGATTTTAATCCCGTCTTTATCGGAGGAGGTGGGCGGCGGACTGGAGAGAATCGGTTCAGGAGCGATCTGGGCTTGATTGAGGACAATTCCGAACTTCTGCATGATAGTAGTGACGGTGAAATCATCCCAGCTATTCAGCCCGGCGATTCGTCGCCAGTAACATGCGTAGTTTGTTCTGTTTTTTGCCGGATAATTAGACGGCGGCTCTGTTGGTATTGCAGGCAAGGCGTCTTGTAGATACGCTAGTAGAGACACCGTGGTCATTATGTAGGTAGGCTGGCTGGGGCCAAGTAACCTAAGTTCGATGCGCTCTTCAAAGTAGATTATTGTATTGTGGATTCGGTGGGTGGCAAGTGGTAGACGTCGATTCACTCATTCATCCAAGCCGGGAGATGTCCCAAAGCTCATTTATATCAATAGGACCGCTGCCTGCCCAGTCTCGTACGCTTTTCATACTTCCAAGACCCAGGGCATTTTCAATGCGGTGCCCAGGATATTTCAATCAGGGGGCCTCGAACGGCAGGAAAGTTATGTGGAAAACCTATCATCCGGCCAGAAGCCCTGTTTTATTCTTAATGTTTGTTTCAAAGCTGAGCAGTGGCAGCCAATCGTTGGAGTAGTTTAAATTCGAAATCGACAGCTGGCGCTCTGTGCTGGTCAGCGAGAGCCCTCAGTCAGTGCAAGCTAAGCCTTGTGTATCAAGGAGCTGGAGAAAAGAAAGGGTACCATATGCATGAAGTTGACATGGGACTAGACTTCAATGAGTAGTGATAGTTAACAAGTTCCCATACCTGGGATATACTGTGCCGCTAGACCAAACACCAGCAGCCCGAAAGGCTCAACGCGAGGATTGAGGCGCATTCGTTCGCATAAAGTATTATCTGGGGGTGGGGTTGACTGAATGGCGCAGTGTCAGGATAGCCGCATGAGTTGATACACCACCACCCCCAGTTGGGCACTCTTGGCTGCTGATTGATGGGATAAACTGGACGCTCTGATCCAATAGAAGTAGTTAGGGCGAGTCTCGGGGTAGGATGTAGCTGCTCTTGAGCCCAAATGCAGGTGCAATCACAAAAAGTTTATGCAACGAGGGCGTTTAGAGAGAGATTCTCCACACGAAGAGCATCACCAACAACAAACGATGAATGTCCGAGCCCAACGGTACCCCGCTGTGATGCAAGCTGCATTCACGTCGGGAGAGGTTCATCACCTGGTCGAAGTTTACCTAACTACCGTGCCACCCAGCGTCATCAACAGCGCCAACATGCGATGGTGAAAGCGAGGGAATCACAGCGAACGAAAAGCTCCACCAAGGATTAAGGATTGAGTGAGGCCTTCATTGGAATGAGAGGAGGCTAAGGGCCCAACTCACCGGCTCTCCTCTACGTGCCTATGCTGAGAAAGAGTGTATGTACTCCGTATGTACGTGTGTGCAGCGTGTTTGATCAAAACGCGTCTCGCGCTGGAGAAGACCACGACACGTGACTCCATATAATTAGCGGCTTGGCAAATAGTATCAGATCGTAATTACCCAGACCATCCAGGCACAGTGCGATGAGGACGGTGAAAGCCGCCAGCAGATGAAGAAGCTCCAGTGAAAAGATACCTGCAGCACGATATTCATTCTTGAATACATTTTCTTTTTTTGTATCTCTTTAGTGCTTATAGGTAGTTGATCTGCAACTGGAAAACACCCTTCTCGATCACAAGCGGACTCTATCAACGGTTCGTTGTTTTACAGCCTTCAGGGCATTGCAAAAAGCATAAATGTCTACGTCCTGTTTGTGCATCGGTTTACCTGCTTATTCTTGAGTCACTTATGTGTTGCCATGGACTTAATCTTGGAAATGGAAGAATCAATTCAATTGCTTCGGAATATATCAACACGAATCATAAGTTGGTCATTTGTATCCCTGCGCAGCAGAGAAAGGAGAATTTAGGCGAAAAGTCGTCGCATGATGCGCGAGACAGCACCACCCAGGGCAGCCTTCACTGCCGCGACAAAGCCTTCATTTGCCCAGCCTTGGGATGCGTCCCAAAGCATAACGCCGCCGAAACTGTCAAATTCCTTGCAGTAATCAATGACCTTGGCAAGTGTCTGCGCATCAACATACCCAGATCCAGCAGCTCCGGTGTTAGCTGGTGCTCCAACAACGATTTTGACGTCAGGGTTTCCGGACACGCTCGTGGCCCACTCATCCCATTCCTTGTAGTTGAAGCTGGCCTGCTCGGGGGTGTCGGGGGTGAATGAATTGAGGCCACAGAAGTTGTTGTAGAATTGGATCCAGATGGCATCGAACTTGACGCCACCCTCGAACATCTCTCTGTTGGCTGCGTCTGGGTATGGGCATTGAGGAGCTGCGCTGAGGTAGTATGTTTTGTCGTCACTATCAAACAATTTGTTCAATTCGTTTGCAAATGGAACCATGTTCGAGACAGCAGATTCGAAGTCCAGGTCAAAGCCGTCAATAACGGAATCGCCAAAGGGACGAGGACGGTCGCTCCCAGTTGGACCGAAAGTCTCCCAAAGCAAGTTTGCGCCGGCAACGGCTGCCTCCTCAGATGCAAACCCCCCTTCAGAGTAGGTTGCTCCGCCAAGGGCTAGGAGGACAGTCTTGCCCCCATCCTGGCAAGTTTTGATATCCTCGCTGGAACAACATCGTTAGAAAATGGGTAATCTTGCAAGAGGTCGTTGGGAGCAAGATATATATCTTTTTACATACGCAATTTCGGGGCACTCAAGAAGGTTTGTGCCGGGGAATGGTTCGCAAATATCTCCCTGATTTGCGAAATTGACCTCTGGAGCGTCACCTTGGCCGTTGATGGCGGTTACGAAAGAGAGAATGACGACCTATTCACTGTCAGACATGATAATCCTTATGCCAAACTTGATGGAAGAAACAAACATCGATATCCTTGCCTATTGGGTATGAGTTAGCCTAAGTTTATATATGCTATATGTTAGAACGAAGGTAGTGCGACTTACTTTCACAGTAGTAGGATAGGCGCTGCTGGGCGAGATCACCGCTCCCTTGACCAAGAGAATTCTGGCCTAGAGTGGAAAATTATGTTAGAACATGCGCCAATGGCAGGGGTAGCAGGAGCAGTATATTCTCAAACGAACCCCAATAGAGAACAAGGTTACTGGGTGAAGATGTATCAAGTCCAGCATAAGCAACTTGAACGCTGGCCGCAAGGGCAGCAAGAGAGAAGATACTTTGATAGGGAGACATGGCGGGGGGAGCTAAGGAAAGGGCTGAGGGGGAAGATGAAAGGTAATCAGGTTGAAAGTATGGCCGACCTTCTGAAAAGCATTATACTCAAACGAGGGCTCAGCCGAGATTATATACGGCTGAGCAATAGGCTAGGACGATGGGTTGAAATGACTCTCGGTCAAATTTCAATATCCTCACATCCGTCTGCTAACTTAAAAACGGGACCAGATGTCAACTCGCTAGAGAATGACACAGCGGGGGTGCCATCAAGGAAGAGCAGCATCTACGTCCATTCAATCATGCAGAACTGACAGCAAGAGAGCGGGATCGAGCATATTCAACTGCGAGGATAGAAGAGGAAGGCCAGTGAAGAGAAACTTGATCAGGAAAACATGCTGATGATCCTCTTCAGGGGCCGAAGTGGGCCGATGGAATGCAACATCTTTGGTCGTTTTTTCCTCATCTTCAAACGGCTTCTGCTTGTATGAAAATGGCTTTCCCCCGAAGCCGTGAAAATCCCATGGTAGTTTCATCGCTTCCGAGTCCGACCTACCGAGGGGAATGGGGGGGGAAGCACCCTAATAAACAAGGGTTTGGTAGATCATGGAGACTTGATCCATGGGGTTGTGCACATGAGGTTACAGCAGCGCAGCACGGGTATAATCTGCCTTTCAGGGTAATTCCTGTGTGATCAGAAAAATAGATCAATCTCCCCTTTTGCGTGTGTTCTTGAGCGGCTTCTTGGGTGACAGCTGAAGTGTGTTGGTAGCGGATATTATTTATGCCCAGTCACGGATGTCATGCCATACTCCATGATTATAGCAGGTGAATTATTACTCCGTCGCGACCAGGGCTGCTCGCTGGGCAGAAGGAAGGGAATTATAACGCGCGTCGGATCAGCTTGAAGTTATGATTCGGTCCGACGGGAGAGAGATTCAGGAACCGAGAATCACCAGAACCACGTGTAGAACCGAATATGACGGCATCTATGTCACTCTCGAGCTGTTCTCTGCTTCAAACTGGTCGGGAATGAAGACTTCGGGGTACCACAACGCGGAGAGGGGAGAAAGCTTGACGGACAGGGATGAGCCCTGCTAATGATCTAGCGTGAGAGACGATGAAACGGTGCAGAGCGCAACAACAAGGAATCTGCTCAAGCTCAAGGAAGCGAGCATCAGATGCTGTGCTCTGGATATCCTTGGACGGGCGATGATACTCTGCGGCATTAGTCTGGATATCGTAGAGGGATGAATTGACAATATTTTACATGTGCCTGAGGATATGAGATCAAAAGCCTGAACTGTTTTGCATAAACCTCATCCCAAGCCCAATCATCTAGTCTAATCTAGTCGACATAATGAAGGAAATAGAAAATATCTCATCTAGAGCAACCATCACTGGGCCAAAATACTACGACCGCCGTCCGTCGTCACCCGCTTACGGACCCTGAGCTTGAAGAATGAACCTCCCAACTCCGTGAAGGCTATGGCGTCCTCAGACACCAGCGACTCTGTCGACGTAGACAAACCTCCCTGAGTTGAAGAATACTCAACGACTTCACCATCTTCGCTAGCGTCCGAGGCCACTCCTTCTTTACCTTTCACGTCTATAATTGCGCTGGGACAAAATACCAATGCCTCTCCAGTCTTGAGATGAACGACGCTTGAGAAAATCCCATCCGAGTCGAATTTAGACCGTTCTGCGTTTGTGCGGCCGATTACTGCGCCGGCAAGGTGTTCCTTTAGCGCGTTATACCACGCAGGGGAAGTAAAACGATGCACGATCGTAACATTACATAGGTCTAGGAGATTCGGGGACAGAGTCGGCTCCTGCGTGGCGATGATCACCCGTGTGGCCAGATGGCGCTGTTGGCGGATGAGCGAGAGCATAGTCTCCGTGAGAGTGACTGCATCAGCGCTATTGGTTGTCAAGAACTGTTTACGAGGCATTAGACATAACCATTTTGGATAACCAAGGAGCTGATCGAGACGTACCTTGTGCGCCTCATCCAAGGCAATGATGCGGCCGGCCTCGTTGCGACTTTCAAGAAATATCCCTAAGCAGATGTTGAAAAGTGCACAAGCGTCATCCTCATCCACAAAAGGACAGCTAAGGTCGATGATTGTAAGAGTGCCTTTCTTGAATGACCACACATCGGAACTTGCCTTGTGGACCGATTTTCGACTCCTGGTTTCCAAAAAGGACTGTAGAAGGTCCAACCGCATGTTGAGCGGTGCGCTTTGCCCCTTGATTAAAGTGTGCCCCTCAAGCTGCCTTTTAAATTCCCGTAAATCGATGCCCCGTCGTCCCTGGCTCATCGTAGCCATATCACGCAGAATTTTTATCACTAGCTAAGGCCGGCTTGGTTAGCATAACACCTCCAAGCTGTGCAAGAGTTAACGGGAAGCTCACCTCCATATATAGAGGAGTACCACCATCCCCCGACCCAACCGACATCAACGACTTCATCATGGCGATGCTCAGATGGTCCTCCCGAAACTTGAGAGGTTGGACAACCGGTCTCGGACAGGAATCAGGGAGTCCTGGCAGGTTTGAGTAGAGCCTACTCATCCGCTCGTAATTGCTGGGCGACACAAGAACGCGAACGGGTATGTTTGACGAGCACAGATACGCCGCTTCACACAGCTGGCCTGTTTCAAACCCCGTGAACTTATCATAATGGAGAACGAGGCCTGTAAGCATCGGCGATACTCTACCTGTCATTGATGGATTAAGGAGGGAATTTTCTAGCATGCATGAAAAAGTATGGCTTTTCCCGCTCCCTTGACTCCCACAAATAAAGGTCGACCACGGCGCGTTGATATTCGCGTATACCAGGTTATTGCGTGGATTGAGACCGCCCTGATCGCCGCCCTTATCATCGCCAGTTTTTCCATACATCGCAGTTCGGAGCCCCAAGAGGCCATATTGCGGTAGGATCGAGTTTCTAGATGATTGCAAACTGCCAACCATGGAATACACCGCCGATGAAAACAATGGTGTAGTTTTTAACTGTTCTATTAAAGGGCTTGATGACGCGGAGATGTCGTTTCCCTGGTGCTCAACCAGAGCTAGGTGCTGGTCTAACTCGGTGTCTGTTAGAGACATCTTGTTGCATAAGGAGGAGAGGGTTTCAACGGATTAGCTTGATACGCGTTAGAGAGGAGAACTGAGGCTAGAATTGGGTAGGTTCGTTTAGGAGGAGGATAGGCTTTATATATCCATGGCGGAGAATATCTAAGACATGAGCGGAAGAAGCCGAATAGTGCACCCTCCAGAATAACATAGGCCCAACCTTTGAAGCTCTCAGACTCTTGCGCTGGCGTGGTAGTAACAAAGGTATTCGTTTTGATAATGGGTATGTGGGCTCCTTGTAAAGTGCAATTGCCCATCTAGACAAGTTGAGAAACTTCTCTTCATTATTCTAGGCTCATCTGCTTTAAAACGGCATGAAACATCAGGCTCGGTAGGCTTGAATGGTATCATAGTCAATACAATAGCGGATGCAAGGAAACAAATTGAAAGAGACAAAAGGCCGGCCGGACGATATACATCAGACTGAAACATAGATAAGGAAATCAAGATATGGGGAAAACAACACAGTGGCTAGGAGGGCGGAAGGGCATTTGTCAAATGATATAATAGCAAGAAAAGACTCAGTACAATAGCAACAACCCACTAGCCCCAATGCTAGTTTGTTCCACTGGCACCTGACAAGAAAAACGAGAATTGGAATGCACCCAACGCCGACGACCAAGAGATACATCAAACAAGAGAACCTGTGATTTACCATGTGACACAAAGGTAGAAAGGTGAAGGGGTATGTTCAAGAATTAAAACTGGGGCTTGAGGAAACTATAATAAAAGCATGAGATGAAACACTATTGAAGGCACGTTGATGCGGTGTGCGGATGGTTGTATAGGCAACAGCGAAGATGGCAGGAATCGAGGTAGGATAGTTATAGGGGAGCGGAGGATGAGTGGGTGTAGCTGTGCCAGCGCTGAGGTGGAGGGTTCACATCGGAGGCATTTTGGGCATGGGCATTCTACCACCAGCTCCGTTGCCACGGCCTCGAGCACCTGGCAGTTCGAAATCAGGGTTGCTGCCCAAGAGAACATCGCGTCGTTTCTGTACTTTTGCGTTCGCTTCCATTTCGGGCGGCCGCCATTTTGGGTTCACTCCCCTTTGGGATATGGACGTGTAGTGGCTTATCTCGCTAGTAGCAGGTGAGCGGGCCCCTTCTGGCAAATCATCAAAGGAGGTCTTTGGTCGAAGCTCACCAGAAGGTCCACCACCAGGTGCCAATGCAGATGGAAGGTTAGGATCGCTATTGACCTGATTCGCGAAGCGCGGATCAACATCTTCGTAGTAGTTTGTACCCGAGATGGGGCGGGCTTGCCGCTGTGGCTGTGTTAAATCTAGGGGCTGAATATGATGGCCGACGGGGCTTGGAGACTGTCGTGTCAGGACCGGATTTTGAGGAGATATGCCATGTTGGGTGGAATCTTGTCCGGCCCACGCGCTTCTCGGTGGTACGTACGCACTAGGCACGACCGTTAGACTGGGAGCACTACGCAGAACAAGATAGTAAGAGGGATTATATGCTTACTCATGGGTACTATACTCGCTCTCCGGCCTCGGAATACCATTTTGATCCGGGCTGGCCTGCCGTTGCTGTCGCGACTCCTGGCCTTGCGAAGCCATGGCGAATGAGTTTCCAGGCGAATCCTGCAGTTCTATACCATCGGACCTAGGTGGTGGTGGATATCCGGGCCCCCCACGGCCGCGACCAGGCATTCCGCCTCCCCGTGGACCATACATATGAGGCGGGGGACGACTAGGTCCCCTTCCACCATACGGGCGCCCTCGACCTCCTCTCATTGGGGGACCACCTCTGCCGCGTGGGAAGCCGGCCATACCGCCCCTGTGAGAGCCCATGCTACTGTTGGAGTACTGGTTCCTTAATCGAGGATCCGAAGGTGGCCCCTGTCGAGGATGGGGCGGTGGAGGGCCGTATGGATCGGACGGGCTGGTATAACCTCCACCCGGAGGACCATAGGAATCTGCTGGTGGGGGTGGCCAGTATCTATCATGTCTCTCGCCTGGCATACCCGCCCCACTTCCATCCATACTGAGTGGAGGGGGGGATTGAGCGCGTGGAAGGTTGTTGTCCTCATGGCTGGGATAAGATCTAGAATCAAAGGTTGCAAAGGTGGGGCCGCTGGTTGTGGTTGATGTTCGTGTGATCATGGGATCTTTGACCTCGGCGTTGACAGAGGTTTGGGGATCTAGTTTAATGGCATCTTGACGGTTGTAACCATTATCTGCATTCATCTCTGCATTTTCAGCAATTCGACGTTTTCTAGCCCGTCTGCTAACAAGAGTCCGACGCATTGCACAGGTCACAACACCGCTGGACGTGAGTAGGATGGTGGCAGCCAGAACGATCCAGCCTCCCCATTGTAAATGTGGAACGAAGAGCAGAACGTCGACTAAGAAAGCTAGAAGAGAAACGAGGAGTGTTGGCAGCAAAAGAATTAGGACTGCGAGAAGGTATCGCGGAGAATGGGAAGGCGAGTGAAAATGAGCAGCCACAGATAAGCCAAAGCAGACCAAGGTAAGAAATGCGGCAACGGGGTGAACGATGAGTAGGGAGGTCAACGAGCGACGAATGCTAGAGGGCAGGTTGAAATCGTTGTCATTTGACGACTTTCCGAAGACTTCGTCTGTGCAGGGGAAAAGGGTCAGCCTGTACAGTCAGATTCGTTGCTTGGGGCCATACCTGGAGAGTATCCTATTGTGAAACCGCTGCATTCGGCGCCAGAGGCCTTACAGTAACCCAAGACACCATAATGGACGCCGTCAAAGGTTGCTATAGGGATCGACTTAACAACGGGGGTAGACAAAACGGAGAGTAGAAGTAGCGCAAAGGCACCCAAGAGTAAAACAGACAAGGGCGTTGCAGGTTTCAACATCATCATCATCGTGGTGGATGTTTTATGTTCAGATGCGGTAAACAAGCATCGCCGCAATTCGAGGTTCGGGAGGGAGGATAAGAAATATAGCCGAGATTATGCTTCGAAATGGGCGATAGTAGTAAGAGGGTGGTTGTACCGGGGGTTGAGTATTCTGCGCGTAGTGGTAGCGATGGCGACGTCTACCAAGATGTAGAAAGCGCGACAAGGTACGATTTTTCGGTCAAACGGCCGGTCGCATTTGGAGTCGAGCGATGGATTATGGATCAAAAGTACTAGGCGAGAGGAAGAGTTAAGAGAGCGAGGAGCTGCGTAGTTTGGCTTGGAGCGAGGGAATGAGGGGACGATGGCGTCGACACAGCGGACGATATCACAAAACGAATGACTGGCTTTAAGGGAGTGAGAGCCGGTAGAAGTAGATGCGCAAGAGCTAATCTGAAGCGACTCAAGGAGAGAGTCAGCCGAAGGTTGGGGAGGAAAAGAGAGACAGAAGAGAAAGAAAAGATGAAGTTGAAGTTGCAACCAAGAACGGGCGACGAACAGGCGGAGGCGGAGATGAGACGCGGACAGGAGGAGAAAGGGGAGCCGCACGCTGCTTTAGGGGGGTTGCCGCGCGGTCGACGGTGGGGCGGTGCGGCTCACTCGCTGACAGCCCCCGCTATATCATCGACCTTCTGGACCCAGACCTTACCCCATGCGGACGGGGCCTGGGATCTTTAATTTCGACCTTTCTCCATCTTGGTGCAGGAGAGAGATAAAAGAGAAAGGAACAAAGTCAACAAGATGAGATGAATGTGTTGCTTGGGATGGCAGTTAAGAGGAATACCATCATTTGCAACGGCGAGTTTGACGTCGCCGCCGTTTGTCGTCTCGCCAGTGATGCATCTGTCACATCTCAACGTCCTAGTTGGCAACGAACCGTCCATGACTTTTCTGGCGGGACGGAGTGGATTCTCCAATCTTTACGAAAATATGGCGCGATCTGGCGTCCTCAAACAATGTCCATGCCGTTCGAGAGCGAGGCCGTCACTTTGAGAGATATCAAAACCGCATTTCTCTCTTCCCACAGTATTCTCATATGGACTGGGTATGTTTCCTGACTGTCCTCTGCTATTAACTACATGTCTCTACGAAATAGTGCCTCAAGGGACAATGAGATGGGGATCCTTCGATACAAATGAGCATGACCACCGACTACTCCCTGGTTGGAGCCTGGAACAACACGGGAAAGCAGGAGAAATTATTCACCAACTTGCATGCGTTAGCTAGTCGTTAAGTCAACCCAGACTTAACCATATCGGATTCTTTTACAAGATCCCTTGTCCCCGTTATCAAGACCTGTCTCAGGGCTGTGGCTCCACTAAGGACCCTGTTTGACCCTTTCCGTGGTCATTTTACTTCTGCTGCTGGTGCTGCTGCCGCCGCATTTTATAGAACGCAGTTAGGACATTCAAGAGCTTTCCTCAGCATTCATCAATGACGATTGCTGACACCCGCTTGTGGAAATGGGTTGATCAGTGTCTCCTGGACCCAGGCTAGATGAGATTGACTTGCACGCTAATTTGCGATTGAAGTTCTAAGCCCACCTAGGATTGGTCCATCGCCCTCATGAGCGACAGAATAAGTAGATAGTTAAACTCCTTGCAATCAAATCAGCACACAGTACAACCGTCGTACGCCACGGTAAACACGCACAACTCATCCCAACCGGCGGTAAATAATCTCTTGAATAGTTAACCGGTTTATCATCAGAGACCTCACAGGTAGAGACATGGAGTCCAGAAACGTAGACATCAGGCCATCGCACCGCCGATATGGGTCCTCGACATGTAGCACTGGGCATCTCATGGCTTGCTTCTATATCATTCGCCATGTCGGCCTTGTCCTCAGGCCCAGCGATCCACAGCCGAGGCACTTCAATCCCCAGCTTCCCCAGAATTTCTCAACAGGATCGACAACAGTGTGTATATTCTATGCTGTCGTGCAAGAACATGTGAAATTGAATTCGACTCGAGCCAGCGGTTTCTACCCGGACTGTCGGTTTGATCCCGACATATCAGCCTGTCTCGAGATGGTATATTGTGGATGATGGATAACTAAATATCTGTGAGTTCGCGCCAACTGTTCGCTCAAGAAAATCCGATTTTTCATACAAACTCAAAACAACAACTGCGTTGCATCAACAACTCCAACAATCAAACTCGCGTGTTTACAGCTGGAATATGAACGGCCACACAACCTCCCCCGTCTCAGATGACACTTTCGATGTCATTATCGTCGGTGCAGGAATCTCTGGCATCAATGCCGCGTACCGACTCCAAACTGAACGACCCGGCTACAGCTATGCGATCCTTGAAGCCCGCGACGACATTGGAGGAACGTGGAACCTGTTCAAATACCCTGGAATTCGCTCCGACTCAGACTTGCATTCATTCGGGTTTCCCTGGTACCCCTGGGATCAACCGAATCCTATCGCTGATGGAGCCTCGATTGTCCAGTATATGAAAACAGCCGCGGCGAAATATGATATCTCGTCGCATGTCCTGTTTCGCCACAAACTGGTCAATAGTGACTGGTCTACAGCCAACTCTGTATGGAATTTGCATACTGAGCATGATGGAAAGAGAAAGCTGTTCACGTCAAGGTTTATAATCATTGGCACTGGGTATTACGACTACAATGAGCCGCTAAAAGTCAACATCCCAGGTTTATCTAATTTCGGAGGCGAAACGGTTCACCCTCAATTTTGGCCTGAGGATCTTGATTATACCGATAAGAAAGTCGTGATTATTGGTAGCGGTGCTACCGCCGTCACATTGTTTCCCAGTATAGCCGAGAAAGCTGCGCGTGTGACGATGCTCCAACGCAGCCCGACATATATCATCCCCATGCCAAACCCGATGAAAAAGAATATTTTCCAACGCCTATTCCCATCCATTATGTCCAGAATTGCTCGAGTTAGATGGATCCTCATGCCACAGCTCCTCTATCTATTCTGCCTCGCCTTTCCAAGTCTATCTCGCTGGGTGCTTGGTATGGTCACCTCAAGCGCACTACCAAAAAACGTACCATACGACCCGCATTTCAAACCCCGATATGATCCCTGGCAGCAGCGCCTATGTGTCTGTCCAGACGGTGACTTTTTCCAAGCCCTACACACCGGCCGGGGAGCCATAAAGACCGACACTATTAAGGGGGTGACAGGGAACTCTATCCTGTTGGATTCCGGGGAAGAATTAGAGGCGGACATTATAGTCACCGCGACGGGCCTCAAAATCCAAACTGGAGGTGGATCGACCATCTCTATTGACGGTGAAAAATGCGATATCGCGAAGAAGTACATGTGGCGTGGTATGATGCTGCAGGATGTTCCAAACCTGGCATACGTCGTCGGATATGCCCAGGCATCATGGACCCTAGGCGCTGATACCACTGCACTGTTCTTCACCCGGCTTATTGAGCATATGGAAAAGAATGGGATCGCGACTGCTACCCCTCGACTGGATAAAAATGTAAAGCTAGAACAGCGCCAACTCTTCAACCTAACTGCGACTTACGTGACAGCGGCGAAGGATCTGTTCCCTAGGGCGGCATCACAAGCGCCGTGGAAACCAAGAGCTAATTATATCTCGGACTACTGGTTTTCAAAGTATGGTGATATAACCGACGGCATGGAGTTTGCCCAGGGCGAGATGCCAGCGTGGAGCAAGAAGGTCCGCTAATTGCTGGCTGTCGCTATTTATCATGTTCGCAATATACACTTCATCGTCTTGTACCTTCTTTGCCTTCGTCAATAACTAAATCTATTCATCGTGTGATGAGCAGCTGTTGCCTTTCTATGGCCATGATCTCTATTTGTCTCCTTTGATATGCGCCTTCCCCTTCTTCCCTCGTTTAAATAATTTTCCGATCGAGCCTCTCAATATTCATGAATACTCGTATATGCGCGAGCGATATCCCATTATACCAAACTTGGTTAAATCATGAAGATCATCTTATCAACATGAGCTGACTTAAACTTCTGCCGCAAAATCCACCACGCTTGGCGTCCACTTCATGGACAAAATGGTTCAAGCGGGAATCTTTAAAAAGGCCATCGCCTTCCCGCCTTTTGAGGAAAAATAAATGCGTCGTGATTCCAGCTCTCTGCATTTATACTATCATTGCCGTTTTATGGAACATGGCGCTTAACGGGGTCAAGGCGTTGCGTTTGAGCACCATCGATTGCTGGAACAGCAACCGCGCTGATTGCATTAGAATATTCGACGATATGCTCTGGTTTTTTTATTTTATTCCTTTAGCTATCTTTACCGGGATCATGGGCACTTGGCGCAATCTTGTTCACAAGTACCCCGTCCTGTTCGAACCCCCCTATAACCAGTATATCGGAGTTGGATCAGACCTTCCATATTTTCTGGTGTGATTTACTCCCATTCCAATACGCCGGTTCACCTATCTCATGGTCTTCAATATCTCCCAAATACTTGACACTGATTGATGTGCTAATCCCATCCCATCTTGTATAGGGTTGTGCTATCCTCGGCGGAACCTTGCTTTTCGTGTACCCGCACCACCGCTGGCTTAAGAGCTATCCCCTATGGTCCCTCGCGGTCGCTGTTTTTAAGCTGGGTATCGTGGTAGCTTTCATTCTTTCAATTTATTTTCAATCACAATTCCTACCCCGACCGCTAGGTAAATGCCAAAACCTAGACGTGTGGCGCGGATCCGCTCCTGCCAACGGTGCCATGAGCATGTGGGACCTTTTGCCGACAACCACTAGGCGGCCAGGAGGGCGGAGGAAGAGACGAAAGTCACCATGTGGGACAATAACCACGCTATGGAGGTTTGAGATTGCGCTGGCGTAAGTTTCCGTTCTACCACTGCATCATATCGAACATTAACCCGATGTGCTGGATTTTGTATTGACCTAAGACTTTCTTTGCAAAGGTTTCTCCTCGGGATCTCCGCTATTCTGGCATTTCTCGTGTTTTTATACCATGTATTTCCAGGAAATGGGCATAGGGGTAGTAGTAAGGCGAGCGCCAACAAGAACCGATTCTGGCTAGGACGAAATCAGCGCAAGGAGCGAACACCAGAAGACCCAATAGACACTCCAACCCAAGCCTTACTTTCGAACAAACAGGGAAGAGATCAGCCTCCGAGTTATGAAGACATCGGATATGAGATTCCCACGGTTTCTGGACCCAGTGGTACCATGTCCAAAGCCTCAAAGGATGAACGCCGGTGACATGGCTCGTACCATAGAGCAATTTAGGATAATCCCACTCTCTATCGCGGATATGTGGATACATCGCTCGGGCGAACAGACCGCTGTATTTTGTTTCCCAAAGATTGGGCTGAGCAGGGATTTTTGTGTATCATGGTGGAATCCGTTTCCGTCCCAAACTGGACATTCCCATTTATGTATTTCTCCCCATGGATGCTATAAAAGTCCAGAAATCGATGGGTGTCTCATATACTGAACTTATGGTATATGGATATGCACCTTCAACTATCGAGTCTTTGCTATGGATCTTGGTCTCAGCGACGGATGGTTAAACCATCGACCTCCTCCGATGGCTATACACTTTTGTGGTGTCCATCTCAGCATGCGGGTATTCAAGTTGTTTAGACGCGAAACTATTCAAACAATGCTTTGGAATAGCTAAAGACTGATCGAAGCTTCCAGTATACAGTATAAATACAGCAATCTAGCGCGATGTTCGATTGATAGTTCAGTCTTCCCTAGCTGGACTCCTCTAAAATGTTAGTCGAATCCCTTACTATTCTCATATGGATGGATTCACGTCAGAATTTTCGATGAAATTTTTCCAAGAATATCCTCCATGTACTGTTAAATAAAGGAATGAGGGTCTACCGAACGAACGGGTCGGCCACCTGTTGTCCTGCTAGCCTTCGACGCGAAGAAAGCTCGTCTCATGATGTTTCATGGCTAAGCAACCAAGAATACTAGGAGTTGACATACTTCACCGTTCCCTTCACCATCTTGTATCCCTTCATAATTAAAGGAATGGCCAAGGAAACAGCGTGGTCAAGTCAATGTGAGGTACATTTTTTTTTGCTCAATCTTGTTGGCCCGCCTAGTGACCCGCCCATTCGGTTTGAAGGCGAAAGAGGAGGATTCGGTCGGTCTTGAAAATGCTTTGATTTCAGCGGTGCTCG
Source organism: Arthroderma sp. MBC 929 (assembly GCA_030789285.1). NCBI lineage: Eukaryota > Fungi > Ascomycota > Eurotiomycetes > Onygenales > Arthrodermataceae > Arthroderma > Arthroderma sp. MBC 929. The sequence goes on along the minus strand of JARJUX010000012.1, from coordinate 61,318 downwards.
TCTTAAGAGAACAAAGCACAGGGATATTCCTCGGAGGATAATTATCACACCACGTGGATGTGGTCAGGGCGAACTTTTACCATAAGAGCGGACCGCTCGATGCAGGACTCTCGCATATTATTACAGCTGGTACAAGGGGCCGAGGGAGGGCTGGACAAAAGGCAATCTATCGTTTGGTTGATACTGGTGGTGCAAGTCCTGGTTCATACTCGCATGACAGAATATAAATCCTGCCATTCCAGCCAGAATACGAGTAAGTGTGATAGAGGACGATCAAGGGCCGGTCCGTGGCTGTTCCCAAGGTCAGGGATCATCAGCTGATGGAATTGGGACTTGTCGATGTACAAGAAGGAGCAGCACAAAGTCCACTGCCTGGACCAGTCCAAGACCTCCGTCATAGCCAGCCAGCCAGCCAGTCAAGGACCATGGGCATCTGTGAGGATGCTCAGAAAGCCGTTGTATCGACTGCTATTGGACAGGCTAGAAAGCCCCCTGCCAAGTAGTCCGCTGCAAGATACGAAGGATCTACGATTAGTGTGCTACATAAGTTTGTCTCCACGATGTGTTCAATGGCGTTACCTCCCATGCCGGGAGCTACGCATGCATAGCAGATGTGTCAAGTCCCGCCCCCACATGTCAAGTTGTGATCGCCTTCTGAGATGCATTAGCCCAATCGATAGATTGATTGAGGGGAACCTGTACGTCGTAAGTTATCAGTTTAACCACTTTCGAAACATGTATAGTGAAATCAAGAAACGAGAATGTTGATTGATGAGTTCCAACATCCTCCGTCACACTCCTATAGCTATACTAGTGGAATGGATGGATGTAGATATTTATGTATGCAGATTCTAGATAACATGAAAGTCATAAAATTTTATTTTTTTCGCAAATCCCCCAATTAGTTCACCAAGACAGCACGGTAGTATACCTGGCCCTTGTCCAATTTATCCATAGCGTCCTTGATGCCTTCTTCTGTCATGGGGAATTGTTCCACAATAGGCTTGATGCCGTGTAGCGCGGCAAAGGCAAGCATTTGACGGTGGTGATTCCTGGATGCAACAAGCGAGCCTTGAACGGACAGACCCTGAAGAATCAGAGACATATATGGGATTTCAAAGTTGCCTCCTGATACAGTAAGAGGATAGATGACAGCGCGGGGGGCAAGGATAGGGAGAATCAAGTCCCAGTTTGGAGGCACAGCAGCGGTAACGAGGAGTCGATCAATTGGCCAGCTGGCCTTGAGCTCTGAAGCACCCTTGGTGGCAATGAATTCGTGAGCACCAAGCTTCAAGGCTTCTTCCTTCTTACGATCGGTGCTCGAAAGAACAACGACACGGCATCCCATCTTAGCTGCGAATTGGATGGCCAAATGTCCAAGTCCACCAATGCCAACAACACCAATAGTGTCCTTGGGCTTAGCACCATCAAGGGCTGTGAAAGTGGTGGCACCTCCGCACTGAAGGGGAGCAGCCTCGACGTCGCTAAGTCCATCTGGGGTTGGGTGAAGGAAGGCTTCACTCCAGACAGCGTGGGAGGCAAAGCTTCCCTGGTCGAGATTCTTCACACCATAGAGAGAGCGATCAGCACAGAAGGTCTCGGTTCCGCTGAGGCACTCGAGGCAGTTTCTGCAGCTGTCGACCTCGTATCCCCATCCGACACGGTCGCCCTTCTTCAAGAAATGGGCGTTTGGCCCAACGGCCTCAACGACACCAACGCCCTCATGGCCAAGAACCATGTCTGCTCCTTTCTACATTATTATGCCCAGTCAGCATCGAATCACCTTTGTTAAAGTTCAAGGATGGAGTGAGCATGAGGCTATCACTAACGTAGTGCAGATCTAGAATATATTCGTTAGCATGCTGTCAGGATGGAAGGAGAGCAGGGGCACGGTCATACCAGTTCCGCAGACACCAGAAGCTGTGATTCTCACCAAGACATCGTCTCCAGTAAGCTCGCGCGCAGTGGAGGTGGTCTTCTTTGGAGAGCCATTCTGTTGGCCCTTGAACGCGGTGACAGTAGTCATGATTGCTGCGAAGTTCGTGTAAAATACGTTGAGATAGTCTAAGCCTGTTAAGGATTGCTTTGGTCTGAATGATTGGGAACCTTGGGGGGAAAGGAGCACTAATTTATACCGCAGCTATTTACGAGATCATGCTCGCTCCCCTCATTAAAGACGATTATCGTCTGGAGTTCCGGGTTGACAGCGGTGTTCATTCAGGCAAGTCCATGCCATCCCACCCAAACGTCGTTGGATGCCCAACCGATGGTGGTGAGTTCAAAAGGCTGGACGTCTTCGAAGGTCGGATAGAACACCCTGAAAGGGGAAAGGCCATGCAGACTCCGGAATGGCCGGGCCGGGGGTTTCTTTGTCCTTTGATGTTCCCTGAATGTCCTGGAAGCCTAGATGCCTGGATCTCTCAGTTCTGTTCTTTGTTCGTTGAGCCTTGGCTGGTGTCATCCTGCATCTACACAACGCTTAGCGTTGAGGATCCCTGCAAGAACCGGACATGTTTGAGCGGGACCAAGGATGAGCGGATCCAAAGCTGGAGTTATTATTAGTTCAAGATCCTGAGATCCTCAGCTTTCTCCGAGATGAGAAAGGCGTTGTTGAGCCAGCTCCTTCGCCTGGGCCTCGTGGTTGGATGACGTTGAGGCTCATGGGGTTCGAACTCCGCCGTCCCTTTTTTTTTTTTTTTTTCCTTTTTCGTAACTACAACCTCGCCCCCCCTTTTTTTTGGCCTCCAACGATTCACCCATGCCAACAGATAAGAAGGATGAAGGGCAGCAGAGATGAGGAAAACCCAATTTCTGACAGGCTTGCTAGGAATATCATGGAAGTTCTGAGGTTTTAAATTAATTATTATTCAAGTTGGACCAATCAAAGTCGTATGCATCCCCCAAAATATCCATGGAGCGGGCCAGCACGTCTGCCGTGTCATCGCCAAAATTCAATGTTCCATCCATGATCTGCGCCGCAAGAGAACCATCATGAGCTGGAATTCCATAGTTGGAAAACGGGGAGGGAGAGAGCGATGGGATATCGTGTGATAGCTTCAGAGTTAGTGGAGTCGCCTCCTGCTTCAACGGATGACCGCTTTGCTCCATCAATAAATCGACTTTGTCGCATAAGTCGTTCATCACAGTTCCAGCGCTTGACGCGACGGCGAAAGTATTCCCGAAATTCTGAAAAATCGCTATCGAGAGATCCATGGCGCTTCGGGCCGCCCAGACGAAGCTGTCCTGTGGGAACGCTAGCACAAACCCAACGAGGGTCATCGCTGCATTCCATTGCCACTGGAAGACCTCATGCCACCCCTCAAAGATAGACGTCGAGACAACCACTTGGTGCATTATATGCGTTAGAGCCATGGCATGCGATGCGCATTTTACCGAAGCTTTGTCTGCAGCATTGGGTGATGAACGACCCGCAAGGGCAAAGCTGATAGAGAAGCGATATAGATTTGCGGTCAGGTGATGATACGTCAACTCTAAAAGCAGACGCTGCCGCTGCAACCAATCCGGTGTGAACTGTTCCAGTTCTAAAGATGACTGGTCGGTAGAGAAAGGAATACCATTGTTCTGGCGTTTTGTTTTCAGGGCATCTGGCACGTCTTTCAGCCAATCGTCAAGAAGGTTAGTAATGGGATGAGGGTTAAATATGCTAGAAACATCCGAGAATTGGCTAGAGATTGACATGTATGCTGTCCTGACTGCTAGCATAAGCTTGATGTTATGAAGCGTGGGAGTGAGCCAGGTGACGTTCTTCCCAATGGGTGCGAAGCTAGAGCTTGACAGCATGGCTATTTCTCGGTCGTCAGCCGGTAAGCTGCACGACGCGCTAGAATCATGCAGCAGAAACGGCCGACCGAGTTTTATGCTCATTTTTCCTTCCAATACATACACCGCCCACCAGAGGCGTTTTCGTAATTCCCTCTCCCGCAGCGGCATTGTTCGCGGAGGCTCCATATGCAGTCCAAGCATATACGCCGTCCGTACTGCAAGGGCACAGGAATTATCCGCGCTATTTTGAAATGATGCACAGCATAAATACACCGAGCACAATATATGACACTGCAGGGTCGATATTGTAGGATTCTCCATCTCACCCGATAATAGCTTCTGGCAACGCTGATAATGAGGTTGACCCGAAACAGTGGCATCATGGTCATTAACTCCGTGCCTAGTTCCAGGGATTAGTGCAAGTCTGTACTGCATGCATAATGCAATTATTATGTCAACTAATGCAGAAGGTTTTCGTTCCTTGTCCGCAGTCCACAATGACTGATAGTGCGCCTTAAAATCGAGCTCATCGAGAATCGGATAGAGGGTGTAGTATGACTGCCAGAAAAGGTTGAGAAAGTATTCTTCTTGGGTTGGGGTCAGATTTTCATTGCCACCAGACAATGGGCAGTCAGCTGTGCCAAAGGACTGGCCCACCGCCGAGCATGGAAGTGGCTCATCGTGTAAGCTAGCGGTCGAGCTCGGCTGCGTATTATAGCTGGAGGGGGTTTGCTTTAGAGAACATGTCAAAAAATTGTTGATGCGGCCGATGAAATAGAACAGCGACGATGGTCCATACCATGTCTTGTGCGGCGAGCGGGCGGTGCTAATGTGAATGCCTTCTAAAAGCCTATTCGCGAGGCCTTGTCCGGGATTACTCTGCACGCTTTCTCTGTTTCCACTCTCATTCTCCTCGGGCGTCAAGGGAAGTAAATTTGACGGCTGAATGAGCCTTGGGACGGACTTGCCGACCTTGCGTTCTGTTTCGAGTTCCAGTTCCACTTCTTGAACCCTCTGCCTCAACCGTTCAATCTCTCGATAGGCTTGAGGGAGGGTGACGGATTTCATTGGCCTGCTTTTACTACATTGGCCCCCTCTGTTTTTGCAGTTCGAACAGGGATGTTCACTATCACATTTGATACGGTGGACACGACACCAATCGCAGGCTCTAGCCACTTGGCTTCGTTTCTTCTGTCGAGGCTGCGGCTGCAGGAGCTGCGGAGACTTCGGAGACGCGGAGGAACTTGAGGAAGACATGTTGTGAAAGGATGTGATGGGCATAAATTTGCAGATGCTGACATCCCCTGAAACAAGATCAGGTCGTTAAAACGGGTCCAAATTTACGGGGAGTCTCATCCGTGATGCCAGTACGAAATAGTTAGTGTTGCTTTTTTAACGAGTGCTAGGATGGCAAGTACTTATAAGCTATCTTTCTTTTCGATGCTCTGCACAGCTTTCCAGCATGATACAAGCTTTTGAGGGCGTTGGGGTTATGACGACAGGGGGTAATATGAGACGATGAGACAGCGAGACAACGAAACGACGAGGCGACGATACAACTACAGGGCACGAGGACATGAGACCGAGATCCACCGAAAGAGGGTGAGGAAGAGAGGAGTCAAGCGGCTGGTGGCTATTATTATCGCTGCGGGATATCTATCTACTGCCACAACCTCAACAACAATCATTTAATTATGGATATTGATTATCCCGCAGCACCAGCTGTAAACTGGGGGTGGGTGAGTTGACACAGAGTGGGGACTCACACGATCCTTCACATAGACCAGACCAGACCAGGAGAGAGGCGTTATACGCTCGGAACATGGTTGTATCCATGAAGAGTGTGGCTCCAGCCTTGATTTCTCACACTAACGTAGGCTCATGTCAGAAAAACGAGCCTCAAAAAACGAAAGCGATGTTGATGTTTGAGACCATGGTCGAATAAAGTAATTCTATCCATAAATTCTGGTGCTTCCCGCATAAGCCATGCAAAAGCCTGCAATAGAGCTCATTCTAACCAACTCAGGAAGGGTTATGCAGGCTGAACTCGGCCGCAGATGACATATATTGAACTGTTTTGTGGATAGCGAAGGTTCTGCATGGAGACATGTCAATATGTACATAGATGAACAATTTTAGTGGTGTTCTCCACCCTTGTTAATATTCGTTCCGTATTTTGGGACCGTACATCGACCACGCTATGCCCTTGTCAACTTCGTACCTGCAGGTTGCATCCCGGGTGCACATGTATCAAGGTTCTTCGCGCTTGCACGCTGTCTTCAGGGATTCGTCACTCGCTTGCTGGGAATGGGGTGTGTCCAGTCAGACAAAGTATCTAATAACCTCTTCTATTCGAAGGACGAGCAGTTTTTGACGTTAGTTTTGAGGACCGGAACTAGAGTATAGCTCCCCAGCGGAATCTTCGACCCGTTTGTATCCTGGTAAAACTTGGGCATGAAGGCTCTGAACAGCTGTAAATCCTACGTTGCCCCAGGTGAAGCGACTGAGGCACCTGCTTTAGCTTATCATACCATAATTTAACTTGATTTCCGACCTCGTATAACCGTCTGGGAATATTCGCCGGCCACGTTCTTGACGACCCCAACCACCGGTACTCCGGAACAAGTGCCTTGAGGGAATCGACAGGGTGACGTGATATCAGAGGAGCAGACTAATCCAGGAGGCAGAGAACCAAAATGGGGGCTGAGCCAACATGGTTATATAAAGAAGCATGCTGCCCGTCCTATCGAGAGAAGGAAACTGCTCAATGCAAGCTTCAAACTTCAAACTTCAGACGCATCACTCGCAAAGTACTAAGATCACCTTGGCTTCTTAATCACTCGCAAAAATGCTTAGCAAAGGTGCCGCAGCCACCGCTGTGTTGGCCTTCCTCACCTCCCCCATTGACGCATTGGTTGGGTCATCCTTTGGAATCCCCGGAGATGAAGCAACATACGACTATCTTGTCGTCGGCGGTGGCAATTCAGGCTTAACCCTCGCCTCAAGGTTAGTGCAGCAAAACGCCGGCACAGTTGCGGTCATCGAGGCTGGCACATTCTACGAGCTCTCCAACGGCAATTACAGCCAAGTGCCCGCCACAGCTTCTTACTTTGGCGGCAAGGGCAAAGAGGATATGCAACCTCAGATTGACTGGGGTTATATGACCGCCCCCCAGACGGTAAGCAGGAACATCCCAGAAGCCGGAAGGCAGTTGAAAGCGACAGGCTGACATCAATCAGGGTGCAAATAATCAATCAATCCACTATGCGCGTGGAAAGAACCTGGGAGGCTGCAGCGGTAGAAATTTCATGGTGTATCAGCGCGGCACTGAAGGAACACATAACCGCTGGGCTGATTTCGTTGGCGATGACAGCTACAACTGGGAGAACTTTCAGCCATTCTATGAAAAGAGCGTCAATTTCACAAATCCTAATATGAACACGCGGTTTGCCAACTCAACACCCGAGTTTGACATCCAAGCCGTTGATGACGGTGTCGGCCCTCTTTCGGTATCATACCCAAACTACGCCCAGCCTTTCGGTACTTGGGTAGTCGAAGCGTTGAAGAAAATAGGATTGCCGATCATTCCAGGGTTTTTGAGCGGAAAGCTTATCGGACAGACCTACCCCACGTTTACCATCAATGGCAATACCATGATGCGAGATTCTTCTGCAACTTCTTTCCTTCGAGAGGGAATGGAGTCTCCTGAGCTCAAGGTTTATCCACTCCATATGGCCAAGAAGATCATCTTTGACGGAAAGAAGGCCACCGGCGTTCGTGTTGAGACTATGGGGATGGAGTATTCTCTATTAGCACGGAAGGAGGTTATTCTAAGTGCTGGTGTTTTCAATTCGCCTCAGCTACTTATGGTCTCCGGAGTTGGACCAGCGGACACTTTAAAATCGCTTGATATCCCCGTAATCGCCGACAGACCCGGCGTTGGCCAGAACATGGAAGACCATCTTTGGAGCCATATCTCTCGCCGAGTCGACGTTCCTACCATGTCCGCGCTTAAAAACCCAGTCGTGGCCGCTCAACAGGCTAAATTATACCAAGAGTCCAATTCTGGCATGTACACAAGCCCCGTAAGCGATGTTATTGCATGGGAAAAGATCCCGCAGTCTCTCAGAGAGAAGTGGAGCAACGACACTGCAACCGCTCTGGGCGAATACCCGGAAGACTGGCCAGAGATTGAATACATCTCCCTATCCACGTTCATGGGTGACATGTCGAACTTCCGAAATCCTGGTCCTGATGATGGTTTCAACTACGCTTCGATTGCCTTTGTGCTGGTCACACCAAGGGCGAAGGGAAGCGTTACTATTACTTCCACCGATACAAACGATGCTCCAGTTATCGATCTCAACTGGCTAGGTGAACAATCTGACTTGGATGTTCTGGTCGCCGGGTTCAAGCGTGTCCGTGAAATTTTCGAAACCGACGTCATGAAGAACGTGACTATTGGCGACGAGTATCTACCAGGTAAGGAGGTGACATCCGATGCCGATATCGAGGCCTACATCCGTGAAAGTCTTCATACCATTTGGCATGCCGCCTGCACATGCGCCATGGGCAAGAAAGATGACCCGATGGCTGTGATCGACTCGCAGGCTAAGGTTATTGGCGTCGAGGGGCTACGTGTCGTCGATGCTGCTTCTTTCCCACTCCTCATTCCGGGGCATCTGATGTCCACAGTCTGTAAGTCACTCCCAGCTCTCCCTCGTCCAAACATAATTCAAAGTTTTGTGGCGGTTACTAACTCTGTAATAGATGCTTTGGCTGAGAAGATTGCATGCGATATTTCCGGTAACTGCTGAGCTTGGGACCGGTCATAGTTCCAACCGTTTTTCTTCCACTCCTTTTATGCTTCATCGTGTAGTCTAAGTTTTCTTCACAACACAGGTCTCGCCCTGCATTTTCTTTTCTGTTTTCTACTTTTTGGATTTTCCATCTGTTAGCTTTGTTCTGAGTTACCATTTTATTATTTTGTTTTGTTCCAAAGACAGTTGGGAGGGTTTAGACATACAATTCAAAGTTTGCATTCGAAATGCTTCATATTTCACATTGTATATTCTGTTTCCTGTGAAATATGTGGCGCGGCTATGGAATCGCCCCTTGACCCTCGCAGCCGGTATAGGTGCCCTCCGCCATTGTTGGGCCTGCAGGACCAAGATATTCAATGCTGGATTCCCTTTGGCAGGTTGTGGAGTGGTCCTGCAGATTCCACGCGTCGTCATGGAACTATTAATCCCAGTAGATGCATGCTCTGTCCGCTCCCATCTATAAGCCTTGGCCGGATTCAGCCACATCTATCTGACGCTGAGGTTTAGGTGGGTAACCACGATTTGCCTCTGTGGACCTCGGAGGGAGTCTCCATACGGGCCGCATGCGTGCCTACATACCCACCAGCTGAAGCACATCCATATTGGGCATATGCAGCCGGTCCCGATCCCCAAAGCATGCAATTGCAACTCCAAGTCGGGGCATCATATGCGTACGAGGATGCGTACAAGAAGAGATGGTGCATATCGTAGAGACAATCGTCCTTTTCACACGAATAATATGTGACGTTGAGGTTTCAGAATTTTCAAGGGTTCTAAACACGTGACTGAGGTAAAGTCACGTGGTGCAGCTGCAAACGTGACTCGTTGCATTGTAATTACATGACTACCTATGACTAGTTATGCAGTGAGCCAAGTAAATTTATCAACTGCAGCGCGAGAGCACATATTAGAACAAACAAAAACTTTCACATAAATCTAATAATATAACATGAATGCATGCAAAAAACTACTTGTACTTATGTATCATAGAGGGGGTAATAGAAAGGTAATAGAAAATCCAACACTCGGAACTCTTCAATTCGGCACAACTTAAACAACCCATTTCTGAAGCCAAGTAGAGAGGAATTTCCGGACATAGCCGTCTTTGATGATGTTCGGTGGCTGTCTCAGAATTTGGCTGTCTTGCAACATAGCCTTTGTATCGAAGGTGACTCCGACAATACGAGCCGGCGCCTCCTCCGCCTTGATGCCATTGGATTTTGCGCCATTCGCTTTAGTGCCATTGGATTGGACACCGTTGGCTTTGGCGCCGTTTATTTTCACGTCACCGCCACTACTAGCGCTAGTGCGCTCGCTCAGGACGTGTCGCTCCGCAAAGTGATCGATCAACTTAACAGCAGGGTTCTGGTCCACCTCGCCTCGTGCTGCGCTGTCCCGAAGACCTTGTAGCCATTCTCCATAAGGCACCGAATCAAAATCGAGACCGGCACTCTGTAGCTCCGCGAGCAACTGGTGCCATGTGAAGATATGGGGGTTGGTGAGGTTGTAAATGATGGGTGGAGTTGTTCTGTTCAGTGTGCAGGGCCGCGGTGCTGCCTGCAATGTTCTGTCGATTTCCAAGATCGTAGTTGCCATCAGATCCACAGGGAACCAAGAACAATCCTCACCGAGTGAAGGTAGTGATTTCAAAGTCAATGCTGATCGTATCATCAAGGGAATAAATTCGGTATCATTCCAAACTCCGTTCTGTCGGTCCCCCACAATCTGCCCAATACGTAGTACGTAGCTTCGAGCACCGTTCCGTGCGGCATTCAGAATCATATGCTCTCCTACCAGCTTGGATTGGGCATAACCCATGTTGATCGCATGGTTGAAATTATCGATCGGAGCGTTTGGAATAACAGCTGGAGTTGGGGTATTTTCGGCGGTCGAGATTGAGGAAGCAAAAAAGATACGCGCAGGCTCTGGTTTGTAAACAGCGAGCGACAGGGACAGGAGTGTTTGTAATCCCACTAGATGCGGCTCAAAGCTCTGAAGAGGGATGGCAAAGTTGACAGGCCAGGCTAAGTGGATGATGAGCGAAACCTCGCTCTTAAACTGTTCCATCATCTTGTCGCCGACCCCAAGGTCGCGTCGGCTGAAATCGGAGGATAGGGCGATGATCTTTGACTTGCTCGACGCGTCGAGTTCGATACCTCTTTCTTTCAAAGAACCTAGAACCCTGCCCATCGGATTTTCCCCCCGGACAAGGCAGTATACCTTAACAATACTGTCGCTGACAACCATCTGCGCCAATGTATGGGCACCAAGAGATCCAGTGGCACCGGACAGAATCTGTTACATGATTATTAGGTTTGGCTGTAGCATGGATAAATAAAGACGAAGGGGAAACGGCAAGAATGAAAGGGGAACACACAGCAGTTTCTCCAAAACTAGAATATTTCTGAACCAAGTCCTTCATCAGCTGTGTCTTATAGTCGTTCTCATCATCCACATCATCCCCATCCCGGTCACCCTTGCGGACTGAGTAGAGGTGTCTAGCGAGAGCCCGAACGTTTCCACATTCATATACAACATTACTGCTGAGCTGTTTCCCGTTCAGGTCCAGGGTCTTCTGGATAATCCTTCTCATTTGAATAGCCTTCAAGCTGTCAATTCCTGTGTTGAAGAAATCAGTATCCACTGACTCCAAGTCAGTGCCGACTATTTCCTTGTAGGTATCGGCTAAAAACTCCTCGAGGCCTGCGAGGTCGAGGCGAAGACTGCCGCCGGCATCGTTTTCAAGCTCGTCGTACAACTGGTCGATCTTATCAGCGAATTTTCGGTATACTTGGGCACGGATGATGCTGCCTTTGTCGGTCCGTGGGTACTCGACATCCGATCCCATAATGCCAACCATTTCTTTCGTTATCTGGGAGAAAGCTTCAGCATGGGTGTTCGCTTCTGCGATGGTTGGCCAAACTGCGTCTAAGAAAGCTTCGTCTGATAAGTCGTCAGAAGCTTTAAATAGTAAGACACCCGGGAGAGCTCTATCTATGCCAAAAACAACGGCCTCACGGATGAGATTATCCTGGCGAATGCGACCCTCAATTGGCAGTGGGAGTACCTTCTCCCCATTGCTCAACGTCACGCGGTCATCGAGGCGAGTGATACATTTCCATACGTCAGGAATACTGGGATGCGGTTCAAAAACGTCCTTTGAGCGCCATGAACCGGGTGCTGGGTCATCCGAATTGGCCGTTGTGGGAGATAGACCAGGATGGCTTTTCAGGTAAACACATTCGTACTGCCCATCACCAAGTGGGTCCATATGAATGGAGTCTCTGATGGCAGGATAAATGCGAACATAACTCCACGTGTCGTCTCCTTCCTTACGGCGCATAGTATCGCCGAGAAGCCCAGCCTCAGTGCTGCATACGAGTAAGTCATAATGTGCACAATAGGAGAATAATTAGAATGTTAGATGCTTACGTTCCGAACACGACACCAAAATTAACGCCTTCGCTTGTTAAACGGTCTCCAAGTTCATCAGGGGTACGGGCGCCTGCTGCGGTCACAATCTTGGCGGACTTAAGATATGCCATGCCTCGAGGGTGGTCCGCTAGGAGCGCCAAAGCGTATGGGACTCCATGGAAAATCTCGGGCTGTGTGGCTTCGATCGCGGACATCAGGGTATCCGCAGTCATGGGCAGCGAAGCACTAGGTAAATTCGCGGTTTTTCCCATATACATTGCTTGCAGTGTCGTAGAGAGACCATACATGTGGTACAGAGGTAGGGCACCGAAGTTGTTCATTCCCGCTCCTTGTACTGCATGCATCAATACATTTCTGTGGCTGAGGAAAACAGGCTTGGGTAAGCCAGTGGACCCAGAACTGTGCATCACAAGTCCAATCTCATTGGTTTCAGAGTCGCGATCAAAATCTCGCACAAATCGCTGCTCGTTCGGTTCACGCGCCCTGCCATACTCGGTACGTGAAGGAGCAAGCACCGACCTAAGATCCCAGTCTTGCTTGACAGCTTCAACAGTAGAGGCTATTTGTGGACTGTCACCGCGTATGATGGTATTGCAATTGGCCTGCTTTAAAATGTTGATTATTGCCACGGGCGGTAGGCGTAAGGAAATGCAGAGAACAGCGTATCCGAGCCGGCTCAGGGCAAAGAATGTAACAACAAAATCGACATTGGACGGCGCGAAGATACCAACAACTTTTCTCTCATTCTAAAAATACTTGTCAGCCTTGGTTTTGATAACAAAGTCGCCGATAAGGTGTGCCCTACTGGTTTGAGGCCCGCGTCGAGAAAGTACTTCACAGCACTGTCAACGTACAAATCAAGCTGTTGTCCACTGAAGTTTTCGTAGTCGTGAACATTATCCTCGTTTCTAGGGTAGCCTAAGATGGAGGATGGAGGATTATCGGTTCCACGATGATGAATGATGTCGTCCAGCACCCTCAATTCCCCATATGTGTCATAGAGCTGCCGCACGTAATCTTTCGTAAGATGGGCCATTCTGATATGAAAGACTAGGAAACTCGCTCGGCGTTGACAATGGAAAAGGGTGTTGAACTTGAAGTCGAAACAACGTCGACCATCCTTTACTTAATAGATAACTACTTGAGAAAAGCAGGCATATCCAATACATTCCTCACCACTGTCCGCTATAGTTCCGCCTCACCCCTGCATTCCTGCAACTCCGAGAAGCGGGAGCCATCCATTCCGTTCATTTCATATACTGTTTGGCTAGCAGCACAGAAAGTACGTCCCAGTTGCGGGCCATGGCTGTGCAATTGGAGGAGGTCATGTCCTCCGTTGAGCTGTAGGATTCTCCAGGCGACTGTTAAATCCCGGTTGTCACGATTCAACCAAATTCATGCCTCCGATAGCATGCGGATATCATACCTCGATCGCATTTCGGTAGGCTCGGGCCTGAAGAAATCAGTAATTCGGAATGCCGGAGTTCCCATCAAGCTTGCAAGATGGGGTACAGGCACCAACAGCGCGGCCTTCCATGGTTGTCTCAGCGCGTGAAGAAGAAGAGTTGGGGAATGAGAGGTATGGATTAAGCTCATCTGCTTATATTGTTTGAGCATATATGTCCGAGGCGCATTTGTTGAGAAGAGCTGAGACCGTCCCAACCTCTCAAGCAATCGTCAACAGCTTGGTGGTGACGTTGGTTGAGTATCTCGAAGATCCTCTATGTTTGGCGCGAGTCACGTGACTTAGGACCGGACTCGCGCGCCAAACGAACGTAATATCTGGCTCGAAGCGGCAAAACCACGCGCCCAACCGCCGAAACTGCAGAACATCGTTGAATCCAACCTTGTATGTACATACCAGGTCCAGCCACAACAGCAGGACACGCAGAGGACGGCGATGTTCCCCAGCACTTTTTATCTTGCGAACGAAAATAAGCTACGTGACCTACTCTAGACAATAGAGTCAACTAAGTTCTTGATGTCTGCGTCTACAGGCATTGAGTTTTGAGCTACGAGGCAAGTCATGAACGCGCTGTTAGAGTAGGCAAATATTATCTTATTTGAAGGCGGGCATTAAATAATAACATTGGTACATGCAGTCTATCTAAATCAATGCCGCATCACCAGTCGTCTAGCTAAGGGGTGGCGTGTCAACCACAAGATCACCCAGCAAATGCGATGCAACTCGAGTGCCCACAACCTCTGCCTTCTCAATAGCCTTTCGTATATCGGCACTTTCCTGCTTAGTCAAAGATACCTTATATGCACCGAGATTTTCTTCAAGGTATTTGATTTTCTTCGTGCCTGGGATGGGGAAGATGTCTGGTCCCTCGTGCATCATCCAAGCAAGCGTCAACTGGCCTGGAGAGCAATTTTTCTTCTCACCGATCTCACGGAGAGTGTTTACAAGCTCCATATTCTTGTCCATATTCTCCTGTGTTGAGAAACGAGGGATCGTGCGTCTGAAGTCGCCCTCATCAAAGTCGTCAACTGATCTATACTGGCCGGTAAGCATACCTCGGCCCAATGGCGAATACGCAACGGTTGCGATTCCAAGCTCACGGCAGGTGTCTAGAAGGCCAACTTCTGGCTTCTCAATATCCATGGAGAACGGGCTATACTCGATTTGAAATGCGTGGATAGGATGGATCTTCACGGCCCGGCGCAAAGTGTCCACACCACATTCGCTGAGACCCAAATATTTGACGATGCCGGCACTTGTGACAGGGATTAGTTCTACTCATCATTCGGGCTTATGCACAATGACCTACTCAACAAATTCCTTCATTGTAGCCACAATAGTCTCGACAGGTATTTTCCCGTTGAAGCGATGGCTAGAATCCTGTTAGTCAGATTTTCTCCCAGATGTCCTAGGGGGGTAACTTTACCAGTATAGTAGATCAATATGATCAGTCTGGAGTCTTTCTAAGCTATTTTTGACGGATTGCCGAATGTATTCGGGGTCGTTGCGGATTTCACGACCACCTTCTGGGGTTACGAAATTGCCGAACTTAGTGGTGAGGAAGATCTGCTCAGTTATTAGCAACATCCTGAGGTACCTATTTGCTTTCTAGGCTAACTAACCTCATTGCGCTTCCCAGTTCTTTGAAACCACTTCCCGAGGAGCAGTTCGTTGTCGCCATACATGGCAGCTGAATCCCAGTGTTTGCATCCAAGCTCATACGCCCGGTCCAAGAATTCAAATCGCTCGGCGTCTGAGGGTGGTGTTCCATAGAAAGCTATATGCTACCTATTAGTTCTCCTCCCTTTTCTTCCTCAATTCCTTCCCCTCTGAAATGCAGTGCGACTTACTGCTCAGACCCATGAGGCCTAATCCAAGGGCAGGTATTTCGGGTCCATTACGGCCCAAGGCACGAGTAGGGAGAGTTGCAGGCATGTTGATGGCAAGACTTTCGAAATGGTGGTGGCTTGCGTTTTGAGAATAACAGTCAATACTGTCGAGAGGAAAAAGATGGACAGCTACCGGGACTTTTAAAGCTTGCAGACTGTGCAATTGCACACTTATTCAAGCCAAGCATGGGACTCCGTAACTCCATCATAAAGGGGGATATCGGAGCGGAGCGGGATAGTGGTATCTCATTCTCCACTCTCCATGGTCTTTTGACTCGACCAAAAAGTTGAACCAACTGCCGCCCCAAGTTTGTTGGGGAGAGCGGATGAAGGGGAATCTTATGCACATCAAGCTGTAAGCCGGCCATAATCTATCTCGCCCATACCCCAACGACTACTATAACACGGCGTATGGACAAAAGTTCCGTACGGAACATTCCCATTCCCACATGCCCAGTATCATCAGAACTCCGGGTGTCCGATGTTGGCTATCGCATATTCGAGGCTCGTTGGTCATGTGTCGCCTGAAGAGGTAAAATTACTTCTATATAGCTTAACAAGGAACATTGGCTCGCTATTGAGAAAAATTCTGACCCTCAACTGCTTCGACAAAGGTCTTCCTGGGTCACCTTTTGACATAGTCGTTTTGGGTTATTTGATTAATCGATTTGAACAATGTCGCAAGCCGCTGGTGTCTCCCGCGATATCCCGCCAATCTTCCAATTGAAGAATGCGGTACCAAATCGTCTAGTCCACCTCATTCCAGATGAACTCGCTGAAGTCGTTCCAGAACATACACTCTTCGCTTACCCCAGGACTGACAACCCGGAGGATGGCCTCATCGAAGTATCAGCTAAGCGTTTCGCCAATGCGATTAACAGGACAAGCTGGTATCTCGAGAACCTCCTTGGAAAGGCTCCCACTGGGTTCCCTGCCATTAGTTACATGGGAAGCAGTAAGCCTTTCTATACCTTTCTAAACGAAGCTTAGCATTAACTAGGGTGAAGGTGATATCCGGTACTTCCTTTTAATGTTTGGAGCGATCAAAGCTGGATACAAGGTGAGCCGTTCAACTCCCTCAAAAATCATGAATTTAGATTAATCAATTCTAGATGCTGTATCTGTCCCCTCGAAACACTCTTGCAGGACACCTTAATGTTCTTGAAAAATCCGACTGCCATATTTTTCTAGCAGCTAAAAACACTCGTATTGAGCATATTCTGGAAGAAAGAACCATGCAGTCCGCTATTGTGCCAGAGCTTGAAGAGCTGTTATCTGAAGTTCCTGTCCCCGGATACCCATACACCAAAACATTTGACGAGGCGCGTAAAGACCCATGCCTTGTCCTTCACACAACAGGATCAACTGGTTTACCAAAACCTATTACCTGGAAATTAGAAATTCTGAGCACCTATGAAGCTTGGAGAACCATCCCTGCCATAAACGGCTACATCTCGACAACTGAAGTTTACCAGGAAGCTGAAAGGGTTTACAATACTATGCCTCTATTCCATACCAGTGGGTTGAATACTGGCATTACTATGACTCTCCTTCTCGGCGTAACTACGGTTTACGGCGCCGCTGGTGTGATACCTAATGCTACATACGCCGACAAAATGCACAAGCACGCTAATGTCGAAGCCTCCGTCGGGCCACCATCCATCTATGAGGAACTGAGCTATGAACCTGAATCGCTAGAGCGAATTAGCAAGATGCGTTTTGTCCTTGCTTGCGGTGGTAAGCTTCATATCGCCATTTCTAACGTACGTTTACTAATTATAACCCAGCACCAATTTCTCAACGCGCTGGCAACATTATATCCAAGGAGACTAGGTTAATCTCTAATTTTGGAGCCACTGAAACGGCAGCACTACCGAGATTAGCCCCCGGATACGAAGATTGGGCGTATTTTTACTGGCATCCCACACACTCCGGGATTGAGCTTAGGGACTATATGGATGGTCTCTACGAATTATTCCTTGTTAAAGATCCGAAGCTCGATCTCTTCCAGGGTATTTTCAGCACGTTCCCCGATATTGATGAATACTCTATGAATGATGTTTACGCAAAACATCCTGATCCGGAAAAAGGATTCTTATACAGATGGGTAGGAAGAGCCGATGATGTTATTGTGCTCAGTAATGGCGAGAAACTGGCCCCAGCACTCATGGAGGCAGGCCTCATGAGCAGCCCATTGGTCAAGGGTGCCATGGTTGTTGGACGTGGAAAATTCCAACCAGCAGCACTCCTCGACCTCGGCGATGCGCTACCCAAAACTGCAGGCGAACGCTATTCCATCGTAAAGGAAATACTGCCAGCTATAGCCGAAGCCAATAAGTACGCCCCAGCCCATGGCAAGCTTGACCGATATCATATTCTATTCGTTGATTCTGCCAGACCTATTTACTACCTAGGACAAGGCAAGATTCAACGGCACCAAACTTATCGACTGTACGAAAACGATATCGAAGAACTATACCAGGCAATGGAGAATTTTGAGGACCAACCGGAGCCAGGTGAAGACGAAGCGGGCGACTTGCGCAAGGTCGACTTCGGCGACTTATCAAGCATTAAAACTTGGTTGCGTGACACCATTTTGGAGACTGCTGAACTCGATGGGCTTCAAGACGATGACTCGTTCTTCGAGGTTGGTATGGACTCCCTACATATCCTTCGGCTCATTAGAGAAGTCAAATTCCAGGTTAAACTCGCCAAGAATCAAAAGCTCACACCTCAGTTATTAACTCCTGGGGTTGTTTATTCAAATCCTTCTTTGAACCAATTCTCCGAATTTTTGCTTAAGAAAGCGGATTTGGCTCCCCAACCACTTGACAGTGGATATCAGAGTGTGGATGAGGATGAAGTTGAGGGGAAACCGAAGCTTAACTATATGAAGTCGCTCTTAGATGAATATGCACAGAGCCTTACGATTCCAAGCCAACCCAACCGAGCACCAGCTACAGGAAATGCAACTGTACTCCTAACTGGTAGCACGGGCTCCTTAGGGTCATACCTTCTCAATGAATTGAGCAAGGACCCAAAGGTTGAGCGTATCATTTGCCTTGATCGGAGCGGCTCGGCGGCAGAAAAACACAATCAGATGGGGCCACAACGAGGGTTGGCCCCGCTTGACCTCGAGCGAGTTGAATTTCACAAGGCCAACCTGGCGGACACTCATCTAGGTCTTGGTGAAGAGGTATATGGAAAGCTTCTAGAAACCGTGACTCACGTTATTCGTAAGACCCCCGTACAACTCGGTGTTTGGCGAACTGTAACTGACGATATAAAACCACAGATTGCCAATGGCCAGTGAACTTCAACTGGACGATCTACTCGTTTAAACCATACATCACGGGTGTGCGCAACATTGCCAACCTCGCAGCTGCTTCGACGCACAATGCATTTGTATTGTTCGTCTCTAGCATCGCTGCGGTTGGAGGATGGAACGGTGCATCAAGCGTTCCCGAGGCTCCAATTGAGGACCTAACTGCAGCGGCTCCAACTGGTTACGGTCAATCAAAGCTTGTCTCCGAAAGCCTTCTTAACAGGGCTGCCAAAATTGCCGGCGTTCGTTCCGCATGCTGTCGGGTTGGGATTGTCGCTGGGCCCATAGAGCAACAGTTAGGGATGTGGAATAAGCATGAATATGTTCCTTCGGTGAGTATACTCATATCACACTAGCTTGCTGTTTCCCTAGTTACGTTTCCTGACATTTAATTTTACAGATTGTCGTCTCATCTGCGCATCTCGGCGTGTTTCCAGAAAATTTCCCTTCGCGCGATCATATCGACTGGCTACCGGTTGACAAACTCTCTAAAATTCTAGTGGAGATTCTGTATTCCGCATCCGAACCCTCGGAAGCGACAGCCTCTGCAGAAACAAAGACTTTCCACGTTGTTAACCCCACTCCATCATCCTGGAGCGCAGATCTTGCTGCCAACTTGGTGTCCTCGTACGCTGGTGGCAAGGTTAAACCAGTTCCTTTCGAGGACTGGCTTGAGAGATTGAAGAGCAGCGCAAAGGAAGCCGAGACCAAGGGCAATGTCGACGTCGAGAGCAACCCCGCGATACGACTACTAGAATTTTACACGACTGCCGTAACCAGCCCAGAGAAAGGTCGGCAGCTTGTGCCAGCAGCATCGGCCCAGGCAAGTCAAACCCTTCGTGAGCTCGGCCCATTGAAGCCTGAATGGGTAAAAACCTGGATGGCTCAGTGGGGAATTGGTGAAGGAGTAAATGTGGTGTCTTGATGGAGTTGTTGATCAGTAATGTCGTTCACGATGAAGATGCGGGTTAAGGCAATTGATGAGCTAAATATTTAATTCCTCTTTTTGTTATGCTTTGTCTGTTCTAGATTATATAGAGTTCTATTGTCGGTAACGTCAACTAAAAGAACAATTTTCAAGGGAATGGAAATTTATTGGTGCTGGTGTAACTTCTGCCATGTACTCCGTATGCGTTCTGCCAGATAAGTAGAATTTAACTTCCGAAATATGTTCAAAGCAAGTTTCAACTTTGGCCTGGGCGATATATTTCATGTCTGCGTCTCTGCTGATCGTCACCCGTTGTTGATATGAGTGCTCAGGTTTCACAAATCCACCTCCTCACTGTAGCGGTCCACACCAACCTGGCGGTAATCTAGCCAAAAAGAAAAGGTTGGAACAGGGTGTCTTGTTCTTCCAACTAGGCTGCAGTCAACATGAAGTTCATTGTTATTGAGTCATATACTAAAAATTACTGATCCAAGTAGCCATGTAATCGAGGCAACTATTGTGTCACCCGAAGGCCCTGATGTCGGAGAGCGAACAAGCTGCTCGGGAAATAAACAGCCTTTTATGCAGAAATATATGTGCCTGCCTTCATTTCTTCCTCGTACTTGTCTCCAAAAGCACCGCGGTAGATCTGGCCTGCGCTTTCTCCGTGCCGTAACGCTCGAGTACACTCCCAGTACTCTGGCTTGAACCCAGCATTTTCCCACCCAATTATTCCAGAGAGTTGCCCACGCTGAACGAACAAATTTTCCATATGAAGGCTCGAGTGGGTGAAATAAACCTCATGTTCCTTTTCATATAACAGGGATAGCGGTCGTCCATCACGGGGTTCTGCAGCACCTCGAATTAGACGATCTGTGAAATCCGTGACAGTGTTGAATGGGCCACATGTTTCCTCGGAAAAAAGCTGATCGCTGATCGGCCCCCCCAGCGTATCGGCAATGAGATAGTTTGTTCTATTTGGAATACGCCGCAGTTGAGCAACCCATTTAGCCAAGTCTTTCCCAATCTGTTCTCGCTCTTCGGAAGTTGTTCGATAAAACACATCGGACAATCGATCTCCTAAAATTCTTGTCGTGAGAATGAACCCCGACTCTCCATCTATTGTAACGGAATCTATTAACCTCGGCGCGTTTATTGAGGTATACTTCTTGGCCAAAAGCAGAGCGTTTGCCTCATTTGCTGTACGTTTGCCTCTTTTAAGGCAGAGACCAAACGGAAGAAACTTAATACTTGAGCCCTTCTGGTGGGGATTTCGATCCTCTATTAGCTTGTCGACGAAATTGTAGAGAGATCGTCGAACAAAAATTGGTAGTAAGAACAAAATGATATGAAGCAAGAATCTTCCCACTAGTCCAATGGCCGTAGGCTCTGCAAAGCATTCATTAGAAGGGTAATAGAAGAACGTTGTCGCTTTGGAAGGTTACGCTACCTTGCTTGACAGGGGGCCACCCTGCTTTGATTTGCTTCTCGATGGCACAGAAATGGAGGTGCACTGATATAATGCCATGAATCCTTAATAGAAGCTCCGCTGGTAGAGGATGGGTATCCTCGTTTTCCGTCGAGGGTATCCTAACTAGTGTGTCATCTCCACCCAGAAGGTCTGGCGAGATTTCTCCAGGAGTAGTCCGTAGAATACGCCACTATTCCCACAAGTTAGTATGCTTTTTATTCCTAAATTCGCAAGACAAATCCGAGGAGTACTTACACTCTCTTCGGTGACGCTACCTCCTGCTTCTATATCTGGTGACTTGATAATTCCAAAACGCCCGTGAAGAAACAGTTCCCGGGCCCCTGGGGTCATAATCCAGAGGTTTTTGAGTTTGCTCTCCAGACTCCGCTGCCCAAGCAGAGTAAGCATTTGCTCAGTTTTTTCCTTGGTTATAGAAGCCTCTAGGAGAGGACGTAGGTATCCCTAGAATGTTGTTAGTCCGTATCCCCACCAAATATCTACGGCGCGTGTAAGCCTACCCCTGGCTGCAAGTCCTTGTCTTTTACAATTGAAGGATTGATGATGTACGTAGCGATCACATCAGGGGATCCTGTAATGCAGCAGCCAACACCATCACGTTCATTTAGGGCAGCCACCATATCAGTAGGCACTTCGTCTTCACGGAACACTGGCATGATTGTAAGTGACTGGCCGCCTCGCTCGGAGAAAAAAGTGCTGGAATCTGCTTACTTTTCGTCGCTATGGCGATGAGGTCAGTGCGAAGTGACTGCAGCGCTTCTTCAACTGTGCTACATCCGGAGCTTTGCGATATTCGCTGAAGAGTGTATCTGGCTGCATGGTCTGCGTCGAGAGAAGAGGAGACGAATACCCGCAGATCAGATCGCTCAATTTCAGGCAACTGTGCAGACTCTATTGCTTGCAAAGCCTCGCGATACTCCTTGCTGAACGGTTCCATGGCTAAATTTGTCACTTTGATGCTTTGGATGGTGGAGTATGGCGATAGGGAGGATGTTGGCTGGCGTTGGAGGTTTGTTGAGCATCTTTATCCTGCATAGTTAGTTAACCGAAAAACTCCCCCGCAGCGCCAACAGAAGCGTTGGGGGGATTTAATTGGGCTGTCAATCTAAGTATCCCTGATGAAAAAGAACAATCGGTATACAAGCACTGTCTTCTAAATTGTGACCTAAAAACTGACTGCTTATTTGCGCCTGTTATGAGAATGGAACTGTCTACAGCACATACAACTCTAGGCTATGGCTTTTGTTACACTGAAGTGCTGGAGAATTTGCCCGAGGATATCGACGTGAGCTCGGCTATGCGATACTTACTGCTTGTGTTGAGATGAAAATGGACTGAGCAACTGTCTGGAAGTCGCGCAACACCAGAGGTTCAGCGGACGGCGAGGACTTGCGGCATATTGCATCTAGATGGTAGATATTTAGCTTCCCCCATAGGCCTACTAGTTATATAGGATTGCTTGGATTTATTTTACTCTCACTATTTCGCATCGCATCACATCACATAACAATTGGTATGGTATTGTTTGCGAATCGGCTCGCTGGAAGCCTTTGCTAGTCGACTCGGTTAACTATTTATCTATTGGAGGAAATTCCTAATCGGCCCTCTGCAAACACCTATCTCCGCTAGGCACAAGGTACGACTCATAAACCTCCCTGGGAGGATATTTACGGTGCCGCCCAACTGATGGAGATGGCTCATGTTCACCAAGAATCCTCAAAACAGTCGGAAGTTCGCATTCCCGGAGTTCCTTCAAGAGATCCGACCGCATCTTTTCGATAGATATATAATTTCCATCTGTATCATGGTCATCATTTTGAAGGTGCATCTCGGTAGTGCTATGTTTTATGAGCCGCACGATTGCGGCGATCTGGTGGCCACTCTGAGAGCCGATGGCTATGATGTGTGCCTCTGCAACATAAGGAAGATCCTGAATGCTCTCTGTAATATCCGGGATCGAAACCATCGAACCATCAATGACAACTAGACGTAAAGAACGGAGAAGTCAGCAATATGGTATCATTTTAAAACAAGCTCGATACAGAGTGCTGATGACCTACCAAAGTCAGATTCGCGACCTTCCAGAGAATATCTGCCATCATTCAAACGGACCAAATCATTTGTTTTGAGAAAACCACTCTGATCGAACACTTTCTGAGTCATGTCAGGATCCCTAGCGTAACTACTGCGCTGTTAGTGAGACGTACCACGAGCAAAGGGGGTAAAGTTTCGGCTTACCGTAGCATCATACCAGGTTTCCTCAAGAGTAATTCACCATGGTCCCCCTTTGATAATTTTATCTCGGTGGTGGGAACGGGTGTGCCTAGAGAGCTCTAGGAAGTTTGTCAACAACACACACTCTCACTCACTCACTCAAGAGTACTCATGAAAAGGCGGCGGGGAAACATATCCCAGTCCTTTGACTAACCTTTCTGATCTCGCTGGTCTGGGAGATATCATTCCAGAATATCAGACCTCCCATCTCCGTTGAGCCGTAGGTGAGCATTAACGGCCTTCCCTTTCTCATTTTTATCCAGAATCTCTTGGCGGGAACTGCGAGTGGTTGTCCTCCAGTCCAAATGATACGCAGATCCTCAGCAGCACGGGTATAGCACACCTGCTCCTCCGCAGAAAGGGTTAAGATAGAGTCTTTAAAATAATCTTTCATCGACACCAACAACGCTGGAGTGGCGGGTAACACATTGATTCCGCCTCGACGCAGCCGATCCCACACACGAGAAGCGCTAGCATCAAAATCTGGGAATTCCGCGCAACCCCCAGCACAGATCATATCTGTTAAATCTCGAAGCCCTGCGCAACGCTCCGGTAAGCGAGTACAAAGAGACACGTCAGTTGGGGACCTAAACGGCTTGTCAAGTTGATAGAACAGTTCTCGGGGCAATAGAGCACATTTTGCTGGCGATGAGGTGCTTGAAGTTAAAACGGCCACTGCGGGCCGCTTTGGCGAGAATTCGATAGTATAATCGATGAGAGCCATGTCCTTTGGAATGCCCTTCTCACGGGTATATTCGTATATCGTTCGAGTTGAAATTTCAACCGGGGTGTCAAATATATGCTTCCATTTGGGATCGATATCTTCAGAGCATTTCTGACCAAAAACCATGGCGCGCATATCAACCATTTTCATGAATGAATACTTTTCACTCATAGAAAATTCATGTGCTATTGGCTGTTGTAAGCGACGTTCCATACACCAGTGCATGGATGAGGTTTACATACTCAGGGGGAAGGCAACGCCGCCCAGCGCGATGATTGCAAAGAGAGCAACAACATATTCATACCCAGTGGATATTATCCCGACAACGGTATTCTCAACGATGCAGCCACTGGAGTCTATGATATCACCTGACAATTGTTCGCGGAGGACCAACTGAGATATAAGAACATCTCCCAAAAATCTGTCATAGTTGGCTTCAACTCCAGCTTTCGGATCTCTGATGATGGTATGCTTCACCTTCTCCTTCTGCTCAAGCAGATGCTTGAACAGCGGGTCAGCAGGCCAACGAGCGGCACATTTGTTCTGTGGCCCCATAGCAAAAAGATAATATGTTCTATTGAAGACCTTTGTACTTCTTCTCCTGTTCTCGCATGTGTACGAGACCGGAAACCAGGCTTTTATTTCACTTCATACGAATTTCGTGGAAAACGTGGACAGCTCCGCTTAACTTTTTCATTTTCTTCTTCTCTTCTGCTTTCTTTTTCAAGGCGGCATCTTTATGAATCATCTCATGTTCGTCTCCATTCCCAAACTATTACCAAACTTGTGGATCAGAGAAAGACATTTTGTGACCTCGCTGCTGATCAACACAGCCTGTAGCCAATCCGCCTGGGGAGCTTAAAAATGCGGCATGCATGCTGAAAAATCCGCCAGTGACGGGGCGCCACCAAATCATGCTTGGTGGGACAGTACGACTATCTCGATAAGGTCTGATATAAAGTCTCTCCCTGCAGGGAAAGAAAGCATTTTCTCTGACTTCATCATCCTGTCAAAAATTGATTTGTTCAACCACCCAGCAAAATACCCTCGAATTACCGATCAGCAAAATGGAGAAGCAAAGTCTTTCTGCTGGGTCTCCAGCTCGTATCTTCTTGCTATCATACCCTCGAACAACCTCGAACCTATTTATGCGGATTTTGTCCCTTGAAAACCAGACAGGTTTTATCGGGCCAAAGAACGGTCGATACTTCTTTCTGCCTGTGATGCGAAATCTTCGGCAATCAAAACTATTGTCGAATAGTCATGAAACATGGACAGCAGAGCAAACAAAGGAGCTGCAGGACACACTTCAGAAATGCACCGACGAGCTGCAGGAATTCGTGGACTCGGCAGAATCAAACGGCCATGGGGTTATCGTGAAAGAGCATGTTCCATTCCTAACAGACCCCAGAACGCTGCTGGCTTGCGTGCATGGAGACCAGGAACCTGACCATAGTACATACGACCAGGCTATGAAGGTCAAGTGTCCCTCCGTCAGCGACAATCTGGGGCTGTCAAGATTGTCGCCCAATATCACTTTTTTACCCAACAATTTTCTTTTGACGTGGATTCCAACCTTTCTTATACGCCATCCGGCACAGGCTTTCCCATCATACTACAGAATGATGTCAGCATTTCGCGAGGAACACCCAGAAGCTATGCAGAACATGGAAAACGAACTAACCGCCATGATGACCTTGAAGTGGATTCGGAGACTATTTGACTGGTACGTCAGCGCATGGCAGGAAGAAGGTGGTGCCTTTCGGCCTCAATTCCAAGCGGCTCTGCCCAACGGACCAAAACCTATCGTTTTGGATGCTGACGACATTATTTCCAACCCCGAGGAAACAATGAGCCGGTTTTGTGATATTGTCGGACTCGACGCGGCTAGGCTTCAGTTCAATTGGGAGTCGGGGGCGCAGGAAAACATGGTTCAAGAGAGAAAATCTACGCTTATTACGAGATCTACCCTCTTTTCTTCAACCGGGGTCATCAGGAGCAATACATCCAACGGCATTATACTGGATGAGCAAGTCAGAAAATGGAAACAGGAATTTGGGGAAGCTGCTGCAGAAAAGCTGGAAAAGGCTGTGAGAGATGCGATGCCAGATTACGAATACCTTAAAAGCCACAGGCTTACCGCAGCGCAGAATTAAGTAGAAAAAACTATTGTTCAAAGGTTTGATTCAATAGATAGCAGAGCTAGAAGTCAAGGGACAGTCCGAATCGATTCTTGTATCGCAAAGGGAGCCAGCGCAGCACAAAAATAGTAATTGGTGTATATAGTGCTGAGTGCTCAGGAGCTAGTTAGTACTCCGTAACGTTTCGGGCAAAGGAATCGTGTGCCACCAGCGACCAAATAGGAGAAGGGGATACAGCAACTCGCGCTGATCATATTTGGCGATCAATCGAAATTTCAGTATTATCCATTAGTATCAGGATGGTGGCGTTCTACCCGGTCAAAATGACTTCGATTAACTCCAGCGCCAAGGGCATCTGGTGAAATGCAACTGCATCGTGGCCATGAAAATTTAGTCATACATTAGCTGGTTGTGATTGACAACTCTCCAAAATGCTGGGATCGCTTTTTTTTAATCGAATTATTGGTTGAATGTTTTCTTCTTCGGTGCGCTCACAAGAGCGAAACGCTGGAGCAGGAAGCATCCAAGCCAATATTCCATTTACAACCGGGTGGTCTGGGAAATGTGGCTTCTGCCCTGTAATAACTTCCATGTAAATGGCTCTCCCTTCAGCCAGCCATGCCACATAGGGTCAGGAGGAAGCATGTTGATCGAGAAAGTTCGGTTTTTACCGAATCGACCGCAGATCTCTCCAAAATACTCGGTGCGCCTCCGGGTATATCAACGGGAGATTTCTTTCCCATAGAGAAGAAAAACTGGTGTGAAATTTGCATAAATCATCCTGTTGTGTCTCAGTGCAAATGGCTGAGATCCAAAACATGCCGCGCTTTGCGCCAGTGAAATCAATCTGCCTGGACAAACTCGTCCAGAACTCTGAAGAGGAAAAGCTGAGGCTGGTTTCGGCGGCAAAGGAAGATGGTATATTTTACCTCAGCCTGCCACTGGATGATGGAGAAAGGGATTTCCAAGATGTTGTTCAGCGGATCAGGAAGCTGGACCACGATCTTTTTCGCCTTCCCATGAACGATAAAATGCAATTTGACATTGATAAAATGGGGAAGTTGAAGCTCAATGGGTAAGATTATATTTGTGTTTCCTCCGCCTTCGGATTGGGTGGTCCTGTTGACGCCATCCTGCAGATATAAACCGCTTGGGCGTAACATCGGAGGCAGTGACGGTAGGCAGCGAGATGGCTTTGAGACTTATGCGGTAAGTGAATGTATCATGTAATATCCCATTAGGTACCATTCGTTATACCGGCTGGATACTCATGATAGCGTTTGCTCCAATAGATACCAGTTAATGGCATTCTCAAGCTAACAAACGACCCCTTTCCGCGCCCTGAGATTGTCAATAATTACATGACGGACCTGGAGAATTTTGCACTCGGCTGCTCAAACATTGCGCAAGTACTCCTCGGTGTGCTTTCGGAATATCTTCAACTCCCAAGGGAAAAGTCTTTTGGGTCGTATCATCGACCATCGCGCCCATCGCCGAGTATCGTCCGCCTGTTGAAATATGCCGCCGGTACTCCACCCCCAGCGGGCACGACAGCTGTGAGGAGCGTGCCACATACACCCCACACCGATTTAGGAACAATAACCCTTCTCTTTGCTGATTCACCCGGCCTGCAAATTCTACCCGATGGAACGGATACTTGGCTGGATATCGAACCAAAACCGGGTCTCATTGTGAACTTCGGCGATGCGTTGAGTTTGCTTACAGGGGGCTACTTCCGTAGCGTCTTGCATCGAGTTGCGTCGAGGGAGGGAAAGCAGATGGGGGAGCGCTATAGTATCGCATATATGCAGAGGCCGGAGAACCACACCCCCATGTGCCAGCTCCCAAGCCCCCTTCTGACAGACATATCGTTGGAAGGAAGTAGAGAGGAGGACGAGAATAACGCTATGACGTGTGCACAGTGGATTAATAGGAAATTTGGAGCTCTTAGAGGTAATTTCACTGTCAGTCATGATCAATCCGTCGTATCGGGCGGTAGGAAATTCGTGCCAGGGTGGCAACCACAGGCGCTGGCTTCCTAGATGGTGCAATATGTCGCGAGATGCAGCTGCAAGTTTTACGACAAGTAGCAGTTATAATGGTCACAATGTGGTGCGGGTAGAGGATCCGTTTAAAGTAGCTTATGATGTTGGTTTCGCGGCCGATGCGTGCGCGTGCTGAGGGTTTTGCAATGTAGGCAATGAAGATGCATCGTGATATTTCCACTGCAATTTGTCGTTTTGTCAATGAACCGCTGGAGGAAATACCAGGCCTTTCATATTATCGCCCTTCATTCGATGAAGATAATAGTGATAATACTATTGCTCGGATGGCCGTAGGTATGAACCGTAATGTTCCACGATCCTGAACCGATAGAGCCTCCAAGCCTTAACATGCATTCAGAAAGTCCGGTATATGAGTTCTCCATAGCGGAGGTAGTGGTCGACTGGGGATAGATGAAAAAATTTCTCAGTAGGGAACACAAGAAGGTGTTCCAAACTTGTGGATGGCGTCGTGGATAATGATTTGGGTGCGAAGATCACCGGGCCGCGCAGTTTGGCCTGGGAAAGCAAAAGTGGAAATACTGGGACAAACTATGGAAGAATAAACCATAGTCAATATTACTTCCCGAGGTTGGTACTTCTGCGAAGCCTTGCATTCTGAGGCTGCGGGGACTTGAATCATTTTGAGTCTCCGGTAAGCCATGCTGCCGTTTGATATCTCCAGCAGGATGCAGACCTTGTAGTGTGGTGAATCAATGAATAATTTGGAAACTTCAGAGCATCGAAGACGGTTCGACAGCGATATGCCTGGTTAAGCATATGCCAAACTCCTGGGAATGGTGGTCCTACAGAAACCTGACTCTTGTGTCTAGCTCCTATGCATCTGCTGAGATAAACAGTGATTTCGTCACCCCGTGAACCAAATCCACGTTCAGGTATGGGGATGGGTTTAGCAAAACACGCATTGGAAGATCCTCGCAGATAGCGCTGCTCAGGAGTTTTATGCCAAACCCCTAAGAAGCTGTATGTATATTGTGGTCGTGGGTTTCAGGTCAGGGTATATTTTTGTGGCGCCAGGCCAGTACAAATAAAAGTGGTATCATTGTGTAAATAGAAAAGAAAATTACTTATACGCTTTAATGAATCTATTCCTCGACCAGCCGTCGTCCTGAATTATAACTTCCCGCACCAGTTTATATCCGAATAGACGCGGAAGGAGCTGTGCCCAGATCAGCCAGTACACTCCACCTGCAGCAATAATGGCGATTCCAACAACACAGTGGAGATAATAAGGAATCGTCTCGTATACGCTGTTGCCATCGGATGGTGGGACAAAGGGGGCGATTGTTAGGTACATGTTGCTTAGGAGAAAGAAGATGGCAACTGGAAGGGTGGCGCGGACTGGTGGGTTCCATTGATATGCTTCCCGGTTGAGATAGAGATGGATCAGGGCGCCTGCGACAAAAATATTCACAATGGCAAGAGGGTAGGAGATGAGGCTATAAGAATAGTTGTTAGATGGACCCACGGGATAAAAGGGGGAGAGTATTTACTTGAGAATAAAGTTATAGGCATCTCCTGGCGGAGGTGCAAGCATCACGATCATTGAGACGACCCAATGCTCGAAGAGACCAGCGAGCGGGGCGTTAAACGGCTTGTTGCTGGCCCAGAACCTAGAAAACGGCAAGATACCTTCTCGGCCCAGCTCCTGTACGACTATTGCGGATGTTAGAAAGTTCAATCTAGCGCAGCATGGAGAGGAAGCTGACGTACTTCGACCTTGAGAGAAGATGACGCTGAGCGTGTTGCCGAAAGCCGACAGGGCAACAAACACGGACAGAGCCCTCTCTGCTCTCTCACCAAAAACGTTACGGAAGAAGGAAGCTGCAAGAATACGACCCGACGAAGCGATCTCTTCTTTTGGAACAGCGGCGAAGTATGCGACCTAAAAAATATCAAGGTAAGCAAAAGCGGGAAATCAAAGAATGCCAGGTGGGTTCCGTACGTTTGCAAGCATGTATAAGATTGATACTGTCCCCAAAGCAAGAGGAGCAGCTATCTTCAATGTCCTGACGGGGTTTTTCGTTTCGCTGAGTGCATAATTTGCGTTGCTATAGCCAATAAAGCTCCAGATGCTGTTGTATAAAGCTGTGACAACGCCATATGCGCTGCCAGTTGTCCCTTCAAAGGCGTTGGTGAAGTTATCGGGCTTATCGATTTTCAAGACGCCTCCGAGGGCAGCCCAGCCGGAAACGACAATCAAGACCAGGACCAGCAACTTGACGACGCCGAGAAAGTTCTGTAACCGCAGACCCCATTTCAAGGCAAGACCATGGATCAAGAAAGCTGACGTGATGCACGCGACCCCTACGCCACGCTGGTTCCAACGATTTACTTCGACATTGGCGGCGTGCAGGATATATTCACCAAATGCAACCGAGTTCGAACCCGCCCAGCCTAGACAAGAGCACTGTAAGTTTCAGATCGGGTATCGTGCATGGTAAGGAGGTACCTACCTAGGAGAACGATGTATCCAGTGTATAAACCTGTCGCGAGAAACCGTGGTTTTCGGTAGACATATTCAAGGTAATTTTTCTCTCCTCCATTTCGGGGTAAACCGGTACCCAGCTCTATGTATACGGCCATACCTGCAGCAGCGATGATGGTGCCAGCCACCCATATGAACAGGCTCAAACCAACGCTACCAGAGAGGCTAAAGATAGCACTGGGGGTCGAGAAAATACCAGTTCCAATCATGCGGTTGAAGATGAGAAATACGGCGGAGGTAAGGCCAATTTCGCGCCGCGAATCGCTTGTTTGATAAACTCCTTCATCACCGGACTCTGTTGCAATCAGTGAGTAAAGAGGAAACGCTGGGGATTTGACAGGTTAAGCTCACCTAGAACAACGCGGTCGGCATCGGCATTGCGGCCGTCGTCGAGCTTGGAGGCAGCAACATCATCACTCTCAGACTGTGCCACGAAGCTGGATTTGAGGTTATCAAACATGATGGAGAAGCTCCAGCCAGGTCATCCCAGAGTGGTATTTTTTTTATGATATATTGCCACCCGGAGGGGTCGTCTGTTGTAAAGGTGCAGCAACAACAACGACCAGCAGCAACGATAAAAGACAGTTCAAGGAGCAGAAACAAGAGAACTGGTATGAAGAAAAAAGAGAAGAATAGAAAGACAAAGACTCGAGAGGAGAAAAAGAGGGCTAAAGTTTGGATGAACGGCGGGTTTCTAGAAGGTAGATTATATATCTACGGCACTCCTTTCTTTGCGTCCCACAAAATAAACGCCATTCCAGCTCATCCAGGCTCACCATGGCGACATTCACAGTATAAAACTGGTCCGGTAAAAACAAACGGTCGCTTCCTCTTGGTGGGCTCTTTTATTTTTTTTTTGGCGGGTTTTTGGTGGAGCTGACAAGAAAACTCTGAGATGGCAAATTTGGGTGTGAAATGTCGTGCTTTTAAGTTGATGATCCATGGTAAGCATTCTGACTTTGCAGTTATTAACGAAACTGTCCTGTCCAACTGTCCTGTCCTGGTACAGTCAGTGTATATGTACCTACATACCCCCTTAACTGCGATGGTGGTGGTGGTGATGATGTCCCACTGTTAGCCGGCGCGGTCGGAGCTTAGTCTCAGCCTCACCTTCTCTTCAGCGAGATATTCTTCTAGAACAACTGCGATGACTACAATCATCATATCTAGGCTAAAATGATGAAATACACACTGCGCTCGAGCTGGCTGGGCACGCTCAAAACAGGCTCAACTCGGCCAACGCAGAGTAATGAGAAAAGCACGCAAGGCAACTATCTCAGCCGACGGAGGTCTTTTGTGGCCAGGCCAAGCACGTCAACACATGGCTTGACAAGGTGATGCCAGAAACCTCAACCGTGGCTGCTGCTATCCCCGGCCCGCGACCCGCTCAGCGATGTGTAGATCCTTGTGGAAAAGATACATATCTAGGCTGACAGACACGGGAAAGCTCATCAACAGTCAAGTTCGCATACCAAGGGTTCGTCCAGGCTAGACTATAGGCGCCCCACAAGGAAAATGTACTAGAAGGAGAGGTATTCTAACCGCTTTCTGCCCCTTGAGTGCCAATAATCATATAATTCCCTCTGCTCTCTTCCTCGTCGTCGCCGCCAAAAGTTGAAGGAAGCGCAGATGGGAAAAAGTCACGTGGATAATCCTTCCTCGGTGCAACTATTATCCGTGTGCATCTAATTAACCGAGGCTCGCCGGCTCAGCCGAGGCTCGGTTTCCTCTTTTGGAGACATCAAGGATGCAGCGAGGAGAGCGACAGACAAGAAGTCGAAAGGGACACGACAAAGGCAGCCTGACAAAGAAGAAAGACGAGAAGAAGTCCGGTTCTGGATAGAGATGATGACTACAAGCGGCTTGGCCCCAGACTGAAAATGCGGGGAGACCATAGTCACCTCCTGCATTAAGCTTCAAATGGCAGCGTATAACTACAGACAACCAACACTCTATATAAATCCTCGTTATTGCTCTTCGTCACTCTTTTTATCAACCCGACACTTGTTGCTATCAGATCAAAAATGGAGTCCTACAGGAGCCTTACTAACAACTTCAACCCGCTACCAGATGACCCAATCGATAGGGCGAATGTGCAAAGTGTTCTCGAGAACGGCTATGTGATTCTCAAAGACTGCTTTATAAAAGCTGAAGCCGAAGCTGCAAAGGCTGAAATCGATCGTTTAAGCGGCGGATCTCCGGCAGTGGGCCGGAATGCCTTTGAAGGGTATAACACGAATCGCATCTATTCGCTGCTTAACAAGTGATTCTTCCATTCACCCTTATATCTAGCTGGCCATGTGGGCTACATGGTACCTGTTTGTTGTTGAGTAAATACTCACGTCAATTTATAATGAAGGACTAGAGTGTTCGATAAATTTTGCGTGTTACCGCGTGTCCTTGCACTGAACGACTACTTCCTTGACCAGGGTTATAACATCTCTGCGTTCCATACCATTCAAATCAACCCAGGCGAAGCTGCCCAAGATATGCATCACGGTTAGCTTACCGCTTCATGAAGCCCCTTCCTCCTATGTGAGAGCTGTGTTGACTTGGCGTCCACCATATCTCAGACGATGGGTTCATCCATGTTCCGAGGCCTCGAATGCCGTTCGGGTCCGCCATCATTTTGGGTAAGTATTCTACGGCTTAACACCATACGAGACAATGGAAACGACTGATTGAACAAAAAGCATTTGATGATTTCACGGTCGAAAATGGTGCAACTGGAGTCATCCCAGGGAGCCATCTCTGGGGGGCTGAAAAGCAACCAAGGTACGAGGATACCATTCCGATGGTGTGCCCCGCCGGAAGTGCTGTGTTCTTCATCTCAACTACCTGGCATTGCGGCGGTTCCAATAAGACCAATGCCCCGCGTAAGAGTGCCACTGTTCAATACTGCCAACCCTATGTATGACTGCCCATCTCATCTTCCACGCATCTTGGCTTGGTGCTTTCTGACACCTACTGTCAAAGGTCCGACCAATTGAAAACCAAATTCTGGCCGTCGACCCGAGAAAACTCAAAGATATACCCCCACGGATCGTTGAGATGATGGGATATCGCGTCCATAGACCCTTTATTGGATATGGTAAATATCTCCTTACCATACATACTGTTCTTCCATTTAATGTGCGCGGTATTAATCGTTCCCTTTATATAGCGGACGGATTGAACCCCATCAAGTCAGCGCGAAGGATGGTCCAATGGCTTCAGAAGCCTGTGGATAATTCTCCGCCAGCCTTTGCCTCCAGTAACGACATTGAGAGCAAACTGTAGCAAATTTTACGACAATACCCAATACCGGCAGAGTATCAATATGAACACTGAGAAAGATAGGTTGTAAATTTGGGACACGACTCTTTCAATCGGCTGCTTTCAAGGGGTAAATAAGAACCATCTAACTCTGATATATAATCCAAGTGGTATTCGCCTGTATGTACGCTTCAGAACAATTTGAATATACAATAAAGAAATAACAAAGAAGGCTGAAAAGCAATCGAGAAAATTGGTATCAGGTATTTAGCAGGTCGCTCAACGACATGTACAAGAAGTGAAATATATATAAGTGGTTATGTATCGGGGAAACAGCAATATATACGGCTAACGTATGTACTTGCAATAAACAGGTAAAAACGCTTTCCAGACGAACTTGAGAGGGATACATGTGTTAATCAATCCCATTGTCCAAGGTAGGCGGGCTGCCACTCCTGGCCAGGGTATGCTGTGCTGGACATGACAATCTCTTCGCTCGAGTCGTCATGTGTGGGCAGTTCCACGGGTTGTATGAGTGCGTTGTTATTGTTGTTATTAGGAGCCGGCAGTTCCACAGCATGTGGCTGAGTAGTGGCAGTTCGAGGCGCGGGTGTAGGTTCCTGTGCGTCATTCGTATGTAATGGGATCTTTGGTGGAGGGGGAGGAGGTATATCCGCCGTGCCGGTGGTGATCATGTTTGAAGAATATTGAGACATGCCGACCCCTGGGCCGCTATCATTGTGCGGGAGGGCAATTTTCCACGGCCTCTGTTGACCACCACCGTGAGAAAAATCGCCGGTTGCCGAGCGAAACATTCCTAGCTGACTCGCAGGTTTGGAATTGTTATCCGCTGCTGCGATTTCTGAACTTATAGCTGCGTCTGGCTGGTATGAGATTGGGCTGCGAGAGCGGATATGGAGGTCGGCTGTATGGGCGCGTCTAGGGGGTCTCGCAAAATCGCCTGCACGACCATCCACGGATGATGGCGGCGAGAAATTTGGAGTTGGAATGACGGGTGGAGTCGAGTATTGTCTGGGGAGCGGCGAATTGTAATTATGGCCCGCTGAAGCGATTGCTGGGTTATACGCCATGTAAACTCTATGAGGAGGGGGGCCAGCACTCTGTGACGAGGCACGGGGCCGTCCACGCTCTTCCCTGTTGTGTGGAGGTTCCGCTTGCTCATGAACTCTGTGGAGCTTGGGGTTCATGGAGCTGTAGAACCGTCCCGCCCTGTTTGTTAGGGGTGTAGTTGGCAGCGACTGGGTTTGGAGTCTGCCACTATTTTGTGCGCGGGAAGCGACAGTATAACCCGTTGGCTGTCGATGGGGAGCTAGCGCTGGGTTCTGAGCATGGGGCGAGCGTGTAATGATGTTCTGTTTTGTCAAATTTGTTAGCTCCAACCAATTCCCAAGTGAATCTAAAGCTGCACAACTTACACGCATCTTCGAAATCCCATCTTTCATTTCTTGTTCAGTGCTAGATACTAGATTAGAGCCACGTCGACGGGCGCTGGATAGAATTCCTTTGCCATCCGTTTGTTCTTGAAGCTGCTGTTCGGTCGGTTTGGTTTGAAGGGAACTATGGCGTCCCACAGCCGGGGCTTTGTTCCGCGCTGTTTTTGCGTCCAGCCGCAATGATCTAAAGTTGAAATTACTTCGTTTCTCGCCACTTTGGGTTCCGATTGCTGTACCTTCATCCCTAGAGCGCCCTAGAGATACCTTAGACATTAACCCGGAGATGGTCGAGTTAGAACGAGTTCGTTTTTTCGCTACGCCTTCACGCGTAGCTTGAGACTTCTCCTCTAGCGGTTTGGGAGCCACATGGGTACCAGCTGACTTCTCATCTTCCGTCGCAAAAGATGGAGTTCGAGTAAGACGACTGACAATGTGTGTAGCCTCAGCCCGTTGACGGTCCCAGGCCCCAGGGGGCGTTGGTGGCTGCTGTCGCATGCTGTGGGCCGAACTGCTGACATTTGGATTGCCAGAGTTGATTCTGACGTGGTGCAGGTTTCTAACTTGAGCTGCCGAATGCGGGCGTTGGATCATATCTGGGGAGGGAGTGGTGTGGCCACTGTAATGGGGGTTGTGTAGACTCGCGTGACGGTAAGATGTTAGGGGTGCCGCTTGGCCACTGGTGGTGGGAAGCGCTGGGAGACCCTTCATACGTGTAGCATTATTGCTTTCAAATGAAAATTTACGGGACAACGTCTGATTGTCAGCCTGGGTATTCTCGTCGGGATTGCTTGAACGGGTTATTTTTTCCGACACATTCGGTTTCCCAGCAGACTCCTCCAGTTCCATGTTGTTACTCAGATGTAGAGAATTAGAAGCAGGTGTCCTAGATTCATTATCCGTTCGAGTGTTGTTTTCATTGTCGCTAGACTTTGATTTACTAGGACTCAGATAAATCATAACCTCCTCTGAGTCGCTATTCCCATCCGGAGAGATGGATGAAATAAAAGCAGACAATTGCGCTTTTTCAACACTCTTTAAAGACCCATGCTTCCCAGTAGCGTTTCCTGATTCCTGGCCCCGCTTATTTGCTTCATGGTATGCTTTCTTCTTGTCAAATGTACCATTCGAGGCACGTCCTAGGGAAGTGGTTGGCAAGGATCCCAGCGATCCTAACCCTTCTGATTTGTGTGAATCGCTTGCTACCACGGGAGAGCTCTCATTAAAATTCCCTACCATCGAGCGACCGTCATCAGCCGGGGCAGGGAATTCATCGAGTGAATTATTGCTTTGCGCCGGTAAGTTGGAGCTGTCGTCTTTGCCATTTTCTTGCCCTCTATTGAAGCTGGATCCACAATCGCCGGCCCGGTGATCTGACCCACTATGGTAGGATTCTGGTGGTGTTGCAGATTTCACCTCAGCCTCAATGACTTCAGCACGCAGATGGTCTGTAGAAGGGGATGGATCCTTCTCTTTGGGCAATGGCTGTTTCTCATAGGCGATTTCCTTGGAGAGTTTCTGCCCAGAGACCGAAGTTTTAGTATTACCCGAGCTAGGGTTCGGAACGTTGGCCTCTGAACCAACGTTTTCGCCCAAACTTTCCAACAATTTCCCCATCCCAGGAATGCGCTCGCTTGAATCGTGTGTTTGATGTTCGATGCCATGAAGAGGAGGGGTCGGGGTTGGGTTTTTAAAGGGGGTTGCAGGGATTATGTTTTTGGCCTCAGATCCCGGGCTCAGGGATTCAGGAGAGAGCGTCGCCATGGAGACCGAGAGCGGCTCTAAATCTAAATCCAAGGAGTGAATGTGGGGAATACCCGCTTCTGTTGATCTGGAACCGCCTTCAGAGCTACCAGGCCTACGCCGCGTGTTGCTGTCTTGTCTAGACATGGACGGCTCCCGTGGCCCATCGGGCAAAAGAACAGAGGAACCCTACAAAAGCGCTTATATATTAGACGTGCTAAAAGAAGGAGGCATAGACAGATAAGTAGAAAAATATACAGTAATGTGCCAACAGTGCGCCAAAATCCCGCTCACATTTCGGTTTCAACATGAATTCATAAAACGTCAATGTGGTATGCCAGAAGAGGTAGAAAAGGGAAAGCCAAAAGGGAAGAAGTCAATTAAAAATGCGTAAGCGATGAACAGGATCTGACTCAAGCCAATCCGGAGCGATTGAAGCAGGCAGAGCCCATGGTCACAATGAAACGGGCTTGAAAGTCGCAGCCATACTGCTTGATGGTTTGGTGGTCCATAGGGGGGAAATTCAATCTACCTTATCACTTCCGCTATGTCGAAATTTACTTCTACCCTTGGCGAAGAAGCCTTTGGCCGCGCCGCCAGCTTTGCCTCCGAATACGCCCGCGCTATGAAGAAGATCCTTGCCCTTCGCCTGGACCTGCTGGCTATTCATCATGCCACCAAGCGGGGTGATGGATGGATGTCTCGTGTGAGTATGCGGAGAGCCTCCGCTGTCGTGGTGGCTGCTGCTGCTGGGGAGCGAAATGCTTCCGAGAGAGGACAGTTTGGGGAATTTACCAGATGTAGTCGCTCGTTGGACAACAGGGCCTTGGGGTTCACCATTCTTAGCTATCAGCTCGGCATGCTCAGGGTGGGAGTCTGCCATGTGTTGGACCCAAGCACCAAAACGCAGATCACCATTCGCAAAGATTTCTCTTGACTCGTTAAAGGCTGCTATTCTTTTATTGCGAGGCTCCATCTGCATGATCTCGCGGAAGCCTTTGAGGCCACGGTTCTCAAAGGGGTTCGAAGGAGGGATTGCAGCCCCACTTGCATTGGCATCGAGGAGCTCGGTTTTGGCGTCGCTATTGTGGTAAGTTGCGGGTACCTCGATATCGTTGGCATCTTTTGTTGCATCTGTGTCACCGGCAATGGGCGAGTCCGCACGTGAGACAGGCTTAGAAGACTGCGGGCTAACTTGTATATCGTTCTGTGTGTCATTGTTGTTGCCCGATAAAGGTTGTTGGGCTGTATCCGGTGCAGAGCTCGAAGAAGCCGAGTCGATTTGGGGTACCTGCTGTTCACTGGGTGTCTGACCTGGAAGCGGAGGTAAAGGCCCTTGAGGGGGTTTACTCGCCCCAGTTTCAAGCTCCCACGAAAATTTTCGTTGTACTCGATGGTTTTCTGTGCCAGAGTTAGTGTTACTGGGGGTATTATTATCAGTGTTTGCTGTTGTGCTTGCAGTATCGGCACCGGCAGGCGCAGAGAACTGTATATCTTCCGACTTTACTGTTGTGGGCTGCCGATCTGCAGATGCAGGGCGCAGCGGTAGCGGCTTCAGTGATTCCTCGTCCTCGGCTTGCTCGCTCCAATAGCTATCATACGCGCTCGGGATAAGGGTACTCTCATGGCGAATGCGCGATCTCGGTTCTGCAGCAACTGGGAGATATTCATTGAAAGAAGTGGCAGGTCTCATCGGAGTATCAACCTCGGGTTCTTTGCCGTAAGGCGTCCCGCCCTGGGGCTCCGGTAGAGGCATATTTGCTGGGTTTGCGGCTACGTCTACGCCTCCAGTGTGAACAGTAAGGTTAAGACTTCGGCGCTTTTCCCCTTCGCTAGCTACGGACGCCGAAGTGCCCAATAGTTCCTTGTTATTCGATGTTGAGGAAGATGGTCGTGCTGGGTTACTTGTGTTCCCACCAGAAGATACCTCATTTACATCGCTTGCATGGTGATCCTTGTTGCTGGTGTCGGGGTGGGTCTGTGGCACGTCTTGGAGTGAATGTGCAGGTGTGGCTTCTGCTACATCAGCCCTTTCAGAGTCAGGCGAAAAAACACTAGCAGTGACAACCGGTTTTTTGGCTGGACTACTGTCCGTGCTGGGTGGGGTCAAGCTGCGGCGATGGCCAAGTTTGAAATTCTCCGGCAAGAGCTGTGATTGTCGGGGTGTTTGCACCTGGTCTGCGGATTCTTCCTCGATTGTAGGTGTTTGATTTGTTGAGGGAGTGCCAGTATTTGACACCGCGGCGAGTGTGTTTGGATGCATTATCGGGCTAATGGTTGATGCTTCACTGTCGGTTCTAACAATACTTCCGGTTGTCGTGGCCGGTGTATCTGGGGCATCAAATGCTTGATGAACGGCCGAGCGAAAACCAAGAGACGCATTGCGCGGTATATTTGGTTCATGGGTAGTATTATCAAGATCCCCAGTAGTCTCCTGCAATTTCGGCCTGTCTTGAAATGATTGACCCATGAAATCTTTTCCAAATACAGACATGTGCTTGATTTGAAGGAGTTGTGAAGATGATTCAGGTTCGGATTCAGTTACAGTGTTTGATGAATGTGTCGGGTGTTGCTTCACAACAATATTCCCAAGTTCAGTATTGTCTGCTGTCTGATTACCACCTAAAGTCTCCAGGTCTTGTGTAACGCGCTCTGGTACCCCTGTATTGGACGAATTCGCATTATTATCCTTGGGTGCAGTGTGGTCATTTGAGTATGTGCCGCCAGAAACTTCGGACTTCAGACTTGTAGCTGGACTAAGAGCCTGTAGTCTCTCCTTTTCCTTCTCCTCGGCGAGCCGCTTGTATATATCGGCGGGTCGGATGAACGGGAGAGGCTTGCTTTCGGCAGTATCCTGCTCTTCGTTGGCGAAAATCGAATCCTCCGTTCCTGGTCCCGCTTGTTGAGCTGAAGCAGGAGCATTTGCGGGTTGGTTGCCTTTTGGTTCTACCCCCCCTTCAGACGTGGCATTATCTTGGGTGGGAGGAGAGCTCCCGATATGTTGCTTCGGAACCGCTGGAACTTCCGGAACGCTGCGGGGTGGTGCTTGGTGCAACGATTGCGTATGGTCATGGTGTTGTTTATCGGTACTCGTTTGGTAGTCGTATTCATCGTCATCATCACTTTCCCCCCAGTCATCTCCATCATAAGAATAGGTCTTTGCATTCACCCAGCGCTTTGTTTTCATTCGGTTGACATTGGTCTTGAAAGAAGGTTGTTGGCCGCCTGGTTGTTGGCCATAATTAGGGTTGCGATCGATTGGCGACGGCCTGTTCCTATATGAAGTTAGCCAGCGCACATGGGTGGATGTTGGATGTAGCTAAGTACCTCTCGTCAGGCGCATATGTAGGACGGTACGAAGACATGGTAGCGGTGCAAAACCGCCGCTATATTATTAAAGAGTGTCGGCCAAAACAAAAAATGCGGCCAGAAGACGTGATAAAAGACCTGCTAAATCATGGAGGCCTCTCGTAAGGGGTAAAACTCCAGTGTATTTCCACCCCCGATGCCGCCGGTGCTGATTATACGCCTCTCCCGCAGTGGTGTGCAAGCAAGGTCATGAAAGGAATGATCGGGAACAAGCGAAAGGAATTCCCGCTGCTATTGCCTGTGTATAAAGGGCCTGGAAGCTCGTTTGATTGAGCTGTTGTCGCAGTTTGAACGTTCGACTAACTACAAGAAGCTGGACGTGGCTGCATCACGAGATCTATCGGCATAATATATATCCGGGATGACTAAGCTTTGGTGACAAACGCCAAGTTCATCGAGCATCTTCAAAGCCGCCGGCGACAGCAACGACGACGAAACCAGAATGAGAAATCGCTTGCTGAAGACATCTAATTAAATAGTTAAGGCCGGGTTACCTTTTAGAG
The DNA here is from genome assembly GCA_030789285.1 of Arthroderma sp. MBC 929. Lineage (NCBI taxonomy): Eukaryota > Fungi > Ascomycota > Eurotiomycetes > Onygenales > Arthrodermataceae > Arthroderma > Arthroderma sp. MBC 929. Next base: position 20,170 of record JARJUX010000012.1, on the reverse strand, counting down.
CCACAATTCTGACCTAGGTATCAAAGCCGAGTCTGAGAATAGGATCCGCTCTCCTTCCATACCCCGTCTCCATACCTTGCGGCAACAGTTGGCCACAACTATATAGAAAGCCACCCCCCTGTGGCAGCGCATTATCACCTCCCAACGTATTCCTTTCCACCACCCGACCCTTAGGTACCCGAGTTGACGCTTCAAGTGGGCATATTAACTGTGCGCTAACATCCAAATATACCTGTCCACCTTCCTCCGCCCGTCTGCCGTCCTCATCGAAACCCACCCATATCCCCCATTGCAACATGACCATTCAAGACCGAACTGGCGAGTTTCGGTCTATTCTTGGGCAAGCCCAAAAGCGCCTCGGAGCTTCAAAAGCAGCAGCTCACAGACAAGCTCTACAACAGTCACAGGCGAACGGAAACCAATCAGGCGCTGATGGAACTTCAAAACCAAAACACACTGCTCGATCGGAATTTGCTCGACGAGCCGCTGAGATAGGAAGGGGAATCACGTCCACTACAGGCAAATTACAGCGTTTGGCACAGCGTAAGCAACCTTCGTTTTCTCCGCATACCCCCGGTGTGCATAACCTCAAAACTAATTTGTATCACAACTTAAGTGGCTAAGAAAAAGTCGCTATTTGATGACCGCCCCGTCGAAATATCCGAATTAACATATGTCATAAAGCAAGATCTGGCTTCGCTGAACTCGCAGATTGCATCTTTACAGTCCCTCACCCTCGCCCAGCACCCGAAATCCTCGCGAAGCAAGGCAGACCAGGAAGGCGAGCATAATGACAATGCAAGTACCCCTTCGACAAGGACATGGTGGTAAACTCTAGACCGCATATTAATATTTTCCACAGGTTGTCGTCCTCCTCCAAGGCAAGCTGGCAGATGTTGGCGCCAATTTCAAGGATGTTTTAGAAGTGCGGACAAAGAATATTCAGGCTTCTCGGTCCCGAACGGAAAACTTCGTCTCCTCTGTTTCTTCACGCTCACAATCTACCCTCGACCCCCAACGATCAGATTCCCCGCTATATAATCCGCCCAGAAGTCGCAGCCCGCAGCCATCTTCCGATCTGTTAACTTTGGAGCCTTCAACCTCATCGTCGCCGTTCTCTCGATCTCAGCCAGACCAACAGTTATTGATGATGGAGGAAGCACAGCCCGCAAATACTTATATAAATGCCCGTGGGGAAGCCATTGAAGCCATCGAGCGTACTATCAATGAACTTGGCGGCATTTTTGGCCAGCTTGCGACGATGGTTAGCGAACAGTCCGAGATGATACAGCGGATAGATGCAAATACGGAAGATGTGGTCGAAAATGTTGAAGGAGCCCAGCGAGAGTTGATGAAATATTGGTCCCGGGTTTCAGGTAATCGATGGCTAATAGCAAAAATGTTTGGAGTTTTAATGGTATGCGGTCACTCCATCATACCCTGACCTCGATCAATACTAATGGTCCGTTCTATAGATATTTTTCTTACTTTGGGTCCTCATATCCGGATAAAATGCGCTCCCTTTTTTCCATTTGCCCTGTAAATTAAGATTCTGCTTTATTTTCACCAGCACTGTTTCGCAGCAAAGGCGCAGTGAGACCCGATCGCAAGATTTGTCGTGCTTTTTTACATTTCTTTGAATATCTTACACCCAGTTTTAATACTTACCTTCTGAAGCTCACAGCCACTCGTTTCCACATTTTTCACGCTATAGAAGAGCTCAAGTTGCCGCGTTATTGCCCTCATGGAGAAGAGGTATCCTAGCGAATACAAATGAAGTTTCTAACCCTATTTACTTTTTTCCACGTTACAGTGCACCTCAGCAGATGCAGCTGTTGCTCTGCATCTACTCCTGTGAAAGTATGTTGGCTATGGCCAGTCGAATGTATCACATTGAGTTATAAGAGGTAGGCGTGGATCGCGGTGTTAAGCAAGCCAAGTCACTCGTGGCTAAAGAATTATTATTTATTATCTGAGAAGGCAGCCGAAATTCCTATTCCCCCCTTGTTAAACAGACAGCGCCGAGCAGATGAACAAGCTGCTAACCATGGTAACCACTTTTCTCGAAGGCCCAACTCGGTTTATTGGGCATGTGGCCAGAGGTTCGACCAAAGAGGAATTTTATACACTCTTTCGTCGACCAGGCGAAGACAGACAAATGTTTCAGCAAGAATAAATAGCCGAGCCAGCACAGTTGGGATCAGCGCGAGGCCAGTTATTACTCCGAACATTATCTCCTTTAGCCCAACCTTTCCGTCTGGCGTATTATGTTTCGTGAAATGGAAAGCGCTCGCCCATGATAGGGCCATATACGCAAACCAAGTAACAGATACGGTTGCAGCCGCGGACTGCCACAGAATCTTCTCAACCTGTGTAGGGAAATGACTCTTCCAGGCAACAAGATGCACTCCTCCGTAGATGAGACCAATTATCCCTACTAGCAATCCCTCCATCCACGTATATTTCCTCGAGTTACCGATATTCCTGTAGCCACGGCTAAATCGGGTGAAGTATTCTTTGAAAACCTTCCATATCCTCGACCACACCCCCTCTATCTCTTGCTGTTCTGACACCCGCTGCTCTTCTGCTGCACCCGTTTCTCCTTTCTCTCGCAGCTCTTCTCCCTCTGTTTGCTCCCCTGGCACTCCTGATGTGTGATTCGAAGCGCTTGCTTTCCTAGCTCTTGCTGTGATTCGGCCTATGATACTCCAGGGGTTATACCGTCTAGTAAGGTAGACTCTTGGTATGTCAGTCACTTGAATGCTAGTACTGTCCCTAGTGGGTTTGCACAGCTTCCCGATGAAGGGCCAGTGGTTTTTGAGAGGGTCCGTTGGGTTAGGGCTGGGCGTTTCCGACTGGAGGACGTCGTAGGCGCCACTCTCAACTAGCATTGGAAAACTGATATCAAGGGGCTTGTGCCACCATAACGCATACGTAACAAGAGCACAAAAGGTGTGTAGGCATGTATGAAGCTCTAAGAGCGTTACAGGGAGACCGAAGGGCGCTCGACCAATAACCTGAACAATCATCCAAAGGGCCTGGCTGAGGACAATGACCTTGGTGATAGCACTGGCGTTACTTTTATCTTGAACTTCATCAGAACTGATGTCCAGCATCTGTTTCTGAACGAGTTTCAGAACCCCCAGGGATGACAGCGACCTATAGTTATCTTTCTCGTCCTTAACTGAAAAGCCTCCCATCACAGCATAGAAGGCGCGCTCAAGATCCCAATAGCCCTGCCCTTTGGTTTTATTAATCGCATCCCTGAGCAGGACCGCAGTTTTGAGTTCATAGGCGGCAAGAGCCAACGTTGCTTCAGGGAAGAGAAGGGTGATTAGGCTCCATAGTGCCTTCAAAAGAGCTCGTTTAATGCTCCTTTTAAATTTATTTTGGTCGGCTTGCGGGTCGGGGTCAATGTTTACGTGAATGGCGGTCCAAATGCATAAGAACAGAGTGATCGTGCAGCTGAACACTATTGTGAGGGTTCCTCGGTCGTGAGGCCCAGGGACAAAACCTGCCACGAATGTAGCGTTTTCGGAGCCGAAGGTTGATCGTTTGGAAAGACCGAGTGAAGGAACACTGGGTGTGCTGTCCCTACTCGTAAGTAGCTGGATGGGGGATGCTCGAATTTCGAGTACAAATATCGCGAGGACCAAGAGCGTCAGTCGGTGTAAAGACTGCATTTTCTTGTGAGCTGGTCACTTAGTAGGAGTGACAGCGCTTTCAGACTTTGGTGCAGACTTCAAGGGATGGGGAGTGTTTTAATTGTATTCAGAGGTGAAGATCATATTCTTATAGCGAGCGTGTTCGAGCATTCTAGCAAATGGCAGATGAAGTATGCTGCTTTGCCAAAGAGGTATGTGCGTCCACAGCCCTTCGCCGTACATCATGACGAATACAACACGAGCTGCAATATTCCATCTTGAAATATTGGGCGATCATTTAATATTGGAGTGTGTTCAACAGCCCAATCAATTCAGCCTAGATGATGCAGAGGCGGCCCGGAATCTAATGGTTTAACGAGGTTTTCCAACCGGAGGCTTCTCAGTTCCCGCTCGACGCAAAAGCCTGCAGGCAGATCACTGAGTTGTTGCTGTCAAAGCTAACTCCAACAGCTTTTAATAGGCCGCCTGGCCCAGTCGAAATGTTCATATTCGCATCCCCTATTCTGAATGGGGGCCTTGGTCTGCTGGGCATCAGCAGGAGACTGCGAAAGGAGGCAGTGTAAGGTCTATTACTCACCTAATTTACTGCTCCCGGCATCTGTTGTATCCTGATATCTATTTTATTGAAAGCCGAGGGGGCAAAGAGGTGTTATGCACCCTCCAACGAGAGTGAGAGAGGTGATTCGATTTAAGCAATACGTTCCCACTGCCAATACCACTGACATATGTGGCTATGCGGAGACGGCCCAAACCAAGATATGATTCTATATGCCATTCTTCAGCCAGCTAAACGAAAGAGTTCGTTGTGTCGCTGTATGAAGTCTGCCTGTGGAGTCTTCAGAGTAGTTCCCGTATATCGTTCAAGCAACAGTTCAGAGGGCTGGTTCTCTACAGAGTATATAATCAGACCTCTCCGCAGCCATTGGACCTATCTTGCCCGGTAGCGTCAGCCAAAGCCTCTGTATTGGCACCAGAAGAAAAGTGAAGGTATGCCATAAAGGAGGTGGAGGATGGGGGTAACCGGTTCATTTTCGGGGGGAAAATAATATTGGAGCTGTCACAGATGCAATCATTGTTCGGGCGGGTGGCTTGCGGCGGGGGAAAGACTGTCAATACATGAAGCCCTGAAAACAAAGTGGATGGTCAGGTGGGTAGTACCCGAATTCGAGCGTGCAAAGAAGTATAATAAAGATTGACATTTTGCCCTACGTAAGCTGGATAGCAACCTGGATATGCCCAAGGAGAATACACACTCAGTATATTGACTAGTATAACCTTCCAAACGCCAGCACTTCCCCCATGGAGATAGAGTGTTATAAACAGTCTTGGATAGGATAAATTAGCTATTCCACCTAACGGACTTTCCATCGGATATAAGTCCACCACCGCCGCTATATCGTGTACCTAAATTCTGAGTCCCCATCGATAATCTTCTCGCCGTTCTCAGCTTTCTTATTTGACCGGTAAAAATACAGACTTAGGATGGCACAGGTCACCATTATCGCAACGTTGCAGCTATATATCTGTCAGCATGTTGATGTTTCGAAAGCCAGTGGTCGAACTCACACAATTGTTGCTAGAATGCCGGGAACGTAATTGGGTGCATCCTGACTTCGAAAAACAAGACTACCAGCAACTCCACCAATGCCTCCCAAGCCGGTTAAAGTAGCTGAGCAAAAAGCACGTTTCCATTGGCCACGAATATTATTTGCCTGTCTCGATGTTAATACCCCCTTCGGCAACCTTGCTTCGTGTGGAAAATAACGCACCTGGTATGCCATTGTGGCAGGCACGTTCGCATTGGCCCCAGCTGTGCCCAAGAAAATGCCAAAGTATTTAACGCCAGGGGTTTTGTGGAACCCCATGATGGCCAGTCCAACCACAGAGATGAGAGAATTCACCACGATAATGGGAGCACGCATACGATAACGATCACCAAACCAGGATGCTATATACATCTCAATGGCTGCAAAAACGTACGGCGGGGCGACAAGGCATTGAGAAGCAGCGAGACTGAAACCTAGGTTGTCACGTAGAATAATAGGCAAGAAGACTGCTCAGGGTTAGTGGGTATTTCACCGGATACTGCAATGCGGAGCTATACTCACAGGAAAATGCATAGGTGACGGTAGTCGTGCAGCTGCAACAGTTAGATACTCTGATCATTGCGACCTACTTGATGTTTCCTGGCAGCCAAAATAAATTACTCACAAGAAAATAAATGCAAACCCCCAGATTTCTATATCTGCAGCCGGTTTCAAGAATTTTGCCCATGAAAATTTCTCTACTTCGACGTCTCCCCGGTCCTTCTCCAAGCGATCAATAATCATCTGGCATTCATCTTGTTTCAGGAACTTGATGGAGGGTTTGTCTCGCTCTTGGTCGGGGAACCGGACAATAAACCCGTATGCGAAGATGGCAATTGCGCAGGTTAACTTTCGATATCTCATTAGCAAAGTCCAGAGAAGAAGTAAATGGCGCGCGATAGCTGGCTTCGCTACTTACAACACCTTCCATGATAAAGATCCTAAAAGCACAAAACTTGTCAGCTGTAAGATTTGGCGCAGTTGGTCTGTCTATGGGACTCACCATTGCCAGCCCCGAATATTTTGAACGCCCTCCATCTGCATCAGGCCGTAGGCAAGAATACCAGACAGAGCGGATGCAATACTTCCAATGAAATAGAAGACGGAGTACCGCTTGGCAACCTCGACTATGTAAAAGTAATGAAGGTTAGCATGCGAGCCCAGTAGAACTAGCGGCGAGGGGGTGACATACATCGAGTATACCACGTTGATAATAGATAAACACAGCCCGGGAAGTAACCAGCTTCCAGGATCCCGAGAACCAATCTGAGTGCCACCATGGTTGTCCAGTTCTTTGCGAAGCCGAACCCTATAATGACACAGCCCCAGAGAACACATATTCCAGGCAAAAAGATGCGAGGACCAATTTTGCGGCACACGACTGTCATGGGCGGTTGGAAAATAATGTAAGTGATAAAGAAGGTCAGTGTGATAAGGCTATACCGGTAGCCTTCCAGTAGATCGAGATCGACTCTCATTCCAGCAATGGCCGCGTTCGAGACGTTCTTTCTATCCATGAGCGAAATTCCATACATTAATCCCAGCGCCGGGATGAGCCTTCGATCAATGCGGTGCCTGATTGAGGCCACCTCTCGCGGTGAGAACCTTTCCGCTGCTTCATTGTTGGTTGTGATTGTGTCTTCGAGGTGATCGATGTCCTTCTTGTTGATGGTGGCCATTTGAACTTCGAAGGCCCAAAAAGCGAGGGTGGGATGTGGCTGGTTGTTTTAGGGTGAAGGGAGGGGGAGTGACTTTGAGAGCAGCAACATGATATTGGCGACTGGCTTATATACATACGCCCAGGCATATACCTATAGAGCACAACTATGTCCGATCTCAATCCATTGAAGGGTAGTGCCAACTGGGTTCGCTGATGCCATGACTCGAAGTCTTGGGAGCCCAGCAACAGCCCCGAAAAGGCCAACATCTGGACATTTTGCTTTTCTGATGCCTTTCGAGATCTCCACACCCCGAAACTGCTTGAAGCCCGGAGAGTTCTGAACCGCAGCGATTGGTCGCGCGGAGCGGGACATTGGCATTCTCCGCCCCAGGGCTTGGCCGGGTTTTGGCCCGGGTTGAAAACGCGGGGTTTGCGCCAGCTTTCCGCCATCTCGGTTCGAAGCTGGCTAGGTTAGCCGCTTTTTTACCGAGGCCTGCCATCCCAAGTGGGAAGGCCATCGAGGTTAGCGTTGCCCGCCGCTGGCCTTGGGCGAAGCTCTCGTGGCACCAGCTGTCACTGAAGGAAACTAGGTTCCGCCCTTTCTTCTGCAGTCAACCATCCATTGTTTGATTGAGAGGGGAAGCACACGGAACATTCCCGTGAGCCTTGACACTCGAGCTGTTGATCCCACCAGTTTCTCTGTCGGAAGGGCCTCTCCAAAGCACTAGCGGGCTTTTGGAAAAGCCAGAGGGCTCTTCAAACGGTTTGCCCCAAGAGCTAACGTTGTCACACCATCGCCAAGACATCGCCTTGGCCCTCTCGCCCGACCTGGCCGGCTGTTAAGTGGTTTGGGGCTATCGATCTTTGGCCTTGGGCCCTCTCCGCACGAAGAATTAGGCTCAAACCCTCCTTCGCCGCTTCGCTTTTGTTGTTATGAGGGGGACGGGGGGCGGTCGGACCCAGGCTTGACTCGATTGATCGACCTTGAAAACTGTGAACACACTGACTTTTATACCGCGTCGGGTATTGTTAGTGAAGAGCACTACAAGAAGTGTTAAGCTCCCACTCCCAGACATCTGTTGGGGGTGAAACGCGTTCCTCGCGCGACCGTCGCGACCAGCGCGTCAATACTGCGCCACAAAAATAATTTAACCTGTCTCCTCATTGTAAAGCCAGAAGCTCAACATTTTACTCCAGGATAGCAAGTTAATATAGACCGAGAAGTATTTTTTCCTAAATTGCTAACATATTTAAGCACACTTTCCCTAGGATGCAAGTCTTCCCGCTCTTCCCCAAGTTAGTTACCCGTCAATGACTACGACGGAGCCACACCCGAAATCTCGCAACGTGTCCTTCAACCAACGCTTTGTCTTAATTGATAAGCTACCTTAAGAACATCCGCAATAACATTGCTCGATACCCTCAAATTTAATGCAGCAGTTGTATGGAGGGCGGTCGCAGCAGTAAGCCCCACAAGGATCATCACAGCGCACGCATGCTGAAAGGATGTGAACAATTAGCTACGCACACTCTCTACCATCATTCCGCTCTCTACTGCATATACTCATACCTGCGTGCCCAAGGAGGCTTGCGTCTGTGCTCGACATAGCCGGGGACTGACCCATTATGCTGTTCTTCGCATCGGTCACGGTGGTCACTAGGTTAATAGCAATCAGATCACTGATGCGTTTACCAGGTAGCTTCAAATGTGATTCCTAACCTAACTGGTTTTCCTCAGCGGCAGAGACCATTTGCCAGGCAAGGCACAGAAGGATAACTGAATATTTCATGTTGACTTTACTAATTGACGGGTAGTGCTTCCAAATGTCGATTTGTTGCTTGAGTGGAGGGCTGGGCTTGGCTGATATTAAAGCGAAATGCTCATGCGCAAGGCCGGCTTTTGAACGCTTCTTTATATCTCTGAGTACATGCCGCATACGTGCCTTATCCCTGATCCATTACCAATCTCGGCCTCCAACAGGAGGGCTCCAGTCTCGGATCGCTATCACTTCTCGCTAGCCATAATCTCGCCTTTCTCCAGGGAGGCCATCCATTGGAATTCAGTTCACCTTCCCCGCTTTGCCTTTCAGCTGCAAACCCTTCGGGCTTCTGAAGTTGCCGTGGAGTAAATCAGCCGTGCACAACCCTTCTAGTTGCCCAGCTGGTTGCACAGTGTTGACTAGATCTCCGTATACAGTTCTTTGGGATCGTGATCGCTCCTCGGATAGGCTTCATAATTACATTGGCTAAATTGAACACAGACCATCGTAAAGAATAGGTCAACGAGGAGACCGAAGCTATCTCTTGTGAAACCTTCCCTGCCTCCTCAATGTACGTATCATACATCGCAAACATCCTTTTTGGGGCAGCCATTGCTAAACCGCATCTATCAAACTCATCTGAGCGGGCGCAGAACAAGTTTGCCTTTCCGCCTTATCCGATATCTGTCCCACCCTCGCGGCATACTTGTCTTACCGCCATCTCATCCAGCATTTTTGTTTCGGAGATAGGAATGTTGGAGCGGCTCATGTTAGAAGCGGCAGGCCAGGAGGAAACGAATATGACGTCGACTCGGAAGCTGGAGTATGGTTGTACAAACCCCGGATTTTCCACCAACTCCATGCTTTTATAATCTTTGTTCGCCGTGTAGCAACGAATCAGACGGGTCAAAAATATTGCTGCAGCATCTCCCCTTTCGAATCTTTGTAATCTCCGCGAATCATCCCATATTAAAGCACGAGATGGGTGAGAAAAATCCAGAAACAAAACCCCAATTCTTTCACCACAATAAAACAGCGAACATATGCGATGGTGAAAAGTCTAGAATGTGCTATCAGGCTCGCGCTGTGTGCAACCCTGCTTGAGGTCTATTTATACTGTAACACAATGGTGGTCGTGATCCATATGATTGACTCCGGGGCCCCGGGGCTATAAGTCGGTGCTTCATTCCATACCAACGTTCTACAAGGCCTGGGTCATATCTAGTAGTGCTAGCGATTTCGTATTGGATAGAAACTCGAACCTGTGTTGTTGTGGCAGCCACCAAGAACAGTTTAACTTCAGCACAAAGAGTGAACCTGGCAACTCAGATTCATACCTCCTATTGTCTTCACGGCCAGATTGATTTGCGGAGAATTACAGTTGCGCTGAACCTCAATCATATCAAATCATTGGGGGGCCTTTCAATCCTAGCATTAGCCCAGTACCGCCTCGCACTGGGCGAGGGAAGCACTGATCAGCTCCGACATAACAGGTTGAATACCGTTGCTGGGATGTGATGAGCGGCCCGGGCATATTATGGTCAGCGGCAACAGCCTCGGGCAGCGATGATGGCCAGCCCTGCACGTTATTTGAAGATCACAAGGCCGGCGAGCACCCAGGTAAATTCACTGGTTACTCCTTCGAGGATGAGTTGTTCTGCAGTCGGGGTAAACCGCAGAATAAGCATACCGTTTGCACGTAAAGAATTATTATCACGGCGCATGGAGCACCCTACCTCAAACTATATCATCATTGCTATGCCGGTAGTGGTATTGGTGAGAAGATGAAGTTATCCACGTTGGAGCTCCCGAAATTCTATAACTTCACGGTATATGGAGAGCATTATAGTTCCTTTTTCTAATTTGCGAGATACTGATAGCCTCACTTGGTGGATCAAAATTACCACTTGCACGTATGCGTAATATCCAAAGTTAACAAGCAAGAACAGGACAGCACAGGCGTATCAGACAAAAGCCTGAGCAGGATGAAGCGAAAGATGACGAACGAGGGTTAAAGGGAGGTTGAGGAGAAGGGAAAGTGGGATCTGGGCTCAGGAAGAGATGGGATTTTCTGGGAGGAGTAGGAGTGTGAAAGTATATGATGTCGTTCCCAGACTCGTAGACTACACAACAACTAATAGATCTTTTCAGCATCAGAATAATGGGCGGCCGGTGAGCGGGACCGACCCAGCGCGTTAGCAGGAACCCAGGTGTCATGGGCTAGGCTTGGGGCTAGCATCCCAGGCGGGCTCATCCAATTCTCTATCGTGTGATCGGCGCTTAGTCGGGCCGACCGCAAGTCAGGATGAACTCTTCTACCAAACTAACTAGCGAGGAAGTGTGCGCTTCGAATTTCTCGGTTTGACTGAGGCTAGCTCGTACGAAAGCACAAGAATGCCTCGAGAAGCGCCGAACTCCCTTTCTTCATTTAACCTTGATCGACAGATCGACCGTGGATTTTACTCTCTGTGGTTGCATGATTGCTGTTCAACCAGGAAGCTCCCGGAACTGTAGTTCCACCCCTAGAGGAGCTGGAGAATAACCCAATCACATATTGTCCAGCTGAGCGTCAGTGTTGACTGGTCCAATAATACTACCTTCAGGATACCCTGGAACAGACGAAGTTGAATGAGCCATCATTCCACAGCTCTTTCAGCAGTAAGCCCGTTCATGGCCACTTTCTTGGTCCGAGAGGTCTCTCCCGAGTTACACCTTGAAATAATCATGACCGCTACGTAGCATAAAGCTCGTACGATTAGCCATCAAATTATCGCACGGCTCTGCTCAGATTGGGTCGTTGGGAAAGAAACTTGTTTGGCACAATTGCGATTTGGACGGACCCAGCCTTGCGTGCAGCACAATACGGGTCGGCAGAACTAGCGCAGGATCTCCCACTCAAATTGGTCATAACAGGTCTTGCACAAGTGCTTGCAATCTCCATTCACCCCTACACATGCTATGTATATGGCTATATGGCCTTACCCATGCAGCTGCATACACTGGTGGCCCTACCATTCGGATTCCGGAATGTGGTTCAAGGAGCATCAGAGAATTGCGACAGTACTCCGTATCTGCTTCCAGGGTGAAAATCCTGTACGGAAAAAGAAAACAATGATAAACTCTGATTCGGTACCGGAAATGGGCTAGTTGATTGCTCTGGAACTTTAAAACCTCTTCGCCATGAGCAGAGGAAAAGGGGATATAACCTCGAGTTTTCCCCCTTAGGGTGACGAAGCCACATCGTCTTGAGACACCATGGGGAATGCGGCCAGCATACCAGGTGGCGATTGTGTCCTTTCTGCGCTTGGAGGCAATCCTGCGCTTGTTTCCTTTCAACATGGGCTCCTGGACCCAATCGTTGGCGTTCATGAATACAACCTTAACTTTCCTGTTACTCCAGCCGTGGTGACTTTCCCTGAAACAGCGGAGCAGATTGGTGGCATTGTAAAATGTGCCTCTCATTATGGCTATAGAGTCCAGGCACGCAGTGGAGGGCATAGCTTTGGCAACTATGGTAGGCCATATTCCGCATATATAATTGGTAAGAGGTGGCCGGCTCAGCTGATTGTTGACTGTTAGGACTCGGAGGAACGGACGGCGCTGTGGTTGTCGACATGAAACACTTCACCCAATTCGCCATGGATGAATCAACACATGTAGCCACCATTGGACCAGGAATGACACTCGGTGACGTCGATAATAAGCTGTATCTTGCAGGCCAGCGGGCTATGGCACACGGCGTATGCCCAACAATACGGACAGGTGGTCACTTGACTATCGGAGGTCTAGGGCCAGCTGCACGGCAATGGGGTCTCTCCCTGGACCACATTGAGGAGGTTCAAGTAGTCCTTGCCAACTCAAGTATTATCCGGGCATCTGAAACGCATAATTCGGATGTCTTTTTTGCCGTGAAGGGTGCGGCACCGAGCTTTGGAATTGTGACCGAGTTCAAGGTTCGCACACAGCCTGCTCCAGGACTGGCTGTTCAATACTCCTACTCATTTAACCTGGGCAGCGCGGCAGAGAAGGCACAATTACTTAAGGATTGGCAAGAATTCATCGCGACGAAGGATCTTACTTGGAAGTTTTACACCAATATGAATATAATCGCTGGGCAGATTGTACTCGAAGGCATATTCTTCGGCACCAAGGCCGAGTACGACGCACTCGGGCTGGAGGATCGCTTCCCCAACAGTAAGCCGGGTACAGTGCTTGTTGTGACTGACTGGCTTGCGATGATAGGGCATGAACTACAGGATATTGTGACTACTATCTTTGGCACTCCTCCCACTTGGTTCTACGCCAAATCTTTAGGATTTACCCCTAGTACCCTCATCCCTTTCCGGACAATTGAAGAATTCTTCCACTACATGGATAACAACAACGCTGGGTCTCTGACCTGGTTTGTTACTCTCAGCCTGGAGGGTGGTGCCATCAACAACGTCCCTTCAAATGCGACTGCCTATGGCCACCGAGATGTCCTGTTTTGGGTACAGATTTTTGTCGCAAATCCCCTTGGTCCTATAACCTCGAACATGTACGATTTTGTTGAAGGTCTATACAACGTCCTCGCCGGTGGGGTGCCGGAGAGTGCTGAGCGCGCGTACTTAGGCTGTCCAGATCCATTGATGGCGGATGCCCAACAAGCATACTGGCGGGGCAATCTCCCGAGGTTGGAGGAGCTCAAAGCTACCCTTGACCCAAACGATACGTACCACAACCCTCAGGGCATATTGGTAGCTTAGTTTGCAGTCTGCCGTCCATAAATACCTCAAAAAATAAATTTGAGTAGCCCAGTAGTAGGCCCCAGAACCCGATGGTGGCGTCCCAATACCTCCTTTCCCTCTCCATCTGTGAATTTGTATGTGTATTTATATATGAAAGTAAGCTGCTGCTACACAAGCCTTAAGTCAATACGTGCAATATAGAGATGATATGAAGAATCACCGTAACAGTTGGCTTCACTCTTGTCTTGAGGGCCTGCATTGAGTTCTACGAAGGGCTCGCCATCTCTATTTCAGCGCATCGTTCTTCTAAGAGTCGCCGCTTTCGATCTCGGAATACTCAACCGTATGGGCAACCTTTTGACGGCCATTCGTGTGCCTTGCAGCCTGATCCATTGTACTAATTATTTCTCCCGAAAACCCTCTGGCAGCTAGATGTGTGGAATCATACTCTGTGAAGCCAAAACTATGGTAAAACGCATGGCTGACCATCCTTCTGCGGATCCATCATGTCCACACCAACTGCCCAAACAAAACCAGTAGCTACTTGCTCCGAAGATATCGTACTCCATAGAAGTTCATTTTATGAGGATGTGAACCATTATTATTCATCATTAGAACGTTCTAGCAGCCATGATGGAGGGGTTGCGCGTAAAAATATATATCTATTCATAATGAAATTCTAGAACGCTGAGTTGTGGTATAGATATCAAATAGGTCACAAATAATTTTCATCAAGCATGGTTCTTCCATATAGGGCTTCGCTTTTCAAGAAAAGCCGCGACGCCCTCTTTCTTGTCGTCGGCACTGAACGCCGCGTAGTAAAGTGACCTCTCGAACTCCTCATCTCGACCGAGGTCATCGGCTATTAAGGTAGAAAAAAGGATATAAGCCCCCTTTCAAACAGTATAGAATGGGATTTGACACTCACCTCTGCATATTGCCTCCTTTGACATGGCAACCGCCGAAATGCTGAACTGGGCAAGTTTGCTTGAAATCTCCAACGCGCGTTCCAAAGCTTTTCCAGGTTCAGTCAAATTGGCTACCAATCCGAGCTGATGCGCTTCAGTGCCAGCTATTGGGGTATTCAAGAGAATCGTGTTCATGGCCTGATACATTGTTAGCGACGGTATCAGTCAGCTTCTTCTGACGGCTGAGAGGCCACCTACCCTGTACTTCCCCACAATGTTTGTCAATCGTTGTGTGCCCCCTGCGCCAGGAAGAAGCCCAATTGTGACTTCGGGAAAGCCAAACTCCGATGATGTTGTTCCAACAATAAAGTCACACTAATATTGTTGATTCAGAATTAGCATATATAGCGGGGGTGAAGTAGCTTTTTTCTTCTTACCAATAACGCAAGCTCGAACCCACCGCCCAGCTAGAAGGCCTGTCAGTGGATAAAACAATAAAGGCACCTTAATAACCTGTTACAGAACTCACAGCCTTGCCCTCTACGGCTGCTATCACGGGCTTGCGAACTGAGCGTACTCCGTTGCAAAGATCTTCAAGGTACCTCCTCCTTCTAGCGCCCGCTGAATCGAGCTGTGAAATCTCCTTGATATCGGCACCAGCTGCAGACTGGTGAGTAGAAGTAATACGAAAGGGGCACAAAAATACTAGAACCCGAGTAACTCACCAGAGAAGAAGGAGCCGGAACCGGTAATAATAATAGAATGTACCTCATTGTCATCGCTCGCTTCACCAAGTCGAGCAAGAAGGGTATTTATCACCTCCTGGGAGAGGGCATTGCGTTTTGATGGCCGGTTCAGGGTGAGAACGACAGTGTGAGGTCCTTCCTTCTTTACCAAGACCAATTCTGAGCCAGCAGGCTGTGGGGTTATAAGTGCCATTTGCTTGTTGCTTTCCGTGAAATTTGTTGTAGATGTGACTCTAATATTTAGTCTAGTATTCGAGACTTGAGAGGGTGACATTAAGCTGCTTTTAAAGCCCAACGATGTGTATTCGCAAGAGACGAGATGACCTTGCCATTTGGCTTCATCGCTTCTTGATAGCTTTCTTGTAAAGTCAATATCGATCGACCCTCTTCTGCAGGTTCAGATCGACCGAGAGTGTGGGCGATTATCCACAGGCCACGCGAGTGAAAGTTCCCGATCTCGGATCGATTACCCAAGAAGCTCAACGTTTTCCATGTAAGTATATACATCGGGCCCTGCAGATTTGTTTCAGGTGTTTGCCATCCGATCATGACGTGCGTTGATCGGTTGAAATCACTCCTTCTTGGAGGCTGACATAGGCGATCTCGGCTAAAATAACACCCGAGCTATGCCGAGAATGGAGCATATTTCCCCGAGCCCTATATGTTCCTGTCTATATCCCCACTTTTTATACTTCCCTTCCCGAGAAAGCTTGGCAGTGCCTTTTTTTGTCCCCCACGTTGTTAGCCCAATGCGCAAGGGGCTCCCCCAATCGCCTCTATTCCACCTGGCAGCAGATGCAGGGTTGCGCATGGCAAAGCTTGATAATACAATATCAGCTGTCACCAGAAATTAGTTCGAGAGGGTAGTTGAAGAGCGAGCAATACGAAGAAGAAACTTAGTTTCGTCAAAATATACCCGAGTGAAACTTGGCTCGGGAGAACGATATGCCCACCTGGGAGATTTTAGAAAGCAAGATCGAATGCTTCTCCTCCTATGCATCGGCAGGTACAGTGGGATGGCGCACAGCAAAATAGGAGGTGGGGGGAGTAAGCAATTCGTCAAAATGTTCCTGGAATGGAAAATTATTCTACATGAAGGGTAGCAGTTGATGCAATCTTCAACAATCAGATTTGCCTCAATTGGCATGCAGTGACAGGAGGGCACTATAAAATCCTGTTGATAGATGACTTTTGGAAGAGAAGAAAAAAAAAATCAACCCCAACCTTCGATTCTCAATATCCAAACATTCTCAGGCCTTTACCCCAATATCCAAACAATGAGTCTGTCCACCCTATCCTCTAAAGACCAGCATCTATTCAACAAATTCGGGCGCGGCTATCAGCTGAAGACCAAATTCTCCACCATCCATGAAGCTTTCCTTCACCATGCCCTGGCGGAGCACGCCTCTGACACTCCAGCTATTCGTGACCTTTCGACTTATCCGCCGCGAGAAGTCACTTATTCCACTTTACTCAAATATGCTCGTTTTATTGCGCTACAGCTGAAGAGCCAAGGGATTAAGCCTGGTGCTAAAGTCCCGCTGGTCGCAAAACGTGGAGTCGAGTTCATCGCTGGAATTCTTGGGACACTTATGTGCGGTGCGCAATATGTTCCTCTCGATGGGTCTGTTGCTCCGGATGCCACACTTCGCCATGTGACAAAGGATTCTGGCAGCAGGATTATTGTCTGTCTACGGGCCTATAGAGAGCGCGTGACGGCTCTTGGCCTGGCTGATACCACTATCGTACTCGAGGACATGTTCGAGAAGGCCGAAGAGGTATGGGAGGAGATTGACTCCATGGAGCAACTCTGCGAAGGTGATGCATCTTCCGGATGCTATGTTGTATACACTTCAGGTATGGTGGCAAACAAAGTTTCACAGTACACAGTGGATACTGACGTGCAAACAGGTACAACTGGAACTCCAAAAGGTGTTGACGTGTCTCATGGTAATGTTACAAATCTCGTGTGTCAGGCACCTGGCAATCTTCGTTTGAAGAGAGGTTCAAGATGCGGTCAGGTTCTTTCGATTAACTTCGATATGGGTAAGTTTATTTGTAACATATCCAATGGGATTCTTCAAGACTAACCTTTACTCTAAATTAGCGGCGTGGGAGGTACTGGGAACCATGAGCAATGGTGCAACGCTCATTATTAGAGGGTCTGACTGGAAGGCGGCTTTGAAGGAGGTATGTAAAAGAATTGTCTGTGTGATACTGCGGGTCTAATCGAATTCTTCCTATGAACAGATTGACACACTCATTTGCACTCCTAGCATACTTGCCAAGTATGAACCAGCTGATTTCCCCAATATCAAAGTTGTTGCTACCGCTGGAGAGCCATGTCCCGAGAGGTAATACTCCCGACGCCATAGCTAGCCAATTCCACGCACTAACATTCCACTCACCTCATAGGGTTGCAGAGAAGTGGGCGGCTCATGGCACCTACTATAACTGCTGCGGGCCTACTGAGGTAACTATCGTCAACACCATGCATGAGCATCGGCAAGGTGCGACCCTCTCAATAGGTAAGCCAATCCCAAACAACAACGTTTATATTTTGAATGATAAGGAAGAACCGGTGGCCATCGGCGAGGTCGGAGTCATGTGGGGAGGTGGAGCCTGCGTATCAAGAGGATATGTCAATCTGCCTGAGAAGACTGCAGAAAAATTCAGACAAGACAAGTTTGTCAGCGACAGGTAAGTAGATGAATCTTTGGGATGAAACAGAAATAGAACCTAACGCGGTATAGGAATGCCCAAATGTATAACACGGGTGACTTGGGTAGATGGCTTCCAGATGGAAGCTTAGAATGCCTTGGGAGAGTTGATGAACAGGTCAAGATTAAGGTAAGTGCTTGGAAATTCCCTCGTGCCTGAACACTTCTCATACCTACGCTTAGGGCTTCCGTGTCGAACTCGACGGTATTAGCGCTAGCTTGAATACCTCCCCAGGAGTTGATAATGCATTTGTCATAGTCTCTGAGGGCGAGCTCATCGGGTTTCTCTCACCTCGAACTTGCAATGTTCCAGAGATTCGAAAACGACTTGAAACATTGCTTCCATACTATGCAATCCCAACCAAGTATCACCTCTTGGATAAGATTCCTTTGACTCCTAATGGTAAAGCCGACAAGAGAGCTTTAAAAGCCATCCACTCAGGTGACTCGCAGGCCGTACCACCGCCACCACAGAAAGCTCCTGATGGCCCACCCAAAGAGAAGACACACAACATATCTACGAAACCGGAAACTGCCAACGACCTTTGGTCATTACTCGCACAGAAGCTGTTTGCCAAAGATGCTGTACAATCCGAAAAGACTATTCTGAAGCCTGTTCGTGGTTTCGGGCAGCGAGCATCCAAGGTCTACCGCCAACTTACCTCTATCAGTTCAGCGGCCAATATGGCAGGCATTTTCTGCATCGTATTCATGCCATCAATTGAACGCAAGTGGCTGGCCACCATCCCATTCGCCAATATACTCCTTTCCGTTCTTGCCCGCCAAGAGTTGGGGTCGAACTATGATCAAGCTCGGGTCAACGCCCGAGTTTGAAGATTACGTGGAAGCTATGGTAGACGACTCATGGTATTGGAGTTACATATGATCTTTCGGTTGGAGTTGTTTCAAGCAATTGGCCTGCTTTCAAGATTTCTTTTTCATTTTGCGGAGTCGTGGGGTGTTGACAGAATGGTAGAACCGGAGGCGCGTTTAGATTATTTTTTCCTTACTGTATTTCATTATTACCCTTCGTTTGATAGTTACAATATTTCCTTTGTGGCTTAGATTAGTCTCCAGTCATTCTAAATATATTTCCTTTTTCATTTTCCAATATCTTCTTAGCGGTTGCCAGAGCGAGATCAAAAGCGAGCGTCTTCCCTCGGAGAGATTTAATATTGAAACAAGGGTTCTATAAGAAAATTTCCAGCATCGTCCAGAAAAGTTATTCCCTCGATAATCTATAAGCTCCTGGGTACATGAAGGCTAATCTAGCTGTGCCGGGACTATTTCTTGAATTTAATACTACTCACCACAGAAATCGAGAGGCTTCCCCAAATATCCTCTGTTAATCAAGGAGTAGTCCATAGTTTGCCGTTCTGATTAACAAGATGGGCAGTTGGTCGGCGCGCTTTGAAGGGATGGCAAGCAAGGCTTAGAGGGAGTTAACTGATTCATTTAAGTTCTAAGCTGAGAATAATTATACGGTACAAACGAGATGGAGGGAAGGCGGAATGTAATACGTAGAATAAATTTGTCCACGATGAAACCTTCACCCAACAGGCTCTGGTCAATGTGCCCTACTTTATACCGCCACCGTGAACCCCTGAGAGATTCTGAGAATAGATCCTAGCTATTCCCGGGGAGTCCGATCCATTCCACATTCAGTACCCATTCCGAATTCTGGAATCACTTGCTTTGCCACCGCGAGTCTTTGCTTGGTGCCTTGTTCATCCAAGGCATGTATGAGACTAAAGTAGAGCTTTGAGTCTCCAATATCAAAGGTCCTTCAGTGGTTGGAAATATGCGATATCATCCCGGTCTCTAGCCACGGGCATATGAACATACTGGACGGAACGATTTGCTCCACGGACGAGATTGTTTGCCAAGTCGACCATAGCTGCTGAGTCCTCGGGTTGAACCCAATGTGGGTTAGAAATCTCCATCACAAATATGTAGCCCGGCGGGAATACTGTTGGGAATTAGATCAGCTAAGGGAGAAATCCGCTGTAAAAAGCCCTCCATTAAAGGGTGGAAGATAGGCTTGAAAGAATCTTCCGGGAGGCGACTTTTTTCGTAGTCCAAGGCAGCAGGGACCATGGAAATATCCCACTGAATGAAAAGCTCCTCATGGAGGATAGCTTCAGCTATGTGAGTGGCAGCATCTCGAAAAAGCTGCTCGTAAGCCGGACCCAACTTCTCATGAAACCCGGGGCGAACTAAAGCTTGGATAGAATCAAAGAGTACTGGTAGAGAAGCCTATAATTGAACACTGTGAGAAAAAACTCCTTTATTGCGAAAGTCAAGGTATTTTTGGTACGACTCTGTCATGGCGAAGTGAAGAAACTTGATGTTGAGTTTCTGGGTGACATTTCTCTTGATACACAAGTGTGTGAGAATG